>OZ024728.1:38228369-38828369 GCA_964016875.1 Fallopia convolvulus
AAAAATTTAATTACTTTACACAATGCTTATTAGGAAGCTATCTGTTGGACAGGTTGGTAACAGGAAGCTGTTGACTGAAAGTGGGCTAACAATACCGACCGATGTAGAAAACTATTTAGTAGAATTAGAAGAAAGTGCAAAAACAGGGTTACTTGTCGCATGTGAGGAAGAACTCATCGGAGCCTTAGGAGTAGCAGATGCTCTCAAAAGAGAAGCTGCAGTGGTTGTGGAGGGCCTCATTAAAATGGGCATCAGACCAGTCATGGTTACAGGGGATAATCGGAGAACAGCTCAAGCTGTTGCCAAGGAGGTAATTTATAATTCCATTATCTATTTTCTTTTGTTCTGCCTGTTAGTTCTTAATATGGTACATTGTCTTTTGTGTTTGGTTATTTATCTGGAAATGTGGCATCTATTAAGCTTCTTATAATTATGTAGCTTACGAGGGACCATCTGGTTTTTTTGGTGTCAATATTTGTCCCTTTTTTTTTCTCCTGTTTATATCCAAACAAGTTTTTATTATTTATCTTCCGATCATAGACCTGACATGGAAGACGTGGCTGGTCCAAAAGACGAACTAGATAATCTTTAGATCCTACTGTCGAATTCTGAGCATCTTCGTAAACACGTGACTCTAATTCCATCTATACAGGTCGGAATCCACGATGTTAGGGCCGAGGTTCTACCTGCTGGGAAAGCCGAAGTAGTGCAATCATTCCAGAAAGACGGGAGCATAGTAGCAATGATAGGTGACGGAATAAATGACTCCCCGGCTCTGGCTGCTGCGGACGTCGGGATGGCAATAGGAGCCGGGACAGATGTGGCCATAGAAGCAGCCGACTACGTTCTCATGCGAAACAACTTGGAGGACGTGATCACCGCCATAGACCTCTCAAGAAAGACGCTGCAACGTATAAGGTGGAATTACATATTTGCCATGGCTTACAATGTCATTGCCATCCCGGTTGCTGCGGGTGTGCTCTATCCATGGATTCGGCTCAAGCTGCCGCCGTGGGTGGCCGGCGCTTGCATGGCGCTATCGTCCGTAAGTGTTGTCTGCTCTTCTTTGCTTCTTAGAACTTATAGAAAACCCAGGCTTACTAGCATACTTGAAATCACTGTGGAGTAAATGAGCAAGTGTAAAAGAATTTTAATCAAAAAAAAGGAATGAGGTTCGTTGTGTTAGTGATAATAGTTTAGGTTTGGTAAACACCGAAGTTTGTGTATTTTTTTTAGTTCCTTTAGAGACTTTCATGTGCAGAGGGGATAAAGTTTGTTGGGCTCCCCAATTCAATGTAAATGTCAATTGTTCCACTCCATTTGTTAATTTCCATGGTTGAGGAGGAGGATCATGGGCGAACCATGTGATTTCTCTGTTTTGTACTAATGATTTCTGTTGCCTTCCGATAAACTTTTTGATCTAGACTAGGTTAGGAGGCTCCGGCTTGTATAATTGTTTTTCGCCATTTTGAAATAGTGCACCCGCCATTCTCGAAGCTGCTAGGGCCTGTGTTTCATTAAATGATGTGTTACCTATCATAATTTAATCTGCTGTCTATCTTTTACCAAATATTAATGTTTACCTTTTACCCATTTCAAAACTTCTCCAAAAAAACCTCCAAAAACTCTCTTCATTTTCACCATTTTTTCACTTTTTCAAAGTTACAATGAACCTTTGTGAACGAAAATTTAGTTACTAAGAAACATAATTGTATTCATCCATCAAGTTTGATATAACATTATGTTTTGACTAATATGGGATGTATTTCCCAATCAAGTACAAGATTGTAGAATGGATATCACCTTTACTTTTATATGTTTTTTAGTAGGTAAAAATTCGATTGACCAAACATGCTTGGAGAAATCGAAAGACAGAAAATCTGGTGACCGGATAGACTGGTGGAAGACGAAACTAGAAACAGACTGGCAGCGACAGGCAAAACCTCTGTACCACCACGATCCAACTCGAAAGGGGTTAAAACCTCAAAGAAAACTCCACAGAAGATGAAAAGACACCATCAGCCCAAAGTAACACACGAGCAAAGTCGCCATGTAACCACAACTTTGCCCACAACAATCGAAGGAGTACGGAATGTCCACGTCATCTTCAACCGTCACAGAAGAAAGGGACAGAAAATCAGAAGCTCCGACGGCCGTCAAGCGACATGAAAAGGAAAACGGCGGCTGGACACAAACGCGACCACACCGTCATTCCCCATCGCGTGTACAATTGAAAAAACCATTAAGGCCAAGGAGAGATCCGACAGTCAACGAAAACATCGAACGAACCCCGACTGCAAAGCAGGGACAATAACGGGATAAGTTGTTCTCGATAACGACACCGGAAATGGAATTGATACGTCTAAAAAACAACCTGTTGACATTAAACCCAATTTTATTTTATGTGTTTATTTCAGTATATGAAACATGCAAGTTGGGTACTCATTCTCCACAAAACATAGGCAAAGGATTAGTATCCAATTCCAGAAAGATGTAAAGTTATGGCTTTGTTCTTCAAGATTGCCCATAGAAGATCGAAACTAGTAGTGCATCTGAACTAGGATCCATAAGTGATGATTTTCTCTTCCTTTCAAATGGATGAGATATGACTATTTTCCTCAAATCTCTAACAAAGGTTCTCAAGGCCTTGAATCCATTGCCAATTACTAATGCAAAGGAAAAGAAATAGCACTCCCTCAATTATAGGTGATAACTTATCATAAAAAGCTTCACGGTAATTTTGTCATCTTTCTTTATTCTATCGATTTGTTTAAATATGTTGTATCACTAGGTTACGATGCTACAAAGATTTTACATATGGAATTTTTTAACTTAATATGTAACATTAAGGGAAACTAAGAGATTTATGGCTGAATGATTATGTTGCTTGTTATTTTTTGTTGGTTCTTCGTAGATTTGTCCTTAATGACGATTTAATGTTATCAAATCTTGATGACAATTTAATGTTACGATTGTATTTCACCTTATTTGAAGCAATTAAAATTATTTGTACTTGATCTACTCTCATTATAAGATGTGTTTAGCCTATTAGCTCAAATGGTAGAAATTTTTTCTTAACGAACAATGATGTGGGTTTAAATCCCATATATCATTATTAATGATCTTTTGATGACACTTTTGATGACATGTTTTATGTGGTGATGAGAAGTGACGATATTTCATTATCTGTATGATTTAATACAAGCATTTACAAAATTAAAATTGGTGCAAAGACTTGGGTGGCTTCGGACCCTGAAATTCGAGATCACTGACGTGTAACATCTCCAAGGAAAATCAAGGGTGTTACAATTACTAACGAAATATATGATTGCTATATCACACATAAAATATCTTGTTCTTTAAAAATCGGACAAGGTTACTAAAAAGATGTGTGGTTATTACACCAAATGAAAATAGTTTCATTATTGAAATGTTGTTAAATTAGTCCACATGGAAGGAAATAGTTATTTCTAAATTCCCACCAAAAATATTAATGCACAACATTCAAACTTTGAGTAATTATACAAGAACTACGACTTCTAAAAACTCCATATTTTAAACTTGCATTTGAAGAAATATGTGATCTTATTCCACCATGTGTTCAAGATGGTAAATGATGAGATATTTTTGCAGTCGTTAATACCTACTAAAGAAACCTTAACTAACCAAATTCGGTAGAGTGGTAAGCAAGAGTCGATCCCACTAAGACTCATGTAAAAGTGTGTTTATTTGTATGCTAATGAAGAATAAGTAGGGGGTTTTATGAATAGATTAACTATCTAATGTCTAACATGCAAATACTAAGAAAAGCAATAAAGCAAGTTTGATTGTGTAAATACGTATGAGAAAAGCATGTATAACTAATTAATATTCATTATAGTCTTATAGATATGTTTATTGATCATTGATTCTCTTGATTCTCACTTCCCTTGAATAATCTACCATGGAATTCTAATCAAAACTTCAGTTTTAGTTATTAGAACTACCAGTCTAATAACCCTAATCATCTAACAACCTAGAATACCTTCTAGATTTCATTAAACAACAACTTTACGATTCAAGTATCGATAGAAACAAGCACTTAGAGCAACCGGACATCTAAGTGACTTGTGAATTTATCCCCTTCTAAATTGATCAGCCCAACCGGGTCTAAAAAATTATAGATTTTACTTTATCTAATTAACTCCAATTGGTAATTAATCAGATTAGTTGTAAATTAACCTAGAAATCTCATTAGGTGGCCAATCTAATAAAACCCTAGACCAATTATAATTCAATTAAGCAAAGGAATAAACTCTATTCAAGATTATTGAGAATCAATCAAATCTCACAATAATATTCAATCTACAACCTCAATCAACAAGTTAAACACAAGGAAAATTAGCAACTTATAATTAAATTAGAAAAACTTGCAATATGGGTTTAAGTCCCCCTTGAGAAAACTCTCTAGGAAAACTCCAATTCCAAATTGCAATAATGTGATAATGATAAAAGATCGATAATAAAATCTAATATCCTAACATATCTTAAAAGTAAAAAAATCCTTAACCAAACAATCCAAAAATAACATAAAAATATCACAAAAATAACAACTTCTATGTTGACAGGATTTTTTTATGACATGGAGAATTGCGCGAACTTGGCACAAATTACGCGGTCGTGCAATTCCTACCTATCCCGCACTTTCATCACTGTCCACATTGAACGTTTTGGTCCAGGAAAAGCGTGGTCGCGCAATTCCTACCCAACCCACACTTTTCCTCTTGGTTCAGGATTCAATTAACACTTTAGAGACTGTTTTGACCCCTTTCGAGTTGGAATTTAGACTCAGAGTAAAACATGAATGGTAGCTCTTTAAATTATCTTTATAATGACACCAAAATCAGCTCCATCAGACCACTGTATCTCCCAAACGAAGCATTGCAAGATAGAGGTGTCGAAACAACAACTCCAATGCATGACTCAGATTTAAGCGTTCTTTTCCCACAATCTCTTGGACCTTAATGATCATCAAAAGTGGCTAGTATATCATTGGAAAATACAATTGAAAATCTTCAATTTTGAATCCTCCAACTTAAGATGGATTAGAACTTCATGTAACCGATCCTTGCTCCTCATAAAGACCTAAAAACACTAAAGTACAAGAGTAGACACCAAATCCGAAAACTACAAAAACTAAGCAAAAATAAAGAACATAAATAAGTTTTAAACATAAATATTTCCTAAAACTAACACCTAAGTGTATGCTATCAGTAAACAAAGCCAATATAACACTTTACTACATTTTTCACAAGAGTAAGATATGTGATCTTGCCTTACCATGTGATCAGGATGGAAGACAAATTAAATACATTCTTGCTCACCGCAATGAAAACAATAGAAACAATTATCCTTAAATCACATACCACATATTGACATTATGTTTTAGGAACTCATGTTTAAATTTTACAAAGTTAAAGATTATTCTCAAAGGAGAAAAACATGAAACAATTTTAAATGTGTCTTAAATCAAGATAACTTGATGCACAAATTTTTTCACTTGAGTTGATACACAAATGTCTAATATGATCATATAAAAAAGAAATAAAACATAACAACTTACGAGAATGGAAAAACATGTAACATGATTGAAATTCATTGACAGTTAATGTCAGGATTCAGAAGATGTTGAAACTTGAAAGGAAAACTTAACATAGGTTACAAGTGCACTTGCTCTAACATGGGATGCAACAAGAATAGATTAATTATTCTATTGAATAATTGGTTGTGTCAGGCTAATGCATCATATAATGTTGTTGAACTTAACTTGATGATGCTACTTGCTCTTCAGCCTAGTTTTTTTGCCGATAACTACATGTTGGCTGATCTTATGGATTTAATCAAGATTTAGTTATTAATAAAATTGAATTTCAATGGAGCTACCAATTCTCTTTTGATAATAATATTTTCCTACAAGTATAACACTTCTTTCTTTTATTAAGACAGTTCTTGTTAACATACCCTGACTTTTCCAAATTAAAGCAAACTACCAGACTTAGTGTTGAATAGACCTTGTCTGATTTGACTCGTTCCTAGCCCAACCTAACTTCTTGAATTAAGTAGGAAGAGTTGATTGACTAAATCTACTTACTTGAAACCTTAGTGAAGAAGTGATTCTAGCATCTTTGCTTTTATAGCAGATTCTTTTGAGGTCATTTTCACCTCGTATGCTACCTTGACACATTGCTTTAGGGTGATACAAATGTGATGCATCGTGAAAGATTCAATGCTCGAGCTCATCCATTCATGGAAACAATGGATTTTCTGCTACTCAATTGTCACTTTAGTTCCAACATAGAAAAGTAGATAGTTGAACTCTGCAGCGAGTTCAAAAACATCTAGTCTTTCTATCTATGAGTAGAGAAACTCCTTCAACTTCCAATCCCTTATAGTAGAGGGAAATATATGATCAAACATTGCATTTTTAACCTTATTCCAATTCAACATTGGGTGTTCTAACAAACTAAAATTTCCCATCATTCACTTTCCGCCTCACTTAGCTGTAAGAAAACTACATACATATTTTTATTAATTTCGGTGCAAACCACATTGCATAGAAAACACTCGTTGTGGGAATACTTGTAAATAATATTGACTGTTTCACCGCTAGCCGGATAAGAGCTATATTTTATTGAAATATAAAATTTCAATGTCCAAATCAACTGAAGCCATTTATCGGTGGTGGAATCAGAGTATTATTGAACCTAATATTGGCCGACTGATTTTTCTCCCAATTATTTTGATCATAACAGATGAAATAATTGAGATCATATTGTGAATGGTATGCTAAAACAAAACCCTTACTATTTCTATCCTTGAAGAATCATGTGCCAAAATATTGGCGGATAAGGAATCTACTGTTGTTGGTTCTCTTAATTGTTGATTATGGAATTCAAGTCCCTTACCATTGCCTTGAATTGGGGCATTTCTTAGCAGAGTTTTGCTTGCGTTGTTAAATGGATAATCATTTGAATATTATAAATTCCAATACAATCAATTAACACTTGTATTAAGTAATTAATTGAATATGATTGAAAATAACATTTAGTACTTTATTGATGAACTTTTACTTGTTCAATCGATTACAACCAACCCAACTTGACGACAACATTGATGATTAACTACTTGTTAAACAACTTAAATTGAGATGGGATCCTCTCTCTCTCTCTCTCTCTCTCTCTCTCTCTATAACTTGAAGAGATTCCCATTTCTCTTACAATACTTAATCCTCTTAACATGGAGGATAACAATATGTATATGAAAATTTGAGTTTGAACACTATAAAATCCAATACAGAATCAACATTTTCCAATAGATCAATATTATTTTTAATCAAATTCTTGAGCACTTCTAAGCTCTCACCCTCTGAAACCAAACAAGGGAAAATATAGAATATACTTTAATTCTATAATATAAAGTTGAAGGTATAAACATTGAAGACCTTTTCAAAATTTAAAAGTAATATTTTCTTTTAAAAATTCTTATATAATCTTATGAAACAATATTAATTGCCGCTTCGGTATCGGACTTATCACTAGCTTATTGAAGTTATCACGTTTTTTGAGAAATATAAGCTCTGTTTCACGTTTTTGACAATAACATACTTATGAATGCTTATCGGATTTATCTCGAGCTCAAAAGATAATCAACACCTCCGACTTATGGAACTAGCTTATCATTCTCTTTTTTTAATTATTTGGGGGTTAGGATGTGTTAATTTTATTTTTTATTAACACTTCATGAACTTTTTGGTAATTTCCCTTGGAAAATAAACACCCATAAAAATGTCCCTACAAAACAACCCCTACCTTATTTGAAAAATAAACACCCAATATTAGCACCTACTTTTAACACCTAATTTCACCATCAACACCGTCAATACCATAAGCTTAGCATTGATAAGTACCCAGTTGCCGAATGGACCCAAAGTCTTAGAATGACTATAGACTTATAAGAATTCCAAATCTAAAAATTGAGAAGTAGAAGTTTCAACTCATAATTTTCTTTTTGTAAAAATTTCAAGCTTTTTAGCTCTAATGAAGCAATACACTGCTTGATTTTCTAAATCCTAAGGAACATATCAAATTTTAAAATTTTTTCAATTTGAAAATTCTCTTCTTAAAACTGTCTTTCGATGTTTAGAAATTTCGAAGGAATATTCCTATAGAAATTCTTAACATTATAACTTTAATGACATGCAAATTTATGTTAAAATTTCTTTTTAGAAACAATACTTTGGCTTTCAAAATATCAAGAAAAGAAATTGATAAGTCTTTTTCACACTAACTTCGAATCTAAACTTTTAGAAAAATTCGTAACTTGGAATTTTCTTTTATAGAGGTTTTGAATAGAAAACATTTAGAGTTGAAAATTCCTTATAAGAGAAAACTTAATTTCAAAATTTCAGGAAAAATTTCATGATGATGTGGAAGAGGAGACGAGGGTACATACACTTCAAATTCTTGAGAGAGAGCAAGGGAATTGTTGAGAACTTTTACTGGAACTGGTTAAACTGCAGGAATTTCAACCGAAATTTCTTCTAGATCCTCCTTAGAATCCATTTTTCATATTCGGGGTTATCAATTGTCCCACAATTGGATCTACTTCAAAGAAGTCATAATAAAACTATTGCATCATGTTCTTTAATTCTCTTTATTCCCCTATTTCTTTGCGAATCTTACCTCTAGTCTTTATCATCTTCGGGGTTATCAGTTGTACAACTCCTTCCAAAACCCCTTTGGGCAATCTCTTGTATTGGGCTTATTTTATTTCTTGTTGGTTGAAACATAAAAAGGGCCCATTTGTATTTTAGCCCATCAGAATTTTAAGAAGAAAAGGGAGAAGGAGATTAAGCCCAATTGTTGCCTCATTTTCCATCCCCAATCCCACTCATTCTTCTGCATCGTCTCGTTTTGATATATTTTCCATCCACTCGTTTCATTTTCTAATTTTTAATTGATTTTAAAAATATGTATAACAAATTATAACCACAAATTCGTATGAGTTATATGCCCGAGACTTGTGTAAGAAATATATGAAACAAAGTTATCATGCTCATTATTAAATTCATAATTTTTTTTAAATTTACAAATTATTTTTATAAGGACAATGAACATGATGATCTAGTCATGACTCATGAGCATTTGATTTATAAAATATTAATAGAACAATAATTTATATTAACCATTGAAAATTATTATAAGGATATAATAATTTGGGAAAAATCTTAGAATAAGAATTAAATTGATTATTAATTTATTTCATCTATTTCATATGAAACTCTAGTTCGGGTTAGGTCAAGTGCATGAGTTGCTTTTTGCGTGTGAACCGAAGAATCCACCTTTGTAAGGATTAACCACGAAATCAAGGCAAGTGGACGATTCTCTCTTGTACTCTATTCAACGTGAATCCTTATGCCCATTATAAATTCATTTATGTGTTGAGAACAACTTGTTTTCTAAATAAATGAACTTAGGTTTGTTTATTTCTTAGATGTAATGACATATTGTTATTATTATCCGTATTCCGCTAGTAATGAACTTAGGTTCGATGATTGTGTGGCTTTGATTGTTTCAATCTCTTTTTGAGATTCATTGTGGAGTAGTATAGGAAAATGGATGTGGGTTTGGACCCTCTCCATCTCTTTATAACTTGCATTAAGATGTAGGCTTCACCTTGACTCAAGATACTAGGTCACGACCTCTGTCCGCTCTACCACATTGAGGGGTGATAAAACTCTAGCCAAGTGTTTGAGACTTTTGTTCCTTTATTCATTTGGCTAGTATCTTTGGAGCCGCCAACTTTAGAATCCTCATCTAAAGTACAATGTTTTATGACTTAAGAATGATAAGTTTCTGGTGCACAATAATAAATGAACAAGGATGAATTAGTACAACTTGCTCCGACTTTATAAAGATTGCCATTCCAACCCGAATGCTTATTCAGACCTCGAATCTGATGAGGTTGGGTGGAATCCGATTAGTCGATGAAGGCTTTTCAAAACTAATGTGATTAATAATGTTCCCAATACTATTCATACTTTCAAAAGAACCACATTCTCGTGGTATCCTTTTTCCTTCAAGAATTGTATATTCTTTTCCTTTCAAGTGAAATATTATTTCATTCACATTAAACCACATTCATATACTATCTCATCACCTTCAAGATATCTCTAAAGAAACTTCATATTTCTTTTCTTTCCTAACGAATCACACTCTTGTGATATTCCATCTACCTTGGAAGTTGGTAATTCTCATTATTCTGACGGAATTAGATTCTCGTGATAGCCCGCCTAATTTGGTTTATCATATCCATTTTATGGAAGTATTAGCCATTGGAATATCGACCGAATATGATTTGGAGTTCGATGCCAACCGTGGGGATCAGTAGTTCCCGACTTACGTTATAATATTCATGAAAATTTTGATATTTAATGTTTCTCGAAATTCGTGTCGGGATTACTTAGCTCTTAAGTAATCTCGAGGAGACTTTAAAAAAAGATATGCTTGGAAAAGTATGCTCGACTTAAGTGATAGTTGGATGTAAAATGGTAATTTTGATGTGTCTCGAAAAATGCGTCAGGGTTACTTCGCTTGTAAGTAAGCTCAGATAAGGTTGTTTCTTAGTTGTGTGGAAAGCTCGTATACGTAATGAAATTAGGTTTATCTAGTATCATCAAAAGGTGTGAAGTTTATCTAGTATCATCAAAAGGTGATTCAAAAGTCAATTTTTGTATGCTAAAAAGCCTCCATATTGTTCCATCCACTTCCTTCCCATTCGAACATCTCTTTTTCCCATTCTTCTTCCTCCCCCATGCCCATCTTCACTTTCCTCCATTTTCAGGCTTCAAAAATTAAAATAAAATCACTATGTTGAACCTTGGTCTTCCTAGATACTTATGAAGTTGATAGCTTGATCCTTAGATAGTTGAAAGTTCAAGTTTCAAGATTGGAGACAACTAAATAACCATATTGCACTCTTTGTGGTGTAAGTTCCATAAAAGAGTATCAACTCCATCTTCTTATGTGGGTTTTTCAATTTATGAACTTTATAAGTTGTAATAGGTTAGATTTGAGAAGAAATTTCATATGGGTGGGTCGAATTTGATGGAAGAAGAAAGGTTTGAAAGGGAGATGGGTAAGATGGTGAAAGTGATGTCTTTCATGGACTATTTTTGGTAAAAGAGATTAGATGGTTGTTTAACCTAAGTGAAGTGAGTATTGAGATTGATTATGGGATGTCTATGAACTGTTTTAGGTGAATAATAAGGCCTCTTGTGTTTTAGGTGAAGATTTATATGTTAATGGAGTGAAAGAAGTGAAAGTGTGTGATTTGTGAGATCCGTTGAGTATTTGGAGTTTGGGTGGCTGAGATGGTGAAGTAAGGTGGCTGATTTTTATGGGAAATAAGTGCTAAGATGTAGTTAAGTAGCTATGAATAAATGGTATGAAGTTAAGCTGGGAATTGCACTTAAAAAGGTGAAGAAGATTCATGTAAGATAAATGAAGAGGAGTGTGTTGTTAAAGTGTCTTACAAGGTTGTTTTTGTAGGATTTTCATGGGCTGAATTAGAGTGGTTTTGGTAAGGTTTTGATGGTTGAGTTTGAAGGTTGTAGTTTTTTGAAAGTTTGGAGTTTAGTGGGTTAAGGATGTGGTTAGGTGAAGGGTAATAGTCGGGTTAAGTTATCAAAGGGTTAGAGAGATTCCGAGTCTTAAACCTTTATCGTTATCTTCCTAAGTCTCAGACTTCATGTTATTTACAAGACCTTATATCATTGTTTAGGAAATCAATCCGACATTTTCCGTGTTCCATTCAAGAGGTTGGATTTCAAGTCAATAGGTAAGTCGTTTACGACTTGCTTAGTTGCTGTTCAATTCATGTTAGATTTCGTGTCGTGCTTGTAGGATTGATTTTGGGGAACTACTCCCTAATCGATTATTTTATGGAAAAAGTGTTTACTTGTTTGTGATAAGTGTGTAAATGGATTTCAAAGTGTTTTCATCTTATGAGAAAATTTTAAATGTTTTCTCTTTGCTGGTACCGTTCTCGGCATGGCCATGTGCGTAGTCCTCTGGGTTGAAGTGACGGCTAAGTATGGTTATGTGATAGAGAATCGTGCCCCATTAAAAGAAATGCTATTTGTGTTTTGGGCAAGTGCTCCCTCGAGGAGGCTTGACCCGGGGTTAGAAGGATGGACTTGTGAATGGTGGGAGGTCGTGCCTCGACACCTGAGGCGTAAGGTTGATAAGCGCCATGGAATGGAATTGAGAACGAATGGTTGTATTGTTGCGTTGGGACTTATGTGTATGAATGTATGTATTTGGGATGTGTGGTTTGTGTTTGTGATCAATGGTAAGTTAAGTATGGATTAAGAATTGATATCTATTAGATTTATGTGAACCTTGCATGTGTGTGCATTAAGAACTTGAGTGGTTTTTAAATGTCATACTAGTACTGTATGGATTCTAGCTTGGATTACAATGGTAGCTGACCCTTTGGGGACTCGTTTTTTTAGTTACATGTATGGACAAGGGACCCATGAGGAAACCTCGGCAGAATGATGGTACGAGTCGTTGAAGGTCGTGTCATTAGAGTTGGGTTTTGTTGGGTGAGACAGTGGTTATTTAACTTGTATATTTTCGATTAATGTATAATATTAGGTAAAGAAAGGATAGTGAGATGATATGGAGTCATTAAAAGTGATGTTGTAATTTATGTTGGTTGGGTATCATGCACGTTTTCCACACTTTGACTTGTTAAATACATGTTGGATGTTTTCTTTATAATTTCTCGTCGTGCCCAAGTTGCAAGATCCAAATGAACTTGTTGTGAGACTAGTCTAGGTAGTACTCAGTGTGGTCTTCTACCGAGTAGCGCCCCGGTGTAAAGACGGGGTTTTATAAATTGGTATCAGTGCTTAGGTTGACAACAAGGGCACATGGAACTGACCAACAAGTGTGATCGAGGTCCAACTTAAAATAAAAACTGGCCATTGATTTTAAAGTTTTCTAATGAGTAGTCATATTACATCTATGCGGGTAAATGACACGCCGCGATTTTGCCGCCATCAACCGAGGATCTCATATAGAATAGTAAGTAAATTTGCTAACGTTAGTTAAAAGTAGATTATAATTGTAAGATTATCATTTGGAGATAGCTTTACAGACTAGAGCTGAAGCAGATAAAGATGGTAAAAGAGGAACCATGGTCAAGACCATGGTAGGGGCCAAGTTGAGTATAAAAGAGGGACTCATGTTGTTGGAGGACCACATAATGTTTCTTTTCCAGAAGAGTAATATGATGGTGGTGTGTTTTCCAATGAATATTTGGTATTAGTCTGATGGGTGATCCATTGATTGAACCTAGTGTAAAAGGTAAAAGAAGTGGTTAAAACAAGAAGGGTAAGATAATTCTAGTGCGAATTATACTTAAGCATTTAAGATTCAAGACAAAAGGTGGTCGTATTTGAGTTAAGAATGAAGATTGAAGATGAATGATGTTCAACTTGGGAAAACTTGAACATTGTTTTAGGAAATGAACTGAGAATGTAGAGTGGGTAATAGGTAGAGAAGTAGTTAAACTTCTTTGAAATTGATTACAGGAAGAGTATGAGATACGATTAGGTTAGAGAATTGACAAGTTTGAGCTATACAGTGATTGCATACATGGATAACAAGAATGAGGAAATGTGAGTGTCAACTTTGATGTAATATGCTGCAAAGTCGTTTAAGGAATGATAGAAGAGGAAGGACTTGGTATGGTATAGAGCATGAACTAGCATTGGAAACATCTTTGTCAAAGTGGTTCACTAACAAGTTGAGACAACTTTACAAATATGTCAATAAAGGAATGACATTGTGTGTGCTAATATGGGGAGTGGAAGATGGAAAAACTCTAGGATAAAGATGCTTCTATTGTAGGAAGAGTTTGTGGACTAGTAGTGGTGCCATAGTTTGCAGTACCACTAGATATTGTTGTTGTTATTCGAGCCATTTGGGTGGGATTTCTTCTAGATTTGAGGGGCACGAGAGTTGTGCCTAATCAGAATGCTGTTGCGGGGCATCTAAGTTAGTCTAGGGAATTGCAAAGGCAACGGAGATTGAAGGTAGTTGACTATATGTCAGAGAAGTAGGGTCAAAGGAGTTAGGTTAGTAATGAGTGTGGCAAAGACTACCAAGTTGTGTAGTGATGGATATGTGGAGTACTAGTGATTTTCCTTTCAAGAGGACAAGGAAAGACTACACATCTAGAATATACCTGATGTTTGTAAGTTGCGAATGTTATTCCGAGATTAGCTTTCAGGATTACCACCTTAGAGTGGAGCAGATTATTATTAGTGAATTAAAATTGGGGATGCGACCAATTTCACAAGCTCTGAATCGTATAGTCCCGAGGAAGGATATTTTCCTATGATGGTGTATTGATTATTGAGAGTTGAACTAAGTGATTATTATGATCAAGAACTTATTGTCCTATAATGATGACTTGCAAGACCAATTGCAAGGGACCATGATGTTTTAAAAAGTGGATTTCAGATCAGGTAATCACTAGTTGAAGAAAAGACATTCCTAAGATGTTTTTTTGAGCAAGATATGAGCATTATAAATGGGTAGTGATGCCGTTTGGATTGACTAATGCCCTTAAAGTGTTTATGTAGTGATGAATTGGGCGTTCATTCACCATTTGGTTAGGTTCATGGTGGTTTTTATTGATGACATTCTGATTTACTCTCAAAATAAAAAGGACCATGTTGAGCATCTCAAACTAGTATAACGAGTATTGAGACGACAAGGATTGTTTTCCAAGTGATAAAAGTAGGATTTTTGATAATCAAAAGTTACTTTACTAGGCCATGTCATGTCCACAGAACGATTTAAAGTGGACCCTTGATGATTGAAGTTAATTTGCGAAAAAGGGGAATATATAGTGATGTCTCAAGGGTAGAGCTCGATTGTGTGCCGATGCAAAGGGATAAAGTTGGTGTTTATGCTTCTAGACAGTCGAAACTGAATGAGTTGAATTGATTAAACCATGATTTGGAGTTAGTAGTAGTGGTGCATGCTTAGAATATTGGTGCCATTATTAATAAGGAAATACATGCAAGGTGATGATAGATTATAAAAGTTATAAGTATGTCTTTACGTAGTAGGAACTGAGTATGAGACAACAAAGATGGCTTGAGTTGTAGAGGATTATAATTTAGAGACCCTTTATCATCCTAGAGAAGAGAATGTCATCATTTATGTTCTTAGCAGGAAGGCATTTCAAAATGTATTTTAGTTTAGATGATTGTACAATCAACGTTATGGGAAAGAACTATTGAGGTATGGGATTAAGGTGCAGATTCAATGATAGTAAAGTAGACTGAGTTTTATGGAAGTGTTAGTCAGCCTTACCAGAGAAAATAAGGCAAAAGTAGGAGATATGCATAATGATGAAAGATTTTAGATACAAGTCGAGTCGTGGAGATATATCTGATTTTTCAGAATGGGCTGATGGTACTTTAAGATTTAATAATCTAATTTGTTTGCCTTGAGATGAGGAATTAAGACACAAGATTTTGCAAAAAGCACATGTTACACTATCCTCAATCAAACTTGGAGCAAGTATGATTTACTTGCATTTGAGACTACATTATTGGTGGAACGACATGAAACCGGAATGTATTCAGAATCGTGGTTAAGTGTTAAGTTGTTAGTAGACGAAGGTCAGGTAGACATTTGCGATTATTTTCCATTCCACAATGAAAGTGGGAAAATATCTCCATGAATTTTTGTCATTAGGTTAATGAATAGTCGAGTTTAAGATGTTGTTTGGGTTGTTGTGGATAGATGGAATGGGATTGTCTGTATCTTGCCAATCAAAGGGATTTGACTAGTATACAAGATAATGAAAGTTTATTTTTTAACCGGATTATAAGGTTGTTGGAGGTACCTAAAATGAATGTATTGTTTTGTGATGCATATTTTATTTCTAGATGCTGGCAGCATTGACATGAGGCAATGGATGGGAGTTTGCATTTAAGGTTAGCATATCATCCGTAGATAAATTGTTAGACTATAAGAAGATTCAGATTATAAGGGATATATTAAGATCTTGTGTGTTGGATTGGTGATGTAAATAGTCTGACTTCTTGGAAATTGGTAGAGCCTCCTTACCATACTTGTTGTTAATCCTTGATACAAATGGCACCGTATGAGAATGTCATTGTATTGGGTTGACCCATTAGATTTGCTAGAGAAAGTGGTTAAGATTCAAGAGCGTATGATAATTGCAAGAAATTCTTTGCAATCTTATGCAGATAAGGGGGGACGACCATTAAAATGTGAAGTTGAAGTACAAGTGTAGTAAAAAGGGTTGCCAACTCGTGAAGTTAAAAGGTTTGGGATGAAAGGGAAGTTGAGTCCTCTGTACATCGAGGCTTTTGAGATTCTCGTGTGAGGTAGCCTACAAGCTAGCATTGCCACCAACCTTGGATGGAAGCAATTAAAGGACACTCTGGTTAGAGTTATGTGAGAATTAAAGCTTCACATATGGTTTATAAGAGAGTAAGGGTTGCTATACCATGATCGAGGGAAAACTTGAGTGGAGTTGAAATTCCTCATGACCACAAAAACCAAGAGTTTCCAAAGGAAGATGTAAGTAGGCTAGGGTCACAATAGTGGAACACAAGGTTGGAAACTTACACAAAATGGTTTAGGATAAGGAGAATTGCAAGTCCAAATGAGGAAGGGAGAAGTAAGGAAATGGATCCAGTTGTATTCGATCGCAGGGATGTATGGCTATGTTAGTAGGGCCATTAGATATTTAAAAGTTTATTGATTGCGAAAGGGACATAGCATATACCTTGTAGAAGGAGATCCGACCTAGTAGTAAAACTAATTAGGACATAAGGATCAAGTGATAAATGACTTTATGAGTCAATTAGACAAGGATGATGGTGAGGAAAAATTGACCCAAGGGGAGTTAGGGATATTGTCCTGGATGTAAGGAGACGTTAACCTATTAACATAAGTTGTATGGTTCAATGTGAAGTGTACTGGTTAGTTGAGAGAAGTCCTTCAGGAGTCTTTTAGTGCAGACTTTTCATAGATAGCTAAGTCAAATGAGCATTGGAATCTATGTTCATGAAGAAAGTTGAAGAGTCAGGAAATGTCGTTGGTATTGATTCAATGGTCTTAACAAGGAGTGGAGAAGGACACCTGGGAGCTTGAGATGAGAATAGGATAAATCTATCCAGAGTTGTAGCCGAGTTTAGTTAAGACCTTAAAGAGTAGAAGTTAGAAGTGTGTGAGAGCCTGGTGGATGGTAACTAACTATGTGCTTTGTTTGACTTGACATTATGTGCTTGACTTGTTTGAAGTTGCTTCTAGTGTGGTATGAATTATATGATGTTTGACTTATTTGGTTATCGTTTGTGGCGTACTAAATGTATGATATGCGTGTTGTTTGACTCGTGTGAAAGATTTTGTGTAGTGTTATGTGTTTGTTTTTCGTTTATCTCAAGAAGTTTCGAGACGAAACTTTCTTTAAGGGGGTAGAATGTAATATTAAGGAAAATTTTGATATTTTAATGTTGGGATTTTCCTTTTGGTACCCTTGAGTTATTGCCTTATCCTTTTGGTGTCCAAAAAAAAATTATTCCACTTGTTACCCCTCTTTTTTTTGATAAGGAAAGGAATTTGGGAGGTCACTAGTGAACTATGACCGACCAAGGGCATCCTGGCGGATGAGGGTATGCAACCCCGAGTCAACTGCAAGCGGAATAGAGGAGATGCATCGGAAAGAGCCAGCAATGTAGTCCGCCACCGAATTGCACTCACGATGAACGTGCGTGATACTCCAATCCCGAAAGCGAGCCAACAAGTAGTGGATGTCCAAACGAAGCAACTCAATCTCCCACGGGCAGTGCCAGTCGCCAAGCACGGCTTTGACCAGCTGAAGATTATCGCCTTCAATCTGAATCCGAGAGACACCACGACTAATAGCCTCGAGTAGTCCCTGATGTAAAGCGATGGTCTCGGAGATAAGCACACACTGTCGACCAATCAGTCCTCCGTTGAAATGGATAGGGGAGCCACCGGAGTTCCTGAGGATGTATCCGAACGAAGCCACGCCATCCGAGCTAACCGCACCGTCAAAATTCAATTTAACAAAGTCATCCTTCGATTTTGCCCATTTAGCAGGCTTCCTCCTGTGCCTAGTTCTCACAGACTGGGAATACATGCTTTGATTTTTTTGTAATTTGTGTTAGCTTCCAGTCTTTGATCTGGTTACGGGTAAATTCACAAAGAAACCCTACATTGTTCGAGATCGGGTTATTGTCGTTTTCGAAGATTCTCTTATTTCTGGCGAACCAAAGGCTCCACCAAGCGTTGGTAAGGAGTTTCATCTCATCTTTGGTTGTTATTTCCCTAATTTCGTCAAGGATTTGGTGCGGTTTTTTATCACACAACGACACTTGATCGGTAATCCAAGTTAGTTTAGGATTCAACATATTGAGGGTTGCCCTGGAGAAGGGGCAAGCAAATAGTACATGGTTAATGTCTTCGACCTGGATATTACAAGCCTCACAACCTTGAGTAACCGGGATGTGGTTGGCAGCAAGCCTTGCTTTTGTATGGAGGCCGTTACGGGCCACTTTCCATAGGAAGTTTTTCATTTTAGGTGGGATGTTTAACTTCTTTATCCATTCCAGATTAATTTTGGGTTCTCCTTTGACCTGTTGAAGCCAATTCACAGCAGAATGGGTAGAGTACCATCCATTTTTGCTGGGTTGCCAGTATAACCTATCTGGGATTTTGTTAATAGGGTTGATTATTCTAGTTATTGTTTCAACGTCCTCTTGGTTTAAGACTTTGTGCAATTTTCCAAGGTTCCATGAGTTGTCCTCCATTAGGTAAGCATCAACATGCTCCTCCTTATTGATTAGGGTTTTAGTCTCGGATTTCGGGATAAGAGGACTGTTACCGGTCCAATTGTCGAGCCAGAATCGGACGGTTTTACCATCCCCAACTTGCAAGATAAGCCCTTTGGAGAATCGGTCATGTAGGATTAAAAGTTTTGACCACTGCCATGAAGTGTTCTGTTTTTTTTCCTATAGTTAAGGATATTCTCCGTTTTTAGATACTTTTCCGTGAAAATTTTAACCCAGATGTTGTCGAGTTCTACTAGGATTTTCCAGAGTAATTTCATTTGTAGTGCTTGATTCATCTCCTCTGCTTTAGCAATACCCACCCCTCAGAGGGTCGGCGGCCTACAAATTGAATTTCAGCTTATTAGTTGTTTGTAGTTGTGTTCCTTGTTCCAGAAAAAGTTTTTATTAATTTGTTCTAGCTCTTTTAGGGTTGCCTGTGGCAACAGGAATGATTGCATGATATAATTCGGTTGTGCTGACAAGTTTGCTTTAATTAGAGTTTTGCGCCCTTCTTGAGAAAGGGTGTTGGCTTTCAATTTTGAGAGTTGGGCTCTGGTTTTAAGTGTCAGGGGTTTGAAGGTGTTTTGAGTCACTCGACCATTAATGATCGGGCAACCAAGGTATTTGTCTAACGCAACAGTGTTGGCAATCCGTAGAATTTGCTTAATCTGCTCTTTAGAGTTATTTCTAGTGTTTTTAGTGACTTGAAAGGCAGATTTGTGGTAGTTGACTTTCTAACCAGAAATTTGGCAGTAGTCATCAACAATGTCCTTAATGTTTTTACACGCCTGGCTGTTTGCTTTTGCAAAGATGATGATATCATCAGCAAAGGCAAGGAAAGGGATTTTGGTTCCATTTCTCGAGATTAGGATTCCAATGACATTTTTCGGGTTCATGCTTTTCATGTGGAGTTGTCTTTCCAGGACTTCAGCAGCGAGAATGAAAAGGTAAGGTGAAAGGGGGTCGCCCTATCTAAGGCCCCTTTGGGGGAAAAGTTCTTCTGTTGGTCCGTTGCTGACCAAAATAGAGAAGGAAACCGTTTCCACACATTCCCAGATCCAACCCACGAATTTATCATGGTAGCCAAACTTATGAAGTACAAAAGTTAGGAACTCCCAGCTAACTCGGTCATACGCTTTTTCCATGTCAAGCTTAATGGCAATCCAACCTTCCCGGCCCTGCTTGTAGCGAAAGGAGTGGAAAATCTCGTGTGCAACGAGGGTGTTATCATGTATACTTCGCTTTTGGACAAAAACCCCTTGCATCGGGTGTATGAGTTTGGCCATGACTCTTTTAAGGCGGTTGGTTAGAATCTTTGAAATTACTTTATAGACGGTATTACAAAGGTTGATATAGTGGTTTGTTGAACTAGGGTTATCACATTTTGGTAGCAGAGTTATGAACGTATGGTTGATTTGTTTTAGGATTTTCCCCGAATGGAAGAAACTTTTCACCGCTTTGATCACGTTGGGGCCAACAATATGCCATTACTTCTTATTAAAGCAAGCCGGCATACCGTCACGACCGGGGGATTTGTCGTCCCCAATGTCAAACACAACATTTTTAATTTCGGTATTCGTGATTGGTTTTATGAGCTCAAGATTGTCGTCTTCAGTTATTTCTTGATGAATTGTTTGAGTCATTGACTGGATTTTTCCGCGGTTTATTTCCAGAACCCTAAAGCAGTTCTGGAAGTCCCGTTTGATTTCTATTTTGATGTTTTCGATACCCGAGATTTGTGTTCCGTCCGCTGTAATGATTTCTTTGATGTTAGTTCCATTCCTCCTTCAACTAGCAATTCGGTGAAAATATTTTGTGTTCCTGTCGTTTCGTTTGATATGGGTGTGTTTAACTCTTTGTCTCCAGTAAGAGTTGTGGAATTGGATTAGGCTTGACCGTTTCTTTAGTAGCCTTTCATGCTTTTGGATTAGCTGCACATTTTTGTTTTCAATTATGTCTGTTTGGATGTTAATTAGGTCCTCATCCAGTTTTTTAATTTGTTCGAAAATATTATTAAAAGTTTTTTTATTCTAAGCTTTCGCTTTTTTCTTTAAGAGCTGAGTTTTTTTTGGTGAGGTTAAACATGTGGGACCCCCCCCCCCCCCCCCCCCCGCATTGAAACGCCATGCCTGTTTTATAATATTCTGGAAGTCTTCCCGTGATGTCCACATCATTTCAAATTTGAACGGTTGTGCTGTGAACGAGTTTCCCGTTAGGATATCACAGGAGATAGGGCAGTGGTCAGAAGTTGAGAAAACGTGGTTTTTGGTTGCGATTGAAGGGTACCATTGATTGATCTGGTTGCTTACTAGTGCGCGGTCTAGTTTTTCAAGCGTGGTATTCTCAAGGTCTTTGGATTTTCTCCAAGTGAATTTATTCCCAAAGGATGGGATATCACACATGTCACAGTTATTTTTAAAGTTTATGAGCCGTTCGAACCGGCTATGATGCGGAGAAGATCCACCATGCTTTTCCTCCAGGTATTAAATTTCATTAAGGTCCCCCATTAAAATGCAAGGAAGGTTACATGTTTGGATGAATTCGGACAGTTTTGTCCAAAAGAGTTCTTTTTCCTGTGCCCTTGGTGGGGCGTACGCAAAGATGATGACCATCTCGTTATTGTTATCTAGGTTAGTATAGAGAATTCCAATGAATCGGTTATCTTTATGGATAGTGTAAAGTGATTCACTTGAAAGTTGTGATCCTTTCCAAAGAACGCATATACCGCCAGAGAAGCCAGAAGCCGGGATAAATTCCAGCGTGTCGAATCCCGGTTTTTGCCAAGTTTTAGGGTCGGGTGGTGTCTGGGGTTTTGTTTCCACAAGTGCAATCAGATTAATGTGTTCAATGCGGCATAGCGAGTTAATTTTAGTAAAGAAGGCTTTACGCTTAATGCCCCTGCAATTCCACATGCAGACTTTCATAGGTTAACCAGTGATGTGTGGGTTTTGGCCCGGGATGAATGGTATTTCATGGATAACGTTGATTTTATTATATTGTATTGGGTGTTTGTTGTTTCATTTTTAAGTTTTGGATTCCCACTTATGGGATTCTTCGTTACGTGTCCTTTTCTCACCGAGTCGCGACGCCTTAATTTTTATGGGCCCGTTCGAGGCTAAGTTGGTATTTTTGATAGGTATTAGATTGATATAAAATATGGTTATATTGATCCTGCAATGGGTGAATGGCCTGATCAAGTGCCACACGCATTTACTCATCGTTTTAATCAGGGGTTGGAAGCCCATGCTGGTTACAATTTGTACTTCTATGCTTTTAGCCTTAGTTGTTGGATCATATATTTGATCCAAAGATATGTTGAAATTTCGACCCTTACGTGATCGTTTGGGGCTTTTTGAGAGCATAATGTTAGTTTGGTTTTCATGGGCTCGATTGTTGAGCTTGCTTTGTGGAAGCAACATATTTTTGTAATGATTTTGGCATGGTCTATGCACTTGACAATTTTTGGTTTGTTTCCTTCTATAACAAAGGATAAGTCTTTTCTCAGCAGAACTTTTACCATGTTTTTTCCAAATAAAGGTCAGTACTAGCAGTTTCGACAAGCTGCAACATATATTTCATCTGCAGGTACAAATAATGGCATGTACCATTGTAAGAAATGGTGAAAACGCCACATAAGGCAAAGATAAGACAAGCAAGGCCAACGGTAGCCCCATAATTGTTAAGTAAGCAGGTTGAAAGATCTGCTATGCAAATTTTTGGGTTGTTGAAATGAAACTTTGGGGGTGGACCTCTAGAACACATACCAGTTTCAGCCAAGATATTTGGAAAGAATTGTTTGCTACTCCAAGATCTTATAACAATAATTAATTTTAGGAACTTTATTAAGGGCAAGCTTAGGCAAAATATAAGATGCAAACCAGGACACAAAGTGGGTAGAGGAGGAATGCCAGACGACAGCAAAGAAATGGCAAGCGCTGGATGGGACCGCCCCGAACTCACAACACCACCACCACCGCAGCAAGAAGACCCCCAGCCCAACACGCCAACGAACACGCCCACGCCACAACACCAGGTCGAAGACGCGTTGCCGCCTCCGCTGAGAATTAGAGCCTCCATGAAATTGGACAGGAAAAGTCGGATGTCCGCACGGGATTCCGACCAAATGGATCTAGAGTGCCTCGTAAATGCCCAAACAGCCAGATGTCGGCCTCCAACGACGGTGAGGGCATACCTGGCCAAGCAACTCCCGCAACTACTCCGCTTACATGACAACGCAGCAAGCCTCGACGGATCAAAACGCCGCCAAATTTTAGAGATCCACGGCCACCACCATTTGTATTTCGGGTGGACCGAGAAGGTGACAGAGTGAACTTTGAACAACTCGTGGTCTTGCTTTCTTGCCCGCGTCTCACACGAGTACAGGGGGAAATAAGTTGGGTAAAATTTCAACATCAATTGTATACTCAAACGAGGCTTAACATGTTTGTGGCCTCCGCTAACCATCCAGGGAAGGAGCCATATTAATCTCCGATAGATGGATGGGGCGACTAGATTGGGAGGCTTCTTTGGCCGGGTTGTTATCGAAGGCGTAGCGATCTCAAGCGGTATCTTCACTTGGATATGGGGATTGACCGGATTTGCGGTCATGGGCATGTCGGAGACAGTGGGATCTGGGGGCGGCAGCCATGGTGAGCTAGGGTTAGGGACAGGATGATGAGCGAGTTTGGGGGAAGGCTGGGTAACGCTTGCGGCGCTCTCTTCCGAGGTTTTTTTCATTCTCTCTATGTGCATCTCACTTGTTACCCCTCTAGTTTGTACAAAGTTTGTCTTATAGCCTAATTATAGAAAAAAATCCAATTTCAATCTAAATTTCTCAATTCTTTTAAATTTTGGACAAATTAATTACGTATACATTATAAACTTATAATCCACCGGCTCAACAATAAACTACACCAATGAATTATGTAATTTCTTAAGTCGTGGAACTAATAATCCACAAATTGATTACGTCGAATTAAGTTTACGTTATAAACTTTCAATTTTGTATTTTAGTATGTCCTTGTTGCTTGACAGTATCATCAGTTTCTGTATTACAAGATGTGGTATGTCTTTGAATTTCATTAAAATATTTTGTAATTCACAAACTATGAGCTATTATAGTTATAATGGGCTTTGCGTAGTCACCCGGACAAGGGATTTTGAGTTAAAATTTTTTGTTTCATAATCAGGTTTCTTTTTAATGGGAGAATCAAAAGTGAGTTTAAATTTTTTATTTCATTTTATTAAAATTGAAATAAATTGAGAAATCTAGAATGAAATTGGAATTTTTCTATAATTAGACTATAGGACAAACTTTGTACAAACTAGAGGGGTAAGAAATGGAATAATTTTTGTTTGGACACCGAAAGGAAAAGATAATAACTTAGGGGTACCAAAATGAAAATCCCTTTAATGTTTGTCGAAATTCGTGTCGGGATTGCTTCGCTCTTAAGTAATCTCGAGGAGACCTTAAAAAGATATGCTTGGACAATTGTGCTCGACTTAAGAGATATTTGGATGTAAATTGGTAATTTTGACATTTCTCGAAAAAAGTGTCCGGGTTACTTCACTTGTAAGTAAGCTCGGATAAGTTTGTTTCTTAGTTATGAAGAAATTTCGTATATATAATAAAACGAGGTTTATCTAGTATCATCAAAAGGTGTGAAGTTTATCTAGCATGATCAAAAGGTGTGAAGTTTATCTATTATCATCAAAAGGTGTTTCAAAAGTCAATTTTTGTAGGCTAAAAAGCCTCCATATTGTTCCATCATTTTCCTTCCCATTCAAACTTCTCTTCTTCCCATTCTTCACTTTCCTCCATTTTCATGCTTCACAAATCACGATAAAATTACTTTGTTGGACCTTGGCCTTCCTAGATACTTATAAAGTTGATAGGTTGATCCTTAGATAGTTAAAAGTTCAAGTTTCAAGCTTGGAGACAACTAAACAACCATATTGCGCTCTTTGTGGTGTAAGTTCCATAAAAGTGTATGAGCTCCATCTCCTTATGTCGGTTCTTCCATTTATGAACTTTATAAGTTGTAATATGTTAGATTTGACAAAAAATTTGATATGGATGGGTCAAATTTGATGGAGGAAGAAAGGTTTGAAAGGGAGATGGGTAGGATGCTGAAAGTGATGTCTTTCATGGACTGTTTTTGTTAAAAGAGATTAGATGGATGTTTAACATAAGTTAAGTGATTATCGGAATTGATTATGGGATGTTTATGAACTGTTTTAGGTGAATAATAAGGCCTTTTGTGTTTTAGGTGTAGATTTATATGTTAATGGAGTGAAAGAAGTGAAAGTGTGTGATTTATGAGATCCGTTGAGTATTTGGAGTTTCGGTGGCTGAGATGGTGAAGTAAGGTGAATAATTTTTATGGGAAATAAGTGTTAAGATGTAGTTTAAGTAGTTATGAATAGATGGTATGAAGTTAAGCTGGGAATTGCACTTAAAAAGGTGAAGAAGATTCATGTAAGACAATGAAGAGGAGTGTGTTGTTAAAGTGTCTTACAAGGTTGTTTTTGTAGGATTTTCATCGGCTGACTTAGAACGGATTTGGTAAGGTTTTGATGGTTGAGTTTGAAGGTTGTAGTTTTTCGAAAGTTTGGAGTTTAGTGGGTTGAGGATGTGGTTAAGTGAAGGGTAATAGTCGGGTTAAGTTATCAAAGGGTTAGAGAGATTCTGAGTCTTAAACCTTTATCGTTATCTTCCTAAGTCTCGGACTTCATGTTATTTATAAGACCTTATATTATTGTTTAGGAAATCATTCCGACATTTTCCGTGTTCCATTCAAGAGTTGGGATTTCGAGTCAAGAGGTAAGTCGTTTACGACTTGCTTAGTTGTTGTTCAATTCATGTTAGATTTCGTGCCGTGCTCGTAGGATTGATTTTGGGGAACTAGTCCCTAATCGATTATTTTATGGAAAAAGTGTTTACTTGTGTGTGATATGTGTGTAAATGGATTTCAAAGTGTTTTCATCTTATTTGTATTTTTTAAACGGTTTCTCTTTGCTGGTACCGTTCTCGGCATGGCCATGTGCGTAGTCCTCTGGGTTGAAGCGACGGCTAAGTATGGTTATGTGATAGAGCATCGTGCCCCTTCAAAAGAAATGCTATCTGTATTTTGGGCAAGGGATCCCGAGGAGGCTTGACCCGGGGTTAGAAGGATGGATTTGTGAAGGGTGGGAGGTCGCGCCTCGGCACTTGGGACGTAGGGTTGATAAGCTCCATGGAATGGAGAACGAATGGTTGTATTGTTGCGTTGGGACTTATGTGTATGAATGTATATATGTATGATGCGTGGTTTGTGTGTATGTGATCAATGGGAAGGTAAGTATGGATTAAGAATTGATATCTATTATATTTATGTGAACCTTGCATGTGTGTGTGTGTTAGGAACTTGAGTGGTTTTTAAATGTCATACTAGTACCGCATGGATTCTAGCTTGGATTAGAATGGTAGCTGACCCTTTGGGGAGTCGTTTTTTTGTTACATGTAAGGACAAGGGACCCATGAAAAAACCTCAGCAGAATGATGGTACGAGTCGTTGAAGGTCGTGTCATTAAAGTTGGGTTTTGTTGGGTGAGACAGTGGTTATTTACCTTGTATTTTTTCGATTAATGTATAATTGTTGAGGTTGAAAATCATCATTCTTTTTGGATTTCACTCCAAATATTGGGTAAAGAAAGGATAGTGAGATGCTATGGAGTTGTTAAAAGTGATGTTGTAATTTATGTTGGTTGGGTGTCATGCATGTTTTCCACACTTTGACTTGTTAAATATAAGTTGGACGTTTTCCTTAGATTTTCTCGTCATGCCCAAGTTGCAAGATCCAAATGAACTTGTTGTCAGACTAGTCTAGGTAGTACCCAGTGTAGTCTACTAACGAGTAGCGCACCGGTGTAAAGACGGGTTGTTACATGCGTAGTCTTCTTAGACTAAACCGTTCACCTCTCTCTTTTCGTCTGCATTTACCTTGTGTTTCCTGCCTTTTGTGGAATTATCTGATTGCAAAGGAGTGATATTCATGGACCAAATACGAAGGGCATACTAAGTATGGATTCACCCTCTATGTGAGTATCCAAGAGGTGCTATGTGGCCGAAGGAAGGGTTATCAAGAATTAAAATCAAGGCAAGACAAAGTTGAAGGAAGGAAGATTTTTTCCTAGAGAAAGGCATCCGAAAGGTTGTGCACCAACTCTTACAGTTTAAATCAAGGAACTTATCAACATATGTTGAAAGGATACTTGATCTATCTAATCGAACAAATAAGTTTATAAGATCAAGACCCCGCTGAGTATAGCGAAGTCAGGTTCGTCCACGAGAGAGGAAGTCTATGTATAATTACTAGGCTAAAACACAAAAAACAAACAAACAAAAGCAATAACGAAACAAATCACTAACGGCCGAGAACACACTATAACACTCGGTACCGATCCTAAGGGGTCGGTAACGAGGTAAACTGGGAGTGAGATTTTCAACCAATGTGAGAAAAGATCTAGGATTTTGGGTTTACCACAACATAGCCATGCATTTTAAGTCATATGAATAATAAAGATCATGCCTTTTCACACAAGAAATCAACTTTCGTTGAAAAGATAAGCAAACTAACAAACTTTCGTAAATCAATTCACTTTTATCTACTTATCACGATCTAAAGTTTTCAACTTTCGTTGCAAACTTTATCCCTATTCAAATTCACGATCTTTTATTTCGATCAAATCATGAATAAGAAATTACTTCATTTCATCAAAGTTTAAGCACAAACAAGTAGAAACAAGATCAAAGGCAATCAATTCATACATTCATACTATCATCATGCACAACTATGTTGGGTTTTTACCCCAGCCTTAGAATAAGAAAACTACTCACTCATGATTGAAGAACAAGCAATAAGATTGAAAGAAGAAAACATGTCTTTGAATTAAAAGAAAACTTACTCATGAACATAAGAAATCTCCCACAATTCTCTTTCTTGTACCCCAAGCAAGTCCAAAAAATCCTCAAATGTGCGTGAATGATAAAAGCCTCCTAAAACTAGGTCCAAAACCTTGCTTAAATACTAGAAATCTATCTAGAGAAGTTTCCTTGAAGATATAAAACTATCCATCTAAAACGATATCGGAATAAAAACATTAAAAAACCTAAGTCGGTGTCGCCTACCGACAAGGGGGACTTCGGCAACGACCCCCGTCAGGGTCGGTAGCACTCTTTGGCGAATTTCCGCAGCTTTTTGTTCATGTAGATCTTGGTACCGACCCCTCTAGGGTCAGTACCGAGCCTTTTCTTGGTTTATTCTTCTCTTGTACTCCACGTTTCCTCTGGAATCTTTCACCACTTCAATCTTCTTTCCTAGCCTTGCTCCACTCCTCATGATGCTCTAGAATGCTTCACCTCAGCTCAAAAACCTATAAGAAAACACAAAACTTGCGTAGTTCCCATACTTTTCACAAAATAAGAAAACTAAGGAAAAAGACACAAAACACACACAAAACCTATCCAGAATACAACTCAAAAATCTAGAAAGACACTACAAAACAAAGATAAAAACACGGACGTCAAAATACCCCATACTTAGACTTGCTTGTCCTCAAGCAATGACTAAACAAGAATAAAAACCAACAATATATCCATCAAGTATTAGCCCTCATCAAAAAGCAATTTCAAGCGCAAGTGAAATAGACAAGTGACTTAAACGTCATCACACATATATAAACAACTATGAAGCAAAAGCAATCACAATCCAACCTCACAAGGGATAAATGTGTTTCACTTAACTCTCATGTGTTTGGGCTTTGAATGACAACTCTCAACTTAATCCAATATGAAAAAACACATAGATGTTGTGACTTATATCACCAATCTCTCTACCAATGATTTCAAAACATGCAAAATTATCAAGAGAACTTAGGCTCAATGGAAGACTTCATAGAAGACTCCATTTGGCCGGGTTGTAATGGGGCTTGGTATAAACAATAGGGCGTGGAGTTATTTTGGCTATGTGGTGCTAAAAATCCGGGAATCAAGACACCTAAATTCACAACACAACTCACCCAAACTCTTCTTAAAATAACCAAACTCACTAAACATTAAGAACACTTTAACTTCTTCCATTCCCAAAAAATCCCAACATATCTCGCTTAATAAAAACAAGGAAAATTTGGCTCATTGCACACTTTATTCACTACTACTACTCTTTTTTTTCCACTTTTTCACGCCTTTTTTTATTTTTTTTCAAAAAGTAAATGCATAGTGCTTATAGAGAGCCAAAAATCCTTTTATATAATAAACTGTGAGATTTATAAAATACCCAACCCAACATCACCCCACACTTCGAACCAACACATATCTCACTCAACAAAATCATCAACAACCAACACTAAGTCCTAATCCCCGGATATGGTCAAACTAATATTGGCTAGGAAATAATTTTGTGGAGCTAAAAATAGGCTTATGGGCTCAAAAGCATTGGCTTCAAAGCAAAGGATGATGATAGGGTAGGAAAGGAATAACATGGCTAATGAAAGTAAGTTCTCCATCATTTAATTTCACAAGTAATGAACTAATATCTTATAAAGCTTCAAGAAATAGATAAACATGACAATATCAAGAGAAAATATGCATAAGGAGAGTAAATCACACATGAAAATCAAGGCTAAAATAAGCTTACTAGGTAAATTCTGTTGGATTGCAATTAACTCCTACCTAAAGTCATATGTGCTCAATTACATCACAAGCTAAAATTTCACATAAAAGCAATTTCATGATAGACTTGGGCTAAACTATCCAAACATGTCAAAGGAATTACATGGTCAAGCAAGTCGTCACTATCATAGAACTACTAAGCGAGGAATCAATTGTCCTAAATCTTTTTGTTTCTTTTTTTTATAAAGAAAAACAACTAACAACTTGAACCAACATCACACGAAAACCACATAAAAACATCTTAAAGAGCATGAAAAACACACAAACACAAAATGAGTTTTCTTTCCCATCCCTACCCCATACTTAGAACTTAACAGTGTCCCTACTGTAAGAAACACAGTAAAGTAAAAAGAAGACAGGGAAAAGAAAACGAACTCACAAAGTCATTGGCAGAAGCATTCTTAACGCAATCTTGAAGAGAGAGAGAATCAATAAGGAGGTGGTGGAAACTGGCGCTCCATGGATTCCATGAACTTAGCGGTGGACTGTCAGCGCTCATCACTCATCGCCTAGCGATCGTCGTTTATCCTCCAGTGGGCCTCGTCCATCCTCCGTTGCTGCTCATAATAGTCTTGGAACTGAGTCATCCGATCATAGATCCTGTACTAGCCCATCTGAAGCCTCTCCATTCTCTGGACCATGTCATCAACCCATAGGGGTGGGGCCTCGGAACTCAAGCTAGCGTCTCCCGGGTAACGAACATGGTAGGTCGGATAGTACTCAGTGTAAGGGTCATTACCGACCCCATGTCCCTCGGTACCGTGCTGGGATGTGTATGAATATGGGTCATTACCGACCCCATGGACGTCGTTACCGACCTGCTCAGTGTGGGCGTATGCGTCGTTACCGACCCCGTAGGGCTTGGTAACGTGCTCCTCAGCAGCAGCCGACTCATGTACCTCCTCGTCTCTTGGTTACCAGGACTCTTTTCTCCTCAGTGACGGGTCATCTTCAGGGCTAATGTCGAGATGGAAGGGCGTAGAGGACCACATCTTGTACCAATTAGGGAGGTACAAGAGCTCCACATTCTCCTCGGTCAAAGTCACAAACTTGTTCTTGAACGTCACCGTACAAACAAGGCCTCTCTTCTTCAGGATCGAGGTCTGCAGCAGGTAGTTGGTGTCGATCAACTAAGCCTCTCTAGATGTGTACAACGTCAAGTCAATATTCAATGCTCGAGCAATACGGGCTATCATGGCCCCGACCCATAGCTCATCTGTCTTCCCCTTGTAGTACATGACATGCTTGAGCCGAGTGTACCCCAAGTTCATGGGAGCTGGATCCTGGAATAGCATGCATTGTAGACATGCCAACTCCTTCCTTGTAGGCCTAGAAAACTCCTTCTTGGCCCAGATAGTACTACCCAGGATCCTCAGAATAATGCGGAACAAGGGGTTGGCAATATCCTTGCCAGGGAGCGCATGCTGAGGGCACTGAGGTTGGTCCGTCAAATAACCTAGGTCTTGTCAACCTTGAAGCTGGTCAGCTTGTAGCCAATAGCAAGGTTGGGGAAACCAAGGATGCCGTTGAACTCCTCAAAGGTGAATGTGCAACGCTGGTTCCGAAGCTGGAACCTAACTTTCCCTCAGAATCCGGATCATCAATGTTGATCCGGAGAGTGGCAACAACTCCGATGTGAGAGCGGGTTAGTGGGGGTCAGTGGCGCTCAGTATGTGTGCAACACCAATATGGTTGAATGCCTTTCTGATATCCTCGTAGATCCCCAACTGTTCCCCCTCAGCACGGGAGAATCCCGTCTTGAACGTCCATTCGAGCAAGATCCCGAACGTGTTGATCTCCGAATCTTTCCTTAGTAAAACCTCGTCCATCTTTGGTGGAGATTGGTTCTTGGACCTTTTGTTGGCTCTACTTGTGCCATCCATTTTGTCCTGCACATTCAAAAACTTCCAAGGTAATTTCCACACAAAACAAAGGAACCACATGACCCCGTACTTAAGTCGAAAACAAGTATCTATAATTACTCAAAACTTCATAAATGCATACCAAATAATTAGGAGAACAAAGCTATAATGCATAATCAATCAAAAGTTAATTAATCAAGCATAAATGAACTAAGTTACACCCTATTATTGCAACCAAAGTCATGCAAAAATTAAGTTTCAATCATTCTGCAGGGTTGTTACCAACCAGGAAGGGGTCGGCAACGAGGCACCTGTTTGTATTTCGACTTTCTGGTGAAATTTAGGATCGTTACCGACCCACAGGGGGTCGTTACCGAGGCACCTGCAACTTGCCCGAAATAAATTGAGTCGAAATTTTGACTTCAAATCAGCAAATACTCAGCAATTTCAACATCTTAGCAAGTTTCCAACCACAATCAAGAGATACCAAACACAATAACCCTATATTTAGTCAAAAATCAACCCTTCAAACATGCCAAAATAGCCTCAACAAAGTGTAGATCTAATCATCACAAGAACAAATCGAATCATTCCTATATATTGAAGGAGGCAAGGGAAGTTGTGGAGGAAGTAGGGTAAAAATAAAAGGAAAAAGTGTTTAAATACTTACCTGAATGTCGGTCGAAAATTTTTGGAATTTACTGTAGGGGTCGGTACTGACCCTGGGGGAGTCGGTAACGAGCCACTATGCTGCTTCAATTTTCCTTCGTTTGCTCGACTTTTGCCCAATTTTGCCTGTATCACTTATCAAAACAATTCTATTCCGACTATCTTAATCTAATCCTAACAATAAGTCAAAAGAAAGCTAGCAAAAAGGATCTAATAAACAAAAAACTAAAAGCGGGTTGCCTCCCGTAAGTGCTAAATTTAATATCTATAGCTAGACATGACTTACCTTAGCTTAATCTGAGGAGGTCAGAGCCCAGGTGGCTCTAATTTCCTCATCCGGGTCAGCTCTCTCAAGATATTTCTTTAAACGGTGGCCATTGACCTTAAAGGTGGCTCCATCATTGTCCACTAGATCCACTGCTCCATGGGGATAAATGTGGTGGACCACGAATGGCCTACTCCATCTCGATCTCAACTTCCCTGGGAATAAACGAAGTCTAGAGTTAAAGATAAGCACCTTATCACCGACATCATAGGTCTTTGGCACCAATTTCTTGTCATTCCACTTCTTAGTGCGCTCCTTGTAAATTTCGGCGTTCTCATACGCCCTTAGCCTCAACTCCTCTAGTTCCTGCAAGTCCATAAATCTTTTTGCTCCGACTTTGTCGAGATCCATGTTGAGATCCGTGAGAGCCCCTTGTGCCTTGTGTTTTAACTCGACTGGTAAATGGCAAGACTTGCCATAAACTAGATTGTAGGGAGTGGTGCGCAGAGTTGTTTTGTACGCCGTTCTGTAAGTCCATAGTGCGTCATCATGTTTGGATGACCAATCCTTCCTTGAGCGGGAGACCATCTTCTTTAGAATGCTCTTGATCTGCCTATTTGAAACCTCCACTTGGCCACTAATTTGGGGGTGGTAGGGTGTTGCCACCCTATGAGATACCCTATACTTAGCCAAAAGAGTTTCAAAGCTCCTCTCTATAAAGTGCGATCCACCATCACTAATGAGAACTCGTGGCACTCCAATCTTGGGAAAAATGTTAGTTTTCATAAACTTGGCCACGGTTTTTTCATGATTATTCCGTGTAGCAATGACTTCCACCCATTTAGAGACATAATCAACCACCACTAGGATGTACTTGTAGGGACCCGATGAAGGGATAAGTCCCATAAAGTCAATACCCAAATGTCCAAAAGCTCAACCTCTAGGATCCTAGTAAGCTGGTTCTCATGCTTCCAAGTAATGTTCCCAGAGCGTTGGCATTCATCACAAGACGTTATGAACTCTTGTACGTAAATGAAAAGAGTTGGCCAATAAAGAACACTTTGAAGAATCTTCGTCGTAGTCTTGAATCCTTTTGCATGGCCACCTGTTGGGAGAGTGTGACAATGATGAATCACATTCTCTATCTCCTCCTCTGGCACACAACGTCTAAAAAGATGTTCACTTCCTTGCTTGAACAAGTAAGGATCATCCCAATAGTATTGCTTGACGTCATGAAGGAACTTCTTCTTTGCTTGTGGGGACAAACCCTCGAGAATCTCACCTCCTACAATATAGTAAGAAAAATCCGCAAACCAAGGGGTCTTTGACCCTCTAATAGCATGGATAGGGTGAAGAGAAGTAAAAGAAGGAGATAAAAGAAGATCTGTATCAGAAATATTTGAGTTAGAGTGAGAAAATGTACCTGTAAGGGTCGTTACCGAACTAGGGAGGGTCGTTAACGACACTAATATGTCAGTCAGTGCCGCGTTAACCAGCTCTTTTGCCTCGGTATCAGTGTGTCCAGCGTGCTCCAACCTTAGAGAAGGGTCGGTACCGATCAATGTGGGGTCGGTAGGCCCCTCGATACTGCACTCAGCAACCTTGTTCAACATGAGGTGCTTATCTGGGCGGGAGTCGTTGATCATCACAGTATTGTCGGACTCCGTGATGTGCTCAATTGGTAGTCTATATAGGTGATCAACTACTAGGTTCTCTGCTCCTTTCTTGTCTCTAATCTCATGATCAAATTCCTATAATAAGAGCATCCAACGAAGTAGCCTTGGTTTGGCATCCTTATTAGCAATTAAGAATCTAACGGCCTCGTGGTCAGTATAAACAATCACCTTAGAGCCTACCAAATATGAACGGAATTTTTCAAAGGCAAACACCAGGGAAAGGAATTCCTTCTCCGTTGTGGTGTACTTACTATGCGCCTCATCAAACGTCTTACTTGCATAGTAGATGGCGTTGAGCTTTTTATCCTTCTGTTGCCCAAGCATTGCACCAACGACATAGTCACTGGCATCACAATGATTTCAAATGGGAGCGTCCAATCTGGGGACTGCATGATAGGAGCTGAGACAAGTGCTTCTCTTAACATGTGAAAAGCTTCAAGACATTCTAGAGACAACTCGAACACTACATCTTTAATTAGTAGGTTAGTCAATGGTTTGGTTATCTTGGAAAAGTCCTGAATAAATCTCCTGTAGAAGCCTGCATGTCCTAGGAAACACCTAACGTCTTTTACAGAAGAAGGGGGAGGTAGTTTTTCAATAAGCTCAATTTTTGTTTTATCTACCTCAATCCCTCTCTTAGAGACGAGATGTCCTAACACAGTTCCCTCTTGGACCATAAAGTGACATTTTTCCCAATTTAATACATGATTGATCTCCTCACATCTTTTAAGAACTCTAACAAGATTAATAAGACATGTATCAAAAGAAGAACCATAAACAGAAAAATCATCCATGAACACCTCTACCATATCCTCTATCATGTCAGAAAAGATAGCCATCATACATATTTAAAAAGTAGAAGGGGCATTGCATAGCCCAAATGGCATTCTTCTATAAGCAAAGGTCCCAAAGGGACAAGTAAAGGTGGTTTTCTCTTGATCATCAAGATGTATGGGAATCTGCCAAAAACAGCTATAGCCATCTAGATAACAGAAATAATCATGTTGGGCTCCTCTTGCACAACTCTCCCGAACAGCCCAGATCTGATTTCAGACTCCACTTACTTTGAGAGGAAGCGTTCAAGAACTTGATCAATGAAAGGAAGTGGAAAATGATCTTTCCTAGTTGCACTATTTAACCTCCTATAGTCAGTGCACATCCTCCAACTAGTTGTGGTCCTAGTGGGGAATAACTCTTCTTTTTCATTCTCTATAACAATCATTACACCCCTTTTAAGGACAACATGGACCGGACTAAACCCATTAGAGTTCCAAAATAGGGAAATAATCCTTCCATCAAGTAGTTTCAAAATTTCCTTTTTAACCACATATTTCATGTTAGGATTAAGTCTACATTGATGCTCTATGGTGGGTTTATGATTGTCCTCCATGTATATTCTATGCATGCACAAAGAGGGTGAAATGCCAATTATGTCATCAAAGGATTAGCCAATGGCTTTTCTATGAGTCCTAATCATAGAAATCAATTTCTCTACTTCTTCCTCATTCAGTTTAACATTGGTGATAAAAGGGAAGGTAAAGTTAGGACCAAGAAATTCAGACCTTAGAGACTCTGGAAGTGGCTTGAGCGTTGGAGTAGGCTTAGCTGGGATGAGAATGGGTCCCTTCCTAACGTCCATTATGGCTCCAGTTGTGGCTAAGAACGGCCAACCAAGGATGATAGGCACCACTGGGTCTTCAAGCATCTCCATGATAATAAAGTCATTAGGGACAAAGAACTTGCCCACCTGGACTGGGAAGTAATCAACAACCCCTATTGGCTTAACATAGGATCCATTTGCCATATAAAGCTTCATGTTCACCGGTTCCAATGGTCCCATATTGGCTTTGGACCAAATAGAAAGCGGTACAAGGCTTGCGTTGGCACCTAGATCACATAAAGCTTTCAAACGATAAGCTCCAATACCAATTGTAATAGAAAACTTACCCGAGTTGCCTAGCTTTTCGGGGAGCTCCAAGGAACGTACCTCATCAGTTAGTTCAGATATTGATCTCTTCCTGGATAAGATCTCATTCAAGAATTTAGTGTAAGCAGGCATTTCGCTTAGGGCCTCAATGAATGGAATAAAAATATTTAAGCCCTGGAGAACCTTAACAAAATGCCGAAACTTTCCTTCTGTGGAGTCTTTGGACTTTTTAGAAGGGAAATGAAGAGTCTTTGCCGGACTCGGAGCCAAAGCGGGCTCAAGTCGTGGCTCTACCGACTCGACAAGAGGGTCGATCATCGCATGAGAAGGGTCGGTAGGGGCCACGTAACTAAGATGGGGTCGGTAGTGAGGACTTGCCTAGCCTGGGAGGGTTGTTAACAACCTTGGGGGGTCGTTACGGATGTTAATTGGGCCGTCTTCTTCACCGCCGTTCTCTCGCCGTTCTCTTATTCTTTGGCTTCAGTGAGATCTGATAAATTCTTTCCGCTCCTCATGTGTATGGCTACAATTTGGCCTCTAGGGTTTTCATCGGGACGGTCCGGTAATTGCCCTAGTGTTCGTGGAATCTGTGAAGCAAGGTTGCCAAATTGGGAGTTGACGCTTTTCTTCCATGTTTCTAGTTCTCCCAACTGTTCTTGTACACCCTTCATCTTAGTGTTAAGATCAGCACGCACTCCATTAATCTCGTCATGGATGCCTTGCACCCAAGATGGGGGCTCTTGATAGCCAGGAGGTCTGTAAGGTGTGGGCCTTCTTTCTTGTGGTGGAGGTGCGTTTTCTTGCCCTTGACCATAATTACCCTAAGCGCGATAGTTGTTGTTCCTGTCTGCATAATTATTGGCCTGGTTTCTATACTGACCTCTCATATAATTGGTTTCAAAATAAGTCTCAGCAACTCTTACCTGATCAACGTTAGTGCAAGCAGATGTACTATGGGCTTGAGATCCATATTCTTGACAAGATTGAGAGGTTTTAAAGAAACTTACCTGCTTTTTGAGCCGGTTGATCTCATCTTGCATAAACTAAAATTTCACATGCGGATCAATATTTGTATTTGGATCGTACAACTTCTTTTAGGGCGGCTTGGCTTGATGCGTTCCATACATTGTATCGTAGTTGGTTAGCTTGTCAAGCAGCGCCCATGCATGCATCGTTGGGATTCATCTCTATAAAGATGAAATTAGTATGCAGATTGATGCGGTCTTCGTTGCAACGTTGGATCCCTTGGAAGAATATCTCTTGGAGCACATATGGTGGTTGCCCATGAGTAGGGCATTGTCGCAGAAGCTCGTTGCTCTCCCACGTCTCAACAAACGTCTCGTTAGGCAGTTGGTGGTAAGAGGTGATGCACTTCCTAAGCTCCATGATCTTGGCGGGTGGGAAGAACTTTGTCATGAATAAATCATGCAGAGCTCTCAACGTCGTTATTGACTTAGGAGGTAGGCTTTCTAACCAACACAGGGCCTTTCCTACAAGAGACCACTTAAAGGCCTTTAAGAGAACATATTCAAGAGATACATCGTCAGCAGCTATAATATCACATAAATCAGTAAAATTCTTGATATGTTCCATTGGGCATTGAGTTGGTTCCCCTTCAAACTAAGCACGCTTAATCAAGGATATAAAGTGAGATTTGATCTCAAAGGTACAATTGATCTTTGGAAGCATGATTTCCGATTACGGCATCCTCAGTTCCAAGTGCATATATTGCTTGGCATTCCTTGGAATGGCGTTTAGTTTTTCTTGTGAACGGGTAGCATTATCCTGTTCACGCTTAACCGCAGCAGCTTCAGCGTCCCTAGCAGCTTGTAGCCGCTCCATCTACACGTGGAGGTCGGCCATCTGTTGAGCGAGTTCTTCAGCAGTTGCCATTGCTCGGTTCTCTCATCGTTTGCGATGAAAAGTTCGTTCAGGCTCGGAATCAAATAAAGGATAATCGAAATCAAGCCTACGCCTCTCCGCTTGCATAAATTGAGAAAACAAATAAAAGCAAACAAATTAAAAACAAAAACGAGGTTGGGCTATTCCCAAACCCTAAAAAGCAACTAAACACAACACTATCGCCTCCCCGACAACAACGCCAATTTGTTGAAAGGATACTTGATCTATCTAATCGAACAAAAAAATTTATAAGATCAAGGTCCCGCAGAGTATAGCGAAGTCAGGTTCGTCCACGGAAGAGGAAGTCTATATATAATTACTAGGCTAAAACACAAAAAACAAACAAACAGAAGCAACAACGAAACAAATCACCAACGACCGAGAACACATAGTAGCGCTCGGTACCGATCCTAAGGTGTAATAACCCTCTTTTTCAAGAAGGACAATTATGTAATTTCCTTTTTATTTTGTTTAATAAAATAAATTGTGGCAATATTCTCATAATAATGATATATTGCTTACCTAAGTTATTTTATTGAATGAAAGTTAAGCATATAATCTCTAAAGGGTTATTTGAATAATAATGAACCTTACCCATATGTTTTAGATAAAATAAATAAAATTAGAATTTTTAAGAGAAAGATATCAAAATTGTTTAAACATATTTTTATAAACAAAGAGAATCATTTTAAAAATATTTTTGAATTAAAAGTTTTATTCTATAAAAAGATATTAAGGATATTCATTAATATCAAGGGCATTTCTTGTCCATTTCTTAAACTAGAGGGGTTGTTTGTGTAAATTCTTGAAAATAGATTCAAATATGGGGGTTCTTCTTCCCCAACTTGTTGTTAACTTCAAATGAGGAATTTGATCTCGTTTCTTAACGAAAATGGATGTCGTAAAAGCTTACTTGTAACTTTCTTAACCCTCTACAAGTTCCCTCAATCAATTGTGAGCAATCAATCAAACTCATCCCGAAAATCTCGTTCTATGTCGTTCTAGGTCAAATGTAACGTTTTTTTGAAATCCTTCAAATTAAATTCGAATTATAGATGATAATGTCGGGTTTAAGAAGGAAAATGTTGGGACGATGTTGGGACCTCTGGTTCTAGACATCGGAACTACGATACCATTCTCCAGTTTTGAAGATGACAAACACCATATGGGAACTAACGTGCTTTGTCCAAGTATTTTTAAGGAACACAGGTCAAGTGAAGAATATTCATGAACACTCAAGGAACACTGACTAACATGATGAAGAGTTCCTCTCAAAGGAACTCTGAAGAAGACAGTTCCCATCTCATGGGAACTCACATGTGCAGACAAAGACAAGTCAGCGAGATTTGAGGGATCCTGCCTCAAGACAAAACAAACGCTCATTATGAGGAACAGACTGAGGCGTTTGATCCAACGGCCCGATCAACTCTCAAAGTTGACTCAAATTCAAATATTGTCACATGTGAAGGACAACGACTTGGCATACAAGACAAGGGGCATTTCAGACACAAATGAAAGTCAAGATTGAAGCCCAAGCATCACAAGTATAAAGCCAAGTGAATAGTGCTCGAACAGAGCACTTCTCTCAGAACTCACATATACTCCCAGAGAGAGAAATAAAGAAAGAAGAAGAGAAGTCTCCGGCGATGAGTGTCTGATCTCGACGACGGTGAAGCTAAGTTCCAGGGAGCAAGGGAACTGAGATAGCCAAGGTGTAAGGTTTGGTTTACTTGTTTTAGTTGAGTCGTTCGCTTAGGAACTCAGTTGAGAAGATTCATTAATGTTGCTAGAGTTAGGTAGAACACATAGGAACAGAGAAGTTTGAATCTAGCTGGTTGTAACTAGGGAACAAATCAATAATACAAGCAAGTCATTCAAAATCCTCCAAGCGGAGGTAGAGGTTTACCCACACAACTAGTTGGTTGTTGTGGGATTCCTCTATAAGGGAACTGTGTTCTTTAATATTTGCTTACCTGCGCTTGTTTACTTCTGCTGCCTTGGGAACAGCTTGACTGCCAGTTCCCAAGCTCTCGCTAACCCCCTTACGATCCTACAATTGGTATCAGAGCGAGGTTGCTCTAGATTTGTGTTAGCATCGCAGGTTTCGAAATAGCTCACGAACTTACTCAAGTTGGACACAACAATAGCAAGCCTCCAAGGCTTATCACTGGTAGATTCGAGAACTGGCAACGCGACATGAAGGACTGGGTACGGAGCTAGGATTTCCAAGCTTGGTGCGTTATAGAGAAAGGGAACTTTGAAGTAGATCCAACCATCAAGGATGACTACTCCAAATGGGGGCTAAATGAGTGGAAATGCATGGAGGCCAACTTCAAAGCTAAGCAATATCTCAAAAATGCTATGACGGTTCAAGACCGTGACAGGGTAGCCAACTTGGACACCGCCAAGGAAGTGTGGGAAGCCATCCAACAGATGTATATTGGGAACTCTGATCTCAGAGAAGACCTTCAAATGAATGCAAGAAGGGAGTTCTTCAACTTCCAGATGGAAATGGGAGAATCTGTGGATAGTTACCAATCACGCTTCGAGGGACTATGCACCAAGCTCGTGGGACTAGGGATCACGAAGGAAGAAATCACTGATAAGATGAAGGTCCAACAGTTGTTCAATGGGCTGACTGGCGAATGGGCAAATGAAAGAACGATGTTCAAGGAGAACCCCGAAAATAGAAATCTTATGCTCCACCAGGTTTTTCGAAAACTGGTGGGACACGAGAAAAGAAAGAAAGATGACAAGGAGCAAAAAAGGGCACACCAAGGGATCGCTCTAAAGCTGGAGAAGATGATCAAGTCGGTAAAGGAACAACATGAGGAATCCGAAGAAGAAGAGTACGAAGAGTTGGTTCTAGTAACAAAGGCTCTTCGGTCTTTCTATAAGGGAAAATTCAAGCGAGGCAATGGGAACTCACAAAAAGGGCAGAGCTCCCAGAGGAAATCCGCAGAAAAGGACCTCTCAGATGTCACATGCTATAAATGCTATAAAAAGGGGCACTTTGCAAAGGAGTGCCCACAAGGAGCTAGGGACCAAAGAAGAGGGAAGAAGGCCTACATCGCCACTCGGAGCGATGATGAAGATGAGGATGCAGAAGCCTGGGCACATCCAGACATGTGCGCGATGGCCATTGGAGACACCACTGGGGAACAACTCAGTGAGGTAACTACTGAATCCGTTCTCGCTTCCCTTACTAACTATGAAAAACCTGAGTTGCTTAAACTGCTTTCGAGTCTTGTCAAAGATAATATTAAATTGCAAAAGAAGCTTGAAAATTTGGAACACACCATTGCTGAGTTAGTTGGCCTAGAACCCTGTTCCAACTGCGTGTCCTTAGTTGACAAGCTTCAGTCCTATGTGTCTCACATTGTAGATCTTGAAAATGAGATTAAGACACTAGATAGTGATAAGAACACCTTTCTACAAAAACTGAGTAAGAAAAATGGGAATCCAGAAGCCTCATGTTCCCAAACCAAATTTGTTCCAGCCAAGCACGGGATAGGATATAAGTCAGAGAGCCCTAAGAAAGGAAAGTCTCCTTTGAGTGAACAAGAGATCAACGAGTGTAGGGCCTTAGAGCTTCAGTGTGAGAAACAGAAGAATGCACACTTAGAAGAGAAAATCCGTGTCTTAGAGAGTGGAGTGAATGGAGAAGTAGATTACTACACTGGGAACACTAGACATAAGCTGTATGTTCAAGTAGCCAAGGGAAATAGGTCTAGGGTGTACAACCAGGAAACTATGGATAGGAACAGGATACAAAGACCTCATCCTAAGTACTACCTAGGAGAATACTATAAGACCTGCTGGAACTGTGGTGCTCATGGGCACTACAAGGAAAGCTGTCCCAAAGCTAAGGCCCAAACTCAGAGAAACCACGAGTACTGGAACAGGCAAAATCAAAAGGCCAACAAATCTGCTGGAGTTCCCACAAGTGGGAACAACCATAGGAACCTTGCCTATAATGATGTCTCTCTATTTGGTGGTGTTTTTATATGTGATTTCCTTTGTAAATATGTTTCTTTTTCCCCTTTTCTTGTGTGTTTTGTTCCTTTTTAGCTTAGTTCCCGTATTTCTATGAGATTCGGAGACTATGCGCATTTTATGTGTTTTGTAGGTAATTTGGCATGGATCAAGGGTCGTTTTGAAGGAGAGTCGAGACATGGAGCAAGGCCCGAGCTAAAGAGGGAAAGAGAGGAGCAAGCCATGAAGAATAATAAGAGGAAAGCCAACAAGAAGAAGGTGGAACGAGGTTCGGACTGAGTTGCAACCAACCTCGAGCCCGACTTTGAAGTCTCCAACCTCGGACCGAGATGCACAGTAACTCGGGCCCGAGGTCCTCCGTGTCGATCCGAGTCGGTCACCGAACTACTTGGGCTCCAAGGCACGAAATTGTGGACTTCCACTTTTGCCCCTCATTTAATCCATAAAAGGCCCTCTTGTCTTCTAAGAAGGGGTTCCCACACACACACAAAAAGGGGGCTCTCTCACTAAGGGGGGTGTTCCAAGGGAGCCAAGAGGATTCTTGGAGAGTAAGGAGGAAGGAGAGGAGAAGGAGAAGAGAGAGAATCGGCCAAGGGAGAGGAAGATTGATAGGTTTGGTTGATAGATTAGCTTTGCTTTGTTTTGATCTTGTGGATTTAGAAACCCTTGATTGGAATTTGTGGATTGCTTTAGATTGGAATGAAACTTTGCTTTGTTTTGAGATTGATGATGTTGATTGCTTTCCCTTTTGATTTGTTTGCTTTCTTTCTTTGCCACATGGAGTAGATCTCCTTGATCTTGGGTTATGGGGGAAAACCCTAGCTAGGTTTGGGCTAGAAACCCCAATTCCATAGCCTTGAGTGATTGATCTAAGGAACCCACTCTACATAGAGCTACAATTCCTTGCGAAAGTCGGGAATCAAGGCTTGAGATTGGCAAAGTAGAGAAAGTGAACATGTGTCAATCTCAAGACCTTGCTTCGAAGGGGATTTCCCCAATGATCGATGTGTAGAAGTGGTTGGAACGAGGGCGAAAGCACTCGATCCTAGTCCGATCATCACTCATTGCTTGAATTGGGGTGGATAAGCCTTAATCTACTAGAGAAGGAACCCAAAATCCCAAGATCTACTTTTAATCTTTGAAGTTCGACAAACCCAGCTACCTCGGGCCCGACTTACCCTACGTCGGTCCCGACTTCCTCTTGTCGCCAACATCGGGCCCGACGTGACCTCTGTGTCGGTCCCGACTGTTTTCTTTGTTTTCCTTTGTTTTATGCTCTCCTTTCTAGCTCCCTAGTATCTAGGCACATCGATCGAGTAGACTTCCCGAGTGTTCGACACCCACCACGTACTACAACGGGGTCGGGTTATAAATTGTATCTCTTGACCCTCGCACACCGAGAGAGGCGATCAAAAAGAATGGCGCCGTTGCCGGGGAAGTCTAAGTGCATTGAGTGCCAATTTGGTGAGTTTCTTGTGTTTTGGTAGTGATTTGGGTGAGGGAATAGCCTAAACCCTTTGTTTGTTTTTGATTTGTTTTGGTTTGTGTCTTTGTTTCTTAGGTGTATGCTAGCTCGTTCCTACCGAGGAACACTTGAGCTTGAGTTTGTAAGTGATCCGGAAAGTATTCTCAAGGAAGCCCGAAGAAGGAAAAGGATGGAGAATCAAGCTCTCCATGTTGATGAGGAGTTGGCTCAACTTAGGGCCGAAATGGCTAGATTGCAACTCGAGAAGGACAATCAAGAGGCGGTGGCAAGAAGAGAACGGGAGCAACGGATGAGAGCCGAGGCTCAACTCAAAGCTCTACCCAGGAATGCACGCCAATACATGCATCCGGAGTTGAGGGTACCCGAGCCGGCCATTGTGCTTCCCGAGGTTGCCAAGAATTTTGAGATCAAGACGCAATTCATCTCCCTCATCAAGCGTGATCAATTCGAGGGCCGTCCACATGAGTGTCCCATAGAGCATGTTAAACGATTTGTGGATATGTGTGAGACGATCTCCACCGACGAGGAGACGTTGGAGTATGTGCTTCTAAAGGCGTTCAAATGGTCACTTGGGTGTAAGGCCACACATTGGCTCGAGAGCCAAGCTCCTAGGTCAATCACAACTTGGAAGACACTCTATGACGCTTTCTTGATGAAGTTCTTCCCGCCCTCAAAGACAACCGAGTTAAGAAGGAAGATTGCAAGCTTTCAACAAGGTCCGAATGAGCCCCTCTTCGAAGCATGGGACCGTTTCAAGGAGATGTTGCGCCAATGTCCTACTCATGGCCAACAACCATATGTGCTTCAAGACATCGTTTTCCAAGGCATCAATCCGGTAACGAAGGACAAGCTCAATCTCCACACCGATTGTGGGTTCATAGACTTGACACCGGATCAAGCTTGGGAGCTACTTGACAAGCTATCCAATTATGAGGCCATGTATGGGGTGAGTCAAGCTAGCAAGGAGGTGAAAGTTCAAGGTGAAGGTGCAAGGAAGTTATATGATCCAAAGGGAGAAGACATTGATAGGGATGTGAAGCTCCAATTCCTTGAAGGTGAAGTGAGCAAGCATAAGAGGCAAGTCCACTACTACAAGCAAAATGCTAGAGCTTGTGAGGAGTGTGGATCCTTTGCACATGCTACACAAGTTTGTCCGAATGAGAGCCAAGTGCGCTTGGCCGAGCGAATTGAGGAGGCAAACTATGTTCGAGGAAATTTCGGTGGAAGAGGCAACTTCAACAATGGTGGTAATGGCCGGTGGAACAACGGTCAAGCTCAAAGTTACAACAACAACTTCAACCAAAACGAGCCAAGGGCGCCACCACCACCATATAGACCACCGGGATTCAATGAGTTACAAACATTTGCTCAAGAGATGAGAGATGGGTTCAAGGAGATGAGGACCCAATTCAATGAGTTTGGTGCATGGAGGAGGCAAGTTGACAATCAATTTGCTCAAATTGCGACTCAAGCCCCGAGAGAGAATGGGAGACTTCCGGGCCGACCCGAGGAGAATCCTCGAGCTCAAAACAATCAAAATGAAGTCCGGGCAATTGGATTGAGAAGTGGCCGAAACCTATCCGAGCCACACGTGCCTAAGAAGAATGAAGAGAGTCGGACCAACTTACCCAGCAAGTCGGGTCCGACATTCCCCGAAGTCGACCCAACAAGAAGATCGACTCCTTCACCACGGACCAAGGTCGAGAGCAACTCGGGACCGACGTACACAGACCTCGATCCAACTCCTCTGTCTCGGACCGAGATTCACAACATCGACCCGACATGGTGCCCAAGTCGGTCCAACCAGGAAATGTTGCAAGTGAAGTAGGGAAGTCCAAGGAAGTTGGTCCAAGCAAGACTCAAGGTGCAACGATTCTTTCATATCCCTCAAAGAAGCCGAAAGATGTTGTTGAGAACAAGTTCAAGAGGTTTCTCAAACTCTTGCAAGGCTTGAACATCTCTATCCCGTTCACCGATGCATTGAGTGAGATGTCATCCTATGCCAAGTTTTTAAAGGAGATTTTGAGCAAGAAGAGGTCCATAGTTGAAATGCAAGATGAGGTCAAGACCTTGGAGTTACCGCAAAAGTTAGGAGATCCCGGTCGCTTTGCTATAACCATTGGTGTGGGGTCTCAAAATTTCCAAGCCTTATGTGACCTTGGGGCAAGTGTTTCAGTGATGCCCGCTAGCATTTGGAGAAGAGCAAATTTGGGTGAAATGGAGCCGGCCGATATGTCCCTAACTATGGCCGACGGTTCCATCATCAAGGCTAAGGGAATATTGGATGACGTTCCGGTGAGAGTTGGAAAGTACTTTGTTCCCGATGATTTCGTGATCCTAGACATGCACGAGGACCCCTTGGTCCCAATAATCTTAGGAAGACCATTCTTAGCTACGGCGGGGGCAAGGTTTGATGTCAAGAACGGCAAGCTTTCCTTTGAGATTGGTGAAGAAAAGGTCGATTTTCACTTCAACAAGGCCTTGAATGAGCCAGACGCCTTGGCTATCCTCAAATTTGAAGAGAGTGCCAAGAGAAAAGGAGAAGAAGTGGAAGTTGCTAGAGAGGTCGTTGCATTAAGGGGTGATGGAAGCTTCAATAAACAAATACTAGCAAGGGAGTTGTTGGAGCAAATTGAGGATCAAGATGAGTCAAGGATCAATGCTAGCCCAAGGAGAAATGAAGAGTATCCTTACTTATATCCTTTTGATGTTGGTGATGACCGCGATTCTTCCCAAACTTTTGATTCTTACATTTGTTTAAGTGATTTGAAAGATGACTTAGGAGACTCCTACATTTGCCTTAGTGACTTGAAAGATGAATTGGTAGAATCTCCTAGGAATTCTTTGGATAACTTTGGTGTAGGAAAAGAGGAACATGATGGAGCAAGTAAGGAGAAGAAATCTCATCCGTTGGAGGAGTATGATGAGAGAGGCCCGAGATCGGAGAGCCATGCCTATGTAGACCATCGTTGGTGGTTTTATGGGTATGAAGGCAATGGGCATAACAATGGCGAGCAATTCACCGTGTTTCACCCGCCATGAGGTTGAGGTTAGGAAGTCAAGCTAGTGACTCTAAACGAGCGCTTCTCGGGAGGCAACCCGAGCTAGTAGTTTTCTTTTCGTAATTTTAGTTTGATTTTTCTTAGTTTAGCCTAGCTTTTCCCTAACCAATCTCTATCTAGTGTTTTGTGGATTTATGGTGTCGTGCATTCTTCAAAGTTGTGTAGGATTTGAGGTGAAATATTTAAATGGAAATATGGGAAAGAAGTTGCAAGAGGATGGAGTAAAATTGGTGACCCGAATACTCCCACATCGAGCCCAGGTAAGTCGAGCCCGACATAGGGACGTCGGTCCATGAAGTCGGTCCAACTTGATTCGACTAGTTGGAATGCCAATTTTGCCCTTGACCTAATTTGTCCCTTTCCCCCATTAAATATTATCCCCCACCTACCTACCATCTTCATATCAACCACCACCACAAGACTTCTACCAAGAACAAGTGTACGAGAGGGAGCGGCAAGCAAGGCTCCAAAGAGGACGTAGACGTGACAACCCCTTCGATTGATCCTATACATGCCATTGAAGAATAAGAAATTGTGAGCTTTTCATACTCTTCTCTCTTGCTTTTAAGTTTTGATTTCCTTGTTTGATGGGGACATCAAAATTTTAAGTATGGGGTGGGGGTAAGTGTGTTCATGATTTCACTTGTTTATGTTTGTTTATTATTTTGAGGATATTTAGTTTGTGTTTCTAGTTTGTATTTGGGATGTTTGCTTATTGGTTTGTGGAATGACACGGATGATTAATTTGGTCTTGAATGGATTAGCTTTTGGTTTTAGAGAAATTTTTGCAAAAAAAATCCATAAAAATTGAAAAATTGTGTTAAAAAACAATCAAAAGATTTTGTGTTTTGTAGGTTTTGGACTACAAATTCCCATCTTAGATTGCCAAAATAAAAGTTAATGATGATGTGAGCATGTAAATTCCTTTGCATATTTTTGGATAGTTTAGCCTCTAAAATGATGTTGCTTTTGATGTGATCATGATATCTTGCTTGTTTTATTGAACATGTGAGTTCTAGGATGAGTTCTTATGCAACCAAGTATGAGTGACCCTTGTGAGATTGATTTTTGGCCATTTTAGGGATGCTTGTTCATATTTGCATATCCCTCATTTTTCTTGTGTGATTAGCTCATTCATGCTTAGTAAAACTTGCTATTGCGGTGTTTATCTATTTTCCGAGACCGTCATGAGAATTGTCCTAGCATGGTCACATTGATTTTGAACTTTATTCTTCTAGTCACATAAATGTTCCATATCCTACCATGAAGATAATCCTTTGTTTGTAGCCCTGTTCTAGCCTAAGCCTTTGTTTGAAACTCCTCAAAAATATTATTCCTAGCCTTATATGACTTGACCCTTATGGGATTGGACTTTAGAAGAGAGGTTTGGATTGTATTTGAAGAGTTGAGATTCTCTTGGGTTTAAGGGAAAAAGAATGGTGTTATGAATCATGTGGGTAGTGCATCTTTGTTGTACAAAAATGAAAAAAGAAAGAAAAGGAAGAAAGAAAATGTTGGAAATGTAAAGTGGAATAAAGCAAGGAGCTTAAGTGAAGAAAATGGTCCGACCGAGGTACAAGCAACATCGGGCCCGATGTCATAAGAAAGTCGGTCCAAATGTAGAAAGTGTTGAAAATCCAACAAAAAGCATAAGAGCAAAGATGAAGTGGAATGTTAAGTGAAATTTTGGGTTGAAAGGAAAATGTTGTCTTTTGGGTGAGTGTGAAAGTAATTGTGAAATTTTGGTGAAGTTGGTGAGAGTTTAGGTTGTTCAATCCCCATTGAAAGCACCACAAGACCAAATAATTCCCACCTTGAAAAATACCAAAAGCCCCATTACAACCCGGCCGAATGGAACCTCATTGAGGACCTCCATTGAGCCAAGTTAGAAATTCTTTGTGTACTTTGCATTAGGCATCTCTAGGTGGAGGAATTGGTGATATTAGCTTCAATAGTAAAGTCTTTACTTGCATGATTTTTGAGCTTGAGTGTTCATTGCTAAACCCAAACACATGATGAGTGATACACATTCACATATCACTAAAGTGAGGCTTAGTTGCATTAGCTTTATTCCTTGGAACACTTTATCAGGTGTGATGATGTAATCTTGCTCGAATATCGATCACTTGTGCTTAAAATGTGTTTTCATACGAGGCTTTACTTGAAGATTATGTTTCGGTCTTGCTTACATTGTTATTGCTTGAGGACAAGCAAGTTTAAGTATGGGGTATTTTGATGTCTCTCTATTTGGTGGTGTTTTTATATGTGATTTCCTTTGTAAATATGTTTCTTTTTCCCCTTTTCTTGTGTGTTTTGTTCCTTTTTAGCTTAGTTCCCGTATTTCTATGAGATTCGGAGACTATGCGCATTTTATGTGTTTTGTAGGTAATTTGGCATGGATCAAGGGTCGTTTTGAAGGAGAGTCGAGACATGGAGCAAGGCCCGAGCTAAAGAGGGAAAGAGAGGAGCAAGCCATGAAGAAGAATAAGAGGAAAGCCAACAAGAAGAAGGTGGAACGAGGTTCAGACCGAGTTGCAACCAACCTCGGGCCCGACTTTGAAGTCTCCAACCTCGGACCGAGATGCACAGTAACTCGGGCCCGAGGTCCTCCGTGTCGATCCGAGTCGGTCACCGAACTACTTGGTCTCCAAGGCACGAAATTGTGGACTTCCACTTTTGCCCCTCATTTAATCCATAAAAGGCCCTCTTGTCTTCTAAGAAGGGGTTCCCACACACACACAAAAAGGGGGCTCTCTCACTAAGGGGGGTGTTCCAAGGGAGCCAAGAGGATTCTTGGAGAGTAAGGAGGAAGGAGAGGAGAAGGAGAAGAGAGAGAATCGGCCAAGGGAGAGGAAGATTGATAGGTTTGGTTGATAGATTAGCTTTGCTTTGTTTTGATCTTGTGGATTTAGAAACCCTTGATTGGAATTTGTGGATTGCTTTAGATTGGAATGAAACTTTGCTTTGTTTTGAGATTGATGATGTTGATTGCTTTCCCTTTTGATTTGTTTGCTTTCTTTCTTTGCCACATGGAGTAGATCTCCTTGATCTTGGGTTATGGGGGAAAACCCTAGCTAGGTTTGGGCTAGAAACCCCAATTCCATAGCCTTGAGTGATTGATCTAAGGAACCCACTCTACATAGAGCTATAATTCCTTGCGAAAGTCGGGAATCAAGGCTTGAGATTGGCAAAGTAGCGAAAGTGAACATGTGTCAATCTCAAGACCTTGCTTTGAAGGGGATTTCCCCAATGATCGATGTGTAGAAGTGGTTGGAACGAGGGCGAAAGCACTCGATCCTAGTCCGATCATCACTCATTGCTTGAATTGGGGTGGATAAGCCTTAATCTACTAGAGAAGGAACCCAAAATCCCAAGATCTACTTTTAATCTTTGAAGTTCGACAAACCCAGCTACCTCGGGCCCGACTTACCCTACGTCGGTCCCGACTTCCTCTTGTCGCCAACATCGGGCCCGACGTGACCTCTGTGTCGGTCCCGACTGTTTTCTTTGTTTTCCTTTGTTTTATGCTCTCCTTTCTAGCTCCCTAGTATCTAGGCACATCGATCGAGTAGACTTCCCGAGTGTTCGACACCCACCACGTACTACAACGGGGTCGGGTTATAAATTGTATCTCTTGACCCTCGCACACCGAGAGAGGCGATCATATAACAAGTATTCTCGCGACATTAACATTGCTAATTATGTGTTATTTGAGACTGTCTTCCCTTGTAAGGGACCAGGCAAGAGTCATCTTGCCTGGGTCATCAAAAACTAACTGTTCTTGTAGGTGGCAGTGAGGGGGAACAACACATGGGTCATTGACAGTGGATGTTTTAACCACATGACTGGAAACAAAGACAACCTCATCTCACTCCACCCATAGGCCGAAGGAACTCACGTGTCCTTTGGCAACAAGAACAAAGGGGAAATCATTGGAACAGGGGAAGTACTACTCAACAAATCAATCAAAATCAGCAACGTTAACTTGGTGAAGGACCTGGGATTCAATCTCTTGAGCGTATCTCAGATATGCGATCAAGGAAACAACATTGTTACCTTTGATTCAAGAGAGTTCCTAGTGATCAACAAGAAGACTAACAAAATCATCCTGAAAGGAAGAAAGTCCAACAACATCTATGTGGTGGATACAGACTTTGAGCCACCAAGGAAACTGTGCTTAGTGAGTTCCCTTGACGAAACGGAACTCTGGCACAAGAGATTAGGTCATGCAGGAATCAGTCAAATATTGAAGCTCTATCTACAGGATCTGGTTATTGGCCTTCCTAGAATCAACATCGAGGGAGCTAAGATATGTGAAGCGTGTGTCTGTGGCAAACAAACTAGAAGTTCCTTCAAACCAAAAAGGGTAGTAAGCACAACAAGGCCCTTGGAGCTAATCCACATGGACCTCTGTGGTCCCATGGACACTGAAAGCTACGGAGGAAAGAGGTACATGTATGTTTTAATTGATGATTTTTCAAGGTTTACATGGGTTCTTTTCTTGAGATCAAAATCAGATACCTTCAAAGAATTTGAGACTCTAATCAAGAGGATGGAAGTCAACATGGGAATCAAGCTCAAAGCATTCAGATCTGACCATGGAACTGAGTTCAAAAACTCAGAGTTCCTAAGGTATTGTGACAAAAATGGTTTTTCCCACAACTTCTCGGCTCCTCGCACTCCTCAACAAAATGGCATGGTAGAAAGGAAAAACAGAACATTGGAAGACATGGCAATAACCATGATGCTAGAGAGTGGAGTTCCTGCAAACTTCTGGGCCGAAGCCATCTCCACAACCACTTACATCCTGAATCGAGCCATGATACGTCCCATGATCAAGAAGACATCATATGAGCTAATAAAGGGAAGGAAGCCCAACATCTCTCACCTAAGAACCTTTGGGTGCAGATGTTTCATCCACAACAATGGCAAAGACAATCTTGGGAAGTTTAACCCTAGGAGTGATGAAGGGATCTTCCTGGGGTACTCCTCACAATGCAAGGCATACAAGGTCTACCATAAGAGGACCAAGAAGATAGAAGAAAGCATCCACGTCATCTTCGACGAACAATCTGTTAAGGTGGGAACAGAGACCCAAGGAAAGGGAACTCTATTCAAACTAGTCAGACAGGAAGAGGAAGACGACGATGATGAACCAAGAAAAAGAGATGAGGATTATCCAAGTGGAAATAACATCCCACAGCAAGGGAACAATGAAGGAGATCAAAACTCCACTGACCAAAGCTCCTTTGAAGTTCCCTCCTCAACAGAAGAACCACACGATGCATCAAACTCTCTTATTCCCCAAAGTGAAGTCGCACCCGAGTCTAGTATTCATGGGGAATAACGAGGAAGTCCTGAAGAAAATCCTGATGAGAATCTCAGTGAAGAAGTTGAGCACAACCGTTCCCTTGAAGAAGAAGAAGCCCAAGATACAGATGAAGAGACAAGGGAACATGTTGATGTATCACACATCCAAACCAGGAACTACCACCAGAAGAAGGATCACCCCATCGACAACATCATAACTCCCTATGATAAAGGTGCACAAACTCGCTCTTCCCTCAACAACTTCTGTTCCTTCAACGCCTTTGTTTCGATGGTGGAACCCAAGAATAGCAAGGAAGCTCTAAAGGACCCAGGCTGGATTCAAGCCATGCAAGAGGAACTCCAGCAGTTCGAGAGGAACAAGGTGTGGAAGCTGGTTCCTAGGCCCAAGAACAAAAATATCATTGGAACACGATGGGTCTTTCGAAATAAGCTCGATGATACTGGAGCTGTCGCAAGGAACAAGGCCCGTCTGGTTGCTCAAGGCTACAGACAAGAAGAGGGGATGGACTACGATGAGACCTTCGCACCAGTTGCAAGGATTGAGGCTATCCGTCTTCTCATAGCCTATGCTGCCCAAAAAGGATTCAAGCTGTACCAAATGGATGTCAAGACGGCGTTCCTAAACGGGCATCTCAAAGAAGAAGTCTACGTGGCACAACCACCAGGATTTGAGGATACGAACTTCCCAAACCACGTATACTTCCTAGAGAGGGCCCTATACGGTCTGAAACAAGCTCCCAGAGCGTGGTATGACAGGTTTGCTCAATTCCTTCTGTCTCATGGGTACCTTCGAGGTTCCATAGACAAAACCCTTTTCCTTAAGAAAGAATCCAAAGATATATTGATTGTTCAAGTTTATGTTGATGACATTGTTTTTGAAGCCACTAACGAAATCCTTGTTGAGAAATTTAAGAATCTAATGAGTAGTGAATTCGAGATGAGTCTCATAGGGGAACTCACGTTCTTCTTGGGACTCCAAATATCTCAAACAAAGGAGGGAACAAGGATTCATCAACAGAAATACATCAGAGAAATGCTAGTGAAGTATGGGATGGATCACTCCAGGCCCATCGACACTCCCATCTCACCGAACTCAAGGCTCAAAGTAGATGAGACAGGGGTAAGTGTCGATCAAAGGAACTTTAGAGGTATGATTGGCTCTCTCCTCTATTTAACTGCTAGTAGGCTTGATATCATGTTCTCAGTGTGCTTATGTGCACGTTTTCAAGCTAACCCTAAAGAATCACACTTGAAAGAGGTGAAGAGGATTTTCAGGTATCTTAAAGGGAACGATAACTTGTGCATGTGGTATCCAAGGAACAGCTCCCTTGAGCTGGTTGCATACTCAGATGCAGACTTCACTGGGCACCTAGTTGATCACAAAAGCACGTTAGGAATGGCCCAGTTCCTAGGATCGTGCCTGTTTTCATGGGGATCAAAGAAGAAAAACTCCGTGGCACTCTCCACAGCTGAAGCAGAGTACGTGGCTGCCGCCTCATGTTGTTCCCAAGTTCTACGGCTCAAGTACCAACTACAGGATTACGGTATGACTTTTGGCCCTGTTCCCATTACATGTGATAATACAAGCGCCATTAACATATCTAAAAATCCTGTGCATCATTCACGTACTAAGCATATAGACATTAGGCGCCACTTCCTACGTGACAATGTAGAGCATGGGAACAACTCTATGGAACACTGTAGGACTGAAGAGCAAATAGCGGACATTCTTACTAAGGCTTTAGACAGACGTCCCTATCAGCGTCTCCGGATGCTCCTAGGGATGATAACTCTAAACTGAACAAGTCCCTGTTTGTTATTGCCTCGGTGCTTGGCTAGTTTATATTGATTTGCATGATATGGAACACTATGAGCAATTGCTTTCATTTTACCATATTACTAGTCTAGAGCTTTTTAATGTACTTTTGGAACTCTATTTCTTTTGGCCCAAAATGATCAACCAGAGTTCCCTCTAACCCTCATTACAAGCCACCATGACGGTTGATCATAAAACCAACCCTAAGCCAAAGGCCAGACAAACGCTTCTCACGAGCCAAACTTCTTATTCCCTTATCGAGTTGTAATTGTCTGGTTCTTTTATAAGTTCCCAAGCCCCACAAAAATTTGAGTGTGAGTTCCCTTAACCACTCCACTCAAATCGACCTTTTCAAAGATCATGGGAACTGGTGTGTACAAGCAAGGGAAGACTGATAACTTTGGAAAGATGAAGCGTCACTTGGGAAACGGGATATTGTGTCAGAATCTGAAGCGTTATGGGCCAAGCATTTGAAACTCTCGAAGTGACCTCCCATGCAAGAAAGCGACGTGTGTCACAAGCGTGCTACGGAAGTTGAAACGCTCCTCTGCATTCATTGGCCAACGATTATCGAGGTTTTTCCAACTTCCCTTTCTACCCTCGTCTTCCTTTCACATAAAAAAAACCCCTTTGCTATTTTTGGCCCCTTCTTCCTCATCCATCCTCTACAACTCTTCTTCTCTGAACCCTTCTTTCTTTCCCCTTCAAGAAAACCTCCAAAATCCCTCTCCTTCCCAAATACTCAAATGGCTCCAGTTCACACTCTTGAACAGGTTCGTGAGTGGATCCATGCCAATCCCAAAACCCTCTTTGTCACAATGTTAAGTGACATTGATAAAGAACAGGATCCTGCCCTTCGTGCAATCCTCTTCGAAGGGCTTTACAAATATGTTAGTCCTTTTCTTCCTCCTTCGACAATGCAAACTCTAGCAATGCCTTCTTCCACCACCAGAACCTCTCAATCTCTTCCTCCTCCACCTCCTCCTACTCAACCTCCCTCAGTCTCTTCCTCTAGAACTGTCATCCTTGACCGTTTCGGCTCCGAACCCCCTTCTAAACACGAGAAACCCAAACCCTCAAAATCCAAACACTCCTTCTCTAAATCCAAAAATCCATCCAAATCCAAACACTCTTCCTCCAAACGCAAACACTCTCAGATCTCCTCTTCTCCTTCTTCTTTTCCAACTGAACCGAAGAAGAAATCTCTTCTCGCCAAGGATGAAGTTCGCTTCCTCTCTAAACCCGACTCCTACACCATCAAACCTCCTCTAATCTTTCCACTCTTCTCGGACTCTGGGAACTCATAATCCCAGAATCAACTTCCACCACCACCTCCTGTTCAAACCTCCCCTACCACATCAGACTCTGGGAATCCCAATCCCAGAGTTCCCATCACCACACCTTCTTCTCTTCCCTCCACTGAGGCAACTACCTTTGAGTCCCTTTCCACCTCTAAGGGAACACTCAACCCACTCAAAGTTCCCACACCACCTTCCTCTTCTCCAACGAAAAATCCCTCCCCTTCCAAATCTTCTCTTCCTCCTCCTCAAAACTTCCCTTCAACTGTCAAGCTTCCCTCTCCTTCTATGACCCAACAACTCATGAACCTTGACTCCGATGAGGATGAACTACCCATCGGAGTGATTGCTTGCAAGAAGGCCAAAACGTAGCCTCCCATCGTCATGGGAACTGCCGAGGAAAATGCTCAGCTTGATGCCCTCGAGAAAGAACTCCGAGGTGTGCTCCACGTGTCCTCGAATGAACAAGGGAGCAAGACCCAGGAAGAAGGGAACCCATCACCAACTGACGGTGCTGGGCCAAACTCAAGTCATAAAGAAGAAGATGATGACGAGGACATGGGCCTGTCCTCAGAAGAAGAAGGTACCTTGGATGGTGAGGCCACCACCGATGTGCAAGAAACCGCTAAGGATCAAGGACGCCAAATGGTGGTGTCGGAGGTTGCCCAAGAACAAAGGGAACCTGCCCTGATGATCGAAGGGGCTGACTCCCCCCAACGAAAACGAAAGGCTACCGCCTCCAGGGAGGACAAGAAAAAGAAGGGGAAGAGAACTGCTTCGAAGAGGGTTCCCATCAAGGAGGACCGCAAGCTCATCCCTCCCCTCGTTCTCAACGAAGAAGAGCTCCAAGAAAAGGGCCTTGAGGAACTCTAGGATCTCATTAAGGCCCAGGGGTGGGAACACATCTGTGAAGCTACTGTGAGCGTTGACCCAGCTCAGGTGCGCCTCTTGTACAACAACTTTGTCATTGAGGGCACCAAGGGAACTCTCTCCCTCCAGGGCGACGACTTTGTCTTCACCGCCTCCACTCTTCGCCACTAACTCCAAGTCCCTCTCAAGGGCCTCAGCTTTGTTCCTATCAAGGCCTGGGGAGAATTCAACAGCACCGTGATCTACAACGCTATCTATAAGGGTCGTGTTCCCAGGACTGGAACACCCACTCATAATCTCTCCCTCATAGCTAAGGTGGCCCATCAGTTCATCATCACGGTGGTGATCCCAAGGCAAGAGAAGCGTCACCAACTCAACATTCAAGATGCCATACTGCTCTACCACTTCCTCCACAAGATGCCCATCAACCTTCCCTGCATCATCCTTGGGCACATGGAGAAGTGCATGGCCTCGACTTCCTATTCCTTGCCTTATGCCGGTCTGATCAAGAAACTGATGCTCAAGGAAGGGCTCTACGAAGCCGACAAGAAAGAAGTGACTATCAGAAGGGAACTGGACCTCTCTGTGGTCCAGAAGATGCGTCACTCAGAGCAGGATGAGGACCACGAGGCGCTTCGCTCTGGTGAAGGCTTTGAGCATGGGAACAATCAAGTGCTGGTCCACATAGCAGCCACACTTGAAAGGATGGCGGGAACCCAAGAGAAAATTTTGCACGCTCTAGACCGATTGACTGAACTCTTGCTTCCCCGGACCCATGATCGTCCCCTCTTTACCTTTATCCATGTTTTCCCCACAAAATGTTATGTGTTCCTTTGTACATTCAACTGCCTAAGTAATTTAATGGTTTCTAGTATGATTGGGTGTTCCTTTCTTTCCTTATTTATGCTTGTCTGTTTTCGATGATGCCAAAAGGGGGAAGAACAAAATGTGAGAATTGAGTCTTATTTTGAGTTATCACAGAATATGCTATTGCTAAGGGGGAACTATCGCTTAAAATGCTAAGTAAGAAAACTTTGTTCCATAAGACGTGGATCTCTAGGAACTCACATCATCACACATAGGAACTCTGTTGCATATCATACTTTGAAATACTTGGTTATTTTTGTGATGGGTTTGTCATCATCAAAAAGGGGGAAATTGTTGGGACGATGTTGGGACCTCTGGTTCTCAACATCGGAACAACGATACCATTCTCCAGTTTTGAAGATGACAAACACCATATGGGAACTAACGTGCTTTGTCCAAGTATTTCTAAGGAACACAGGTCAAGTGAAGAATATTCGTGAACACTCAAGGAACACTGACTAACATGATGAAGAGTTCCTCTCAAAGGAACTCTGAAGAAGACAGTTCCCATCACATGGGAACTCACATGTGCAGACATCCTGCCTCAAGACAAAACAAACGCTCAGTCTAAGGAACAGAGTGAGGCGTTTGATCCAACGGCCCGATCAACTCTCAAAGTTGACTCAAATTCAAATATTGTCACATGTGAAGGACAACGACTTGGCATACAAGACAAGGGGCATTTCGGACACAAATGAAAGTCAAGATTGAAGCCCAAGCATCACAAGTATAAAGCCAAGTGAATAGTGCTCGAACAGAGCACTTCTCCCAGAACTCACATATACTCGCAGAGAGAGAAAGAAAGAAAGAAGAAGAGAAGTCCCCGACGACGAGTTTCTGATCTCGACGACGGTGAAGCTAAGTTCCAGGAGCAAGGGAACTGAGATAGCCAAGGTGTAAGGTTTGGTTTACTTGTTTTAGTTGAGTCATTCGCTTAGGAACTCAGTTGAGAAGATTCATTAGTGTTGCTAGAGTTAGGTAGAACTCATAGGAACAGAGAAGTTTGAATCTGGCTGGTTGTAACTAAGGAACAAATCAATAATACAAGCAAGTAATTCAAAATCCTCCGCTTGGAGGATTTTGAATTACCACAACATATAAAACTCCGCTTGGAGGATTTTGAATTCAAAATCCTCCGCTTAGGGTTTAGGGTTTACCACAACATAGCCATGCATATTAAGTCATATGAATAATAAAGATCATGCCTGTTCACAAAAGAAATCAACTTTCGTTGAAAAGATAAGCAAACTAACAAACTTTCGTAAATCAATTCACTTTTATCTACTTATCACAATCTAAAGTTTTCAACTTTCGTTTCAAACTTTATCCCTATTCAAATTCATAATCTTTTCATTCGATCAAATCATGAATAAGAAAGTACTTCAACTTTCATCAAAGTTTAAGCATAAACAAGTAGAAACAAGATCAAAGGAAATCAATTCATACATTCATACTATCATCATGCACAACTATGTTGGGTTTTACCCTAACCCTAGAATAAAAAAACTACTCACTCATGATTGAAGAACAAGCGATAAGATTGAAAGCAGAAAACATGTCTTTGAATTAAAAGAAAACTTACTCAAGAACAAAAGAAATCTCCCACAATTCTCTTCCTTGTACCCCAAGCAATTCCAAAAAATCCTCAAACGTGTGTGAATGATAAAAGCCTCCTAAAACTAGGTCTAAAACCTTGCTTAAATACTAGAAATCTATCTAGAGAACTTTGCTTAAAGATATAAAACTATCCATCTAAAAAGATACCGGAATAAAAACATTAAAAACTTAAGTCGGCGTCACCTACCGACATGGGAGACCTCGGTAACGATCCCTATCAGGGTCGGTAGGACTCTCTGGCGAATTTCCTCAACTTTTTCTTCCTGTAGATCTAGGTACCGACCCCTCTAGGGTTAGTAACAAGCCTTTTCCTGGTTTATTAGTCTCTTGTACTCCACGTGTCCTCTTGAATCTTTCACTACCACTTCAATCTTCTATCCTAGCCTTGCTCCACTCCTCATGATGCTCTAGAATACTCCACTTCAGCTCAAAAACCTATAAGAAAACACAAAACTTGCGTAGTTTCCATACTTCTCACAAAATACGAAAACTAAAGCAAAAGACACAAAACCTATCTAGAACACGACTTAAAAACCTAGAAAGACACTACAAAACAAATCTAAGAACACGAACATCATCATATGAGTTGTCCTTTGAAGAATCCTTGTATTTTCATTAAATCTTTTGAATAACCCTTTTTTTATAATATGGGCTTTACTTTCCGCTGCTACATCTTATGTAAAACAAATATTACTGTAATGAACTACGGTTCTGTTTAATAAATAAAATTTCAACTTTAATTCATTTTCCTTTAAGTAATGTATTTTAAAGCCTTCGGTGTTTCTGAGTGGCATAATCCGAGATCAGTAGCGGTAATATCCCTTGGGATAAATATAGGGGTATTACAATTTGGTATCAAAGCCAAATCTTTTTCAAATAGAGTCTTATTTGAGCGTTTAAAAACCAAGTTTTCACTAAAATTAAAAATGACCTCATCATTGCCTATAGACTTCTTTTATAAATAAGTCCACTAAACCTTCCTTCAAAGAATGAATTAAGATTCCAAAATCTTCTATAACGATAATATGACATACTTATCCTTACATAAACCCGAGTCGATTCTACTCACAAAATTTTTTATTTTTTGACTCTCCTTTCGAGGATTAAAATTAGAACGTATCTTTTGTTAAAGAGATTTCCTGACATTAAAAAGTCATCTCTGAATTTAAAGTGAGTGCATAAAATAAGCCTTTTGTAGGAACTCTAAAACCCTCAGAATCTCTTTAAAGATATAAACTTGTCAAATAGAAAAATATTATTTTTCAAATTTCAAAAATTCTTTCAAGTTTCTCCTTCAAATATAGAATTACGAATATTTTATATTGGTGCCTACACATTACCCATTTTTAGAAAATGGCTCTAAAGAGATACAGAGACGTGCTCATCAGGAATTCAAAGAAGTTATTCCAACTAAAAGTAATGCTTATGTTTCCATGGAGCCAAGCTTGCTGAGCCGGTGGCCACGGGTTGACTTAGCCAACCAAGAGTTCTAATGTGTTTCCTCTTGACCTCAATCTTGGAGAAGATTATCTAACATATGAAAAATATACTCCTCCGTAGTACATATAAGTAAAAGTGAATTGGTTAGTCAACATAGAGAATATAGATTGGGTAACCTATTTTTGTCAGTAGAATAAAACCAACCACAAATAAGGCTACCGTGAAAGCCACAATATGGATATGCTTCACCGCAAGATGGACAAGCCAACTTGCTATTGGTTGTAAAGATGAAGTCTAGAATGGAAGTTCACTCGAACTAGGGTTTATTGAGATTTATCATAACTTCCCTACGCCACCATAGTTGGGCTAACAAACCATAAAGGTGCTTCATTCCTAAAACTCGCTTTGAAAATGGCCTAAACTTTTCACGATTGAAGTAGTTACCTCTGCCATTTTTGCTCGTACTATTTCCAATTGTTGATTCCATTACAGCGTTGCCTAGTTGATTTGCACCTTATTGTAATCGTCTTGCCTTCCATAAATGAGCATATCGTAGCGCACAAACCTTTTGAAGGTGTTTTAATAAAGTATTGACTTCTACTTTAAAAATTTAAGTGCATACTATACCTTTGCATATATGATAATTGTTTTAGAACAATTTGTCGATTCTCTATTCAGATGGTTAAACCGCGAAAAACCAACCACAAATCCCTCTAAACAGTGATCAAGTTCCAGTTACAAATAATGGTTCAAAGTCTTTGAAGTATTAAACAAGAAATAATTGTGTGACAAATCCTAGAACTCAGATATCGTTTGATGGTGTGGTAATAGAAGCCTTAAGAAGTCTGACTATGTAGGGAGCAATCCCTTTTGTTCTCATGAAAGATAACACATAGTTGGAACATACTAGACTATAAATAGGGAGTAAAATGATGCCCATAACCCGCTTCATGAAGGCGTGTCTAACTTTGCAAGGGAACTAAAGACATTCACGTCATTGAGGGTTAATGTCTTTCGCAAAAGTGGAAAGCCTTTTCGTAATTTGTACTAGTTCTTTCACATGGAAAGGTGTTGAAAGGGATTTACTCAACAACAAATAAATTTGTAGTCAAGAAGACCCCGCTGTGTATAGGGATGTCAGGATAGTTCACGAGAAGCAAGGTTATGTTTGATTACTAAACTAGAAAGCAAAAGAGAAGGCAAAACAAAGCAAAGAACAAAGCAAAACAACTGAATAAATGCACTAGAAGGGGTCGATATCGACCTTGTCAGGGTCGTTACCGAGGTATGAATGCAACAGAAAAACTAAGTAAACAACAAGAAGAAAGGGGAATATTGGAAGTCGGTATAGACCTGGGCAGGGTCGATATCGAGGTACCTGGGTTTGGATTTTGACTCAAAAATTAGGAAAAAATCTAGGATAGGGGTTCACCACAACACTATCATGCAATTTCAAACAATATGAATCATAAATATCATGCCTTTAACATAAATTTATCAACTTTCGTTGATTTAATCAAGCAAATCAATCAATTTTCACGAATCAATTCACTTAATCTACTTGCTTTGATCTAAAGTTCTCAACTTTCGTCTCAAACTTTATCTCATATTCAAATTCACAACTTTCTCTTTCAATCAAGTTATAAACATGAAATACTTCAACTTTCGTCAAAGCTTTTGCACAAACAAGTAGAAGAATAGATAAAAGGCATTCAATTCATTCATCACATCACCATTCATGCACAATCATGTTGGGTTTCTAACCCCAACCTTAGAAAAGAAGACTACTCACTCATGATTGGAGAAAAACAAGCAAAGAGATTAAGAGAAAACATGATTTGAATTAAAACTAAAGGCTTACTTGAATTAAACTTCAAACTTGTCTTAGAACACACCTAGAACACAAGAAAATCTCCCACAATCTTCTTCCTTGTGCCCCAAGCAACACTAGTCTTCAAAATAACATGTAAAATAAAACCCTAGGAGCGTCCCCTTCAATTCTAACGTGCCAAAGAGAGAGATTGTGTCTAAACAAGAGAATTTATACTAGAACATCCCTCTTAAAAAGTTTCCATAAAAACAAAACCTACTAAAGATAAAAGATTGTGGAATAAAAACAATTAATGGGCCTTTTATCTTGGGCGGTTGGGCTGAGTGCCTCGATACCGACCTCCAGAGGGTCGATATCGAGGTGGGTCTTGACTTGATTTCTCATGTTTCTTCCTTCTTCCTTTGGATTTTGCGGGGGTTTCTTCTGTAACTTTCTTCCTTCCTTCTTCCTACCTTGATCCTCTCTTCTAATGTCCTTTGAATGCATCCAAATCTGCCTAAAAACCTATATAAAAACACACAAATAGCGTTGTTTCCATACTTTTCATAAAATATGCAAACTATACTAGAAAGACACAAAACACTCACAAAAACACAACTAAACTAGACTAAAAGACCTAGAAAAACATACTAAAACTATGCTAAAAACATGGATATCAAAATACCCCATACTTAAGCTTGCTTGTCCGCAAGCAATCACCAAACATAAACCAAAACCATCAACACATCTATCAAGTAATATCCCTTATCAAAAAGCAACTTCAGCACAAGTGAAATTTAGACAAGTGACTTTAACGTCATCACACATATATGAGCAACTAATGAACACAAGCAATCACAATCCAACCTCACAAGGGATATGTGTTTCACTCAACTCTCATGTGTTTAGGCTTATATATGCAACTCTCAAATCAATAAAATATGCAAAAATTCATAGAAATTGTAACTTATATCACCAATCTCTCTACCAAAGATTGTCAAAACAAGTAAAACTATCAAGAGAACTTAGGCTCAATGGAAAACTTCATAGAAGCTTCCATTCGGTCGGGTTGTAATAGGGCTTGGTAATAACAATAGGGCATGGAAGTATTTTGGTTTGTGGTGCTAAAAATCCGGGAATATAAACTCCTAAACTCTCAACACAACTCACCAAACTTATTCAAGAACATCTTACCAAAATCTCTTGAACATTAAAGCTCAACTCACTTCATCAACCCAAATTTATCCTAGAAAGTCTCATATACAAATACAAAAGAATCCTTGGCTTTTTCTTTTTCTTTTTTCCTTGCACTTATTCACTTCTTTTTCTTCTCCTCCCTTCTTTTTTTTTGAATTTCCATTGAATTTCTGATTTTTTTTGAAGGAGGGGGTCGGTAACGAAGCTACAATTTCATTTTTTTCTTTCTTACGCATTCTTACTTGTGCATGAACCGGGTTTTTGAACAATGAGACTTCCATTCTACCCATCCCATCCGTTTTATTTGAACCAACATACAAACTCACAAAACAAATCCAACCAACTAAGTCCTAATCCCCGGATAGGGTCTAGCTTATATCGGCTAGGAAAATAATTTTGTGGGACTACAAAAATAGTCTTTAAGGCACAAAAAAATTAGCTTCAAAAAGAGGGATAATGTAAGGGTGGATAAGGATTAATAAGGCTTCATGAAAAATAAGCTCTCATTCATATGATTTCACAAGTAATGAACTAAAATCTTATATAGGTTTTGAGAAATAGATAACCATCACAATTGCAAGAGATAATATACACATAAGAGAGTAAATCACACAAAAAAAAAGAGAAGAGGGATTTTTGATGTTCTCTCTATAAGGCCAAAATTAACTCTCAAGGTAGATCATTTTGTTGGATTGCAATTAAACTCATGCAAAAAGTCATACATGCTCAGTTTCATCACAAGCTAAAAATTCACACAAAAACAATCTCATGGTAGACTCGGGCTAAACCATCAAAGACATGCTAAAAGGATTTACATGATCATGCAAGCAATTTTCTATCATAGAACATCTAAGTGGAATATTATCAATCCTAAAAACACAAACAAACAAAAACTGACACTAAACTGAGTTTCCTTTTCCCCATACCCCATACTTAAACCAAACAGTGTCCTCACTGTTAGAACAAAGAAACGTAATAATAAAGAAGTAGGAAAAAGAAAATGAACTCACAAGATCAATTTTGAAGCGGTCTTGAAGACATCCTTGAACACTTGAAAGATAGGGGAAATCATTGATAAAGGAACCGTAGTCGGCAGAACTTTTGTCGGGTTTACCATAGGGGTCGTTACCAACCTTGTGGGGGCCGTTAATGAGCCACGGTGCCGCTTTGATTTTTCCCAATCTCACCTGTATAACTTAGCAAAACAATTCTATTTCGAAAATCTGTAATCTAATCCTAAAAACAAGTCAAAAGAAAGCTAGCAAAAAGATCTAAGAAAGAAAAAACAAAAAGCGGGTTGCCTCCCGTAAGCGCTATTTTTAACGTCGTTAGCCTGACAAACTTACCTCGGCCCTAAGGTGGCTTCTCTTCGGCTTTGTAGGGATCTTGAGAAACCCCATACTTAGTCGGAAAAGCATCAAAGCTTCTCTCCAAGAGATGTGGTCCTCTATCATTGATAAGAACACTTGGAAGTCCTACATAAGGGTTAGAAAAATCCGAAAACCAAGAGGGTTTCGACTCTTTCATAGTATGAATAGTAGGATGGGATATAGAACAAGGATATAAGAAAGGATCATGATCGGAATTAATTTGACTAGAGTAAGAAGACTCATCGGGATCGATAAAATAGGGGGTCGTTACCGAGGTAGATGGGGTCATTAACGACCCTACTGGCTGTGTCGGAGCATCGGTAACGGGCTGGATTTTGTCCCCAACATTGTGATCCTTCAGACAAAGGTCGGTACCGACCCACCATGGGGATCGGTAGGCTTCTTAGTGGGTGTGACCTCCTTGAACTGTCTTGTTTCTGTACTCAGAAAAGGGTCGGTAACGACCCATGGTGGGTCGGTAGGCTCCTCGTTAATGTTTTTAGCGACCTCATTCGCGGCAGTATTGAAGTGAAACTCGACCACCTCTTCCCTAATGTCAAATGTGAGGAGTCCCTTTCTAAAATCAACACATGCCCCTGCATGGGCTAAGAATGGCCGTCCAAGAATGATTGGCACCACAGGGTCTTCTGGCATCTCCATAACTATAAAGTCGTTGAGAACAAAGAATTTGCCTACTTGCACAGGGACATCCTCTACGACTCCAGTGGCCTTGACGCATGATCCATTTGCCACGTAGAGATTCATATTGACAGGTTCCAGCGGTCCCATATTGGCCTTGGACCAAATAGAGAGTGGTAGGAGACTGGCACTGGCACCTAAATCACATAAAGCTTTAAACTTGTAAGCTCCAACCCCTATTGTGATAGCGAACTTACCTGGGTCACCTAGCTTTTCAGGAAGCACCAAGGATCAGACCTCATTTGTCAACTCTGATATAGATTGCTTCCTGCTTAAAATCTCTTTTAAAAATTTAGTGTACGCAAGCATTTCATTAAGGGCCTCAGTGAATGGAATAGATATGTTGAAGCCCTGGAGAATTTTGACAAAACGTCTAAACTTCGCTTCTGTTGAATCCTTAGATTTCCTAGAAGGAAAGGGAAGAGTCTTCACCGGTCTCGGAACCAAAACGGGCTCGAGAGGTGCTTCAGAAGGGTCGGTATCGAGCCTAGGACTAAGAGAGTGGTCTGGTGGTGAAGACTTACCTGAGTTAGGGTCGATAATGACCTGTTGGGGCTCGGTATCAACCTTGTTGGGGTCATCGTCCTCGGTACCAAACTCTTTCTCCTTGGCTTCAGCACGGTTCGATAGTGTTTTTCCGCTTCGGTGGTGGACTCCTGCAATTTGGCCTCTCGGGTTCTCTTCGGGGCGGCCCTTGAGGTCTTCGAACTTGTGCAGCAAGGTTACCAAGTTATGAGTCAACACTCTTCTTCCAGTTCTCGAACTCTCGCCACCTTTTCATTTGATTATTAAGGTTGGCTTGGACTCCATCAATCTTGCTATGGACATAATGAAATTTATTGTGGACTCCATTAATGCCCTCTTGTAAGCCTTGGACCCATGAAGGTGGCTCTTGATAACCTGGATGTTTGTAAGGAGGAGCCTTCCTTTCTTGTGGTGGAGGTGATGGGTTTTGACTTTGATTGTAACCTCCCCAGCTGGGATAATTGTTCGGCCTATCATAATGGTTAGGTGGGTTTCTGTATTGCCCTCTCATATAATTCATTTCATCATATGTCTCAGCGGCTCTAACTTGCTCACTGTTAGTGCAGGCAGAAGTACTATCGGCTTGAGAGTCACATTCTTGACAAGGTTGAGAGGTTTTCAGAAAACTTACCTGTTTCTTTAGACGGTTGACCTCATCTTGTAAGAATTGATGTTTAACATCAGGGTCAACTTCATCTTTATTTGGGAGGTAGAGCCGTTTTTGAGGCTGGGGCGGTTGCTGGGTCCCATACATGGCATCATAAATTGTCAATTTATCCAGCAATTTCCATGCAGAGTTAGGCTCCATCTCTATAAAATCGCAAGCAGTATGCGGGTTGAGGCGGTTCTTTGTCTCAACGTTTATACCCTGAAAGAATATCTCTTGTAGAACGTATTGTGGTTGTCCATGGGTGGGACATTGCCTCAGCATCTCCTTGAATCACTCCCATGTCTCCACAAATGTCTCGTTAGGCAGCTGGTGATAATAAGTAATACGCTTCCTTAACTCCGTAGTCTTGGCAGGAGGGAAGAACTTAGTCATGAATAAGTCATCCAAGGTTCTCCACGTCCTTACCGATCTAAGAGGTAAGCTTTCTAGCCAGCTCGGGGCCTTACCGACAAGAGACAATTTAAAAGCTTTTAGTTGGACATATACTAAAGAAACACCATCAATAACAATGGTGTCACATAAATCAAAAAAATTACCAATATGCTCCATCGGGCACTCAGTAGGTTTTCCCTCAAACTGAGCCCTTTTAATTGAGGATATAAACTGAGATTTAATCTCAAAAGCCCTTTCTATCTTAGGAAGCACTATTGCTGATTCTGGCACCCTCAATTACGGATGCATATATTGTTTGGTATTCCTTGGGATATCGTTCAATTGCTCTTGTAAACGAGTATTGTTTACTCGTTCACGTTCAGCGGCATCAGTAGCAGCATTAACGTACAACAGCAATAGCAGCGTCTCGATCAACTTGTAACGCCTCCATCTGCCTATGGAGGGCGTTTATCTGCTCGGCCATTTCTTCAGGTGTAGCGGCCATTGTACGGTTTTCTCGTCTCTTGCAATGAAGGACACGTTCAGGCTCAGAATAATAATCCATTTGATCTAATTCAAGCCAGTGTCGTCCTGTTTCCATAAGCTGAGAAAACAAACAAAAAGATACAAATTAGAAATAAAAACGGGGTCGGGCTATTCCCAACCCACAAGTAATCAAACACAACACTGTTGCTTCCCCGACAACGACGCCAATTTATTGAAAGGGATTTACTCAACAACAAATAAATTTGTAATCAAGACCCCGCTGTGTATAGGGATCTCAGGATCGTCCACGGGAAGCAAGGTTATGTTTGATTACTAAACTAGAAAGCAAAAGAGAAGGCAAAACAAAGCAAAGAACAAAGCAAAACAACTAAATAAATGCACTGGAAAGGGTCGATATCGACCTTGTCAGGGTCGTTGCCGAGGTATGAATGCAGCAGAAAAACGAAGTAAACAACAAGAAGAAAGGGGAAAATTGCAGGTCGGTATCGACCTGGGCAGGGTCGATATCGAGGTACCTAGGTTTGGATTTTGACTCAAAAATAAGGAAAAACTCTAGGATAGGGGTTCACCACAACACAATCATGCAATTTCAAACAATATGAATCATAAATGTCATGCCTTTAACATAAAGTTATCAACTTTCGTTGATTTAATCAAGCAAATCAATCAATTTTCACAAATCAATTCACTTAATCTACTTGCTTTGAACTAAAGTTCTCAACTCTCGTCTCAAACTTTATCTCATATTCAAATTCACAACTTTCTCTTTCAATCAAGTTATAAACATGAAATACTTCAACTTTCGTCAAAGCTTTTGCACAAACGAGTAAAAGAATAAATAAAAGGCATTCAATTCGTTTATCACATCACCATTCATGCACAATCATTTGGGGTTTCTAACCCCAACCCTATAAAAGAAGACTACTCACTCATGATTGGAGAAAAACAAGCAAAGAGATTGAGAGAAAACATGATTTGAATTAAAACTAAAGGCTTACTTGAATTAAAACTTCAAACTTGTCTTAATTAGAACACACCTAGAACACAAGAAAATCTCCTACAATATTCTTCCTTGTGCCCCAAGCAACACTAGTCTTCAAAATAACGTGTAAAATAAAACCATAGGAGCGTCCCCTTCAACTCTAACGTGCCAGAGAGAGAGATTGTGTCTAAACAAGAGTATTTATACTAGAACATCCCTCTTAAAAAGTTTCTATAAAAACAAAATCTACTAAAGATAAAAGAGTGTGGAATAAAAACAATTAATGGGCCTTTTATCTTAGGCGGCTGGGCTGAGTGCCTCGATACCGACCCCCAGAGGGTCGATATCGAGGTGGGTCTTGACTTGATTTCTCATGTTTCTTCCTTCTTCCTTTGGATTTTGCGGGGGTTTCTTCTGTAACTTTCTTCCTTCCATCTTCCTAGATTGATCCTCTCTTCTAATGTCCTTTGAAAGAATCAAAATCCGCCTCAAAACCTATCTAAAAACACACAAATAGCGTAGTTTCCATACTTTTCATAAAATATGCAAACTATACTAGAAAAACACAAAACACTCACAAAAACACAACTAAACTAGACTAAAAGACCTAGAAAAACATACTAAAACTATGCTAAAAACATGGATATCAACTATCTTCTATTACGAAGTTGAATACTTTCAATTCTGCTATGTAATTATAACCATCATGACGACTTCCGCCAATACTTTTTTTATGAAAGTGTGATTTCAATGATATGTCAATTAAAGAAATTATGGAAGTCATTCCATCTTTTCACATACGAATTACTCCAACCTTAAAGAAAGGACTTTTAGCCATGCTGTATTGTCGAACTATGGCAGCTAATGCCATAAATTCAAATGAACAAACATTTTCAAGTATATGGTTACTAGTGGGGAATAAGGATGGAAATCTATCTCCAATCTTGATCATGTGGTTGAGGTAGAATTTCAGGACTTGTTCTTGTGAAGGCACATACATACATACATACATACATACATATATACATATATGTATGTATATATATTAATGAACTATGTTGGAGGTAGTTTCCCCGATGCAGATCTCATTGGTGAAATGAAATCTTTTTGTTCCTCGAATTCGACCTCAATTAATGAACTATTTTCTTATAAGAATAGCAATGCTTGCTATGAAAAGACTCATGACTCCTCAATGTTAACATATACTCGGGTAAGATATCTTAAGGATGATTACACCTTCTCTTATAATATAACCATCCCTTATTTTGTTAGTAACTTCAGCAAAAGTTCAAAATCGGAATCATCCTTTTTAAGATATGACTCCTACATATCCAAATCTTGTTTTGAATTCCAAAATTAAGATCCCTCTAAAGAAAAATCATCCCCAATGACTTAGTTCTTGCATACAAAACTTGTTAGTAATTTCCTTACTCGTATTTTTCGTGACCCTTTGGCGCTTATTTTAACTCGGATGATTGCCTTGTAAGTGATCCAAATCTTATTTTGTAGGTTTGGCCCAAGCCAGTGTACGAGATCGCTCGACTAACCAAGATCTCAACATACAAAGAATAAGGTTTAGTTGTAAACCACACTCGATGCTCGAAAAACAAGATGGCTTCCCTCGAACTCATAGAGGCAAAACTGCCATTTCCCGACTATTGTGACAACTTTTCCAACAAGAGTCAAGGAGTAATGTATGACTGCATTAAATTTAAATCGCTGATATTTATCGATTGTTTTAAGTCAACCAAGGATTTTTCCAACTCTTGGAATATGGGTGCCAAGTACTCCAATAATAGAAATACCTCTTTATGGATATTTTGATCTACGAGAGACAAGAAAGGGGACGTCTTGCAAGAATGTATTTCTCTTTTAAAGAAAAGAAATTACATGTACTTCAGAGTATTCTACCATCGCCTACTTCACTAGTAAGTTCAATTGAATTTTTAAAGGGATGAAATCCTTTTAATGTGGAAACCACATAAGTTTCACAGGTGAGAGTCTCTCCGAGAAATACTAATGTAATAACTCCATAAGCAAAGGGCACAATAGTAATTATTTATCCGTTCCTTTCATCTTTTCCCAAAACCTTAGTTATAGATAAGGATGCTTATTCCATTAGTGGGTCTAAAGTGATAAGATTCTTCTAGGACCAAAGTTAATCGTGAGGATCTTATTCTATCCCGAAAAAGGAATGTTGACGACTCAGAGTCGACAAAAGTCAAATGTTTCCCTAAAAGCAAAAGGATGTCGAATTACATGTTAGTGATAAGATTTCATCTGAATATCTCCCACAAAAGACATGTACATTTTGGGAAACGATTCAATGTCACCAAAGGATATGGTGATACATTTGTAAGCGGTTACTATGCTTGTGTCTCCTCATTTGGAAAAGAGGATAATTCCGAGTGAACACATCTTTCTTTTGTGTATCACCCTAGTTTCTCCAAATTTTGGGGACGAATGTAATTTTAAGGGGGTACTATCATAATATCCTCTATTTTCAAGAAAAAGGCTATAATGACGATTAAGATTTCTAAGTTATGCTCAGAGTTCAAAACCCGTTTTAAAAAATAAATAAATTTTCAAATAAAATAATGGTTAGTAGTTTAATCAATTTGACAATCAATTCCTTAATGGGTTTCTATGGTTGAATTCTTAAAAAAAGATTAAGATAATGAGTCCATGTGATTTCTAAACAAGTTAGATTGGAGTTCAAATCTATATAACATTTGAATAATTTACATTGTCATCACAAATCCAGCTTTGCAAGTCAACCGTAATAGCGGGGTTGCCTAAGTTGAAATGCTCTCTATGTCTTCTCCTCCTAACTGCTCGTCGGTGAACACTGGTGAGAATTATCAAGTAATGCAACTTGATGACCCTAATCGAAACAGACCCCTTGGAGACCCACCGGATCCTAGTGTGTCATGGAAGGAAGTTGTTGCCTCGGGCAGCGCTGCCCACCAAAAGACGTATCCTGATGTCGACTTCCTCAATGGCAAGATTTTAATCGCTTTTCTGGATGGTGACGACGATGACCCCGCTGTCTCCATGGTAGCTTGCATATAGGTAGTGTTTAGGATGCATGTTTACGTTTCTTTTGCGTTGATTTTAGGTACTTTTAGTTAGTTTCTTTAGTGTCTTAGTTTGTCTAGGAGTTTTGGGTTTTTGCACTTGTTCTTGCTGTTTTACATATCTTAAGGTGAACAAGTGTGAGCGGAATGGAAACCGAGGCTGCATGAGGCAAGAAGGTGGAGCTTGGCCAAGTTATGCAAGTCACTTTTGATGATCATTAAAGCCCAAGAGGTTGTGGGAAAAGAGCGCTTGAATTCAAGCCATCCATTGGAGTTGTTTGTTCGTTAACTCTTTCTTGTAAGGGTTCATTCGGGAGCTATAGCGGTCTGATTAAGTTGATTTTAGTATTATGGGAAATCATATTCAAAGAGATACAATTCATGTTTTTACTTCGAGTCCAAATTCCAACTCGATGGGAGACAAAACATCCTCTGAAATGTCTCCTAAATCCTTAACCAAGGGTATGTCGTGAGTTGCTAGAGAGGATTTGCACTGGCAGCGGGCGCCGCCAAAAGGCAATGGGCGCCACCTTTTCTTGGATGTGAGATTCAATTTGCCGCCTTTTCCTGGAAGTGAGATTCAATTTGTCATTGTTTAGACCTAGTTTCCTACATTATATTAGGGTTTTTGGGAGAACTAAACCCCTTTGCTTAGGCAGACAATGGAAGCATCATTTTGAATAATGTTGTGAGATTTCTAATTCCCTATCTGTTGCTCGAATTTAATCTTCTCTCTTACTTGAATTTCTATAATTTATTTCAACAGTTTCTAGCCCGATCACTAGGGTTTGTTGTTATTGGATCTATTGCTAGATCTAGAGTGTTAATGGTTGAGCAACTCTAGTTCGAAGTAGCAACTGCATCATACTAGTATATGGTATGCTAGTCATATGCAGAAGAGATTTGATTTACATTCTAGGGTAAACGCTGGTTATTTTATGCTAGAATTGTATCCTATTATATTCCTATCATTAATGATTCTATTAAACTAAATCATTGATGGTTTCATGGTTGTTTAATTAGTTAGAACTAATAGTATCTGATTGTGTTGTTAGAATTGAAAAGGAATTGAAAAATCCATTGCATGCGATATTGTGGTGAAATCAATGATCAACTTGTCATACGAATGTGGATATTTTTTGCCTAAGCTATCTTCCCAAATATTGTTATTCATAAACTATGTTAATCTGTTAGTTTTGCTTGCTTAATAGTTAAAAATACAAAACCCCGTTCTTACTGAACTTTAAAACAAAACTCATTACAAAAGATAAAACATGTCTCCTTGTGGATTCAACCCAGACTTCCTAAAGACTGTGGTTTTAAGTTAGTTTGGATTCTTTTGCATAGTTGTGATTTGAACAACCAAATTGCCGTTATCACTCCATCCCGAAGATTGTTATGGAGGCCTTGGCATCGGCATGGCAGATGTCGGTGGTAGTGAAGTTACTTGGGAATTTTGTTTCTTTCCCGATCATGGAAAGAAAGATACAAGAGATGTGGAAGATGAGTTACTGGCTTCATGTTCTTGAGCCCGTGGATGTTTTTTTAGTTCGATTAAAAAAAGAAGAGGATTTTCTTATGGCGTTAATGTATGGTCCATGGATACTCTTTAGGAGGTGCATGACGGTTCGTAGATGGGCTCCAAATCTCTGTACTTCGGATCCAATTAAGACGACTCCAATTTGGGTTCGTATTTTTGATTTACTAGTTACCCTATATGAAGAAAATGTCCTCCTCAAAGTGGCGGCAGGAATTGGTAACCCCATTTGGGTTGACTCGTGGACTCTATATACAAATAGAGGAAAATTAGCTCGTATTTGTGTTAAGATCAACCTTGAGATGCCTCTCAAATGGGGAGAGGTATCTTGTGGAGTATGAGGGACTTCCAACCATCTGTTATGGGTGAGGGAAATTTGGCCACTTGAAATTGAACTGTCCCTTTTGGCCAAATTAAACAAACACAACTAACCGTGAGAGTCAAAGTGTGAAACTTCTGACACATCAAGCAAATGAGGCGACTGAATTGAATACTCCAGCGGTGATCTCTGTTGACCGAACTCCGATGAAAGCCCATGAAGTGACCAGAACGGGGAAGGGGTACTATGGAAATTGGAAGATCCCGATTGGGAAAGCCTATCCCCAAGAAGTTGCTCCCAAATCTGCTCCGAAATCGAATGAGCAACCGAAAGATCAATAAAAAAGAATCCAAGCAAGGAAGGTAGATTCTGGGTTGAGAAAGGAAAGGGAACCCTTTTTCCAACTTCCGCCTTGTTCACATAAATAAGTTGTTTCGAGGCGTTATCCGTTGAGAATGAAGATACTATAGGAGATAAGAGTGACAATATAGAAGGAAATAAAATAGTGGAGAAAATCATGGAAAGACTAATCAAGGAAGGAAAGAAAGAAAATCGTCGAGCAAAAAAAAAGATATGGTTGATCCTCCTAAGATTGTGGCGTCAAGTTTGAGAATATTGGATGGGAAAAAATTAGAGACTACAAATGAGGCTCCACAAGAGTCTAATTCAGTTACTCTAGCAGAAGCTAAGTAGATGGTGGTGTTTAATTAGAATGTGGACTTTGGGCCCTCATATGCTAAGGCCCAATCTCGTAGGAGGGCTGAAAAGGGCCTAGAAGAAAATCAGGAAGTCAAGTGGGTAATGTTGGGGGGCCGATTTTCTTGGATCATCTCAAAGGATCCATTATGGGAGTCAACGCTAAACGTCGTCACTCGACGAATGATGTGTTTGATGCTTTTGAATATGAGTTGGCTTCAAACAATCAACCAGGTCTCCAACGGGCTTTGAAATTTCAAATTCTAGTGTTACGACCCTTCCTACGACCTGTATCGTGCCCTAAAAAACGGTGGTGAATGAGAATCCTCTCTTTGCGATGGAGTCAGAAGGCAACCAGTCGTCGTCCAACTCTGAACATTAGGGAGACACTACTACGCCAGATATTAATTCGGGGCACTTGATCCCTAATTGCTTATTTCTTTTAGGTTGCTAGTTTTTCCTCTCTTTATTTTTTTTATGATTGTCTTTATGTGGAATTGTTTTAGCGCAGGTAAACCAAGATTTCGAAGAGCTATCCGTTATATGTGTCGTAGATATAAAGTTGACATCTTGGCACTTTTCGAGGTCAGAGTTTCAAGTGATAGAGCTGACAACATTTGTGATCCAATGACTAGAAACTGTAATATTCACTCTTTTTATTAAAGTAATATTACTCTAATTATTTCAAATTAATAATAAGTGAAGAGTTACTCAATTTAATTCCGCTATAAATAAATAAAACTTAGAAAAATGAAAAAAAACGTATATCATATGAAAGAACTGTTTTTTTGCAAGTTAAATTATAGTTAGCGGAAAGTTTAAATTTATAAAAGTATAAAAAGATGAATTTTGGGATATATTTTAAAGCAAAAAAAAAGGAAGATTTTTTTAGTGGTAAAAAGAATGGGATGTCGCCCATGGGACTCAAACTCACTACCCATGGAATACACACAAGGTGCCTCTACCATTCTACGAACTCATTCCTTGTAATTTCAAAGCAATGGATGTCGTTGTAATCTGTGCATTCAACCATATCTTCCTTAACAGATTTAGCAGCCCAAGCCCCAATGGTTGCGCCGCCTCTCGTCATTCCTCCGTCACTCCGACGTCGTCCCGCCACCTAGAAAATCTACGGAGTAGCCTTGATGCGTCGGTTCTTCCTTGGTCACCTCCACCTACAATTCTTCTCCCGATCACGAGTTGGTCCGAGGAGGGAGAGCCTCATGGCGAGCTTTAGAACAACCTCATGGATGGAAGAAGGCTAGGTGGCTAAGAGTGCCCATAAAATTTGGTGTTAGTTTTTGGTTATGTTGTTAGTTGAAGGTTAGATTCGGCTCTTGTAGACCCTGAAGGGTAGTCAAAACAGTTTGAGTAGACCCCGAAGGTTAATCTCGTGAGTAGACCTGAAGGTAATCTCGCTGGGTGTAGACCACAAGGGTAATCACCGCCGAATAGTTAGTAAATGTTTTAGAACAGAAAGTAAAGACTTTAAATAAAACAAAACGTGTCTTGATAAAGGCAACGAGATACTTAAATAGATCGAGCTTTCCTTCAACGTTTATTACCCCTATTAATGCCAAGGGTTTACCACAATAACATTATGAGATAAAACGTTCTTATACAATGAACATGTGGCAAGCATGAATCATCATTGCATATATACGCACCTTGTTCTTCAATAAGTGTTTGTATTTTATTTGGAAACTCTCAAATTACAAGCATGTGATTTTCACACATAAATCTCTCTCTGACCCCTTGTTAGAGGCGCCCACCCTCTATTTATAGACCAAGAGGGATGGTGGTTATAGAAAGAGAAAAAAGTAGTTAAGTTGGTTGAGAAAAACAAAGAGAGAAACAAGGGATTTGGTTATACAACCTTTTGGAACTTTTGAATTTCAAACTCATCCTTAACCAAACTCTTAAGACAAGCCCAAAATGGCCTATTAAGCATGTGGCTCATTAAGCCTTTGTAGAGCTAGCTTATCTAGACATCACTCCTAAAATATAATATGTTTATAACATTTATATAAAGCTTAGTGAAGCTACCCCGGAGCTAAAAAGTCAAAGCTTGAGCTCAAACCGAGCTAAAACCCAAAACCAGGTCAAACTTGAGCTAGCTCATTCTAGGTGTTCCAAGCTTAGGCTAGCTCTCAAATTTTTCAATAAAGTCTTCATATCTCAGTATAGGAATCAATAAATAACTAATGAAAATATCAAAATTAACTTAACATAAAAACCAAGGCAAATAAACGCCTAAGGCGCACCTAGGGCACGACTGCATAGGCGCGCGCATGCAACAAGTGCCTCGGCGCACAAGCGCCTACACCCAACACCTGGCGCGTTCGTCAATGCCTTCACCCTTTCCTCTTGGCCTATGCACAGGCCGAGACCCTCGTTGCTTTTGCCGAGCAAGGGCACGCCCACAGTGTCGCAACCATGCCAACGTCGAGCGCCATCCGCCGCGCCTTGCCTTCAATGATTCCTCCTTCTCATTCAACCCTTATAAATACTTTAGGGCCGATCACTAGGTCGTGCCTCCCGCACACCCAAACCCCAAGTGATACCCTTAGTAATTCTCACACTTAAACATTCACAACTTACACCAAATGGATTGATGACTTTTCATAAATCACTACCATTTGGCTCATCCAAAACGGATGTCAGACGAGGCCGCTAGACATCGTCAAAGTTGGTTCATCGCTCACCGATTTTCCGGACTTTAAGTGGTTTAAAATGAAAGGTGAGTAGTCTCCGGTTTGCCTTTGTATGCATGCCATGGATTCTGATGGACTATCTTGTTTCACACGTTTCCTCGTTTTACGTGTCACATCATATTACGTGTCTCCTTCCGATGGACTACCGAGCCACAGTCGTATGCAATGGTGCTCTATAACCCGGTTATTTGTCAGGACAACTTCCAGCCTCATGATCACTTTCAACCACCACCCCAACCAAGCTACACCGGTTTAAGGGTTCCACCTCCTTGGGCTGAAGATTTGTCCTTCCAGATGTAGCAGCTAAACCTGCAGCAAACACAGCTCACTCAGCGGATGGATCGTTGGGAGGGTGTGTACTCCGCCCACATGACACTTGAGGATGCGAGGCATCAACAAGCTGATGCTCGCTGGCGGACAATGGAACAGCGTGTGACGGCTGATGAGGAGCGCTGGAGGACGATGTATGAGTTCATGGGCAACTTTGAGCGTCAGTTTCCACCACCACCGCAGTGATGATTCAGCTTTCACGGATAATTCTTCCGCTTCATTGGTTATCTTGTGAGTTTCTTTCTTTTCCGTATCCTTTTCTTTTGTTTTGGTTTATTACAGTGGGGACACTGTAATTTTAAGTATGGGGTAGGGAGGGAAAAGAAAACTTGCTTCTTTGTTTTGTTTGTTTTCTTGCTTTGTTTTGGTTCTTGTCTTAGTTGTCTTTGTTAAAAATAAAAAAATCACAAAAAAATTGAAAATTTTTGAAAAATTCAGAAAGATTTTTAGAACAGATGAGTACCTTGTCTTTTGGTTCTATGATAGTTAATTGCTTGCATGACCATGTAATTTCCTTTCAGCATGCTTTTGATGGTATAGCCTGAGTCTTATGAAATTGTTTTATAGAGGAATAACATTTGATGAAATTGAGCATGTATAACTTTTAGCATGAGTAGTTGCAATCCAAGAAAAAAAATTGACCTTACGAGTTCTTATTTTTAGCCTTGACTTTTCTTGTGTGATTTACTCTCTTTATGTATATTATCTCTTGTAATTGTGATGGTTATCTATTTCTCAAGACCTGTATAAGATTTTTAGTTCATTACTTGTAAAAGTCATATGATAGAGAACTTATTTTCATATAAGCCTTATTAACCCCTATCCACCATTTACATGATCCTTGTTTTGACAACTAGTTTGAGCTTTAGCCTTTTATTTGTTGATCCACAAAATATTCCCTAGCCGAGATAAGCTTGACCCTATTCGGGGATTAGGACTTAGTTGGAGAGGTATGTTTTTGTAGAGTGCAAAAAAGAGATGTTTTTGGTTCCAAAAAAGGGTTTTGCTGGGGTAGATTGGAAGTCTCTTGTTTTATTTTGTAAAAAGATCTCTTGGTTTGAAAAGTATGCACAAAAGGAAGAAAGAATGATGTATGGATCGATACCAGCCTATGTGGGCTCGGTACTGATAGTTTAATAAAGAGAAAAAAACGACAAGGAAGAAAAAGTGTAGCTCGGTACCGATCCTCTCAGGTCGGTACCGAGGCAAGTCGAGAGGAGAAAAAAATGAAGAAAAGAAAAAGAAAAGAGAAGGAAGAATAAGGAAGTTGTGCAGTATGTTTAATGTTTAAACCAGAGATTCTTTATGTTTTTATGAGGCTTTCTAGGATTTTAAAAGGTGAGTGAAGAATGTGCTTCAATGTTTGAGAGAGTTTGGTATAAGTTGTTATGAGAGTTTTGGATGTGTGTAAGTTTTTAGGAGTTTTTGATTCCCGGATATTATTAGCATCACATGACCAAAATATTCCCATGCCTTATTGTCTTTACCAAGCCCCATTACAACCCGGACGAATGGAAGCTTCTATGAAGTTTTTCATTGAGCCTAAGTTCTCTTGATGATTTTTTCTTGTTTTGACAAATCTTTGGTGGAGAGTTTGGTGATATAAGTTCCAATTTGTATGAGTTTTTGCATATAAGATTGAGTTGAGAGATTGAATTTATAAGCCCAAACACGTGAGAGTTGAGAGAAACACTTTATCCTTGATGAGGTTGGATTGTAGTTGCTTATGTCTATTAGTGCTTATATATGTGTGATGACGTTAATAGTCATTTGCTATTTTTGCTATGTTCTGATGTTGCTTTTTAGATGAAGGCTATTGCTTGATAAGCATGATGTTTGGTTTTGGTTATTGTTTAGTGATTGCTTGAGGACAAGCAAGTCTAAGTATGGGGTATTTTGATGTTCGTGTTTTTAGTGTAGTTTTGAGTGCTTTTCTTAGGTTCTTTAGTTTTGTTTCAGTGAGTTTTAGAGTTAGTTTTGTGTGTTTTTGGATAAGTTTGCATATTTTGTGAAAAGTATGAAAGCTACTCCGTTTTTTGTCTTTTTATAGGTTTTTTAAGTGAGAAGGAGCATTTTCAAGCAAGCTGAAGACAAGTGGTGAATGGTGGAGTGCATAGAAGAAGAGAAAAGAAAAGATATATCATAAAGATCCCGGTGAAGTCCAAGAAAAGCTGTGAAAAAGTGTACAAAAAGGCAAAACAGAGAGCTCATTACCGACCTGTGCAAACAAGATTTTATTGGGGAATTAAGCAAGTGTCTAGCGACCCTATGCAGGTCGTTACCAAGGTGGCATGTGTCGGTAGAGAGGCGCCGACGTTCGGAAATTATAACAAAATTAGAATGTTTAGGGGGATTAGTTAGTCGTTTTTTTTGGAGTTCACGTTTTTTAGAGAGAGGTGTGGAGGAGTTCGGATCGATCGATCGATCGAGAGAGTTCAGTTTCTTTTGTTGTTCTTAATTGCTCTTAAAGTTTGAACGTGGATTGATTGTAAGACAAGATTTCTTTAATTTCAAGTAAGTTTAATTCAATGTTTTCTTTCAATATAGTTGTTTGTTTTGATTTAATTATGAGTGAGTAGTTACTTTTCAATATAGTTGTTTGTTTTGATTTAATTAAGAGAAAGTTGTAATCTTGAATGTTATATTGTTCGAGCTTTGGATTTAAACTAAGTGGAAAGTGAATTGATTTATGAAAATTGATTGATTTGGTTTTTTTCGTCAACGAAAGTTGATAGATTTATCTTCAAGGCATGATAATTATCCTTCACATTCATTTATATGCATGATTATGTCGTGGTAATCCTTGTCCTAGTTGTTTTTTATCATTTGAATTTCCTTCGTTCTTATCTTTGATCAGACTCGTTACCGAGGTATCATAGGTCGGTACAAAGCCTGCTGTTGCTTTGTCGTGTTTTCTCTGTTTTAGTAGAATCCCAGCATCGTTACCGACCCTGACAAGGTCGGTACCGAGGTCTGTCGTAGCCTTGTTTTTGCTTTGTTTGTTTGTTTTCTTGTTTTCATAGTAGAATCCCAGCATCGTTACCGACCTCCCTATATTCAGCAGGGTCTTGACTACAAATTTATTTGTTGTCGAGTTAAAAACGCCCTTCAACAAATTGGCGTCGTTGTCGGGGAAGCAACAGTGTTTGTTTGTTTACCTGTGGGTCTGGGAATAGCCTGACCCCGTTTTTGTTTTTTAATTTTGTTTTCTTTGTTTGTTTTCTCAACTTATGCCAGCAGGACGTCGCAGGCTCGAGTTTGATAACATTGGTTATTATTCTGAACCTGAACGCACCTTGCACCACAAAAGAAGAGGAAACCAAGCCATGGCAAAGACTCCTGAAGAGATGACACAATAGATAGACACCCTTCAGGGGCATATGGATGCGTTACACGCTTATCGAGAAGCTGCTGCCGCAACAGCTGAACGTGAACGAGTAAATGCTGAACGTCACCGAGAGGACAATGCCCATCTACAGGAGCAGTTGAATGCCTATCCAAGGAGTGCCAAACAATATATGCATCCAGAACTGAGGGTGCCAGAGTCTGAAATCGTGCTTCCGGAGATAGAGAAGATTTTTGAGATCAAGTCTCAATTTATATCCTTAACCAAACGGGCTCAGTTTGAAGGTAAACCTACTGAGTGCCCTATGGAACATATTAAAAATTTCCTTGATTTATATGACACTATTGTTGCTGAAGGTGTCTCACTAGAATATGTTCTATTAAAACAACTTTCAGGTGGTCTCTTACAGGAAAGGCCCTGAGCTGGTTGGAGAACTTACCTCCTAAGTCTATCAGGACTTGGAAGGCTTTGTATGATCAATTTTTAACAAAGTTCTTCCCTCCTCCCAAGACGACAGAGTTGAGAAAATGTATCACCTCCTATCACCAGCTGCCTAACGAGACCTTCGTAGAGACGTGGGAGAGGTTCAAGGAGATGCTCAGACAGTTCCCCACTCATGCAGAAACAAAGAACCGCATCAACACGCACACTGCTTGCGGATTTATTGAGATGGACCCCACTGCTGCATGGGAACTGTTGGACAAGTTGTCGAACTACGATGCCATGTATCGGACCCAGTAGCCACCCCAGCCACAGAAGCGTCTCTACATGCCTAATAAAGACGAAGTTGATCCTGATGTCAAAAATCAATTTCTATAGGATGAGATCAACCGTCTGAAGAAACATGTAAGTTTTCTGAAAACCTCTCAACCTTGTCAAGAGTGTGGCTCTTCTGCCCATAGTACTTCTGCTTGCACTAACATCGAGCAGGTTAGAGCTGCCGAGACATATGCTGAGATGAACTATATGAGAGGACAATATAGGAACTCGCCTAATAATTTTGACAGGCCTAACAATTATTCGGCTTGGGGAAATCAAAATCAAAATCAGAGTTATGCAGCACCCCCTCCGGACAAACGGCCCGCACCGTATCGACCTCAAAGCTATCAAGAGCCACCATCTTAGGTGCAAGGACTCTATGAAGTGATTAATGGCGTAAAGAACGAAATCACTAGAGTCCAAGCCAACCTCAACAATCAGATGAAAAGATGGGGAGAGTTCGATGTTTGGAAGAAGAGTGTTGACTCACAATTAGGAAACCTAGCTGCACAGATTCCGAGGCCGCAAGGGCAACTCCCAGGCCGCCCCGAAGAGAACCCTAGAAGATAGATAGCGACTGTACACCTCATGAGCGGGAAGATGCTGCCAGATCGTGCCAAAGCTAAGGAGAAGGACCCCAATGCTGAAGAAGATGCCTCGGCCCAGGTCGACAACGTGCCAAAGAGGATCGTTACCGAGCCTGAACCACTCGGTACCGATGCTCCCAGGCTCGTCACCGATTCCAACACAGGTAAGTTCTCTACACCGAGCCCCTCTCTTAATCCCAAGCTCGATACCGACTCCACCAGGGTCGGTACCGATCCTTCTGCGACACCGATCGACCCCATTGTCGACCTGGTAGCACCACCTCTCGAGCCCTTTTTGGCTCCGAGATTGGTGAAGTCTCTTCCCTTTCCTACTAAGAAGTCTAAAGACTCAACAAAAGGCAAGTTTAAGCGTTTTGTTAAGATTCTTCAAGGCTTAAATATTTCTATACCATTCGCTGAGGCCCTAAGCGAAATGCCGACTTACACCAATTTTTTGAAGGACATTCTTAGCAGGAAAAGGTCCATAACAGAGCTGACAGATGAGGTCCGATCCATTACCCTTCCAAAAAAGATAGGTGACCCAGGGAGATTTGCTATCACTATCGGGATTGGCGACCACCGATTCAAGGCATTATGCGACTTGGGAGCCAGTGCCAATTTACTTCCCTTATCAATCTAGTCAAAAGCTAACATGGGACCTCTAGAACCTGTGGATATGAGGCTGTACATGGCAGACAGATCAAGTGTAAAGGCTACAAGAGTCGTTGATGATTATTTCATTCAAGTGGGCAAATTCTTCATACCAAACGATTTCATTGTCCTCGATATGCCTGAAGAGACCCTCTCGTACCCATCATTCTAGGTAGGCCATTCCTTGCTACAACAAGCGCAAGAGTTGATGTTCGAAAAGGACTCCTCACCTTTGATATAGGAGAGGAACGGGTCAGGTTCAGCCTTAATCAGGATGTCAATGACACGACCGCGGTCGCTCAGATCGAGACGTCTCTGCCCGAGCTCGACATTTCTGAACCCGTAGTTTCTCTTACAATCAAAAAGGACTACGGGAGCACTACTAAGGAAGCTACCGACCCCCCTAGGGTCGGTACCGAACCCTTCATACAACAATATGATGGAGGCGGCACATTTTGGCACGACACCGAGAGAGATTTTGCTTCTGACAGGTCGATAACAACCTCAACAGCCTCGGTGTCAACGCCGTCACTAATGGATCGAAGTAAGTACTCTAACTATAAATTCACTATCTCTGGTCATTATCCTTCCTCATATGATATTCCTACACCATACCTTACTATTTATGCTATAGAGGAGTCGAAACCCCCTTGGTTCTCGGACTTCACTAACTCTTGTGTAGGAATACCGGTCATACTGTTAGAAGATGAAGGACCAAATTTGGTGAGAAGAAATAACAAAGCCTTTAACGCTAAGTATGGGGTCTCCCAAGACCCCGACAATGCTGAGAAGGAACCACCTTGATTAGCCAGGTAAGTTAGTCAGGCTAACGACGTTAAACATAGCGCTTACGGAAGGCAGTCCGGTTTTAGTTTCAGTTTTAGTTTAGTTTCCTTTTCTTTTTATAGCTCTTTTTCTTATCTTTCTTTTGAGTTTCTTTTAGTAGTTTAGAAGTTTGCAAGATAGGATACTTTTGAGCTAACATGTCACAGATGTCGGGCTCGAAAGGCACTAGGAATTGAGTCGCCCAGGCTCGGTACCGAGCGACGCGCGGGCAGGTAAGTCTTTTAAACCTAAATCTATCTTCTATCCTTACCTCTCCCTCCCTATGCCGCCTCTTGCCCCTCTTTAAAAACGCTCTCAATCCTCAAAATCCCACATCAAATCTCAAACCAAATCCTCAAATTCTCAACCGATCTCCACTCGGATTCTCACCGCTGTCGATACCGCAAGCCCAATCCCTCGATCACAACCCACTCGATAACGAACAAACCATCGTGATTCGTTACTGGAGCATTCTGTAACACCCCTATTTTGCAACACTGGGTATTACTGCCAATGACCTCGGATTTTACCGTCCAAAGTCACCCTAGGCTTTATAATGATATTAAAACTTATAGAAATGCGGAAATTTACATAAATGTTACATAAATAAATGGATGCTCAAGAATGAGACTTAAAGGTAATGAATGATGAAATTGACTAAAAACGGAATTTTATTTATTGATGAGAACTGTCGTTCATTACATTGAGAGTCGTTTTACAAATGTAGTAGCGGAAAGTAAAGCCCGTTTAGGGTTGAAAAGACGTACTTAAAAATACATGTATGTTTATCCAAGACAAATCATATGATGATGATTTGCTTGGTTAAAATAGAAGAGCGGGTGCACCATCTTCTAAATGCTTTGCTCTTTAAAAATTCCTTCCTTCCTTCAACATCGTCTTGCCTTGACCTTCTAGCCTTGCATAACGCTTCTTGAACCTTCTAGACTATGTCTTCAACACTTCGGTGTGACTTCCTACAATCTGGCATTTGTCGCGAAGGGCGAGAAATACCAGGCAAAAAATGCGGACAATGTGGAATTAGTCTAAGGAGACTAAGCAAGCGAGAATGGAAATTCTCAAGGTTGTTATGGTAATTTATAATATTCGAGAGATATTATCGGCATGTGTTTAAAGGTGTAGGTCTTTATGTGGGGCTTATCGAGACAGAGAAGAGTGTATCTCAAGAGGAGATAACTCGATAATCGAAAGAAGAACTACGAGATTGTAGACTTCTTAGAATAGAAAGTATGTTGGGAACGTTATTAATTCATACAAGTTTTGAAAACCTCTCGCGCCCTTGCGGACCGAGAGTCGGATCGATCATTTGAGACCGGTCCGGTTTTGATTTCTTTTAAATGTGCTTTGGCACTTATCTTATATCGTGATGAAAACTTTCAATTACGTTAATGATTTTTAAAGAGTGTGGGGGCCCACGAAAGGGCCGAAGTCCACTTAAAGGAAATGAAGGAATTTCATGCCTCTTTCATCCTGAGTGTTCATGCCTCTTTCATCCTGAGTGTGCAGGCCTCTTTCATCCTGAGGATACCGGGCCTTTTTCATCCCGAGTATATAGGCATCTAGGTAGTGCATAACATAATATCGCCTATGCTAATCCATAACGAATCTCAAAAAGAGATTGAAACAAACAAGGCCACAAATCATCGGTCCTAAAGTTCATTACTAGTGTAGTACGAATCATAATAACAATATGTCATTATTTCTAAGAATCGATATTCCTAGATTCATTTATTTTTTTTATCAAACAACTTGTTCCCAACATCGAGAAATTTCACAGAAACGAATTATCGAGGCTTCAATGAGAAAATCCACTTGCCTTAGCTTGTACGATTTTGTACTAATGGTTGAGCGAAAACTTTGTTCTCGAAACGGAACGGGAGCTCGACCTAACGACACGGAATATGCGAACGAGCTTTAATAAGAAATTCTTTAAATTCTTTTAAAGTTTTGGAAATCTCTTATATCCTTATTATAAGAGAAATAATTTCTAAATTATTATAATAATAATTTAGGTGGAGATGAATAAAATAATAATATTTCTTCTTATTATTTTATATTTGTAATATCCTTCTATTCTTTATAAAATCCTTATTTTAACTTCATTCACTATTATTTTGAAACCAAGTCATACTTTATTTATTTTTCTTAAAAAGAATTCCTTTTTAACTTAACTTATTATTTTCTTATTATAACCAAGCAAGGATAATATCTTTATATAATCATTAAGATATATTTCATAACTATATGAAATATTATTTTTATAAAACTCATCTTAGGGTGTGAAAAGTCTAAAATACCCTTATCAAATATCTTTTTAAGACTAACATATTTTATTAATATATTTTCCTCTCAACTTATTTCTTATAAAAAGACATGCAATCCTTTTAGTGTTAAAAAAGGCATTAAGATAATATATTAGTATATTTATTCTAGCCCTTTACTTACATAGTAAGTTTCCAATATTATATTAAAATTAATTATATCATAATCTTGATCCCATAAATTTATTTATAACTTTCCAAATATATAAAATTAAGGACATTAAACCCATTATTTTATTTATAAGAGTTTCCAAGTATTATTATAAGCAAATGATCTCATACATGTTCTTAATAACATACTTTATTCAAAATATCTTACTAATATTATTCAAACGCATATTATAGGTTTAAAAGACATGCAAGACTAATTTCCTTTTTAATAAAGTCTTTGTTTTATTAAATTCCTATATCTTATCCTATTTCTTTTATATTAGGATAAAAATATGACCAAGTTAATATTATTTAAAAAAAAAAACAGAATTTTCAAGCTTAAAAGTCACTTATAATAATCTTATAATTTATTTGAAATTATTTTATGTCTTGCCAAATTTATTCCTTTTTATAAAAACCACATGCATGTTATTATTCTTTTCAAATTATCAACAACCTAATATACTAAAATATCATTGTTATGAATATTTATATTCTAGGAATTCACATATGATTTATTGAGAATTATATTTCTCTTAGATGGGTATGCAAATTAATTTAATTACATAATTTCCTTTTTTGAAGCCCATTTGTAATATTTATTGAATTTATTTAAATAAATATTATATATATGTAAAATTATTTTATAAAGAGATAGAAAATTAAAATACGAGCCGGGAAATTATACCGAGCGAAAACGAGACGGGCATGGCACACAAAACGAGGTAGACGATTTTGGGCTCCTTCTTTCCCTTGTTCCCTTATTAAAATTTTGATGGGCTTAATAAAATGCAAATGGGCCTTATTAATCTTTTTAATTTCAGCCCAAGATAATAAAAAGGCCCAAATCACCTCCATTCTTCCTCATTGCTCCTTCTTTTTCACGTGAATGAACCAGAGAGAGTCCAGTATGTGAACGACGGACTTCAGGCGAGGCACCACCGGTGTCTGGGCGGCTCCGGCGGCAAGGGTGGCGGCGTGCGTGGCTGGGGCGGTGCCTTGGCTGGTGGTCGACGGTGGTGGGCAACCAAGGAGAGAGACACTAGGGTTTTATGTGGATTTTTAACAAAAAAAATCAGATTTGGGGAACAATTTAATTTGGACTTCTACGCTTGATTTTTTTGTGTTTGTTTGAAAGCAAAAGTGTTAGAAGAGGAGAGGAGATTATTGTGTGAGTTTTACTCTTGATTCTCAGCCTTTAAATAGCCAAAGGAAGAGGCTCCATGGATCCTCCACTCCATGGATGGACAAATGTAGGAGGGGGAGATGGATGTCAATTGGTGGAGAGTATGCTAGTTTAGGATGCAACAAGATGATGCAAGTCTTTGGGTGGTGTTATAAGCTACAATGGAGAATGGGGAAGCAATTTGAGCATGCACTGGTTTACGTCAAATTCATCAGGCACAATTCTGATGTGCTCTTGGAAGAAGAAGATAGGAGTGTTTAAGATTAAAAGAATTGTAATATGGGTAGTAAAATTGAGTTAGCTTAGCAGAATTGAGTGTGTGTGAGTTTGTGAAAAGGTGCAAGAGGTCTCGGGTTCGAATCTCCCTCTTGACACCTTTTTTATTTGCTTTGTTTCTTATTTTTGGCTTACTTGTAATTTAATATTAAAATTAAATCCGAAATTTTATTAATTATATTTGTTTAAATTTTATTTGCCCCTTTTGACACTCCTTTATAAACTTTTTATAATTTATTAAGAAAATTATAAAAATAATTAAACTCTCTTTTTAAGAGAAAATATTTAAATAATTACCCGACTTGCTTAATGTCTTTAATTAAATTCTTAATTGTCATTGTAGTAAACTTTTATAACTTTTCATAATATAATATGAAAAGATTATTAAATTATCTATTTTAGAGAAAAAATTATTGGAATAAATTATCCAATTTAGTTTATTTAGAATTTAGCGGATACTAAACGTTCAAACCCTCGTTCCCTTGCAATTTCTATTTTCGTTCTTCAATTTCTCTAATCTACGATATGATTTCTAAACCCTAACTCTTTTCTTGAAAATTCATGGTAAATAGGGTAGTTTTCATATCTAGATCTTGTGTAAAATCGGATTGCATGTTTATATTGCCATCATTCTTCCTTGTTTTATGATTGATAATTGTTCTTGATTTAATTTCGGTTCTTCTTGCTTGATTCACATTGAAATTTCATAATAGAAAAGCATGAAGTAGCTTGTTCTTGAAATTGCATGATTTTTCACCATGAGTTTTGGCAATTGTTGGCATGATTAGATAGGGTTTCGAGCAAGTATGGGCTTGCATGTTCTTGATTGTGTGTTTTTATGTGGAATCGTGCTTGAAATGGTGCATAATTTTTGAAGAATTGGGATTTGGGACTCGGAATTGCTCGAGCATTGTTCTCTCCCAGGGTCGTTACCGACCCTCACAGGTCGGTAACGACCTGAGATTACCCAGAACCAAAGCTAAACCCAGAGACCTCGTTACCGACCCAATTGGGTCGGTACCGAGGTAAGTCGACACCATTTCTTAATTTTAAGTATGGGGTTTTTCGTGTGGGTTTGAGTAGATCTTACCTGTGATTGTTATGGTGTTTTCAGGTACAAATGGCCAGCACAAGCTGACCCAATGCTAGGGCAGGAAAGAAAAGGAGGCCGGACTCAAAGATCTCCGTCTCCTCCACAAATGGACGTAGTCATTTTGCCGACTCAGGAGCAACGGGCGGTCTTCGATTCCGTCCTTCGGAAGGACCACTTCACTAGGTGGTTCTCAAGATCAAGTGCCAAAGCTATTGGCATCTATGAGGATGTCAAGCATGCCTTTTCCATTCTCGGGATACCACATCTACTCAAGAAGGAGAAAACTCCACACTATCCAGCGCTCACCGCCGACTTCATAGCCACTCTCCAAGTGAGTTTCAAATCCAAGACGTCGATCGGGAAGATTAAGTTCCGAATCGGCAATGCCAACCACGAGTACACAACGGCCGAGTTCAATCGACTCCTTGACTTACCCCACCACTCTCGGGATTACATGGCTCGCGATGATTTCAAGGTCACCGAGACATGGAGCTATATTTCTAGGTAGGTCAATCCTTCCGCATCGGCACTTCTAGGGGCAAGCATCATCAACCCCATCTTCTGGATTATTCTTCGAGTCTTGGGCGCCACTTTTTAGCCCACGAAAGAGCTTTCAAGGCCGACAAGAACGGAGGTAGGATGCCTCCGCACTATTCTTTTTTAGGACCCCACCCCCATGAATTTGGGGTACGAATGGGTTAAGTATGTAGAGAGGTATGGGGTCAAATCAATGGAAGTATGGTGTGGTAACTTGGTGAGTCTTTTGGCGACGGAGCTTAATTTCGAGCTCACACATTACACTCCACACAACCCTCAGAAGTTGGACTCAAAATACTAGTGTTCTTCCAACATCTTTCTGAGGATCCCAGGTGGAGTCACCACCAAGGTACTTGGACAGGTGGTACAGATCACTCAGGCCCAGCTGGAGTTGCTCTATTTTCCAAATTGGTACGAAGCCTAGACGTCTCTTTCGTTACCGTTGAAAAAGAAGCATCGGGATGAGCCATCATTAAGGGAATGTGAGACGAGATTCGATTGAGAAGGAGCTGCCATGGATGAAGATGAGGCAGCTACGGAGGAGCTCGATATCGAGGATGATGACCTCGGTACCGAGGTACTTGGCGAGGATGACGACCTTGGTACCGAGCAACCTGGGCTCGATAATGAGTATTTTAAGGTCAATACCGAGGAATTCAAATTCGGTAACGAGCTTGTTCCTCCACCTACCGAGCCACATTCGTATGGAATGGTGCTCTACAACCCGGTTATCTATCAGGACCACTTCCAGCCTCATGATCACTATCAACCACCACCGCAACCAAGCTACACCGGTTCAAGTGTTCCACCTCCTTGGGCTGAAGATTTGTCCTTCTAGATGTAGCAGCTAAACCTGCAGCAGACACATCTTACTCAACGGATGGATCGTTGGGAGAGTGTGTACTCCGCCCGCATGACACTTGAGGATGTGAGGCATCAACAAGCTGATGCTCGCTGGCGGACGATGGAGCAGCGTGTGACGGCTGATGAGGAGCGCTGGAGGACGATGTATGAGTTCATGGGCAACTTTGAGCATCAGTTTCCACCACCACCACAGTGATGATTCAGCTTTCACGGATGTTTCTTCCGCTTCATTGGTTATCTTGTGAGTTTCTTTCTTTTACCTATCCCTTTCTTTTGTTTTGGTTTATTACAGTAGGGACACTGTAATTTTAAGTATGGGGTAGGGAGGGAAAAGAAAACTTGCTTCTTTGTTTTGTTTGTTTTCTTTATTTGTTTTGTTTCTTGTCTTAGTTGTCTTTGTTAAAAATCAAAAAATCATAAAAAAATTGAAAATTTTTGAAAAATTCAAAAAGATTTTTAGAATAGATGAGTACCTTGTCTTTTGGTTCTTTGATGGTATAGCCTGAGTCTTATGGAATTGTTTTATAGAGGAATAGCATTTGATGAAATTGAGCATGTATAACTTTTAGCAAGAGTAGTTGCAATCTAACAAAAAAATGACCTTGTGAGTTCTTATTTTTAGCCTTGACTTTTCTTGTGTGATTTACTCTCTTTATGTATATTATCTCTTGGAATTGTGATGGTTATGTATTTCTCAAGACCTGTATAATATTTTTAGTTCATTACTTGTAAAAGTCATATGATAGAGAACTTATTTTCACATAAGCCTTATTAATCCCTATCCACCCTTTACATGATCCTTGTTTTGACAACCAGTTTGAGCTTTAGCCTTTTATTTGTTGCTCCACAAAATTCTCCCTATCCGAGATAAGCTTGACCCTATCCGGGGATTAGGACTTAGTTGGAGATGTATGTTTTTGTAGAGTGCAAAAAAGAGATGTTTTTGGTTCCAAAAAACAGTTTTGGTGGGGTAGATTGGAAGTCTCTTGTTTTATTTTGTAAAAGATCTCTTGGTTAAAGTATGCACAAAAGGAAGAAAGATGTATGGATCGATACCAGCCTATGTGGGCTCGGTACCGATAGTTTAAGAAAGAGAAAAAACAACAAGGAAGAAAAAGTGTAGCTCGGTACCGACCTGAGAGGAGAAAAAAAATGAAGAAAAGAAAAAGAAAAGAGAAGGAAGAATAAGGAAGTTGTGCAGTATGTTTAAAGTTTAAACCAGAGATTCTTTATGTTTTTATGAAGCTTTCTAGGATTTGAAAAGGTGAGTGAAGAATGTGCTTCAATGTTTGAGAGAGTTTGGTATAAGTTGTTATGAGAGTTTTGGATGTGTGTAAGTTTTTAGGACTCTTTGATTCCCGGATATTATTAGCACCACATGACCAAAATACTTCCATGCCTAATTTTCTTTACCAAGCCCCATTACAACCCGGCCGAATGGAAGCTTCTATGAAGTTTTTCATTGAGCCTAAGTTCTCTTGATGATTTTTGCTTGTTTTGAGAAATCTTTGGTGGAGAGTTTGGTGATATAAGTTCCAATTTCTATGAGTTTTTGCATATAAGATTGAGTTGAGAGATTGAATTTATAAGCCCAAACACGTGACAGTTGAGAGAAACACTTTATCCTTGGTGAGGTTGGATTGTAGTTGCTTATGTCTATTGTTGAGAGGGTTGATTGACAACAAATAAATTTATAGTCAAGACCCCGCTGAGTATAGGGGAGTTTGGATCGTTCCACAGGAAGCAAGGTTTGTTTATCTATCGACTCCTAAAGATTAAAACAAAAGCAAGCAAAACACACAAGCAGCCTCGTTAACGAAGTTGTCAGCCTCGTTAATGAACCACCGAGAATAAAAACACCAAAATTAACGACCTAGAGAGGTTCGGTACCGAGCCAACGAACTCAGTAACGAATATGTTCTTGTAAGAAAATCAAATAAAAACGAAAATATCTAGGACAAGGGTTACCACAACATAGTCATGCACACAAGCTCGTAAGAACATAAATATCATGCCTTTAAATAGATAGAAGCATCAACTTTCATTGACTTAGCAAGCAAATTAATCTACTTTCATTGACTTAGCAAGATAAATATCATGCCTTTAAATAGATAGAAGCACCCAATTGCTTGTTTCGGATCTAAAGCTTGAAACTTTCGTATTCAAACAATATCAACCTTCAAGTTTATAACTTTCTCTTTCAATCAAGTCAACAACTCAAATTACCTCAACTTTCATCTTGGTATAAGCACAACAAACAATCTCAACAATAGATAAAAGGCATTCAACACATAATCTTACTCACCAAACATGCACAACTATGCCGGGTTTCAACCCCGACCCTAGATAAAAAGACTACTCACTAATCATGACTAAGAAACTAATAACTTTAATCAAAGAAAACATTGAAAACAAAACACTACTCAAATAAATAAGAAATATCGTCTTACAGAGATTCAGAAGACACCGAAAAAACCGAAATACCGAATCAAACACACGACTAACGACCCCGGTAACTTTCGTTTACCGAGCTCCTTCGATCACGACTCCGATCCGTCCTTCTCTCTCTCGGCTCTCCTTCCTCCAAAATTCCGACTTTCTATGCTAGATAGAAGGGTATTTATACTAAAAAGAGGCTAGAAGCTAAAAAAGACTAAAAGATATAAACTTTCCTAAAAAGATAGAATCTATTCTAAAAGATAGAAATAAAATCTCAAAAGATAACAAGACCTAAAATACATAATATAATAACCCTAAAATCATAAAAAGATACTCTACCGACACGGAAATAAATTCCCGCACAGGATCGGTGAGTCACAAAGTCAACTCTCGAACACTTTCATCTCGTGGCCTCGTTAACGAGCCTGGGCTTGGTTTTCTTTAACACTTCTCTTCCAAAAACTCGAACTTCAGCTTCTTCATCTTGTATTCCTCCATCTCTTATCATAGCTCTCCAAATTCAGCTCTAAACAGCACCTTTTCCTTGCTAAAAACCTACAAAAAGACACAAAACGGAGTAGCTTCCATACCTTTCACAAAATATGCAATACTATCCAAAAACACATAAAACTAAACCTAAACTTATCAAAACTAGTCCTAATAACCTAATAAAAACTATCAAAAACTATACTAAAAACACGAACATCAAAATTAGTGCTTATATATGTGTAATGACGTTAATAGTCATTTGCTATTTTTTCTATGTTCTGATGTTGCTTTTTAGATGAAGGCTATTGCTTTATAAGCATGATGTTTGGTTTTGGATGTTGTTTAGTGATTGCTTGAGGACAAGCAAGTCTAAGTATGGGGTATTTTGATGTTCGTGTTTTTAGTGTAGTTTTGAGTGCTTTCCTTAGGTTGTTTAGTTTAGTTCTAGTGAGTTTTAGAGTTAGTTTTGTGTGTTTTTGGATAACTTTGCATATTTTGTGAAAAGTATGGAAGCTACTCCGTTTTGTGTCTTTTTATAGGTTTTTGAAGTGGGAAGGAGCATTTTCAAGCAAGCTGAAGACAAGTGGTGAATGGTGGAGTGCATAGAAGAAGAGAAAGGAAAAGATATATCTTAAAGATCCCGGTGAAGTCCAAGAGAAGCTGTGAAAAAGTGTACAAAAATGCAAAACAGAGAGCTCGTTACCGACCTGTGAGGGTCGGTACCGAGCTATGCAAACAAGATTTTATTGGGGAGTTCAGCAAGTGTCTACTGACCTTGTGCAGGTCGTTATCGAGGTGGCCTGTGTCGGTAGAGAGGCGCCGACTTTCGGAAATTATATCTTTATCTTGTAATCTTTTTGGGTTAGAAAGTTTTTATCTTTTAGATCGTGGTTAGATAGTTTCATCTAGTATAAATACCCTTGTTCTAGCCTAGTTTAGGGGAGATTAGTTAGTCGTTTTTTTGGAGTTCACGTTTTTGAGAGCGAGGTGTGGAGGAGTTCGGCTCGATCGAGAGAGAGAGTTCAGTTTCTTTGTTGTTCTTCGTTGCTCTTAATGTTTGAACGTGGATTGATTGTAAGACAAGATTTCTTTAATTTCAAGTAAGTTTAATTCAATGTTTTCTTTCAATATAGTTGTGTGTTGATGTTTTGAATGCATTCTATCCTTTTATCTACTTGTTAGTGCTTATACTTAGACGAAAGTCGAAGTAATTTAAGTTTATCGCTTGATCGAAAGAGAAAGTTGTAATCTTGAATGTTGATATTGTTCGATAAACAAAAGTTTCGAGCGTTGGATTCAAACTAAGTAGAAAGTGAATTGATTTTTGAAAATTGATTGATTTTCTTGTTTAGGTCAACGAAAGTTGATAGATTTATCTTCAAGGCATGATAATTATCCTTCACATTCGTTTAAATGCATGATTATGTCGTGGTAACCCTTGTCCTAGTTGTTTTTATCATTTGAATTTCCTTCGTTCTTATCTTCAATCAGACTCGTTACCGAGGTATCATAGGTTGGTACCGAGCCTACAGTTTCTTTGTCGTGTTTGCTCTATTTTAGTAGAATCCCAACATCGTTACCAACCCTGACAAGGTCAGTGCCGAGGTCTGTCGTAGCCTTGTTTTGCTTTGTTTGCTTTGTTTTCTTGTTTTCATATTTCGGTAAACAAAAAACCTTGCTTCCCGTGGACGATCCTGACCTCCCTATACTCAGCGAGGTCTTGACTAGAAATTTATTTGTTGTCGAGTTACAAACGTCCTTCAAAAACTAACTCGACCACTTTATTCAATTGCATGGTCGGTCGGTGTCCACCGTTTGTATACGACACGTCAGATATTCTTGGTGGAAGCAGAAATGAAGAGTGAATCAAAAGGATCGAAATATAAAAAGTTGAAGAAAGGTTTCCAAATGTTGCCTTAAACAAAGATCATGTTTAGGCCACTATAAAGCTTAATTTAGGTAGAATAAACTAAGAGTTTGTGGATTCTCTTTTAGTAAATACTATATTTTGATAGAAGGCCTTCTATCTTTTTTCACATAAAATTTTAATGTTGTTAGAAGACCATTTGTATTTATTCCGTTGCAACTTTGTCAAGTTGGGTTATCAAGTAATAAAGATTAAGTTCTTTTGCAACATTTTATTATCTTCCATTTTATATTTTTTTTTGATGGAAATGATTTCAATTATCATATTCTCTTGTGTTCTATTAGTGCAAAGCCTTGGGTAACTTTGGTTTAGTCTTAATCAGGGTTAGTGGCAGTAATACCTTTAGGGTAGAAAGGGGGTGTTACATTAGTGGTATTAGAGCTAAAAGTTCCAAGTCTTTCTTAAGACTTTTATCTGTTTATATAGAATTATGGGAATTCTTAAAACTTAAGGAAATCGCTTAATTCGACTTAAATATTCTCAATCTTTGTAAGATCTTTTACCTTATTTTGTAGATTTATGTAAATATTTTTAACTAATAGGGATATTATTGGAAAAAATCGGTTAAAATAAGTCAAATGACAACTTTTATTGAACAAGAAAATTAAGCTAGAATGACAAGTTTAGCTTAATAGATGGAGTAAAAAAATCAGCTATTTTAGTTTTATAATTAGTAGCTACATTCTTTGAAATCTTAAACATTTGTAAAAACTACCAGTTATCTTGGAAAACCACTTCACCTTTTATAGAAAACCACTTCACTTGCTACATTATATAGTAAGGTAAAATAAAGAAAACCACTTCACCTTTTATAGAAAACTACCATTTATCTTGGAACATTTGTACAAAAACCACTCCTAATTTAACTTTTTATAGAAAATTACCCCTTATTTTTATTCCATTTTCATTAAACCACCCTTATCACGTTTTCCATCTATTATACCGTCAAATTACTGTTTAAATAAATAATTGTTCCTAAATTAACATATAAAATTGATAAACTTCGATAATTACTCATGCTCGATTATTACTGCTTCTTAAGAGAGAGAGAGAGAGAGAGAGAGAGAGAGAGAGAGAGAGGAAAGATTGTCTCAATGGTGCTTCATAATCGATGATATTGTTGGGTGCTTAGGGAGGACTCGACTTAGCGCGATGGGTGCCTGATAGGGATCTTGAAAGGGTCGAGAGAGGAAGGGCTGGCTCGAGAGTGTTAATCAATTAGCGTGATGGGTGCCCTTCTTCTCTCGAGCAACAAAAATCGAGCAAGAGTAATTATTAGTGTTTATCAATTTGGTACTTTAACCTAGGGACCATTATGTATTTTAACTATAATTTGATGGTGTAATGGATGGAAAATGTGATAAGGGTGGTTCAATGAAAACAAAATAAAAATAAGAGATGATTTTTTGTAAAAAGGAAAATAAAATGTGATTTTTTATAAACACTAAAAGAAGAGATGGTTAATAATTACGGAGTAGTAGTTTTTGCAAATATTTCAAAATAAGGAATGTTTTTAAGGATTTTTTTGGTAAAAAATGGGCAACCACCTGCGTATTATTAATAAAGAAAACTAGTTATCCCTAGCCAGGATTATATATTTAGAAGTAATGAAGTCCTTCATTGAACTAGGAAGAGAAGAAAAAACATAGGTGCTAAAATTTTCGTTAATAGTAATAGCAAGATTAGCAAGACTATCCGCCACCGAGTTCGCATGTCGTTTCACATGAATAATGCGAATTCTAGAAAGCCCATTTTTGTATCAAAACACTACATTGTTGAAGTAGAACACTGTGGCGAGGATAGGTGAGATCGGAATTGTTTAGCAAATTACATGTCACTTGAGAAGTACTTTGCACAATAAGTTGCTCTACGTTCATGCTAAGCGCCTGGTCAAGGCCATGTTTCAACGCCCATAATTCAGTATTGAAGGCATCACAGTTACCATAGTAGAAGGTGAAAGAATGGATGCATCTTCCATTGTTGACACGAAAAATTCCACCGCCGCCGGATTTGCCCGGATTTCCTTTTGATACTGCATCGTCATTCAAAATGATCCATCCAACTGGTGGAGGAGTCCAGGCTTGTAATATCCGCTATTTTTATGTCAAATTTTTTTAATTTAATTTAATCATTAATTATTTATTCAATAAAATAAATTCATAATATTTCCTTTTTACTCCAAAAATTTATTTTTCTAAAATAAATAAATTATAAAATTATTATGAAATATTTATTCGAATAAATGGATTTATAAGAATGGAACTTAATAAATTGGTAGCTAACGAAAATTCTTTTCGTATAACCCGATCGTTACGACGCGGATCTCAAACCGAATTTCGGTCCGTTTACAAACGCGTCAGATCCTTTATTAGAGAGATCTAAGGAGATAATGGTAGAGATTCTCCACTCATTATGGTGGATTATTTCATTGATGACATATTCCTTTCCTTCCACTAACATGATCTAAGTTATTTAAATACTTGTTAGTCTACCACTCACTTAAATGAGAGATTTGGAGCCATCATGGCAAATCTTTACAACCTCCACTAACCAAATGCTCTATTTAAAAGGACCTAAGACCATTTGAGAGCCTCACCGAATATCACACTCTTGCCCTCTCTTGTCTATCTCCTTTCTAGCCATTTCTCCCACCTAAAGTCTTTCTTGTGTCTTCCAAACACCACCACACCACCACCACTGCCGGCACCACCAGCAGCCCCGCCTCCGGAGACGCGCACCACCTAGCACCACCAGGCTGAGCTGTGTCGGCCACCTCTTCCCCTTTTTGCTCCTTTGGGTGATTTTCCTCCCAAGATCAAACACTTTAAGGGTATATTTTTTTCTAGCCTTTTTAATTTATTCTAAACTTGTTTCATAATTTTTACAAAAAAATCAGATTATCAAATTTTATAAAAATAGGATACTTCTTAAAAATAGGATACTTCTTACAAATTGTACATGCATGCAAGATTTTATTAAAGAGGATTTTTCCTACAAAATTATGAGAAAGTTGTACTAAAATCCTTCACTTTAAAAGGGCGATTTGTACTTATTATATTCTGTTTTTTTTAACTTATTTAAATTAAAAAGGGCCTAGAATGCCTTCTTTTATACTATGATCCTTGAGTTTATAAAGGCATGTTTTCTTTGATAAATACTTAAGATATAACTATCATGCATAAAACCTTCATGCATGTCATCCTTGATCCTTGAAGTGATTTTTATGTTGAATTTTAATTTTTATAAGCTAACAAACATAAGTTAAAAGCTTTTAAGATGAAAGTGTGCTTGCATGTCCCTTAAAGAGGTTTTTATGGATAAATCTACATGCATGCTCTATATGTGTAAGTGGTTGAGTTTAGATGATTTTTGAAAATAAATGAGACTAATAATGATAAGATATGCTTAATTAAATCTTACATCCCCTTGCATGTAATTTTAAATGGTTTTTATGAAATTAAACCACCTTTCATGTCTTAGCAAACCTTAAAATAGTTTCATAAAAACTTTGGATCAAAGATAAAGCTTAAGACATGTTTTAAATGAATTTTTATGTCCTTGAATGTAACTGACCGGGCTAAAGTCGTTGTGCCAAGTCAAAGATAATTAACCCTAATACAAGCTAGTATAGCGAGTAAGTCGGGGTCGTACCCAAGAGAACTTGCGGCTTCTAGTATTTTTACCAACTAAAGACAGGGGGAAATCAAGAGAAAGATCTAAACTAAACTAACTAAGAAACATATAACAAACAATCAAACAAATCAATAGAGAAACAAGTTTATTCAAAAGATCCACTCTGAAATAATCATTCGATCACAGATTCAACCACTGATTCCTTTTTCACCTGTGGTTAATTCCTATCCTAATCATTAGCAATCGCAAGTCCACGGTCCAATCAATTATTTAACCCTAGGCAAGGACGCTTAACCTAGAATTAGCATAGAGAACAAGGATATGCCGGATACAAGTCAAGACAACCAAGCTACGAGTTGATTGAATTAACTTATAATCAATTCTCTTTCTCAATTCCTAGTCCACGATCCTAGAAATTAAGTTGTTTCAAAGATCAAGTAAGATCACATAGACAATGATTCAAACCTAATCAAACTGTAAAATATCAATCAAATTCAACAAGTTGTGCACCAAGTGAAATCAATTGACAATCATGAAATTAAGCACAAAGAGAAAAGATATTAATCAAATGATAGAAATCAATTACCAAAACCTCACGAGTTCATAAATCAGAGCTTCACCTTCGAACAAACCCCAAAGGGTTTAGTTCTCCATAAAAACTGAAAATAAACTAGGTTAAAACTAAAAAGTAGACTCTCTCCTAAAACTCACGAAACTAGGTCTATAAATACTAAAAACAACCGAATAAAACTAAATATAAAAATATAATAAAACATAAGATAAGAAAAAGCGAAGTCGCGCTGAAAAAAGGCAACCCGCGAGCGCGGGTGCACAGCCGCGGGCGCGGTTCCTGCGATTTCTCAGCCTCGCGGATCTTGGTCTCTCCGCGGGCACGGGTACTAGGCCGCGGGCGCGGGTCTTCTCACAACTTCCTGGTGTCAACTTCGTAGGTGGTTTTGACCCACATAGATTTGGAATTTGAACTTGCCGTAAAAACATGAATTGTAGCTCTTCGAGTTAGCTTTCCAATGATACCAATTTCAGCTTCATCCGATCATTGTAGCTCCCGAACGATGCGTCACAACAAAATGGCGTCAAAACAACTCCAAATCAACACTTGTCTTCAAAACTCTTGCAACTCTTCAAATCGTGTCTTGGGTCTTCATATTACAATTATGCTCAAAACTAACCTAAACACACTCAAATCATACCTAAATTACAAGAGATAACTATGCTAAATTATAGCGTATCAAATTCCCCCATACTTAAACCTTGCTCGTCCTCGAGTAAGCTCAAAATAAATCTAACAAGAAATCCTAACAAGGTTTACATCATAGTAAAAGGGAAGACAAAAAATCACTCACCTCACCAACCGGAACCCAAAATAGAGTAATAATGAGCAACAACATAATAGCTCAAGCACACACCTCACATAGATACATAGACAATAAGCTCTCAAGCTCTAAAAAGTAGAATGAAATCCTAAACACTCCAATTTTTCCACTCAATTCTACTTAAGTGCCCTTTCGGGTTTTCACCTAATCACTCATTTCATTTTTCTTCAGGTGTGCTCATAAATGCTCACATCACTCTTGAACCTCTTATTACCCCAGCCTAATGCTGGTTCGGGTTACCTTCTTTTTACCTGAGCCGCCCTTTCGGATTTTCGGCTCATCCAAGGATTTTATATGCCTTTTTTCGACTTTTTATGGTTTTTTTTTCTTTTTTTAAATTTTCTCTATATCTATGATAAGTGTAGCGAGTACTTCCTCCCCCATACTTAAATCCTTCATTGTCCTCAATGAAGTAAACAGAAAGGAATTAAGCAAGGAAGAAGGTATATCAGAAGACTCACATACGAAAGAAGATATGGAAGAACTCTGCAAAGGTGTGGATGTGTAGCTCGGAAATTTTCAGATGGTCTTTCTGCAGGCAAACCGTGGGCGCGGTGGCCAGGCCACGGGCGTGGTTTCAGCACGGAAAAGAAGTCGCTTTTGGGCATATACGATCATCAACAATGAACACGAACTCTGAATCTTGCCTTAAGCATTAATGTAGTACGAGTCTTGAAGATGTTGATTCCCCTATACTGTTCGTCGGGGTGGATTCTGAGCTCGTTTCGGGGGTTTCACCCGAAAAACTTTTATTTCGGGGGTTTCACCCGAAAGCCTTTTATTTCTGGGGTTTCACCCGAAAACCTTTTATTTTTATTTTATTTTTTAATTTTATCGAAAAACAAAACTACGCTTCTGCCAAGAACAGAACCGCGAGCGCGGGTCATGGGCCGCGGGCGTGTAACACCCCCTTCCTACCCTGGAGGTATTATCGTCGGTAACCTTGATTAGGACTAAACCAGAATTACCGAAGGCTTTAACCTGATAGAACATACTAGAACAAGGTAAAAGAAACCATTTAAAACCTAATAAACTTAAGTTAAATATTACAACGGAAAAACACGTAAAAGGTCTTATACAAACCTTAACTTAAAAGAATAAATAAATAGAACAACCTTCTATTTAAACAAAATCTTCATCAAGTCTTCCTTAAGTTCTCCATCATTGCCGACAGCTTAACAGTCTCACCAGTACCACCTTAGACATTAGGTTTGACTGATATAAAATCTTCAAAACTCAAACACAACTGAAATTATTTTTCAGCGATAAGGTCTAAGCCTTATTGACCACAATATTGAATGATTGACATTTTTCTCCCAACCGATTAAAATATCAAAGGCAAACATGCCAAAATTCTTCCTTGCATGATCTTCTCAAAACTAAACTTTATCATTTCCATCTTTAAAGAAACATAAGTCAATACCATTGGTAAATTAGAACATCTCAAGGCTGATTCCATTACTAGTCCATTATAGACCTCAAGTCTTTTCACATTATCCCGAGTTGGGTATCATACAACGAAACTCCAATAACGTTGTCACAAAGGTTAGTCATCTGGATATCAACAACTCATGTAATCAATTAGCGCTTGTGCTAAGTAGTTAATTGAACATATATAAACACATTATTGATGAACTTTCACCTGTTCAATCCATTTTGACCAATCAACCTTATTCACAACAACCTTGATGATTAATCACTTGTTCACAACTTAAACTGAACCAACATTCTTCCTTTCTTTCTTACTATAATCATAAGGAATTTCCATTCCATTTAGGATTCTCAATCCTCTTAACTCAAAGGATAACAACATATCTGAAATTCCGAGTTTGAACACTATCAGATTAAAAATTGAATTGTATTTTCCAATAGTTTAACAATTCAATTGATCCAACACTTGAGCACTTCAAAGCTCTTTAACTTCCAACTGAGCAAAGAAAAGTACAAAATATCCATGATTTTGTACTTTAGAGTCACAAACATAGTTGTTGAAGAAAGTTTCCAAAGAAAATCTTTTTCTTTTCAGGATTCGCTTATATCACCTCATGATCCATACTGATCTTTTAGAATCACTCAAGACTCATAAGATTTTCCAAATCTCAATGTTGAGAAGTAAAGGTTCCAACTCCAAACTTCTATTGATACTCGACTTTCAGAGTTCAGAAATTTCTATAAGAATATCCCTGTGAAAACTCTTAATCTTATGACTTCAATGTCAAAAAAACTCACTTTAAAATTTTCTTTTTAAAGATAACACTTGAACTTTCACATATCAAGAAAAGAAATTAACAATTTCTTTCACATAACTTTGAATCATAACGTTTTTAAACAAAATTCATAACTTCAAATCTTCCATCATACGAGCTTAAAATAGGGAACCTTCAAAATAGAAAGTCTTTATGAAGTACAATACTTAACTTCAAAATCTCACAAGAAGTTTTCTAATATGGAAGAAACGACGAGGGTACACCCAATTCAGACTCTCAAGAGAGAATAAGAATTCATTGAGAACTTGGTCTAGAACCGGGTCAACTTTAGGAATCTTCACCTAATCTTACTTTGGATCCTTCTCGGAATCCATTCCCATCTCCAGGGAATCAAATGTCCACCATAGGACCTTTTTCGCAAAAGCTATTACAAACTTTTTACATCATGTTCTCCAATTCCCTTTCTTTTTTTCTATCTCTTCACGAGGCTGACCTCCAATCTTAACGACTTTCCACAAATGGTTCTAAGATAACATCCATATAGAATTCTCCATAATTCTATAGAGAAGATGAAAGTCTTAAGCAAGGCTAGCTTAGAAACTTTTAGCTCTGATACCACTTCTGTAACACCCCCTTCCTACCCTGGAGGTATTACCGCCAGTAACCCTGATTAGGACTAAACCAGAATTACCCAAGGCTTTAACCAGACAGAACATACTAGAACAAGGTAAAAGAAACCATTTAAAACCTAACAAACTTAAGTTAAATATTACAGCGGAAAAACACGTAAAAGGTCTTATACAAACCTTAACTTAAAAGAATAAATAAATAGAACAACCTTCTATTTAAACAAAATCTTCATCAAGTCTTCCTTAAGTTCTTATTTCTGAAATTCAGCTTCGCTTTGAAGTAGTTCAACCATGATCTTCACTCAAGCATAGCCATTGGAAACCTTTCTTCAACTTCTGGAGCTTCAAACCTCTGAATTCGCCTCTAGAATCAACTTCCAAGAAGAACATGATGTGCCGTAAACCAACGGTGGACACCAACCGACCATATAAAAGAAAAGAAAATGGACGGGTTAGTCTAATGAAAGACTAGCAAGCGAAGAAACTAACTTGGTTCTTATGGTTGTAACTAAACATATTGGCATCCAAATCCGAATAGACTCGGATTGTGATCCAACAGTTAGCAGTCTTATAGAGGATAAGAAGGAGACTCGCATAATCAAGAGAGAGAACACCACCGCTTGTGGTTTCTTTAAGAAGCATAAACGATTAATGGAAACTTATACTAACCACTCAACATACACCATCGTCCTCAACAACTAAACAGCTTAACTTAATCAAAGTTTGATTAAGAATCATTCTTAATCAGGAGCAAGAATGGTTATCAAATTGACTAACCATTTTGGTACTTAAATGTGCCTAACGCACCAATCTTTCATTACTTTCAAACTGTGCACTCACACCATTTAATAGTTTTTACATAGTTCGGCCAACAACCGAGATCAGAGGGCCTGTTTCATCCATGATCATTTATATATGCTCGGCCAACAATCGAGATTCGGCCAACAACCGAGATCAGAGGGCCTGTTTCATCCATGATCCTTTAAATGTACTCGGCCAACAACCGAGATTCGGCCAACAACCGGGATCAGAGGGCCTGTTTTATCCATGATCATCTATCCTTGAATTACTCTATTTCATAAAAATGTCCCAGCATGAGACAACTAAACACATAAGGTCACACATAACGGACCTAAATCCAGTTTTAGCGTAGAAACTGAAATAACGACATGGTCGTTATTTCTAACAAAATAACAACCTATCAAACTTTATTCAACATACAAATTATTCCCAACATGAGAATCAAATGGAATTCAATTCCTCATTAATAACCATAACGCAAGAGAGAACCGTCCACTTGCCTTAGAAGGCGTGCTCAACGTCCTTAGCAATTCAACAGTAATCTTTATCCTCCTTCTGACAAATATAACCAAAGGATTTCTCAACAATGAGCTCACAGAAACACTTCTTAGTTGTATTCTCAACTCCTACAACTTCCTAATCGATAAACGATTTAATTTCCGAATATCGATATATAATAAATCCTTGGTTATCATGCTTTAAGGAGCCATCTTGGCGGAATTATAACTAATCATCCGCTTCACTTTTGAAACAATTTTCGAAATAAAAATTGTTCATTAGCAACATTTCTTAAAGGTGACCAAATCTCGGATCAAACGGATTAACAACGAATCCCGAGTAATTATCTGAAGTCATTTACCTGCCAATCGGTATCCAACACTTATATTCGCTATAACTGAAGATCCTGACGTCCGTTTCTCGAGCGGTTTGAACCTGTAGGACCGTATCAACGTCAAGATTCTAAAAACCATAAATTTAATTAGCAAAGCGGAAATGAAAGGCCCTTACGGTGGCTCCGCAATCAACCCGCTAATTAATTTCGATCGTATATACCTTCACTCGAGCCCATGGCTCGTTTGGCTCGATAGTGGCTCGATCCCCGAGCCCGAGGGTGGTCGAGTATTGCCCGATGGTGTTCCTCTTGGTGGGTGGTGGTCGGACATGCTAGTGGTCGCCGGCGGCGTCACTTGGCAAGGCTAGAAAGTGACCGGCGTGATGGACTTCACTTCTATCTCCCCATCCGTCGTCGTCCCGCCATAATTCTCTCGCTGGTTTGATTCCAGCAGCACAACACAAAGGGAGGAAGAAGAAGATGAGATGGTGGAGGAGAAGGCGGGGACAAGGAGGTGGAGGAGAAGAGAGCGCCGGCGGTGAAGGCTCAACGAGTCCGTCGTTCTCGTCCTCTGTTTTCAAACTTCAAAAGTCGAGCTTCCTCATCCAAATACGCACATTAGGAGAAAGAAATCAGTTTCCTCCCTTATTAAGCAAACAAAAGTGGGTCGGTGAAAACGGGATTTTCCGTCTCGGAATGGGAATCGCGTTAAAGCGGTAAAATTATGTACCTCGGATGGAAAAACTTACTAAACGAAAAACGTCCCGTAAATTATGTAGACCAATAAAACCAATTTTCCATGATTTTATCTTGCTACCTTCAATTTTTAAGGCTTCCGTTTCATATTTTAAATCCTTTACATTACATAATTAAAAAAACGGCTTATCCAATAAATATTCTTTTTTCCACTGAAAAATCCTAGAATTCACACCGATCCATAAAATCATTTCTTTGTGATTTTAGGATATCACCAAGAATTTTCTAGGATTTAATCTCCAACAAAAATATTGGATTAAGCGTTAAAACGAACAAAAAGGTTAAAAGGATATCCGAGAAAAATTAAAAAATATCCTCAAAAACCGCAGTTATTATAGGGTGCGGTCCAGCCACGGGTTTGCACATTCTTCGAGATAGAAAATTTAACTTGCGAGTTAGCCTGACAGAACCAAAACGAAACTAAAACTAAAACTAAATTAAAAGGAAATAAAAGAAAAGAAAAACTTACCTCGGGTTGCCTCCCGAGCAACGCCTTTGTTTAACGTCGTTGGCCCGACGTCATTTATAGCTCAAAAAGGGTCTTCATCTAATTGAAACTTGACCTTCTATCACGGCGCTCGCAGTCTTCATAAATGGACGGCCCAGCAGTAAAACTGGGTCGTATCTCCCCTTACCTATTTCCAGCACATAAAAGTCCGTCGGGAAAATCAAACCGTCCACCTGCACTAAAACATCTTTCACAAATCTTTTCGGATGCACATTAGAGTGATCAGCCAATTCAATAGTAATGTTTGTATCCTGTAATGGCCCTAGACCTAATCTCACATACATGCTTAGTGGCATGACATTTATAGACGCTCCCAAATCAAGCTTAGAACGCTCAACTTTTGTCTTACCAATGGTTACGTGAATAGTAAACCTCCCGGGATCTCCATATTTCTTAGGCAATTGCCTTTGAAGCATGGAAGATACATTCTCTACATTCTCAACAAGAGCTATTTTCTTAACCTTCCCTTTCTCTTGTTGTTTCCTCTTAATAGTACATAATTCTTTAAGAAACTTAGCAAACCGAGGAATACTCTGAACAAGTTTAAGTAAAGGAACATTTACCTCATATTTTGAGAAGGTTTCGAAAATTTCCTTATCGTTGGCTGGCTTCCGAGTATCCATGAGTGCCTTTGGAAATGGTGGAAAGGGCTTTTGTGAACCCATGGGAGGAAACGAAGACCGAACGTAATTATCAAATTCTGTCGGAGAAGGGACCCGCGGGCGCGGGTGGGGACCCGCAGGCGCGGCTCCACCACGGTCGCGGTTTTTGGCTGACGTTCAGCTTCAACTTCGTCTTCTAACCCGCGGTCGGGGCTGTCTATCTGCGAGCGCGGTTGGTTTTCGCTGGCTGGGACTTCGATATTCAACTCCTTCCCACTTCTCAATGTGATGGCGCTCACATTCTCTCTCGGGTTAATAGTTTGAGATGGAAGTTTCCCCGAGTCTCTAGCTTCTAAGCGACTAAGACTGGTTGCAATCTGGCTCAATTGATTTTCAAGATTTTTCACTGCACCCTTAGTCTCTTGATTCTCCTTCATGAGTTGAGTAATAATGGCGGGATTTTCATGAGGAACATGGGGCCTTGGCACATAATTAGGCCTGGGAACAAAGTTGGGCTGCCCTCCTTGTTGTGGAAAAAGGTTGTTGAGGTTGTTGATTCCATCTAAAGTTAGGATGGTTCGCCCACCCCGGATTGTACGTGTTCGAATATGGGTCATTCCGGGGCCTTGATTGATCATAGTTCCCAATAACATTGACATCAGCTGTTGGCTCTTGCATAATAGGACATGCATCAATAGGATGGCTCGTTTCACCATAAATTCCACAAGCCCTTGAACTTGAAGCTCCATTACCCACCAACAGTTGCTTCATCATAGCCTTGAGCTCCCTTACTTCAGCATTAAGGGAGTCATTCACAGAATTTACAGACCTACTGTTGGACCTCTTTCTCTGGTTCCTGCATTGTTCTGCTAGAGTCTCCAACTTTTCAAACGCTTGCCTCGGAGTGATATTTTCATAAGAACCCCCACAAGACGCATTCATCATGCGTTTATCAGCATCACAGAGCCCTTCAATAATATAACAAATCAGATCTTTTTCAGAATAGCCATGATAGGGACAGCTGGCTATGAGCCTCTTGTAGCGCTCATAGTATTCGTACAGATTCTCATCATCACCCTGCTCCAAACTGCTCAGCTGCTTCTTGATTGATGTTTGCTTGGCAGCAGTGAAATATTTTTCCAGAAAAGCACCCTTCATCTGAGCCCATGTAGTAATTGTCTCAGGTGCTAAGAATAGAAGCCATTCCTTAGCCGAGTCAGCTAAAGAAAATTGAAAAGCCCTCAACATAAGTTGATCTTCAGTCACATCAGATGAATTCATTCCCAGACAGACAGAATGGAACTATGTAAGGTGTTTATTCGGATCCTCACCACTCAATCCATGGAACTTAGGCAAATAATGGATTAGACCGGACTTTATCTCAAACTTTACACCTTCCCCTAGTGCGGGAAATTGAAGACCAAGCTGTTGTTGTTGTAGATTAGGCGTAGTCAGTTGCCTAATAGTACGATCTGCCATTGTTACTAACTGTTCTTCAACCTCTGAATCAGATGAGGAAGAAGAAGAAGATGATACTGGATCAAACTGAATGCCTAACATTGTAGCTTGAACTTGGCGTCTCAATTCTCTTAGAGTCTTGCTAATCTCTGGATCAAAACAGAAGAATTATCAGTAGAACGGGTAAGAACCTCTTATGGTTCTTACCGATTCAGGATTCCCGGGACGAAATGAACCGCGGGCGCGGGTCTAGTCGCGAGCGCAGATCTTCATCCACAAACGCTAATTTATCAGAAAAACAAAATCGATTCCCCGGAAACGGCGCCAAAATTTGACCGGGCTAAAGTCGTTGTGCCAAGTCAAAGACAATTAACCCTAATACAAGCTAGTATAGTGAGTAAGTCGGGGTCGTACCTAAGAGAACTTGCGGCTTCTAGTATCAATATTTTTACCAACTAAAGACAGGGGTAAATCAAGAGAAAGATCTAAACTAAACTAAACTAAGAAACAAATAACAAACAATCAAACAAATCAATAGAGAAACAAGTTTATTCAAAAGATCCACTCTGAAATAATCATTCGATCACAGATTCATCCACTGATTCCTTTTACACCTGTGGTTAATTCCTATCCTAATCATTAGCAATCGCAAGTCCACGGGTCAAGGACGCTTAACCTAGAATTAGCATAGAGAACAAGGATATGCAGGATACAAGTCAAGACAACCAAGCTACGAGTTGATTGAATTAACTTATAATCAATTATCTTTCTCAATTCCTAGTCCACGATCCTAGAAATTAAGTTGTTTCAAAGATCAAGTAAGATCACATAGACAATGATTCAAACCTAATCAAACTGTAGAATATCAATCAAATTCAACAAGTTGCGCACCAAGTGAAATCAATTGACAATCATGAAATTAAGCACAAAGAGAAAAGATATTAATCAAAGGATAGAAATCAATTACCAAACCCTCACGAGTTCATACATCAGAGCTTCACCTTCGAACAAACCCCAAAGGGTTTAGTTCTCCATAAAAACTGAAAATAAACTAGGTTAAAACTAAAAAGTAGGCTCTCTCCTAAAACTCACGAAACTAGGTCTATAAATACTAAAAACAACCGAATAAAACTAAATATAAAAATATAATAAAACATAAGATAAGAAAATGCGAAGTCGGCGCTGAAAACAGGCAACCCGCGAGCGCGGGTGCACAGCCGCGGGCGCGGTTCCTGCGATCTCTCAGCCTCGCGGATCTTGGTCTCCCCGCGGGCGCGGGTCTTCTCACAACTTCCTGGTGTCAACTTCTATGGTGGTTTTGACCCACTTAGAGTTGGAATTTGAACTCGCCGTAAAAACATGAATTGTGGGTCTTCGAGTTAGCTTTCCAATGATACCAATTTCAGCTTCATACGATCACCGTAGCTCCCGAACAATGCGTCACAAGAAAATGGAATCAAAACAACTCCAAATCAACACTTGTCTTCAAAACTCTTGCAATTCTTCAAATCGTGTCTTCGGTCTTCATATTACAATTATGCTCAAAACTAACCTAAATACACTCAAATCAGACCTAAATTACAAGAGATAACTATACTAAATTAGAGCGTATCAGTAACCTTAAAAGGATTTTAGTAAATAAAATCCTATTGCATGTTCTTTTCCTAAAAGTTTTAACACTTGAATAATTGGTTTATGAATTTAAAGAACCGAAAATCATTTATAAAAATTACTAGACACTTAAATAAAATCTATAAAGTTATACATGTTGAGTTTGTGGATTTTCTAGAATAAATCTTATCTTGCATGTGCTCTAGAATTACTAAGAGAGTGATTACTATATCTTTTAATAAAAAGAAATATTTTTTAAGCATAAGTTATATACAATCATTCAAAGTATTTCATGTGTAAATAAAAATTATTTTTATAAGGTGTTTTGCACATGCATGACAATCCTAGAATTTTCCTATAAGTAAATCATGATTGTTAGGAAATTTTGCTATAAGCATATATTTTAATATAATGGTCTTACATAAAAATGATGCATGCAAACCACATACATAATTTATATATATAATATATAATATATATATATATATAGTTTCATGTGGGTTAAAAAGGTTTTCATGTGAATGATTAAAGTCTTACATTAGTTTTCTTAAACTAAGTATTTTGAAGTTATAAAATCCCTACAAGGAGCATCTAGAAAAATAATAATAAAAGAATTATTATTTTTAACCTTTTCCTAGCTAAATTATTAGACCAAATAATTTAGTTTAGCATACTTTCTCTTAGAAGAGGAAAACAAGAGAAAGGTAGAACTAAAATTAAAATAAGGATTTTAATACATGATCATTCTCGTTCTTTCGGTTTAATAGGTCGAAGTATCCGAACCTCACTAAACCATCATATTTCCGAGTTAGTAGCATCCCCGAAGAAAATTTCAAGGCAAGTGGATATTCTACTTGAACCTTTCGATAAATTCGATTTCGTTAACCTGTTCAATGTTGGGAACACCTTGCTTTCTAAATAAAACGAACGTAGGAAATATCGATTGTTAGAAATAATGACCTTTGTTAGCATTATTACTATTATTATTGTTAGTAGAGATAATGCTAGGCTTTTTTTGTGGCCTTTGTTTGTTTAAAATCTCTTTTCGAGATTCGTAATTAAATTCGTAAGTAGTTTAATAAGGGGTGCGGGCTCGGCCCGAACACCTCTATCTAACATATTAAGTCGTATGGCACCATGCCTAACTTCCGCGACTTTAAGGATCATGATCTATGTCTGCTCCTACTCGGAAGAGGGATGTGTGCACCCTAGCTAAGTGTCAGAACTCCGTTCCATTAAGTGGATTGTCGGCCCATTCATGGCCCCCACACTCTTAAAAGTCATTAATGAATGTGAAAGTTTTGACACGTAATAAAGTTAAGTGCCCATGCACATTAAAAGACATCAAAATCGGACCGGTCTTAAAAGATCTATCCGGCTCTCGGTCTGCAAGGGCGCGAGAGGTTTTCTAGAAACTTGTGTGTAATTAACGTTCCCAACATTTATTCTATTCTAAGACGTCCTAAAATCTCGTAGTTCGTTCTTTCGGTTTAGAGTTATCTCGCCTCGAGATTTACTCATGTCCGCTTTTATTAAGCTCCACTTAAAGTATACACTTCTCGAAACACATCTCGGATACCTCGCTAATAATTTCGTTACTTTATCAAACTACCTTAAGAATGTCCGTTCTCGATCGCTTGCTTAGTCTCTTTAGACTAATTCCGTTTTCCGCATCTTTGCCTGGCATTTTTCGCCTTTCGCACCAAATGCCAGACGCTAGGAAACCTCCACCGAAGGCGTAAAAGACGAAGACTAATCAATTGAAGGAAGGATGGTCGGGAATTTTCAAGAATGGTGTTTTGTTTACTTTCGGGTTACTCCACGTTTACTTAAACAACGTTATTTAAATTTCGCTGCCTAAACAACTCTTAAGCTTTATGTTTGTCAAACTAAGTCCAAACTTTGTAATGGATACTTATAAAGTCTCACATGTGAGCAACTCTCTTTTATATTTAATACTTTTATAATTTCGCATGTTTTATTTAACTTAATACTTTATAAAGCCTAGGGTGACTTTGGATGGTAAAATCCGAGGTCACTGGTGGTAACACCTATCGTTGCAAGATAGGGGTGTTACAAGGTTGGTTGTCTCGTTTGCTGAATTTGTGGCAGCCTAGTCGTTCTCAACTAATTATGCATGTTGGAATGTGACACCTCTGTTTGCATAGTAACCACTCGAGTAAGCTGACTACTCTTATCAACAGCCTCAAAGATCATGCAATTGCGGCATTTCCACACGTATCAGAGCATTGTGGAAAATGTGGTGCTCCATTTGTCTCCTTTTTTAATGTTCTGATAAATCCAATCGGAGATACTAGAGCATAAAAAGAAGGAACCAAACACGATGTTACCAGTAATCGCATGCCAAGCTAAACGAATGGAGTTGTATTCTCGCAATAAGTGGAGAATTGTTTCATCTGCCGGGCATCGAGGACACTTAGCTGAATATGACAAATCCCGCCGAGCTCTATTTGCATTGCATAACACATCATTATGAGCAGCCAAAAATAAAAAGTGGCGAATTCTCTATTGCGTGGGCATTTTCCAGATTGTCTGCCAAACAGGATTAAGTGAGACCGAGTGAGCAGGGCGCAATAGAGCCATGATCGACTGAGTAGTAAAATGGCTAGAGCTGGTTGGAACAATGTAAAAGCTATCCTCGGCTGTCAATTCATCAACAAGTGTAACGGACTGAATTTTTTCCAAGATATATAATGGGAAGAGTGGCAAGAGGCGTTGAAAGTCCCAACCATTCGACGTCCAATATTCACGCACAGTACAAGCAAGCGATTCATCATCAATTTACTGCAGCGCGAAATCAGAGAGCGGGCATTCAAGCAGCGAAGGATTTTGCCAAAAAAAGGTGTTTCTCCCATTGCGAACTACCATAGCCAAACCCTGGTTAAGTGTTTGAGCACCATGCACAATTCCTTTCCACATATGCGAAGATCGCAGTCTCGATTGGAACATATCAATACCCAAACACCCCGCACAATATTTCCCACGAATTACCCGACTCAAAATTGGATTCGGATTCTGTATGAGCCGCCATCAAAGTTTAGCGAGCAACACAGCATTAGATTGACGCATAGAACGCAGTCCAAGGCCGCCCGACGCTTTTGGTTGAGCAATGACATCCCAAGAAATCAGATGCATCTTTCTCTTTTCAAACGTAGAACCCCAAACAAAATTACGTATAAGCTGATCCACATCATCACAAATAGCCTTATGCACCAAAGTAGATTGCATGATATACACCGGAAGCCTAGACAAAACCGACCCAGCTAACATGACTCTGCCCGTCGCTGAAAGTGTTTTGGCTTGCCAACCCCGGAGTCGGGAGGTGATCTTATCAAGCAAAAAGGTGTATCTTTCGTTAGTCATGCGACCACAAGAAAGCGGTACATCTAAGTATGTTTTAAAATTATCAACCACCGGAATAGAGATGTCTCAAGAAAGCGGTACACTTAAGAATTTTTCTAATGTGTGCCCATGGGCGCATAATAGTAATACTAATTTAGGTAAATTTAATAATTGTTTGTTAATTTAATCTATTTTAAAAGGGTTTATTAATTCAAATTTAGAAAATAATTTTAAAATAATTTATTAAATTAACATTTTTATTGTATGTCCATGGCACACATAGCCGAAGCCCAAGCCGAAGTGTCGAACCGTTTTTTTAATATCTATATAGTATTGATGTTCGTCGGGTGCAGACGTGCAGTGCATGCGTTAAGTACTACTAGAAAAAAAGGGCAAACAGTACTAACCGTAGGCCAAAGAACCCAGTCAAAATCAACCGTTGGAAGTCAAGATCAAATATCATCGACCTCTTGACCCGTCTTCGTCATCTTAATTGATCTCATCGCCCTATTAGAACTAAACTTAAATTAATTCTCGTCACTCTAATAATTAAACTTCTTTTTTTCAAAAAGAACTCTGAAAATTAAACTAATCCGATTCATCATTTGATGATTAAAATTTACTAAATCATGAAGGTTCATGTGCTATGTACTACGTACTATTCAAATAGGGCGTTGTCTTTCGTTGACTTCCACGTTATAATGTGTAATGTTTGGACCCAATATATACTTTTAACTCAAATGAAATGCCATATATATTGGTAGACTAGTTGAATTAACCAGTTTTGTTTTCCATAAAAAAAAACAAGTGGTTTTTGAATTTTAATAAAAAGATTTTTGTAGATTATAAAAATTTGAAATTAAGTTGTTAAAAATAAATAGTAATTAATAAAAAAAACAATACAAGACTTATAATATTAATTATAATAAGGATTAAGATTTGGTTAGGAGGCTAAGCATAGATAAATAGGAGGCCCCTCAAACATTGGATTTAAAAAATTAATTGATAAGGTTTTTTGGAATTAAAAGAAAAAATCTTTAAATATCTAATTTTCTCTCTTCTCTAGCATCTCTTTCGTCTATATAGACGATGATGCTAAACTTCATCTCTCCTCTTTTACATATTGAACAATTAAGAGATTGCAAATGAACAAGTAATGTATTTATCATGAACAAGTATTATTATATTATGGATGAACAATAATTTACGCAAATAATTACGTCTATCTACAACTAAATAACTACTCATTTACAAATGAACAACAACAACAATGAACAATTAATACCCAGCAATGAACAATTCATATTTGATTTTCTCTATCCTTAATATCTATCTCGTCTATATAAGCACTGAAGCAAAACATTCACTCTCCTCTAATATAAATCGAACAACTAAGATATTGTAAATGAACAAGTAATGTAATGATCATGAACAATTATTATAATATGGATAAACAAATAATCTACACAAGCACTGTCATATTTATACCTCTTTGCAAATGAATAACTACTTATTCGTAAATGAGCAACTACATACCCTAAATTCTAAAACCATATATCCTAAATGTTAAACCCTAAAAAACTAAACCCTAAATCCTAAACCATATATCCTAAGTGCTAAACCCTAAAACTCTAAATATTAAACCCTAAATACTAAGCCCTAAACCCTACATACTAAACCCTAAAACCCCTAAATACTAAATCCTAAATCACAAAACCCAAAACCCTAACACCCTAACACCCTAAATATATGGTTTAGGGTTTAGGGTTTTAGGGACCATAAATACTAAACCATAAACCTTAAATCCCTAAATACTAAACCCTATACCTCTAAACCCTAAATATTAAATACTAAAATATCAACATATAGATTAAGCTATTATAATACAAATAAATTGGATGTATAGAAATAATAATACAAATTATTAGAATATTTATTATTAAAAATTTTGATATTATTTTATTCAAGTAATGTCATGTAGCGCAATTTTTACAATAGACATGGTTTCCGCTTTATAATGTATTAGGTAGATTAATTCATGAATGTACATATTCGATATGAGTGGCATGAGGTATGAGCAGATAATGAGAGAATCCAGATTTAATTTCTAGCTCCGTCTTTTAATTGGGTGAAAAAAATCTTATTAGTTTTTCTTTTAATAAATCAAAGTCGATCGTTATAAATTAATTTATCTAATTTGTGATCCTTACCAACTGAACCACAAATTTAATATTTATAACAAGGGAAAATTACATTTAATCACCCTTTATTTTACACTTATTGCAACTAACCACCCTTTATATTTTTTTTCTACACTTACCACCCCTTATTTGTAGTTATGTGTATTTAACCACCCATTTTGATGAAAAACGTTATTTTCTTCGTTAAGTAAAGTAAATTACGTTTTTGCCCTTATTTTTTAGTTTTATTTACAATAAATAAAAGAATTTAGGAATAAATTGAGCTTGGTATCATTGGATTTCAGCCTACATCTCAACCTTTTGAGTCCCGAGTCGCCGTCCATCAGCTTAGACACGATCGACTCCAAGGACGATCAAAGTAGTTAAAATCAAATCCAAAACACATGGTCATTGCATCGGCGAAGTCGTGGTTCTTCTTCGCCATTGGATGGAGGGAAGGAATTATTATGGAGGAAATTAAGTCAGGGTTGCAAAAATCGGTGTATTGAAACTTGAAAGTGTAAATTATGGTTTTTCCTATATATATTTATTGTAAATAAATTTAAAAAGAAAGGGAAAAAATATAATTTACAAACTTAACGGAAAAAATGACGTTTTTTCATTAAAATGGGTAGTTAAATGCACATAATTACAAATAAAGGGTGGTTAAGTGTAAAAAAAGATATAAAGGGTGGTTAATTGCAACAAGTGTAAAATAAAGAGTGATTAAATGGCAATTCCCTTACAACAAAAGGTGAATTTGGTCGTAAAAAAATCAAGAATCTACACGTACAAGTTTTGTACTCATTGAGTAATATATTTGACGAAACTCGATGCATATATACAAAAATTTTCGGCGATATAGTCAATTGTTAAATTTTATATTAAAGTCCGATTTCATTGCTCACCTAGCCTTACCATGTGTGAGTAGTAAGATACAAATGACATGGGTATAATATTCGTTGAATAATCAAAAAATTAAAGTGATTGAAGAATAAGTCGTCGTTCTTGGTCATTGGTAAAAAAAAACTAGTAATCCTTTTAATTCCTTGTCAAGTAAGCATAATTTCAATTTTAATTTTCACCAACCCAACAGCTCGGTTACTCGTTCTGTCCTTGCTCCTCAATCGTTACCCCCAGAAAATAATTAACAAGTATCCAATTTCCCCTACTTTTTCCATCTTCCAGCGATGGCTCGTTATAATTTTATCTCATTTATACGTAACGTTTTGGGCAGAATTAACACATAAACACATTATCTGCTATAATACGGGAAATTAGATAAGCAATCAGTTTTAACACGACGACTCATTAACAACAATTAAATCACAAGAAAAATAGAGAACTAGAATAATGTAAACAGAATGAAACTATTTCGATTAGACGATAAATGATTCCAGGCTTGGATAAAGTGGATAGCCTAGAAATACAAGCAACAACGCCAAATGTAATTAACGATGAACGTAATATGCTTTTCAATTAGAGTGATTCAGGAGAGCTTCAGTGTGTACAGCTTGATCGTTCTCTCTTCCTTTTCACCTATTTAATTATACCCTTCTTCCATCTGAGAGAGACATTGCGCAGTTAATTATCCATATCCCGGACATTTCGCCATTGGCATCAATGTGCTAGCTGTTGTGGACGTTTTCTCCGCGCGTCGTTAATGGCCAAATTATTATGCTTGAGATGGACTTTCATTCGTGTTACGCCGGCTTAAATTTGCTCAGCTCAACAATACCCTCGAAAAGCCGCAAAAAGTTCCCTCTCAATTTGTTGAGGGCTTTCGAATCCGTGCCTCGGAAGTTGAGATGCACTAGAGACGTCCCATCTATTTATGGCCTCCGGATTCTTCACTCATCACGCAATGTCTTCCTTGACTAGGTATTCTCTTCTTCACTTTCTTTTCTTCTTCGCCTCTTCGACTTCTTTGCTTTTTCGTCTTCTTTGATCATCCCTCCTGCTACACCATGAGTGAATTAGAATCCTCCTATAGTCAGTTATCCCGTTGCTATGAAACAGATGAATCCCTGGTCTTTAAGCCTTCTCGCTCCTTGCCCCTTCTCAACACAGAACTAGCTTTTCCTCTAATTCTGCTTCGTTTGCCCTATCTATTGCTTCGTTCTCCCTATCTATCGGGACGAGTGGATTGATTCTTATAACTCCGATTGGGTTTGTTTCTATGAATATCCCTTTCGAATTGGCCACGGTTTCACTTTTTCTCCTCTTGTCGTTGATTTTCTCAAAACCCTAGACGTGTCTCCCGATCAACTTCTTCTCCAAGCGTGGAGAATTCTATTATCAGTGGATCTCCTCCATTCTGCTCATGGAATTACTTTTGCTGCCTCTGATCTCTTTTACTCTTATGGTCTCTCCAAGTGAGGTTCCGGCCGCTTTACTTTGAAAACCTTGCATAGTAAATCTGATTTGGTTTTGGATGTGTCTAAGTCGGATAGGGGTTGGGCTGCTAAGTTCTTTTTTGTAAAGTTGTGGCCAATAGGGTTTGATTGTGACTACCTTAAACCTCGTTGGCAAACCACCAACCACACATTGTTTTTGTTTTTTCTTTATGCTAATTGAAGATATTAACTTTTGTTCACTTTGTTGTGTGTTGTGTAGTGGATATTTCATCCTTAGTGTCGGAGGACATTTTTGCTCAGCATGTCACCCGCATCCTTGTTCTCTCTGCAAACGAAAGATTGTATTTAGAAATTGTCAAGCGGTGTCATTTTGTACCAAAAGAGTCTGAGATGTCAAGTAACCTCTCTAGCTTGTTTTACTCTTTTTCTTTCGTTTTCCATGTTTAATTCTTTTCTTTGCATGTCCCAGCCTTAAGGACTACACGTTCAGGGTTCGTCGCCTTGTCAACCGCGAAACGAATCGAGGTCGGGAAGAAGAGAAAAGCGGACGTGACTTCTACCACATATACTTCATTGGCAATCTCGTTTCCTCCCAAGCGATCTTCGTCCCAACCAAGGAGGCTTCTTCAAACGCACTTCCACCCCTAGTCTCGGAGACCTTCCAGGAATAATGATGTCGTTGGATCGAGCATTGGAGAAATGCATGGATTCCTTCTTACCATTGCGCATCGTAGGCCCTCGAGAAGGAATAGATAATTCTTTGATGATTGGAGTTTTGGGGGAAGTTGCAGTCGCACAGTGACAGGTAAAAAATGTGTTCATTACTAAGTAGATTACTCCTTGACTCTTTCTTAAGTCATCGTTTTGATCTTTCAGGGTCTTTAGATCACCTTGGAGGCGTTTGACCTTTTCAAGGGGTTGCCTGATTAGTTGTCTCGTTGATAACATGCTAAATAGGTGTTAGTTTAAGGGCATATTTATGTTTAAATCTTAGGTACTTGCATGTATTTTGTTTAGTTTTTGTAGTTTTTGCATTTCGGTGTCTACTCTTGTGTTTTCGTATTTTAGGTCGTTTTGAGGAGCAAGGATTGGTTAAGTTGAAGGATTCAAGATAAAAGATATTAAAGTGTGTTTTCCAAGGATATTCAAGCCACTTTTGATGACCGTGAAGGCCCAAGAAGTTGTGGAAAAGAACGCATAAATCTGGGACATGCATTGGAGTTGTTGTTTTGACACCACTTTCTTGCGACGCTTCGTTTGGGAGCTACAATTCATATATTTACTCCGAGTTGAAATTCCCACTCTAGTTAAAACATCTTCCGAAAACACTGCTGGAATTCTGTCACGATCAGGTTCGCGATCGCGGCCACTACTCACCACGATCGCGATTTTCCACGACAGCGAAGATCGAGGCGGCGATTGATTTATCTATCTATCTATTATATTTGTTTCCTTTTATTTTATTATTCCGTGTGTTTTGAGAGACTATTTAAGCCTAGTTTTTAGCCTTTATTTGGGACATCTATCTTTGAGACCTAGTTTTCTATTATTCTAGTTTGTATTCTCTCTTTATGGAGAACTAAACCCTTTAATTCTATTCAAGTTGAAGCTTTCATATTCAAGTTTATTGTGAGATTCTACAATTTAGGTTTATTTCTATAGGTTATTTCAAATCTCTTGTGCTTAATTAATATTGATTGTATTGATTTCTGCTTGACTGGTCAACTAGTTCGAATTGATATTCTCTATTGCTAGATCTAGGTTTCCTCGTAGCAAAACCTAATCTTTGTAGCATCTCAATTGTTTTAGGACTCGTTGGACTAAAACCATTGAGAAAGAGATTTGATTGGATGATTATTGTTTGACTCGTTGGAACTCAATTAGCATGTATTCTGCATATCCTTGTTCGCACTGCTAATATCATTATTATTCATGATCGTTTCATGTTTGTTTTGATATTAAGTATTTACATGACCCGTTGGCTTGTTTATTATATCTGATCAGGATATGAATAACCAAAGGAAATAACTTTTTTGAATCAATGATCAATAACTTGATGATGAAAGTGGATGCTTGAATAGGATTGTTTTCCTTAATTGATAAAAACTCAACCTTTATTCTGTTTAATTGATTCCTTTGTTTACTTCAAATTTCATAGTCTTAGATTAATAATCAAAAATCCCCCCTTTATTACTTAATTGAGTTGATAATAATATTACTTGGGATACAAGTGTCTCTTGGGTACGACCCTGACTTACCAGCTATACTAGTTGTGTAACTAGGGATTTAAATTGGTATTTGGCACTCGTGCCAATGTCAATATCTAGCTTGAAAAAAAAGGAGCGACCTCTTTGAGTATGAGAAGAAGGCTCTAGTCTTTTCGTGCTCGTGTCGAACCAATAAAGGAGTATGCGGCTTGTAAGCTTACGTCTTAGGATGCAGCTAAAGAGAGGCGCGAGTTCGAGGCTCTGTTTCTTCCTAGCAACGTGGTGGCTCAAGTTGTAGCTGAAATCTCTCCGACTGATGTTAAGGACTCTAAAGAAGACAAGGTGTGTGAAGATGTGCCCAAGGAATGAAGTTTTTCTTTCTCTCTTGCTCTAATGTTACAAATAGTATTTTGATTTACCCATTGCTTCGGGTTTTGTATCACAAGGTGTTTTTGGTGGTCGTTTGGTTTTTGGCCACTTTTTTGGATGTGTGTGGATATTATCCTTAGCGCTATAGCTAAGGTCTTTAGTTTGTTTAATTCTTTCTATCATATACTTGTTTGGATGTCTCTGCTTTGTTTTTGTAGGCTTTGCAGGTACTAAGAGGTAACTTGTCAAGGAGTTTAATCAATGCGTTAAAGCGGTGCACACTCGGGGTTTGTTTGGAAAGCGCTTGTACGAATGCTAAAGGAGACGAATGTAATAACATGTAGCATATAGATAGTAAGAATGTTATACTCAATTTATTAATAAAACTGATGATCTAGTACATGCGTGTGTCCGTTTTTTTACATGCATGTTAACTCCACTTGCTCTAGAGTTGTTTCATGTAGTCTCCGACTTTAGCATTTTCGACTAGTCTTGTATGCACTTTTATCCTGATCAGAAGGCAGGGCCCATGTTTTGGCTTCTTACTTCACAAGTCGCCTCTTGTTAGTTGTATGTGTAGTAACGGCGTTGTGTATTCATGTGTCATGTGTTTTGAATATTTCAAATCTTGTAAACGAGATAACTTATCTAAAAATAGTAAAGAAGTTACCTTTTCTTAGATCACACTATTTTTTCTGAAGTGATAGACCTTCAGATTTGTCGCGTTCCAACTTCTGGGTACGAGTTTCCCATCGAAGGATTCTAACTCGTAAGCTCCTTGACCAACCGCCTTGGTGATTTGATATGGTCCTTTCCAGTTTGCCCCAAGTTTTCCAGCATTTACCTCTTGAGTTTAGTCGAACGTTCTTGTTGTAACTTTGAGCAACCCCTTGTCTGTACGTCGCTAATCGTACCGATGCGTTTTCTTGTAACTTTTCGATAGTATCCAGATGATGAAACATGGTGTCATGATTAGTTTTTTCAACAGTTAAACCGCACCGCACTGTTGGGATAGACGCGTCGATTGTTAACACAACTTGGCATCCGTACACCAACGAGAAATGTGTATAACCTATTGTTGTTTTTGGAGTGGTATGATCTGACCATAGAATAAGGGGTAACTCGTCTACCCATCGTTCTTTATCTTCCTAGAGACGCTTCTTCAAGTTATTTATTATAATTTTGATGTTGGCTTTTCCTTGACCGTTTGCCTGTGGGTAGCGTGGTGTTGACATTACCAATTGGATGTTGTAATGTTGGCAGAATGATCTCATCTTTTCACTGATAAATTGGGAGCCATTGTCACAAACTCTAGTGGATGGGACACCAAACCTGCTCGAGATATTCCATTCGATGAAAGAAATAACTTGAGTATCTTTGACCTCCTTGATAGCTTCAGCCTCTGTCCACTTGGAAAAATAATCACTCGTTGCTAAGATGTAAGTGTGTTGCCCCGCAACTAGAAGGTAATTTGCCTACGATATCCATTCCCCATTTCATGAATTGCCATGGGGACGTTATGGGATGGAGTAACTCTGGAGGTTGATGAGGGATAGATCCATGACACTGGTACACGTCACACTTTGTAGCAAAGTCGATCGCGTCTTTTTTCATGGTGGGTCAATAATAGCTCATCATGCTCGCCTTCTTTGCCAAGTTGCGACCCCCGATGTGATTTCCACATTCACCATCATGAATATCTCGTAACACTGTTTCCAATTCATCTTCTCTCACGCATCATGCATATAATTCTGAAGACATCCACTTGAACAGAATGTTATCTTTAATTGCGAAAGTAGATGCTTTTACCTTAAACAAGCTGGCAGCTTCCTTATCGTCCGACAAGATTCCATCTCACAACCATTTCAGGTAAGGTGTCACCAAAGAGGATGGCGAGTTATCTGCTCAGACTTCGAACATGTCGACATCTTTGGAGATTGAAGGCGCTTCCAAATGTAAAAAGGGAATTTTGTACTCCCGAGGATCAATTGATGAGCCTAGATTTTCTAAGGCGTCCGCTTGTGTATTAGCATCTCGTTATACTTGCCTGATCTGAAAGTGTTGGAAGCTTTTGATATTGTCCTGAACCATTTCTAGGTAGGTTGTCATCTTCGAATCCCTATCAACATAAGAACATGTTACTTGATTAACAACAAGTAGGGAATCACATAATACCTCGATCTCATGCATGTTTAAATCATTGGCGATGATCAATCCTGGGATGAGTGCCTCATATTCTGCCTCGTTGTTGGTAGCTTTGAACGTGCATCGTATAGCTTCAGCTATCCTATCCCCCTACGACGACTTTAATACTATCCCCAACCTAAAAAATGTGTGAGTGGATGTATTTGCGTATCATTAATTGATTTTTGAATGAACAGTTTGTTGTTGGCATTGAGCAATTTTTTTATTTTTATAAGTCGATGCCGAGGTTTAACCCGCAAAAATTATGGTGTGTCGGTGTCCTTATCGAAATTGCAAGAATAGGAACTTTATTCATGTAGATGAAGTGCGGTATCATCTTGTTTTCAAGGGTTTTATTCCTCACTATTACCAGTGGAGTTCTCGCTGGGAGACAAATGAAATGTTTGCTACATTGCTAGCCGAGTCTAGATAGAATGAAGGTTGTACTAGTACTAATCCGACACTAGCAGCACCTAGGTTTGATAATCAAATGGAGAAGATGGTCTATGATGATTTTAATTACCGACCTCATTACACTAATCTCATGCAAAATGAGGTAAGGACGGAGCGAGAGAAGGATTATCCTAAAGCGTCCAATCCTGGTGCACAATATACGTATGACATGTTGGCGGCCACGAAAAGACAGTTGTGGCATGCATGTGATGTCACCTAGTTGGAGGTGGTGACTAAGCTACTTAGCCTCTAGTCAAAGCTAAGGTTGACGATGCGAGGATACGACATGATTTCATATTTCTGCAGACGCGTATCTCACCTTGAGACAACATTACCAACCACGTTTTACGACATAAAAAACAGGTTGAGGGTTTCGGTCTAGCACGAAGCCATAGATTATTTCCCAAATTATTGTATGATATACTAGGTACAGATGCAGAATACGCATCCTTCAAGATATGTGATTATCCTAGATGAAGGCAAGGCAAGACGAAGCTCATTCCCTGCTCTTGTATGTTTCACTTGGTGGTAACTCAACGATTGTATTGGCTACATGCTTAGGTGGTGAGTGTTGAACACATGCGATGGAATGCAGAGAACGTACAAGAAGATGGGGTTATGTGACATCCGTCAGATGTAGAGACATGGAATCATTTCAATGCAGTGTGGCCAAATTTTGTCGTGGAATCGTGAAATGTCAGACTAGATTTGTGCACAGATGGTTTCAATCTGTTCGGGTCATCAGAGCGGTAGTTCTAAAACCCTACAACCTTCCGTCATTAATGTGTATGCGAGACGAGGTTATGTTTTTCACAGTTATCGTGTCAGGACTGAAAAGCCCGAAGCAAAAATTGGATCTCTACTTGCAGTCGTTGATGGTTGTGCTCAAAAGTTTGTGGCTTAACGGGGCCTACACATAAGATGCTTAGAGAAAGCAAAATTTTGCCATGTGTGTGGTGTATTATGGATTATGAGCGGCTTTCTAACATATTCAATGTTGTCAGGTATGCTCTATTGCAATATGTTTCAAATTTGTTAAATATTTGATGTCGCATGTGTGTTAATTATAATCATGTTGATTAATCTATTGCACTTACCCAATGTTTACACAAGATGATGGATCACTTTTGGGAAATATGCTTGTATTTAATGCATAGCGAACACAAATGTGTTTTATCTAACCCATGGACGCAAAATGTGTTGGTTCCATTGTCACGTGAGATTTATAGAAGAAGATCATCGCTTCGAAATAATAAGACCGATTTCAAGAAAGGTAAAAAGATTATGAGCACTGCCCTAATACTCTGTAATGGATACGATATATTAGACCAAATTGATAGTATGGATTTCATAAAGATAAGAGGGATTACATTAAGTTGAATTTTGATGGTGCAGTGTGTACGGATGGCATGGTTTCTTTCGGGTTCATCCTTAGGAACTTTGGTGGCTCCTCTTCAATTTTGACGGAGGACTGATCAATCGACAGTATGTTCTGATATTTGAGACCTTCTCCATGCGCCAGGGACTTCTCGATGCCATTCGTCGTGGCATTCCCCAAATAGAGATTGAAGGCGATAATTTGCAATTGGTGAAGGCCGTTCTTTGTGACTAGCGATGCCTGTGGGAGATTGAAATGTGGCATTCAGACATCCATTGCTCTCTTACTCAGTTCCAAGATTGGAGTATTTCTCATGTCTTTCGTTAGTGCAATTCTGTGGCGGACTTCATCGTTGGATCTTTCAAACATGTCTCCTTTATCCCGCTTGTAGCTGACTCGGGTTTGCTTACCCTCATCCGACTGGATGCTCTAAAGCGACCACTAGCTTGTTAGTGGCCACCCTAATCTCTTTCCTTATAAAAAAACTGAAGTTGGAGCCGAGGAGCATAATGTCGGAGTGAGTAGAGTTTCATATTGGAAGAAGAAAGCATTTTCTAGGACCTACCATACTAGGCAAGTATACGGGTAAGACATAATCTGGATGTCCTACACATTGAAAAAAAAAGTCTTCGATAATGTATTTTTCACCCATCTCGATTTTCCAGGAAAGTCGAAAGGCAATTTTAAGGCAAGAAAAGATCTAAAGGATTTGTGTAGACGACCAAAGTTGGAACCTGGCGAGGAGGATAATAGGTACCTAAAAGGGTTGCTATACACTAGATCATCATGAAAAACAAGTGCATCTTGAGTGATTGAAAATCATGAAATTCCCAAATGGTTATGTTTGCAACTTGAGTCGATGTATTGACTTGCATAAGCTTAGACCTTTGGGGATGAAGAGCCATGATTGTCACATGTTCATGCAAAGGTTGTTGCATGTTGCTTTTCGAGTATTTCTTAAGGACAAAGCTTGGGAGCCCATTGCTCAACTGAGTGGGTTTTTTAGGGACCTCAAGTATTACGAGATTAAGTCTAAAGTAGTTATGAATTTGCACAAGGAAATACCGATAATATTGTGCAAGATGGAGAAAATCTTTCCCCCGAGGTTCTTTAATTCAATGGAACACTTTCATATTCATCTACCAAGGGAAGCTTCTAATGTGGGCATGTCCAATACAAATGGATGTATCCATTTGAAAGGTATCTTAGATTGATCTTACTTTCAAAATTGAAATTTTCGTTCACATATATTGATCTTACTTTTATAAAAACAAGTATTTATGAATTTGCAAGTTTCTTAAAAGGCTGAAGAACATAGTTGGTAGTAAAGCTCATGTTTAGGGCTCATTATGCAGTGCCTATGTTGTTCAGGAGATGTCCACCTTTTGCTCATATTATTTTAATTCGCACGTTGCGAGTAATCAAATGGATGTGACCCGCAACATAAGTTGCGAACTTCACGTTTGGGTTGATGTGAACGATTTGTCTATTTTCATATTCCCTAGTCGGACATTGGGTAAAGTAAATTGGCGTTTGCTTATATATGATGAATATCATTTGATCCAAACTAACATACTCATGAATTGCGAAGAAGTTGAGCCCTTTATTAAGTAAGTGTGCGCAAATATATATTCGCGATACGTTTGAATTGCCTAAATTAATATATGTTATTCAATTCTTTCATAGATATTATTTGACCAAATTCATGTGCCTGTCAAATCCAACAATAAGCAAAGCTGAAGAACAAGTCATATTGGAAACACACTTGCGCCAATGGTTCTACTCCCATGTAAGGATTAATTAATTTATATAATGAGGTAATTCATTTCAGTTTCAATGTATAATGAAATAATTACTTTCAATTTCTCCATATGCAGGTTGATAGTCCGGCTATTTCAGATCCTAACATTGCAACACTAGGTCATGGACAACTAGAGTCGTCAAGACATATCTTGGTTATTTTTTGAACAGTTATCGTTTCCTCAAAGAGACACATGCATCAACATGGGAAACTCACAGTAGTGGATGTGTTCTTCAAAAAAGCTTCAGCACATACGAGGAGGACTACTATGGCATGCTAGATAAAATAATTGAGCTCAATTACATATCACCAACCATCAAGAACCCTATTATCTTCAAATGCTCGTGTTTTGACACACAAAGCCATAGAATGACACACACTCACCCTCAATGAAAGCTTGTTGATGTGAACAAACATAGACTGTTGAGAACGAAGGACCGTTACATCTTATCATATCAAGCTACTCAAGTGTATAATTTCCTTAGATACCCAAAGGTAATGTGATGCGATCCGGTCCTAGACCTCGATCGATCATGACAAGCCCGAGTCTACCGAGGTGGCGTCCACCTTGTATTCCGACCTAGCTCATTATTATATTTATTATATTTCCTATTTTGGTATGTTTCTATTTATACCTAGTTTCTATTTATAATATTACTATATTGAGCGTGTGACATCTTATGCTTAAGTGATCGGCCCGATAACTATAATAAGGCCATTAGGCTCAATAATTAGGTAGACCTAACATTTTCTATTTAAACAACTTGATGTAGTCAGTTTTAATTACGCTTAGTTACACATAGATTGCCTTTTGTGAATTGAGAGTTCTCTTCCCTAAGACCTAGGCGTCAAAGCTCTTCTAATCCCTAATAGCCCTTTCTCGATCGCGCCCCCTTGTCGGCCCTAGGATCGGACTCACTCCAATCGCAATTATATCTAATTGCTAAATTTAGTGACCCCTTTTAGTGACCAACCTCATTTATTTTGTAGTGATTTAGTCAATTACTGAATACGCACAATATATATTTATATATGTACTATTGTAATGGGAACGTCGTTTGTATGCATTTCTCAGCCAAAGAAAAATGTGGAAAGGGCTCTCTCAACGGTCAAACCAAACCAAATCCAAAACAGACCCTTCACATTAGAATGATATAAGCATGGCACAAGCTTTGACTTGTTTTGCTTTGCTATGCTTTGATTAATTCGTACTTTCAAAACCCTAGCTTAGGTTCCTTCCTAGGAAGATTCCTCACTTAGCTTGCATTAATATTCTTATTTCTTCGGTCAATGTCAAACTTCAAACATTGACCAACACACTTGTGGCTCCCTTGATGTGTGTACAGTGTACTCCTATATATAGATCACCTTCTCCTTTGCCTTCTTTTCCCTTATCCCTATAGCTACAACATCAAAACACATACACTTCACAATTAATCTTAATTCCTGATCAATTTGATTGGATCACCATGGCATGCCCACATAGTGAAGATCAATGGCCTAACTACTACTTGAACCACCAAGCCCCATACCCACCACAAACCTCCATGAACAGCTATGATTCCAACATGATGACGACCGACAGCGTCATCACAACCTCCTCAAGCCCGACCCCCTCGACCGCCTCCCCGAAGCCAATCAGGAGGCGGTCGAGGGCGTCTAAGAAAACGCCCACCACCCTCCTCAACGCCGATGCCTCCAACTTCCGGGCCTTGGTCCAGCAGTTCACTGGTAGGCCCAGCCCGCCCTCGGTCATCGCACCCGGGGCCCAGAGGGGTCCTGTTACCATAAGCTTTGGTCAGGGTGGAGACAATCAAGGACTTGTTTCGGGTCCGGGTTTTAACCATTTCGGGTATGGTGATCATCAGCAGCAATCTCAGTATGATCAGCAGAGGTATTATGGATATGGGAGTACTAATCCGAATATCGAGATTTCGGGGAGTTTTGTTGGAGACGGTTTGAACGTAGATGATCTTGATTGTGAGACTATTTCTTCTTCTACCTCTCATGCCAATGACGGCCATCATTTCTTTTGAAGTTTTTTAATCATGAAATTAAAATCTAATGCCGTGTAATATTACTTACTTATGTTGCAGCATTAGTTGCCACGTACGTCGAAGGATCAATGTCTTAATTACTTAATTGAACTACTATTTTTCGTTCAAGTACTGTTAGCTGCTTTCTTGGACCAATTTTGTAATTATGTTTTGGAAAAGGGCAAGCACGAAGCTGCCATGAGAGAGCGAGAGAGAAGAACTTGGAGAAGAAGAAAGTTTTTCTATTCTGAATATGACAAACGGTTACAAGGGAGTATCTGTAGCACTAGACAGAATATGCCAGCAAGGCATTTCTTTACAGGATAAGATCTCAGAAACGTGACAATTAAATGAAATACTTATATCCTATCTATCATTAGCTTAAGGAGATATAAATGAATATAAATGAATGCCAACATCCCCCCTCAAGATGGAGGAGGTGTATCAAAAATCCCCATCTTGGGAAGAATCGACTTAAGTTGAGTGCCTGGCAAAGTCTTGGTCAGAAAATCGGCTAACTGGTCTGAGGTTGGAACATGAGATATAGAGATGAGTCCTTCAAGGAGTTTTTCTCGAGTGAAGTGACAATCTAGCTCAATATGTTTAGTCCGCTCGTGGAAGACAGGGTTGCGAGCAATGTAAATAGTTGCTTGATTATCACACTTTATAGGAATGGGTGTGATGCCTTCAATGCCAAATTCATGAAAGAGTCTGCTCAGCCAAGCCAGTTCTGCACAAACTCTCCGTAATGATCTGTATTCAGCCTCTGCAGACGGCAAAGAAATGCTTTGTTGTTTCTTAGATTTCCAAGACACCAAGTTTTCACCAAATAAGATGATAAAGCCACTAATAGACTTCCTGGAATACGGGCAAGTGGCCCAGTCAGCATCACAGTAAGCCTTGAGCTGCATATTATGACTGTTGTTGAATAAAATGGCTTTGGACTGTGTTCTTTTGAGGTAAGACAGGACATGAAATGCTGCAGCCAAGTGTGGTGCTCGAGGGGCTTTATTAAATTGACTCAGCAGCTGCACTGAATAGGCTATGTCGGGTCTGGTGTTCACTAGGAAATTGAGTTTTCCAATCAACTGTCGGTATGGAAGTGCATCAGGAAGAAGCTCCCCACTGTCGGGTGACAACTTTATCCTAGGATCAAGTGGACTGGCTGCCAAATGGTGATTTTCCAAAGGAAATTCTTGCAACAATTCGGAGATGTATTTTTTCTGGCTAACGAGAAAGCCTTGCGATGTGGGAGTAAACTCCATACCAAGGAAGAAGTGAAGGTCCCCCAAATCCTTGATTCTAAATTCAGCATTCAAGTAACCCTTCAAGTTATCAATTTTAGAAGAATCATCACCAGTGATGAGTATGTCGTCCACATACACAGCAACAAACACTACAGATGAGCAAGTTTTCTTATGGAACAATGAGTAATCATTCAGGGATTGAGAGTACCCTCTAGAGCGCAAGGAAGTGGATAGTTTTGCATACCATTGCCTAGAAGCTTGTTTGAGTCCGTAGAGGGATTTTTTCAGTTTGCAAACTAGAGTAGGTTTCTCAACCTTTAATCCTGGAGGCACCTTCATATAGACTTCCTCATCCAATTCTCCATGAAGGAAAGCGTTATTAACATCCAGTTGAGAGATGCTCCAATTTCTTTTCAATGCAACAGAAATAAGCACTCTGACTGTAGTCATCTTCACCACTGGTGAAAAGGTTTCATTATAATCTACTCCCTCCTTTTGTGTGAATCCTCTCACCACCAATCTGGCTTTGTATCTGTCTATTTCTCCATCTGACTTTCGTTTAATTTTATATACCCACTTGCAAGTAATGGCTTTCTTCCCTTTAGGGAGCTTCATCAATTCCCATGTCTTATTCAGCTCTAGGGCATGGAACTCTTCCTGCATTGCCTTTTGCCATACCTCATACTTGCATGCTTGATCATAGTTGAAGGGTTCAATGCTAGGATGGGAAAGTGAGACATCATTCTGGTGAGAAAAAGATATGTTGGAGGTCAAGGTGTGCCCACAGAAAAGGTGGTTTCCATTTGTGGAGTTACAGACATAGTCTGAAAGGTACGAAGGCGGATTATGGGCTCTAGAAGATCTTCTAGGAGGAATATTGATGGGCTCAGTAGTTGAAGTGGAAGGTTGTGGATCTGATGTTGGTGATGGTGCTACAGAGTAATCATCATCACTAGGCAAAGGTGTGGATGGAAACAAGGAGGGTGAGTGGGAGTCTGGTTTGGTTGGGCTATGGTAGGGAAAAATGGTCTCATGAAATACAACATCACGAGATAGAAGTATTTGTTTTGTTTCAAGATTGTAGAGCTTGTAGGCCTTTTTGCCAAAAGGATATCCTAGAAATATGCAAGGACTAGCTCTAGCTTGAAATTTATCCCGCCCTTGTTTGAGAGTAGATGCAAAGCATAAGCATCCAAAGCTTCTGAGATGGTCATAAGAAGGGTCTTTGTGGTATAGGATTTCATAGGGTGATTTGTTATGGAGAATTTGGGTTGGTAACCGGTTTATAATGTAGGCAGCTGTAAGGACACTTTCTCCCCAAAACTTCAGAGGCATTTTGCTTTGAAACATCAAGGCCCTTGCTATTTCGAGTAGGTGCTTGTGTTTTCTTTCAACAACACCGTTTTGCTGAGGTGTTGCAACACAAGAAGTTTCATGCCTTATCCCCTTTTCTGCAAAGAAGGCAGAAGTATCTTTGCTTCCCCCTAGCTCAAGAGCATTATCTGACCTCACAATCTGAACTCTTATTTCAAACTGTGTTTCAACCATGGCTATAAAGCTTCTCAACAAAGAAAAAGCATTACTTTTAGCTGACAAAAGATGGACCCAAGTGGCCCTAGAAAAGTCATCAACAATTGTAATAAAGTATCTATTACCATTAAAAGTCATAGTGTGATAAGGACCCCAAAGGTCAATATGTATAAGCTGAAAAGCATAAGAAGAGCTAATCTTACTAGTAGGAAAAGGAAGTCTACTTTGTCTCGATTTAGCACAAACGACACAAGGTAGAACTTCTGACTTATTTCCATGAACAAAAGGTAAACTAGATAGCTTATAAAAGGGTAGATGCCCTAATCTGTTGTGCCAAGTAGAGGCATCCACATGATAAGAAACTTCCCTATTTTGATCTTTAATTTCTGAACTAAAATTCTGCGCTGACTGGAATTCTGATTTCAATAAAAATAAGTCCCTGCTTGCTTCACCAACCACCAAAGCTGTCTTCATGGAAGGACCCTGCAAGACACACCTTGTGGGGGTAAATATCATATTGCAAGACATATCCCGAATGAGCTTGCCTACTGAAATCAGATTGCAGCTGAAACTAGGGACAAATAAGACATCCTTTAACAACAATTCAGGCAGCACACGCACAGAACCAGCAATTCCAACTACAGAAGTTTCTTTTGTGGGCAAGGAAACAGTATAAGGTTTAGACAAACTTCGTGTGGTTTCAAATAAAGTCATGTCTCCACACATATGACAACTAGCCCCGGAGTCAATGATCCATGTAGATTTCTTATCAAAAATGTTGGAGGTGAGTGAGTTACCTGCAAAACCAGCAAAATCATCTTGTATGACCCCCTTTCCAGCGCCATTACTCGTGCTAAGAAGGCCTAACAGTTGGCTGATCTGTTCTGCAGTAAGTTCACTGGCATTCGATGATCCTGCAAACTTCTTTCCGGGTTCATGCTTCTTGCCCTTGTTCTCCTTATACCCTGGTGGAAATCCAATAATAAAATAGCATTTATCCACCGTGTGATTCGTCTTCTTGCAATTTGTGCAGTATAAGGATTTCTTGTCACCGGTGTTCCTTGAATTGCTAGATGTTGAACCAGAAGCTCTAGCATTCACATTCATTGATGCAGCCTCATTCAAAATCTGTGTGGGGCTTTGAATTTCTCTTTGTTTTTCCTCCTGTATCAAGAGAGAATAAGCTTCGTTGATGCTTGGCAAGGGTTTCATCATGAGAATGGCTCCCCTAACACTGGTGTACTGCTCATTGAGCCCCATCAGAAAATGTACAAGCCTTCTATCCTCATTATGCTTCAATATTGCTTGCATACAACCACAAATACAGGGAGGAAACTGATGCATCGAATTAAGTTCATCCCAGAGTGTCTTAAGCTTGGTAAAGTAAACTGAGATAGAGGTTGAACCCTGATTTAGTGAGCTGAGTTCCTTCTCCACTGAGAAGAGCTGAGCTCCACTGGTTTGCCCAAAACGGGTCACTAGTCCTTCCCAGATTCCACGAGCAGTATCAGTATAGAGAACACTTCTCCTGATTTCCGGGCTCAATCCATTAAGCAACCACATAATCACCATGTTGTTGCATCTCTCCCATCGGTCATGGCGCGGGTCAGTTTTAGGGGGTTTAGCAAGAGTTCCATTTATGAACCCAGCCTTGTTCTTTGCCGACAAAGCGATTTGAACAGAAATTCTCCATTCACCAAAATTTGTGCCATCGAAGACCTGCGGGACAAGAGACAAGCCTGGGTGGTCACTAGAATGGAGGAATAGAGGGTCGTTGTTGTCAATAGCTTCGTTCACCATTTGTGCGGAATTTCAGAATCAAGAAAAATAGGGTTTTTCTGAAAGGGAAAAAATTGATCTATCGAATGATCGAAAAATTTAGCTCGGAATCGTAGGCCCGTGTTCTGATACCATGTGATTATGTTTTGGAAAAGGGCAAGCACGAAGCTGCCATGAGAGAGCGAGAGAGAAGAACTTGGAGAAGAAGAAAGTTTTTCTATTCTGAATATGACAAACGGTTACAAGGGAGTATCTGTAGCACTAGACAGAATATGCCAGCAAGGCATTTCTTTACAGGATAAGATCTCAGAAACGTGACAATTAAATGAAATACTTATATCCTATCTATCATTAGCTTAAGGAGATATAAATGAATATAAACGAATGCCAACATATTTCGAGTACTGTTGTACTGTAGCTTAATTAGTAGTATATAAATATTGACCTCAATTGCACACTTAAGCTCTAATTAGCACGTCCTCGATTTGGGTTTCCCCTTTTTTAATGTATGAATTTCACAGGTGTCAAAATTTTGGTAAAAATCCCAGGTAACACACATTTATTGACCGGATTGGATGGTCGATCCAAAACCGGAACCAAGGTCTCCTTGTTTGGGGATTCAGGGGTTACAGTCTAGTCATGTTTGCTGGTTATCTTACTTTCTTTTGATTGTAATTCAGAGAGAAAGACAGTTAGTTTTGTGGTGTGGCGCTCAATCGACTCCATCACCCTTTTCTGATTTATATAAAGCATGGAAATAAACTGAATACAAAGGCAACAAATCCTAGCTAGCTAAAATTCAGCAAATAACTCCACTATCTTAGTGCTTTATTTGCACTTCCGTATGACTTGATCAAAGCCTATATTTATTCTCCTGAGACTCTGACTCTACAATGCTTTCATGAAAAGAAAAACACAAGTTCAAAATAATTGAAATAACAGACTCTAGAACATGAACAAGTTTATTTCAAAACATTCACCCCTAAACTTGTTTATCCTTGCTTGATGTTTCTCATGCCTATCTTCTCCCGAAGCTCCATAAACTTCTGCTGTCCAAGAGGCTTGGTGAGAATGTCTGCTAGCTGATCTTCAGTTTTGACATACTGCATTGTAATGTCACCATTTTGCACACAATCCCTGATGAAATGGAACCTTGTGTCTATGTGTTTACTCCGATCATGGTGAACTGGATTTCTTGCTAAAGCAATAGCCGACTTGTTGTCAATCTTCAATATAGCCTTTGTTGAGTAGGGTATACTTGACAACAAATAAATTTATAAGTCAAGACCCCGCTGAGTATAGCGAAGTCAGGATCGTTCCACGGGAAGCACGGTTGTTTGTCTATCAACTACTAAAAATAAAACAAAGCAAAACAGCACAAAAACACTTACGACCAACCTCGTTAATGACTTTGTCAGGGTCGTTAACGAACCTGGATAACACTACGAACACACACTAACGACCTAAACTCAGGTTCGGTACCGAGGCAAAGGAACTCGATAACGAATATAATGAATGCAAACTCAAATAAGAATAAAAATCTAGGACAAGGGTTACCACAACATAGCTATGCATAAAAACTCATAAGAAGATAAAGATCATGCCTTTAGAAAGATAAATTCATCAACTTTCGCTGACTAGCAAGTAAATCAATCAATTCTCATCAATCAATTCAATCAATCACTTGTTTTGGATCCAAAGCTCGAAACTTTCGTAATCGAATTTGCAAACTTTCTCTAATCAAGTTAACAACTTTCTCTTTCGATCAAATTTGCAAACTCAAATTACCTCGACTATCGTCTAAGCATAAGCACAACAAGCAATCTAAAAATAGATAAAAGGCATCAAAACATCAACTCACTCATCAAACATGCATAACTATGCCGGGTTTCAACCCCGACCCTAGATAAGAAAACTACTCACTACTCATATTAATAAAGCAAACAACTTCAACAAAAGAAAACATTGAAAACAAAACAAACTTACTTGAAATTAATAAGAGAAATATCGTCTTACAAACATCTGAAGAAACCGAAAATACAGAAATACCGAATAGAAAACTGACTAATGACCCAAACTTCTCTCTCTCGATCGAACTTGGTTTGTTACTCCCTCTACTATCGACCTCCTCAATCGGCTCTCCTAAAAGAAATAAAACCGTCCTCCCCCTTCTTGGCTAGAAAGAAGGGTATTTATACTAATAAAGCTATCTATTAAAAACCCTAAAAGATAGAAACTAACTCTAAAAAGATAACAAGATATAAGATATAAGATATAACAACCCTAAAATCATTTAAAAACCCTAAAATCACTTAAAACCCTACCGACATGGAATTATCATCAACGTCTTCCGCACAGGGTCGGTAGGAATTACAAAATCCATCCAAAAATTCTATCTTTATGCCTCGTTAACGACCCTTCACAGGTTCGTTAACGAGCTTGGGATTTGCTTTCTTCAACTCTTCTTCTCTTAACAGCTTGGACTTCAACCTCTTTATCTTCATGTTCTTTCGACCTCCACCATAGCACTCCAATTCAGCTTAAAAAGCTCTCTTTCCTGCTCAAAACCTACAAAAAGACACAAAACGGAGTAGCTTCCATACTTTTCACAAAATATGCCAACTTATCCAAAAACACACCAAACTAACTCTAAAAACTACCAAAACTAAACCTAAACAAACTAAGAAACACACCAAAAACTAGACTAAAAACACGAATATCAGCCTTCACATGATCTTCCCTTAGACAGCTTAATTAAGACCCTTCCTAACCACACTCCTTGACAAGCACATGTGGTTGCAGCTACATGTTCAACTTCACAGGATGAAAGGGCTACAACCTTTTTCTTTTGAGACACCCATGTTATAGGATTTGATCCCAGGAAATACATAACACCAAACGGGTTCTTCCTGTCATCTATGTCTCCTGCAAGATCACTGTCATTGTATCCCATAAGCTCTTCATTTTGTTGCCCCTTTTTGTACACATATCCATAATTCAGTGTTCCCTGTGTATACCTCCAAATCTGTTTCACCCCTGTCATGTGTGCATTAGTAGAGTTTCCATATATCTGCTCATCACACCTATTGAATATGTGATGTCAAGTCGAGTGTGCACCAGATATCTCAAGCTACCAATCACACTTCTATACACTCTCATCAACCAATGGTTCTCCATTTCTATGCTTGCTCATCTTACACCTTGGCTCCATGGGAATTTGACAAGGATTACATTCTTCCATTCCCATTTTCTCTAAGATCTCTTTTGCATATCCTAATTGACACAGAGAGATTGTCCCTTCATTTTGTTTCACCACCATGCCTAGATAATAGTTTAGTAGGATGAGATCACTCATCTCAAACTTCATTTGCATTTCAGTCTTGAAATCTTTGATGATCTTCTTGTTTGATCCTGTCAAGATGAGGTCATCTACATAGACCCATACTATCATGACATCTTCTTCTTTACTCCTTTTGTACATAGTATATTCATGTGGACACCTTAAGAAGCCAAGTGACTGCAAGCACTTGTCAAGCTTGAAATTCCAAGCTTTAGGTGCTTGTTTGAGCTCATACAACGCTTTATGGAGCATTAAGACCTTGTGTGGATTCTGTTTATCAATAAACCCTTCAAGCTAAGCTACATTCACCACTTCTTCAAGCTCTCCATTCAAGAAAGTCGTTTTCACATCCATATAATGTTCTTCCCAATTTTTGTGAGATGTGTGAGCCACTAGAGTTCTCATGGTTTCCAGCCTTGCCACTAGTGCAAAAATCTCATTGTAATCCACACCAAAGTGTTGTGATGTTCATGTTTTTAGTATAGTTTTTAGTAGATTTTCTTTGTTTATTAGGTTTAGTTTTGATAAGTTTAGGATTAGTTTTGTGTGTTTTTGGATAGTTTTGCATATTTTCATAGAAAGTATGGAAGCTACTCTATTTTGTGTATTTTGTAGGTTTTAGCAAGGAAAAGTGCTATATGGAGCTGAATTTGGAGCGCTACAGTGAGAGACAGAGGAATACAAGTTTGAAGAAGTCAATGTCCAGGATTTTACGAGATGAAGTGTGGAAGAAACCAAGCTCAGGCTCGTTAACGAGGTTGTAAGGCCTCGTTAACGATGCCACGTGATAAGAAATTTCGAGGGTTGACTTTGTAACTCACCGATCCTGTGCGGGAAATTATTTCCATGTCGGTAGAGTATCTTTTTATAATTTTTAGGGTTATTATATTATATTTTAGGTCTTGTTATCTTCTTAGATTTTGTTTCTATCTTTTTAGGATTTTATTTCTATCTTTTAGGAAAGTTTTTTTTTATCTTCTAGCCTTATTAGTTTTTAGCCTTTTTTTAGTATAAATAGCCCTCTTATTTAGCTTAGGTGAGGGGGGTCGATCATAGGGAAATCGAGCAGAGAAGAGGAAGAGCCGAGAGAGCCAAGGAGAGGATCGGAGTCGAGTCATCGGGTCGGTGGACGAGAGTTACCGAGTTCGTTGATCGAGTATTTCGGTTCGGTATCTGTTTATTTTCGGTTTTCTTCTGATTGTTTCTGTAAGACGATATTTGTTATTTAATTTGAGTAGTAATTTGTTTTCAATGATTTCTTTTATTAAGTTGATCTGTTTCATAGTTATGATTAGTGAGTAGTCTTCTTTTCTAGGATCGGGGTTAAGACCGGCATAGTTGAGCATGTTTGACGAGTAAGATTGTGTGTTGAATGCCTTTTATCTATTATTGAGATTGTTTGTTGTGTTTATACCGAGATGAAAGTTGAGGTAATTTGAGTTTTTAACTGGATTGAAAGAGAAAGTTAGTAACTTGAAGGTTGATATTGTTTGAATACGAAAGTTTCAAGCTTTAGATCCAAAACAAACAATTAAGTGAGTTAAGTTGCGAAAGTAGGTTAATTTACTTCATGGTCAACGAAAGTTGATAATTCTATCTATTTAAAGGCATGATCTATTCTTCTTACGAGTTTATATGCTTAGCTATGTTGTGGTGTCCCTAGTCCTAGATCTTTGTTTTTATTTGAAATATTTTAAGTGAATTTCGCTGCTGAGTTACTTGGCTCGGTACCGAACTTGTGTAGGTCGTTAGTTGAGTCTTTTTATGTACGGTGGTTCGTTAACGACCTTGACAACGTCGTTAACGAGGCTGCTTGTGTGTGTTTTTGCTTGATTTTGTTTGCTTTTTAGTAGTCGATAAACAAACAACCTTGCTTCCTGTGGAACGATCCTGACTTCGCTATACACAACGGGGTCTTGACTTATAAATTTATTTGTTGTCAAGAAATCCCCATTCAACATGTCGCACATATACCTTTGCAACAAGCCTTGCTTTGTACTTAACATTTCTCCCTCAGGAATCTTCTTGAGCTTAAACACACACTTTAAACCAATTGTCTTGTGACCTTTTGGTAGTGGGGTGAGCTCCCATGTTCCATTCTTCTTGATTGATGTGATTTCTTGAATCATAGCTAGTTTCCAGTGTTCACTCCTTGATGCTTCATTATAATTGGTCGGATCCTCTAATGACAAGAAGCAAAGACCAACTTCTTCACTAACATCTCTTGTAGCATCATAGATGTCTTGAAGTGACCTGAACTTCTTAGGACTTCCTAAGCTTGGGTTGGACATGCTTGAGTTGTGGCTTGAGATTTGTGAAGGAGAAACTGATTGTGATGATGCTCCAGCAGAATTTTCTTTAATCTGTACATGAACAGAGTCTGATATCTAAACTAAATTTCTTCTTGATTGGTTTTCAAAGTCCAACAAAGTGAAGATATTCTCTCCATCTTCCACTTGCTCTTCTTTCCTTTCCCAACACCAGCTTTTCTCCTCCTCAAATATGACATCATGGCTCACTAATACCTTTTTCTTTCTTGGATCAAGCAATCTATATGCTTTGGATCCTTCTTCATAGCCAAGCAAGACTGTTTTGGTACTTCTATCTGCGAGCTTAGGAAGATCTGGTGACACTTCTTTGGTGTGTGCCAAACTTCCAAACACACGCAGATGATGCACTTTTGGGACTCTCCCATGCCATGCTTAATAGGGTGTCATGCCCTCCACACTATTTGTTGGAGCCCTATTCAGAACACACACTGTTGTCTTCACTGCCTCACCCCAGTATCTCGATGGTACACATTTGCTCTTCATCATACTCCTAACCATCACAATTACTGTTTGTTTTCTTTTGTCCACAACTCCATTTTTTTGTGGAGAGTATGGTACAGTGAAGAACCTTTTTCACACCCTCAGCCTCACAAAACTCCTTGAAAGATGTGGACATGAATTCCCCTCCTTTATCAGTTCTGAAACCTTTCACCTTTTTCTCAATTTCCACTTCAGCACTAGCTTTAAACCTCTTAAAAGAACTCAAGGCTTCATCTTTGGTTGTCAGCATCCAAATCCACATAAAACTAGAGAAATCATCTACTAATAGTGAGAAGTATTTGTTACCTCTTGGTGTTGTTGGTGAAATTGGACCACACAAGTCTCCATGCATGAGTTCAAGCTGTTTCTTGGCTCTAAATTGTGCCTTTTGAGGAAATGATGGCATGTGTTGTTTGCCAATCACACAACCACAATCACACAACCATCACACACCTAATTTACTTGATTTATCTTAGGCACCCCTCAACCATTCCTTGGCTAAAAAGCTTCTTCATGGAATGGAAGTTTAGGTGCTCGTAGCTTGCATGCCAAAGCCATTCCTCATCATTTATCTTGTACATGAGACACACCTATTTTGCTAGATGGAACTTAGCCACATATAGCATGTTTGAATGTCTTCTTACTTTGACAATCAACTTTTTTCCCTTGTCATAGAGTTTCAGCCATCCATTCTCGATGACAGTTGTGCTTCCTCCCTCATCTAACTGTCCAAGACTTAGTATGTTACTTTTGAGCCTTAGAATGTAGTACACCTTTGACAGGATCAAGTGCTCTCCATTCTTGCATTCAAATAGCACTGACCCTTGTCCAAGACTGTCTACTATTGAACCATCACCAAACCTCACTCTTCCTGTGATGGATTTATCCAGTTACGTGAAACAAGTCTTGTCTCTAGTCATGTGATTGTTGGCCCCCGTGTCAAGGAACTACACATTTGCTTCCTGTTGATCCATAAGTTTTTCCTCATGCAACCTGACAACATCAGGCTCGACCACTTGTGAACTAACAAGTTCACAGGTTTCCATCACCAACAAAGCTAGTTCTTCATCTCCTTGTTTTTCTGTCAAGTGTGTCTTTTCTTCCTTGGAGTTGCATTTAGATGCAAATTAAAGTGACCCATCTGGCCACAACTATAGCATTGATTTTGGCTTTATCGAAATTCTTCTTTTGTGGTTTTGATTCCCCCTCATTTGCACGGCCTGAATCACCACCACTTTTTCCTCTGCCACATCCACGGCCTCGTCCTCTTCCTCCTCTTGAACCGGGATGATCCCTTGAGTATTTCTTGGAAGATTTTTCATCCTCACTTGCCTTCCATTCTGCCCTTGTGAGAAGAACATTCTCATCATTCTTGCTCCCATAACCAAGGATCCTCTCCTCATGAGCATTTAGTGAACCAATTACCTCCTCAGTTGTTTTGGTTTTTTGATCACTAAATTCTTCTATTGTTGAAGCAATTTGAAGGAATTTTGAGGATATGGATCGAAGCAACTTCTTTACCACTTTTTCTTCTTCCACTTTATTTCCAAGATTTCTTAGCTTAATAACAGTGATGGTGTGTTTTCCAAAGAAGTCCTCAATCGACTCTGAATCACCCATCTTCAACGCCTCGAACTCTCTCCACAAGGTTTGGGTTCTAACTTCTTTAACCTTGTCAACACCCTGGTTCATAGTCTTGAGCATATTCCATGCCTCCTAGGCCGTCTTCTTGACACCCAATTGAAGCAAGGTATCTTCTCCTATACCTGATAGATAGCTGCTAGAGCCATCTTATCCTTCTTGTTGTTGACTGGACCATCAACCTCAATTGCGCTCCACACGCCTTGTGCCATCATGAAGACTTCCATCATTATCGCCCATGCTGCATAATTACTTCTATTCAGCATAGGGTACTTCAATGTCATGGATCCATCTTTGTCTTGAATCCACACATTGTCCCCTTTAGAGGTGTTGTTTCTCGACCCATCCCCATGAGTTTTTGTCCCAGTGTTTGATCCCCTCCCTCTTTATTCTCTCAACTCTCTTTGCCTTGTACTCTCAATCTCAAGATGAGACATTTGGATTGATCTCACTAGCGTTCTCATACCAAATGTTGGTTATCTTACATTCTTTTTATTGTAATACAGAGAGAAAGACAGTTAGTTTTGTGGTGTGGCGCTCAATCGGCTCACCCTTTTCTGATTTATATAAAGCATGGAAATAAAATTAATACAAAGGCAACAAATCCTAGCTAAAATTGAGCAACTAACTCCACTATCTTAGGGCCCGTTTGGTATTGATATCCTGATATCTGATATCGGTATCGGGCCATATCTCGTGTTTGGTATGGGAGTATATGGATTTAGATATCGGTATCAGGCCATATCTAGTGTTTGGTATGGGAGTATATGGATATCGGGCCATATACTTGATATCAAAACAAGCCATTTTACATGATATTTGATATACCCCAAATAAAAGAGGTATGAGGGATATGAGATATGAATGATATTCCATATCCGATACCGATACCGATACCGATACCGATACCGATATCGATATCCGATACCGATACCCGATATCGATATATGATATCGATACCAAACGAGCCGTTAGTGCTTTATTTGCACTTCCTAATGACTCGATGAAAGCCTATTTATTCTCCTTAGACTCTCACTCCACTACTTGCTTTCATAAAAGAAAAAACACAAGTTCAAAATAACTAAAATAACTTTCGACCAAAAAAAAAAAAAATAAAAAAACAGACTCTAGAACATGAACGTACAAGTATATTTCATAACACTGTTCAGGAGCATAAACTTACGGTAATGTATATTTTTTAAAATTATGTCAATGTTGTAAACCCTTCGCATTTTATTTAGACCCCAAGTTTTCAAGTTCTAATTACTGTCCAAAACTGATTCGGGCTGGAATAAAACCGGACCGACCATGGTTGGACATGTTTTAAATTTACGGTCCATCAGGTCAACCGAATAATTTGCACACCCCAAGATTGCAATGCTCTTAGATTTGATGCAACGAACGGTTAGTGTTTGTCATGAACTTGTGGTTGATGTAATTAGGGCTAAGCATTGGTTGGTTCAAACCAAAAATTTAAGATGAAGCGAACCAAATTGAACCAAAACCGATATTATTCGGTTCGGTTTTTGGTTTAGGAATTTTCCTTTGCTCAGTTTCGATTAAATTTTTGTTCAGATTGAATTTCCCAAAGAACAACCTTCTATAACTGACTAAACAGAAACTGAACCAATTTGATTTTTGGTTCACCTTAAATAAATTTTCTATTCGGTTCGGTTTCTACCAGTTTGGTTCAGCACTAGATGTATGTAATATTTTTTGGCCTAATGCACAACGTTTTGAATACTGCTACATGATGTTACACATTTATAGCTCGTTCATGTTGTACACATAAATGGGTTAATTTCTGTATACTGACTCAACGATGCTATTTTCAGAAAACTGTTCGTCTTCTCAAAGTTAGATTGGTAATGAATACAGGAAGTAATAACTATGGCTTATAAATTACATATTATTGCAGTTGCAGAACACTTGATCGAATTCACAACCCATCACATCCCACAAGCACGCATTAATTAGTATGCTGTAAAATAACACCTCCAATTTGAATCCAATTCTCATCTTTCCATCTCCCCATCGTCTTGAAATCTACACAACCTATATAAACAACCATATCTTCCATCAATCTTCTATACAGGATACTTCCATGGCTTCCACGCTCATCATCACCTTCCGCCTCCTTGCAATCTCTCTTCTCATAGCAAGCTGCAATGGAGTTCGAGACTTGACATCTCCAATGGCCACAAAACTCCAAAACGAAGGCGGTTTAGACACCGAGTGCTGGACAGCACTTGCAAACATAAGATCATGCTCGAACGAGATCATCGGCTTCTTCCTCAACGGCCAATCCCAAATTGACAAGCCATGTTGCCTTTCTCTTGTTACAATTGCTCAGCACTGCTGGCCGGCGTTGCTCGGTTCCCTTGGATTCTCGCCCGAAGAGGTTAGCTTTCTCCAAGGCTACTGTGAGAAAGCTGATCCAAATACAAACCTGACTCCTACTCCTTCACCTTCTTCTCTGTTTCATCTTCCTTAAGTCTGTTATTGCCTTTCTTGGTTTATAGTTGTAATGCCAAAATCATATGGCAACTACATGAATAAAGCTCTATGCAGTTATGTTTAACAGCGAGTGATACATGGCTAATTTTCCAAACTCATCTCATTCTCAAAAGAACACAATACAGGATTCCAGTCCAATTTCATCAAATTTGCAACCAAAGATGATAAGCTGTCATCAATTAGGTTTAATTAAACGTGAGTTTTACAATTTCCTCTTGTTAATCAAGAAAATAGTAAATGTTACAAGGGAAGTTTCTTCGCCGTGTGAGTTCAGATCCAGCGCCTCTGACGGCGTGAGCCGTTGGCGCCGCCGAACCACCGCTCCCAGCTTACATCCACCGGACCTCTCGTCCTGTAAAAATTAAACACCGAAATTTCTAATTGATGAAAAATTGCAATTCGATGATTGAATTAGTTCGTTGGTGGTATGAGAGGACTTACAAGGGAAGTAGAGGATCTGGAGAAGATTCAACGCCAACGATTAACCTGTTTCAATTTTCGAATTCAGACGTGTTTAGAAGAGCCGTGAAATCGAATGCATGATTATTTTCGAAATCGGATCCACTTACCCTTCGCAGACCGCAGAAGGTCGGTCGAATGTTTCGAGCTCTTGCAATTCGGTCTTTTTTCCACGCCGATTTTTATCACACGCCGATCAGGAGAAAATAGGATCAATTCGGATATTGATTGGGGGAAGCAGGGTCACTGTGGGGGGAATTCGAATTGAAAATGAAAAGAGAGGAGAAATGTGGGGGTGCTCACCTCGATGATTCTGATCTGTAGCTCGAGAAGAGAAATGGAGGCCTGCAATCTGTGCTTGCCTATGAAGTTGGAGGAAGGCCTCCTTCTCGAAGCAGGTGTTTGTTGTGGCGCTGGCGGCGGTTGCAATCGGCCATTCTCTTCGGGAGATTGAGATTCCGGTGCCTCCATTGTTGCTGGGCTCTGCGTGAGTTGGTGGTGGCGGCGGGATTGTTGGTGGAGGAAAGTACAGGAGATGGATTCAGATTTTAGAGAGAGAAGGTGGACTTGGACCAAGTTTCAACAAATGATTAAAGTAGCCAGCTTTTTATATGTAAAGAAAATTTAGGATAATTCAATTTTACGATATTTTAATGAATTATATGTATAGATTAAGATAGGCTCATTAGATAATTAGGAGGATTTTCAGCTTTTAAATTAAAAAAAATTAATAAATAAGATTTCTTAAAATTAAAACGAAAATAAACAAATTTTTCCATATCTAATTTTCTCTCTCCTCTAATATTTCTCACGTCTATATAAGTAATCATGCTAAACTTTCTCTCTTGTAATACATATTGAACAATTAAGAGCTTGCAAATAAACAAGTAATGTATTTAACATGAACAAGAATTATTATATTATGGATGAGCAATAATTTACATAAATAATAATGTCTCTTTACAACTAAACAATCTCATTTACAAATGAACAACTAAAACAATGAACAATTAGTACCCAATAATTCATATTTGATTTTCTCTCTCCTTAATATCTATCGTATCTATATAAGAGCTGATGTTAAACTTTCTCTCTCCTCTAATATAAATTGAACAACTAAGATATTGCAAATGAATAAGTAATGTAATGATCATAAGACGTTGATGCTAAACTTTCTCTCCTTTAATGTAAATTAAACAACTAAGATATTGTAAAGGAACAAGCTAGTAATGTAATGATCATGAATAATTATTATAATATGCGTAAGCAAACATCTACGCAAACACTGTCGTATTTATATCTCTTTGCATACCCTAAACACATACCCTAAACACATATATACTAAACGCTAAATCCTAAAACCATAAACATTAAACCATAAAACTCTAAAACCATAAACCCTAAATACTAAATACAAAATACTAAACCATAAACCTATAAACACTAAACCCTAAACACTAAATCCTAATACCCTATGATGGTGCGCGAAATAATCGTTATATAATGAGCGGGTAATTGATAAACACAAAGAAGAAAAGAGATAAAATAATGTGTTATATATACACATTTGAGCACCACTTGAGGGTACGAATTCGTACATGATGTGAGACAAATGAATGTGGAATATCATGGGAAAATATATGGGCGATTTTGGTAATTAGCCTATAATACGAGGTAATATTACATATTAGTTAACAAAAAAAAACATAATATTGCCCGTGATAGCCTACAAACACAACAACCTCCAATTGCCTCCTCCAACAAGCTACCGGTATTTGTTAAAGAAATCAAACGCGACAATCGGTTGACGAACGATATCAAACGCGATAACTAACGATCACAAACCTATTCATACCAATGCGTACTACAATCAACGTGGAAAATCAACAAGCGAAAACTGTCAACAAAATCGTAACAGGCTAGTACCGTTTTTACGAGATTTGATTTTATTTTTATGACAAGCGAGCTACTTCTTACTTGATCTGTCATCATCACCATCTCTTATACACGAGATACACTAACGAATGTAGACTCTTACATCAGTTTTGGATCTAATGACAAAAAAGCAAATTGTTGATATTGTTTTACGACTATATAAAAATCTACTTTCAATAAAGAACTTGTTGACAGTTATTTAATTTTCATTTAATTTGAAAAAATGAGTTGCTTCCATCTAATTAAATTTGATTACAAAGTTAAAAAAGAAGTTGATAATAATTGTTGACAGGTGTTGAAACTCTTTGATTTATTGTTAACAATTTTGGGATCTTTTGATGCATTGTCAACAACCATTGTCATCAATTAAATCATGATAATGATAGTTGTTGATGTATGATATAATTTCATGAAACAAATTGGAAGACAATTAGTGATAGTTGTTGATGGAGAGTTAGTTGTTGATGATAGTTGTTGTCATCAAAATGTTGACAATCAACTAAAGCAAGATTGTCCTCTCTTGCATTATTGTCATCAACCATTGTCAACAATTAAAAAAATTGAAGACAATTGTTGATGATAGTCGTTGATTCACGTAATTTGAAAAAACTGATTACTCTTAACGATTTGATGACAATTATCGATAGTTGTTGACATTAAAAAAGACTATTGACAATTGACTAAATCAAACAGATGACAGTGGTTGACAATTGTTCACAACAATTGTTGAAAAAATGATGAAGATATGTTTAATGAAATGTAATATTTTCATCAAGGTTGTCCTCTTATCCTATATTTACATCAACCACTGTCAACAATTATTGAATAGTTGAAGACAATCAACAAATCTGTTTCATCAAAATTCTAGTGTTTTGTCATCAAAATATATTGTCACCAAATAGCCATTGCCATTGAATGTTTGTTAAAGTTGAACTTGTGGAGTTTAAAATACTGACAATGTGTTTTGGAGGAGATTGGAAGATTGGAAGTGGAGATTGTACATATGTTGGTGATGTGAAATCAAAGGCAATTGTTCTAGAGGATGACGTTGATCTAGAGTTTTTAAGGAAAATGATAATAGAAAGGCTCAATATCAACGCATCACCAACAATTGTCTACTTTTCACACTTGCGTCCATCAAATAAATTGAAAAATCCATATACAATAGAAACTTATGACGATCTCAAATTCTTCTACCAAATTAACAACACTCCTCAAGTCTCTTGGGACATGCCTATATATGTCATAACATATAAGAGGAGAAGCGGTAAGGAAATTGTTGAGAGCTTGGATTTGTCATCAAATGTCAATAATAGCAGATCGTTGTCAACAACTATCAACAACAAATTCCAACCGTCACTAGATGCCTTCAATAGTCATCAACCATTAAGAATTGACAAAGGGTGTGAAACAGATGAAGAGGATGAAGTGGATACTCCACCAGATTCTACATTTGTACAAGTAGGTCATCTTTACACATAAAAGGAAGAGTTAAAAAGAACAATGTGTAATGTTGTGATGTGTGATATGGTTTCAGAGTTGACATATCCACAACTGAACTTTATAGATTGAACGTGAGAGCTATGGTTTCAGCTTGGATTTGTCATAATGTCAACAATAGCAAATCATTGTCAACAACTATCAACAACAAATTCCAATCGTCACTAGATGCCTTTAATAGTCATCAACCATTAAGAATTGACAAAGGTTGTGAAATAGATGAAGAGGATGAAGTGGATACTTGATAGCGACCCGAGGGGGTCGGGTCACGATTCTCCAAGGATCCGGTCTCGTAGACAAGTCGCACAAGCAACACAAGCAGGAAGATGGTGTTTGAGAGATTGAGATTGGAAAGCAAAAGAGAGAAGAGAGCTTTGGGAATAAGGGCTAAGGTGGAAGAGTAATCTCTATTCCACACAAAATCGAAACTGAGTACAAAAGAAGGCAAGGAGGGGTTTATATAGAGCACTGCTTCCTAGAACAAACTTGGACTAATCCCGATATGTAAACCGAGATACACGTCCAATAAAATAAACAACATAATAATATAACATAACAAATACATGAAATATATATAATAAATAAATAAATGCAACATAAATAATAATAAAATAGATAGACACCGATGTGGCTCGGCTCGACGGCATGGGCGCAACCAAGGGGGTTGCCATGTCCCAGGGCGCCTTGGAGTCGTCGGAGCCCGACTTGGGTCAAGGCTGGATACCATCATTCTCCCCCCTTAGGTTCGAAGCGTCCTCGCTTCGAGGTACGGAAGTCCAAGGAGAGGTGATGTCGGGCTCGGGTATTGGTGTAGAAACGAGCATAATAGCGGGCTCGCTCAAAATCGGTGCAGTAGGCGCAAGCACGATGGTGGCTGCGGTAGGAGTGGTACTGGGTGCGTTAATATGTGAGATAGGGGACGCAATAGGTGTGACAGTGACCGAAACAATGGCCAAGGTAGGTGGATCAATGTGCGCTATAGTCACAGCGGTGGCCTTGGCAACAGGCACGGAAACAGTGGGCATGGGCACGATCGGTGGTGTGATAGAAAAAGGGGCAGACACGGTACTGATCGCACTAGAGGCGGTTGTGGGCACGACAGGATGCGCAACTGTGGGTCTGAATGGGATCGATGTCATGCTGGTATGAGACCTTGCGCGTTGAGCCACCAAGGCTCTCATCCTGTCAGTCTCTCTCTGTCTGGCCATGATGGCTAAGGTGTGATCTGAGACACCTTAAGCGTCAAACTGTGGAGCAAAATGTCGAGCCATGAGAAATACGAGGTGTCCCCATGTCTTAACAGGAGGTCGACGAGAACACCATATATCATCCTCAACGTGGGACCACCAGTCTTGTGCGTAGCCGTCGAAGCAACTAATAGCGAATTCATAATGCTCATACTTGTCATAGTCTCGCTGGCTGAAGTAGTATGCCATATGATTGGTCCACCGAAAAAACATATCAGGTTCGTCATGACCGACAAAGTACCTTGGTCGAAGTCCTATATGAGACATGATAAGAAGAGAGTAAAATCGAACCAATAATATAGAGACACTAACAAATCAATGCACACGAAACTCAAGTTCACGCATGGGGTCTGGCTAGTATGGATGGTGCCGTGAGGGCGGCTTAAGGCAATGCACAATTATGGTGTTAGGAGAAGCAGCACTTACACAATCAAGCAATCAATCAAACATGTACGCAAATAATGAAACGAAGGGCAACGAAGAGGCATAAAATTTTGATATGATCACAAAGGAGATGGAAAAGAAAGGAGATTTTGTGCAAGAATATTTTGAATTTGGCAAGAATATTGATGCACGCAAGAAACACGTGACTAATTAATTTGGAATGGCGCAGAATCACGTTGATTTGGGGATAATATGATAACGAATCATGTTGGGCACATGAAATCAAATCAGAAGCTTGCAAGAGATTTCAAACTAATAACACAAATCAATGGATTTAATTGAATGGCAATCGGATATACTTCTCATTTGCATGGACAAAACTTGCAATGGAGATATGGAATTAGGCAATCGAAATCTCAGTTCACGTACACAATTGAAAGAATCTTGCCTAAATCATGCAAGCATATACTTCTTTTTGTTCACACCACAATTCATGGAATGGGCAAAAGCAAGGTACTCGGCCAAAACTTGTAGGATCGAGCAAGGCTATGTTCAATTTTTTTATATAGAAGATCGAAATCAACAGAATCAAAGGATAGATGGAGCGAATGGATAGATCAGAAAACAAGGAATGCGTGAACAAGGAGATTGTTTGAGCCAAAATTTACCAAAGGTAGGACTTTGGCCTAGATCGGACCTTGATTAAGTAAACCGAGAAGAATATGAACGAGAATGTGTTTTTATTGATGTAGAAATCACAAGAAGTTATCTGAATGAATCCCCCTCTCACCCTTAAGGATTACATCGACTTATATAGCTCCTTAGGGCATATTCTATCTCAATCAAAGATATAATCTTATCCCTAACTAACAAATCTTTACTTATTTCTATCTTATAGCGGGTAAAATCTTGAGAGAAATCTATCTTGTAACAAACATATCTCGGATCCTCTTTCCTCCAACCGACTTAGTCAATCCCGAAGATCTTCCGTAGCTCTAGATGCGTTGGAGATTTCCTGACTATGGGCTGACGCTACTTTCCCTAAAATCTGGGTGCAACAATACCCCTAAATGCAATTTCAAAATTTAAACTTCAAATTTCGAAAATTGCATTTAAGCTGATAAGACGTTTGGAGACGCCTTGGAAAACGGGATTTGCCTCTGCTGCCTTCTCTTAATGACCTAAGAGACTCCTTTTTTGCCATCATTTCGCCTTCGTCTTCTTTCCTTCCCAATCTCGCTCTTCGGCTTCTTAGGTAACGCTCCCTCCTTCTTCCTCTTTGGTTTTTCTTCGCTCAATTTCCATGGCCAAACCATCGCCCTTCACTTCTTCTTCAGCCCTAGGTTCCCAGGACCTTTATTGTTGCGAAATGACGCTGGAGGAGATCGCTGATTGGATCTCCTTTGGCTGCTTTCCTAAGGGGACTCGCTTCCACGCCCCGACCGTCGAGCTCATCGACTGGGTTCGGCCGGTGTGGATCTGTTTCCTTGATTATCCCTTCACCCTGGGTCTGAAATTTCCCTTTTCTCCTTTTATTCGAGACTTCATCAAAACCCTAAAAGTTTCTCCTAGCCAAATCCTCCCGACTACCTGGCGTACGCTTGCTCGAATTGATGAGCTCGCCGCAGAACGGGCGTTAGAGATGACCATGGGGGAACTCCTGTTGGCGTATAAGATCGTTCCTCAAAGGGCAGGCCGTATTACCCTGCATGCTAGGGACACCCAAAATCCTCTTATTCCTAAGCTGAAAATGTCTTCCCGGTGCTGGCAAGCCCGCTTCTTCTTTGTCGAGAAAGCGTCTTTAGGCGATCTTGATGATGAAGTGAAAGACGTCTTTCGAGATGGATGGAACACATCTCGTAAGGTGATCTGATCTTCCTCGTGTTTTTCGGAATTCTTGTGGCATTGTTTTCATGTTCTAATTGTTCTTTGTTCTCATGTTTCCTGTTTGTGCAGTTCCGGTAGGGATCAACTCTAAGTGCACGAATACGGGTGTGTGTCGCCGCCTATTGAAGATCAAGGCTGAGAAGCGCAAACCCAGAAAGATTCGCCTTGATCCGGAGGGTAGTGGAGAGGGCGAAGAATCTCCAGAACGTGACGAGGACGAGACCGAAACGGAAGTCACTCCCCTTTCCTCAGATATGGCAAGCTCCTCCAAGAAGAAATCAGGTTGGTAGTTTGCTCTTTTCTCCGCTCTTTACACGGTTAATTTTTTTTTCAATTTTGTTTTAAATCTATTTCCTTTTTTCTTGGATTCCTCAGGTGCTGGTGTGGATACCTCCGCTGCGGCGATGGTTCGCCGGTTGAGGTCTGGCGGCCCCAAACTTCTCGCATCTCCCACGCCCAGTTCCGAGGTGAAGAAGTCTCCCGCGTTGAAGCGAAAAAGAGTTGAAGATTCTCCAGCCTCGCCTGTTGTCAAGAAGAAGGATCCCAAGGATCTTCTCAGCACTTTCGGGGATACTTTGCTTCCAAATGTCAAACTTGACTTCCAGACCCTAAGCCCAGACACCGCCTTCAGCCATGTTGGCGCGACACTAAGAATGGTAGGTTCGCTTATCTGAGTCCTTAGATATTCGTTGTCGTTTCCTTGGTGTTTCTTTGGCGCTCACTTGCCTTTTGTTTGGTTTATGCCGGGATTATCCTCATTCTTCCACTTTCCTTTGTTGTAGGCTTTCCAAGAGCTAATGGCCACCAATGGCCGTTGTCAAGAGGAAAAGAGGGTACTGGAAGAGAGGGAGAAGCAAGCGAAGGACTCGGCCGCTTCCTCGGATAGGAAGGCTCGCAAACTCCAATCGTTGGTGGACTCCTTGAAGGTTCAGGTGGAGGATCTCCAATCCGAGAAGGCATCGCTCGAGGCGAGGGCGGTTGAGGCGGAGAAGGAGATAGAGGGCTTCTCCCAGGTGGTGGTGAATGTGGCGGCGTACTACACGATGAAGTCTCAAGTGGAGCTGTTGCAGGACTTCGCTGACGGCAAGAGCGCAAAGTGGGATCTGAAGACGCAGCAAGAGATCTTGGAGGAGTATTACCCCGCCTGCAACCCCCCTCCTGGCAAGGAGTACTTGGTGGCCGAGGACCAGGAGGATGATGTTAGCTCCCCGAACAAGGAAGAGGAGAAAAACGGCGATGGTGGGGCCCCAATCAGCAAAGAAGGAGATGGCGGGAAGACCTCGGATAAGGAGGAGCCTTCGACCCCAGCCGATGATCAGTAATCCCTAGTCGCGCTTCCCTTGCTTTCCTTTTAATGATCTTCAACAGTATTTCCTTTGTTTTTGTTGTGGGATTTGTTCGAAGACTTGGTAACTTTTTGGCCTGGTGGCCTAAAACTCTTTGTGGCGTCCATTTTGGATGGTTTTGACGCCCCGTGAATGGCACAATATAATATTTGCTACTTACCTGTCCGTATTTGAAAAACAGTTTCGCATAATATGTTAGCATGGGTAGATTCCTAGAGAATCTCCCGGAATTTGTTGCCCGTGGATGGGGTACGCGTTTAGAGTTTAGCGTTTTAAGAGGGAGTTTTGGTGCTCCTCCTTTTAGCGAGTTATTGTGAATCTCGTGGGGATTTACATTTCGCGTTTTGGGTGTTTTAATTTTCTGCAAAGGGTCGTGCATAGTTAGTTATGATTGGGCTTCCTTTGGCCATTGCCAAGGGTCACTAGGAATTGACGCGTTTTTGGGCAATGGATCCTTAAGTATAGGACTTAGGATGTGGTGTCATCGCGGCGTCCCGCGAATATGGCCATTTTGAGTAATATGCTATAGCTTTCTCCTTCCCGTACTAATCGGATGTTTTGTTGATCGGATTTAGATGGGGGGTAACCATCTTATGGGTTACTTCATCGACGTTGTATTCGTGACGACCTCATCATTTCTAGACGGTATAACCATGTGTCTCAATAGTGGTGTTTTGTGTTCGACGCGTTTCATGTTGTATGTAACTTTGATTAGCGCGTGTTTGCGTTTTTGAGCAATAAGAGAGTGTGCAAGAATGGGAGAATATTTTCTCGCAAACCATTATGCAAAAATGTATGAAACAAACTTTATGAACTAGGAATCTGAAAACTTTGTTCGACAGTGTGGGAAAGTGCCCTGAGTCGTTTATTCGAAAAAGTCGAAACTGACCTAAAGATTCTCTAAGCTAAAGCTAGGAAATGTCTAAGGATGAAACATAATAATAAATAAGTTCAGAAGTAATACTTTTTCAGATGGGTTGCGTTCTAGCTTCGTGGTACCGCCTTTCCATCTTTGGATTCTAGATGGTAAGCTCCATTCCCCGCGACTTTGGTGATTTTGTATGGTCCTTCCCAATTGGGTGCTAATTTGCCAGCGTTTGCTTCTGCGGTGTTCTGGAAAACCTTTCGTAACACCCAGTCTCCAAGCTGAAAGCTCTTTATTCAAACATTTTTATTGTAGCTCCTAGCCACTTGCTGTTGGTACTTCGCGATCCGAGCATGGGCAGCTTCTCTGAGTTCCTGGATAGTATCCAGATTTGCTTCTAGTTCATGCCTGTTTCTATCTGAGGTAGCGAGTCCGTACCTTGCGGTTGGGACTAAGACCTCAGCTGGGATAACGGCCTCGCAGCCATGTACCAATGAGAACGGGGTCTGTCCGGTGGCTCCCTTTGGGGTGGTGCGATTGGCCCAGAGTACGTAGGGTAATTCCTCAGCCTACTTCCCTTTGGATTTTATCTGTCGCTTCTTCAAGTTGTTGATGATGACCTTGTTGCTAGCTTCGGCCTGTCCGTTGGCTTGTGGGTATCTGGGAGTGGACGTGACTAGGTCAATGTTCCATTCCTTGCAGAAGTCACGCATCTTCTTGCTTATGAATTGTGACCCGTTGTCGCAAGTAATCTCTGCGGGAACCCCAAATCTGCTCAAGATGTTGCGCTTGATGAATGAGATTACTTGTTTGTCTTTAATTTCCCGAAAGGCTTCAGCTTCGATCCACTTAGAGAAGTAGTCTGTCATGGCGAGGAAAAACACCTTTTGCCCCGTGGAAGGGGGTAGTTTGCCGACGATGTCCATCCCCCATCGCGTGAATGGCCAGGGAGTGACTGAGGGGTGGAGAATCTCTGGTGGCTGATGTGGGACTGGTGCGTGGCGTTGGCATGCTTCCACGACTGAGCATACACGGTGGCATCCTAGCGAATGGTAGGCCAATACCACCCCTGCCTAAGGATCTTGTTAGCAAGACTTCGCCCCCTAATATGATTACCGCAATCTCCGTTGTGTACTTCGCGCATGATTTTCTCAGCCTCTTCCTTTTCTACACACCGCTGTAGGAAGCCTGCGGCAGATTTGTGGAAGAGGATCCCGTCTAAGATGGCGAATCGCGTTGCTTTCGACCTTAAAGATTTGGCTTCAATCTTGTCCTTGGGTACTTCGTCGTGAAGGAACCAATCAAGGTATGGCTTGGTCCAGGGGTCGCCCGAACTGACCCCTGGACTGGTGGATGCTTGGAGAATATCCGGGGCGAGTTGCTCTGGTGGTGGTTCAACAGCCTGCGTCACCGATGTTTCTGTTATAGCCGACTGTAATAAGTGGACTAATGGTATATTATCATACTCCCTGGGGTCTAGGGTTGAGCCTAGACCGGCTAGGGCATCGGCCGGAGCGTTCTGGTCCCGAGGAATTTGCTCAAATTGTATTTGTTCAAAATTCCCGGATAGTGTTTTAACCACATTGAGGTAGCTAGCCATCCTATCATCTTTGGCATCGAAAATGCCCAAAATTTGATTGATGATGAGTAAGGAATCAACGCGTACCTTGATTTTCTTGATGGACAAGTCCTTAGCCAACTCCAGCCCAAAGATGAGAGCTTCATACTCTGCCTCGTTGTTGGTGGCCTCAAAGTTGCATCTGACTGCCTGAGCTATCCTTTCCCCCCTTGCCGACTTTAGCACGACACCGAGACCTGCTCCCCTTGCGTTTGAGGCTCCATCGGTGTTTAGTATCCATTCCTCCAGAGGTTCGTCAAGGGACGAGACCAAGACCTCCTCTTTAGCGCTTTCTTCAAGAGTTGGGGTGAAGTCGGCAACGAAGTCGGCCAATACTTGTGACTTGATTGCTCTTCGAGGTTCGTATCTGACGTCATATCCACTTAGGTGGATTGCCCACTTTGCCATTCTTCCAGAGAATTATGGCTTTTGCATGACCTGTCGGAGTGGGTAATTCGTCAAGACGATGATGGTGTGTGACTCGAAGTATGGTCGGAGTTTGTTTGAGCACATCACGACCGCCAGGACCAGTTTTTCCGTCGGAGAGTAGCGTATCTCGGCGGACACCATTGTTCTGCTTACGAAGTAAACTGGAACCTGTTGGCCGTCTTCCTCCTTGACAAGGACTCCGCTTAGGGCGTTGTCCGATACGGCTAAGTAGAGGTGCAGTACCTCCCCCGGGGTCGGTTTAGCCAGCAATAGGGGATTGGCGAAGTATCCCTTTAGCTCTTGGAAGGCGGCCTCGTGTTTTTCCGTCCACTGGAAGCTCTTGTTCTTCTTTAGTACCTCATAAAATAATCCGCACTTATCTGAGGATTTGGAGATGAACCGATTAACTGCAGCTATCTTGCCAGTCAGCTTTTGCACGTCCTTCACGCTTCGAGGGGATTTCAGGGAAGCAATCGCCCAAACTTGGTCCGGGCTAGCTTCGATCCCCCGCTTGGTTACCATGTGCCCCAGAAAAGTCCCAGATTGTACCCCGAAGATGCACTTTTGAGGATTCAGCTTCATGTTGTATTCTTCAAGGATTCTGAAAGCTTCTTCCAAGTGCCCCCTATGTAGGGAAGCGCTCGTGCTTTTCACCACCATATCGTCGATATACACCTCCATTGTCTTGCCAATATGATCACGAAACATCCGGTTGACTAATCGTTGGTAAGTAGCTCCGGCGTTTCTTAAGCCGAAGGGCATTACACGGTAGCAATACGTGCCCTGGCCGGTGATGAAGGAGGTCTTCTCTTGATCTCCCGGCTCCATCTGGATCTGGTGATAACCGCTGAATGCATCCATGAAGGTAAGGAGTTCGTGACCCGCGGTTGCATCCACCATTGTATCGATGTGGGGAAGAGGGAAAGAATCATTAGGGCAAGCTTTGTTGAGGTCGGTGAAGTCCACGCAAACCCTCCACTTCCCGTTTTTCTTGGGCACCACGACTACGTTAGCTAGCCAATCGGGGTACTTCACCTCTCTGATCTTCTCGGTATCTAGTAACTTTTTGACCTCTTCGTCGACCGCTTGTATTCGCTCTGGGGCGAATCTTCTTCTCTTTTGCTTAACTGGAGGGTGCGCTGGATCTACCTTGAGTTTGTGTGTGATGATGGAAGGGTCTATTCCAGTCATGTCTTCGTGACTCCAAGCGAAACAGCTCTTGTGGTTTTCAGGAACATTACCAATTCTTCTCTGATTGTGGGTTCTAGATTTTCTCCGATCTTGACAACATTCCCCTCCTCTAGGGTCACCTCCTCCGCTTTTTCTCCATCTTCAGTTCGCGCCGGCGGAGGGGTGACGTTCTGTAATTGCTATGCTTCAGGTCTCAGAGTGGTTGGCTTGAGGGCTACTTTGTAACACTCTCTAGCCAACCTCTGATCCCCGCGAATTTCGTCTATTCCCTATGGTGTTGGAAATTTCACCGTTTGGTGGTAGGTGGAAGCTACGGCTTTCATGTCATGTAACCAAGGTCGTCCCAAGATTACGTTTTAGCATGAAGGGCAGTCCATCACAAGGAAATTGACTTGCATATTTACACCCTTGGCGAAGGTTGGGATTGCAATATCGCCCACGGTGTGTTTGACCTCGCCGTTGAACCCCACTAAAGGCACCGGGTGTTTATGGATGTCGTTTTCAGACAAACCCATCTCCTTCAGGGCAGTTAGGGTCATGAGATTTGTGGAGCTTCCTGTATCAATCAATACCCTTTTCATCAGCACGTTCCCAATGTGTAGGGATATCACAAGACCGTCATGATGCGGCTCGGAAGTGTTCTCTGCATCGGTGTCGTCAAACACGATGGCTTGTCCCAGAGATTCTCTGGCGTAGTGCCTTGATGATTGAGGTCGACTAAAACTGCTTTCCCTTGCGTGGCGCTTTGCTGCTGAGTACGATAATCCACAGATACTTGATCCCCCGGATATCACGTTGACCACCCTGTCAGGTGTTGGAGGATTTCGCCTTTCTCGGTGCTCGGACAGAGGATTCTCTAGCAAAGCTTTGGGTACTCGAGCGTCTGGAGCTACGTCTCTTATTCTTCCCTCCGCGACTAAGCGGGCTAGTTCTTTTTGGAGCATCAGGCAATCGCGAGTCCAGTGTCCGTGATACTCGTGGTAGTCGCACCACTTGGACGTGTCTCTCCCCGAGCGAGGGGTTTTGTCTCTTCTCGGCCACCTCACGAGTTCTCCTTGTTTCTCCATGTTCCGGAGCAGCTTTTCCGTGGATATGTTGAGTTTGAAGGAGTCGAGTGAGGGTGGCATGGGTTCTCGTTCTTTGTCATCCGTCGATCGTGTCTTGGTCACGTTGACCTGCCCTGAAGTAGGCCGTGAGTAAGGATGAGCACGGCGGTCCCTCCTTTGGTCTGCTGAGCTTCGACGACTGTCAACGGGGCCCCTTCTCTCAGTTCTTTCCATTTCTGAAGACCTCTTCCTCAGGGACCTATCTTCCTCTAACCGGACGTGCGCCAAAGCCTTAGCTTGCACTTCCTCAAATGTAGCACAAGGTTGTTTAGTTAGTTCCTTGTACAGGCCACCATCGGGGGTGACCCCTTGTTTGAATGCTTCCACCGCGGTCGTCACGTCGCAAGACGAGATGGAGATCTTCTCGCGATTGAAGCGATCCAAGAATTCTCTGGTAGTTTCTTGGTACCGTTGGCGGATTCGGTAGAGGTCGCTGGATTGCTTCTCAAATTTGCAGCTGCTCGCGAATTGAGACCGGAAAGTGTCCGAGAGATCCGCGAAGGACCTAATGCTCCCACGTGGGAGGTTGATGAACCAGGTTAGGGCCGGCCCCGTTAAGGTTGTGCCGAACCCCTTGCACATCACTGCCTCTTTTGAGTGGGACAAGACCGCACTCGTCATCATCTTCTATTTGTATACGGCCACGTGCTCGTTAGGGTATGTAGTCACGTTGTACGTGGGCATGCTAGGTACTGAGAACTTTTTTGGAATCTCCACTCGGGCGATTCGACGAGAAAACGGAGATTCGTCAAACCCGTCGGGTGCTTCAGGCTCCAAAGGCTGGAAACCTTGGCTTCCCCTCCGGAGTTGATCGGCGATGACGCTTATTTGTTCAGTCACTTTTCTCCAGATGGCCGCGTCTAAATCGATTGGGTCGCGCCGTTCTCGATCCTCTCCATCGGTGCCATCATCTTCGATCCAAACTTCCTGAGATGGCGCTCGGCGTTGGTTAGCCGCTGACCGGAGATTAATTGGAGGATTATCGTCGTGGAAGACTTCTTCACAGTGGGCTCGGCCAATGGGCTCGGGAGTCGCGTCTCGTCATGCCGGTGCCTTGTCTCAGGGGTTTGGGTCTGCGCCCTTTCCGGAAGTTCCTTACTATTCCGTCAGTGCATCGGGTGACGCGGAGGGAGCGACGTCCCGTAGCCAAGACCTCGTATTGTTGTTTGAGTTGGCTGTTTTCGGCAGTGAGACATTCTACATGAGCGTCATAAAAGCTTTTTTGTTCGCTCAGCGCCTTTTGGAGAAATTCCATATGTTGTCTGAGGTCTGTCATCTCCTCATCTTGAGACCGAATGCCTTGGTTGTCAAGGTTTTGGTCGTCCTCGGTGATCGGGGTTTTAGGGCTTCCTTCCCCGTTTTGAGACATCGTGCTCCTTGATCCGGAAGGATGTAGAATGGTGATTCTTCTGATGGTTGTATCGATCACGGCCCCACGGTGGGCGCCAAATTGTTTGAGCCAACATTTACCAAAGGTAGGACTTTGGCCTAGATCGGACCTTGATCAAGTAAACCAAGAAGAATATGAACGAGAATGTGTTTTTATTGATGTAGAAGTCACAAGAAGTTATCTGAATGAATCCCCCTCTCACCCTTAAGGATTACATCGACTTATATAGCTCCTTAGGGCATATTCTATCTCAATCAAAGATATAATCTTATCCCTAACTAACAAATCTTTACTTATTTCTATCTTATAGCGGGTAAAATCTTGAGAGAAATCTATCTTGTAACAAACATATCTCGGATCCTCTTTCCTCCAACCGACTTAGCCAATCCTGAAGATCTTCCATAGCTCTAGATGCGTTGGAGATTTCCTGACTATGGGCTGACGCTGCTTTGCCTAAAATCTGGGGGTCCACGGGTGTGTATTCGAGACTTCAAATTTTGAGTGACTTACAAGACCGTAGGCTCTGATACCAAATGATAGCGACCCGAGGGGGTCGGGTCACGATTCTCCTAGGATCCGGTCTCGTAAACAAGTCGCACAAGCAACGCAAGCAGGAAGATGGTGTTTGAGAGATTGAGATTGGAAAGCAAAAGAGAGAAGAGAGCTTTGGGAATAAGGGCTAAGGTGGAAGAGTAATCTCTATTCCACACAAAACCGAAACTGAGTACAAAAGAAGGCAAGGAGGGCTTTATATAGAGCACTCCTTCCTAGAACAAACTTGGACTAATCTCGATATGTAAACTGAGATACACGTCGAATAAAATAAACAACATAATAATATAAAATAAAAATACATGAAATATATATAATAAATAAAGTCATGCAACATAAATAAAATAAAATAGATAGACATCGATGTGGCTCTGATAGGCCAAGAGGGTCGCGACGGCATGGGCGCAACCAAGGGGGTCGCCATGGCCTAGGGCGCCTTGGAGTCGTCGGAGCCCGACTTGGGTCAGGGATGAATACCATCATTTGGCCCGATACCAAATGATAGCGACCCGAGGGGATCGGGTCACAATTCTCCATGGATCCGGTCTCGTAGACAAGTCGCACAAACAACACAAGCAGGAAGATGGTGTTTGAGAGATTGAGATTGGAGAGCAAAAGAGAGAAGAGCTTTGGGATTAAGGGCTAAGGTGGAAGAGTAATCTCTATTCCACATAAAACCGAAACTAAGTACAAAAGAAGGCAAGGAGGGCTTTACATAGATCACTCCTTCCTAGAACAAACTTGGACTAATCCCGATATGTAAACCGAGATACACGTCCAATAAAATAAACAACATAATAATATAAAATAACAAATACATGAAATATATATAATAAATAAAGTCATGCAACATAAATAATAATAAAATAGATAGACACTGATGTGGCTCGGCTAGGCCAAGAGGGTCGCGACAGCATGGGCGCAACCAAGGGGATCGCCATGGCCTAGGGCGCCTTGGAGTCGTTGGAGCCCGACTTGGGTCAGGGATGGATACCATCAATACTCCACCAGATTCTGCATTTGTACAAGTAGGTCAACTTTACACATCAAAGGAAGAGTTAAAAAGAACAATGTGTAATGTTGTGATGCGTGAGAGCTATGGTTTTAGAGTTGACAGATCCACAATTGTACTTTATAGATTGAATGTGTTGATAAAGCTTGTGAATGGAATATGAGGGTTGTGAAGCTTAAGGGCTAAATTATTTTGAGGTGAAGATATTCAATGACAAGCATACATGCCTCTTTGAAGTGAGATGTACAAGAAATATCCAACCCTCGTATCAAGTCATTGGAGAAAAATTAAAATTAAGATAATTTTCACATAAAATTTCCAAAATATTATCACTGTTTCAATAAATGTCATTATTGATTCGTTTTTTTCCAAAATACAGATTTGAAGGTGTTAGTCAGGGGCCTAATTCGAATCATGCCTAATCCAAATATGATTCGTAATGATATGAGGAATGAGTAGTTCCAAAATATCAGTTACTATAAAGCTTGCAGAGCACAAGAATGGGCACACAAATTAATAAGAGGTTCACCTGAAGAAAACTATGTCATTCTGTCTGCATATTGCCACAATCTCCAAACTTTTTTTTAATACAAAATTCATTCTATTTTCAATTTTTTTAAATCTTTTCTGGAATGGTATCAGAGATAGAAAGCTTCATTACAATCAAGCTTTCCCAAGAAAATATCCTACGTAGACAACACCAACCTTACCCAAGCCCAATGTTTCTTGGTGGTGGCCTAGATCCCACAGGTTCCTAGTGGATCTCCAAAGACCAACTCATTATGGCTATCCATACCTCCTTTCTTACCATATATGTTCTCGCCTACGTGATGAAAGGATCGATGGTGTAGATGATGCAAAGGGATCGCCTTCAAAGAATCCAAGGAATTCCGACAACAAACACCAAGGAATCTGATCCATCTTCAACTGGATAGATCTTCCTTTTCCTAACTCGGAATTGGGTGATTTCAAATCCCAGAGTTAGATCCTTGAGTCTAGTTTAACCCCTCAAAATTTCAGATCTAGATAAGTTGTAATGTAGAAGTTATGGTGAATATACTGACGTGGTGCAGAAGTCCACCGAGATGGAGATGGATCGATGGATGGAGCGATTGGAAGTGAATTGATGGATTGTTGGATATGGATGTTGAATCTTGGATATTACGCACCAAGATCAACAAACTAGGTTGAAAGAGCGTCGGATATGACTCACCAACGATCAAACAACGAGATTGAACGAAAAACAAACAAAGGAACTTTAGATTGAAAACAAGTAAAGAGTAAGCATTTTCATCGTTCAAGTCTTACCTCAAAGGAGGCCACAAATGAGACTTAATACCCTAGGCCACGCCTCTCTCTCTCTCTCTCTCTCTCTCTCTCTCTCATTTCAGCCATAACTCCTCTCGTTATTACATAAAATAACCCAAAAATTTAAAGAAACTAACTTAAAGTCCTGAACGAAACATAAGTCAAGTTTGTGCACTAGTTTCACCAAAAGTCACAATAATACTCCACCCTTCTCCATTGTTAGCCAAAATCCAACTTATGAGCCATGATCTCCTTCTTGATCTTGTCAAGCATTGCTTTAGCTCGGGCTCGCGTGATGCGTCCAAAATAGGGCGTAGTACCTTGACTTGGCTTCTTAGCGCCTCGGACACCGGCCTTGGATATTTGTCCAAGTGAAGACCCTCCTTTGTCGTGCAAATTGAACTTGTCATTAGGGTTGAGATCTTCACTCAAATCATGGAGCATAGTGCCTTTAAAAGTGCCCGAAGAAGTGGTACCATCCATCAAAGGCCAAGGCGCGCTAAGGTCGGAAATCAGCGTGTGCAACGGCGCCCCAATTGGCACGGTACCGTGGGGCCATGACTCAGTAGATGGAATCACATCACTACGTGATAGATTGTACATCCTTTGCTGAAATTTGGAGCAACGTCCATGAACTCTTTGTCGCTCGCTCGAGCAACCAAGTTGTCTAAACCCACCTCAAATTAGCATCTGTCGAGCAACCAAGTGAATTGTAATAACCCTCTCTTTTAGAAGGGGTAGTATTGTAAATTTTCTTCCCTTTATTATATTTTAATAAAGGATGATTTATTTTCTTAAAAGGAAAAAGAAAAATTAAATAATAACTTATAATAGTTATTATAGACCGTACCTAAATGGTCATAATTATAAGTCTTATAAACATAAGCATTTAATTTTCGTTATAATATGATAACGGAAATTAAAAGGAGCTTTTTAACATATACCTATAACGACTTTTAAATTGGTTTTATGTTTCAATAAAAATAAAAGTTTTTGGAATTAAAGTTAAGTATAACGTGACTATAAGGTGTTTGGAATTTGGAAGAAACCTTATAGTATTATATTTCCATAATACATAAACTTATGTAAATAAAACTTGATTTTATTCATTTGAAAATAAAATAAAATAAAGGCATTTGAAAAGGAATGAAGTATGTTTTTATTTTAGAAAGTGTTTTTCTTAGAAGAGGTTAAGGGAATGTTTTTGTTTATCAAATAAGAAAGTTGGGTATACTTTCATAATTTTCGAAAAATCGTTTGTACATGGAAGGGTATTTTTATAACAAGTAGAAACAAGTGAGTTTAAAATTGTAATTTTAACCTACAGGAAGGGCCAACTGCCCATATCTTCTTCTCCACCCTTTCCTTATATGTTTTTCCTTCCATACTTGTTTCAAATCCGATTTCGAATCAAATTAAGCCAAGATTGTGGCCAGGTTATGAAAGGAAGTTGTATATCTCTTCTTCCTTAATCTCCACGACTTGGAATCACTATAAATAGAGGAGAATCGAGCCCGATTTTTGACATATACAACCGAAGAACCCTAAGTGCACCTCTCTCGGTATTTCGCCGATTACTCCCAAACCATGAATCCAATCCAAAAACTAAAATAAGATATGGAATCCTCACGAAAAACCCATCAAAACTCCTTTCATTTCCGTCTTCAAAGGTCGCCGGAACACCCCAGAAATCGCCCATAAAGTCACCGGTCGTGCCCAACAAAACAGAGTTCCGACTGCCTCAGTATTTCAGCAATATCTCTCTCGTCCGGTAATATTTTTCTATGACGTTAGTGCCATTAGCCCCATATCGATGTTCCGGTTCCAACGCCTCTGGCCCCGCTAGATTTCATGGCTTGTAGCGCCTCCAGCGAGCCAAAAACTAAGAGGGTGTTGCAAAGACCCGCAAGCCCGACCCGACCCGGTGTTTGTGAAGTTGAAGACGACCCCTTCTATCTCATTTCCGTCCCATTCGGTATATTTTCGACTCAATCAATTCAATAGGTTAATTATTAAAGTTATTTAATAAATATAAGGATTATATTTATTGAAGTTTATAATGTTAATTATTATCGGTCCATTTAATTAATGTGTCCAATTAATTAAACTTTTCCGCATCTTCTAGTGCATCGTCTTTCCGCATTAAAGGCGATATCAAATCTTCCAGATGTTGAAGTCTATAAGCGAATTTCCGAATCTTGAATGTCGTATTCAAATCTAAGGCAAGTTCTCATATTTGCTCGGCTAAATCAATTGCTCGCTTTATGTGTAGAGTCTTAACAAGATTGCTTGTGTATCTTGTATGATTGAATGAAGCATTTTAGAATCTATATGTCTCATGAATAATTGTAGTAAATATACTATGAAGTTAATTATCTTATACTTGAATTAATGTTAATAATGGTAATCACCATTATGGTAATAATAATAATAATAATAATAATAATAATAATAATAATAATAATAAGACTCAAGACGTTGGGGCTCGTGTTGCTGCTCATATCTTTACCAGAATAGGCTTTGCTATAGCTAGAGGAGTGGGGGGCCAGATTATATCTCGGCTTCCCACTAATTTTATGTAATTTGTTTGACTTTGTAAGTTTTCCATTATTATTATAATAATAATAATAATAATAATAATAATAATAATAATAATAATAATAATAATAATAATAATAATAGTAATAATAGTAATAGTAATAATAATAATAATAATGATGATGATGATGATAATAATAATAATAAGTATGTTGCGAATTGACTCCGACTGATTAATTCTTCCTATAAATCTGAATGTGTACTAGGGCTTGTCAAATGCGCCTGTAAAAATGACAAGGAGGGTTTGGTTTTGTCCATTGTGTGACTATCCTCCCCTTTCCTGGAGTTTCGAGTACGATGAGGTTGGTTGAGACCAAATTAGTCAATGGAGACCTTTCGAAACAAAATATGTTTGTTAAATACATAATCTTCGGTTTATTTATGCTATGACATGATAATATAGGACTTTTTTTATTCTAGGTTACACTAGATAATACAACTTAGAAATATGGTGAACTTATGTGAATATATATGTGCTTTGATTGTGATGCGTGAAATTATAAACATTAAATAATGCATAAGTAGTGGTAGGATAGGAGTATTTATGAGCAATGTCACCATAAATATTTCTTCATAACAACATTGATGATTACTACACCATTGATGATAATACAGAAGTGGTAGGGTAGGAGTATTTACGGGCACGTCATCGTAAATACTTCTTTATAACCACATTAATGGTTACTACACCATTAATGATATTATTAGATCATGATCCATGGCTCATCTCCCACGTCGGGAATGTGTCGTTCAACACCTAGCTAGTGCCATGGGGTATGAGCCGAGTGGCACGTCCTCATTAAAGTTAAGTTAACTCGGAAATCCGAGATCAAGTAAAAGTTACCCTTGTGTGATAATCATATAAGATAAGTTCACGCGGCACATTAAATTGAATCTCTCGAATAAAGCATCCTTCACGATCATCATTCAAGTCTTTAGTCTTTATAAGGATATTGATGTTTTGTGTGTTTGTTTATGTGATGTTTTCTAGGAAGTTTTGACGTAAGGTAAAGTGCATTAGACATTTTTAAATTGTGCATTCACTATAATAATAATTTTGATTTAATTATATACTTTGACCTAATAAACTTTGGAGTCGATTTAGTTGATCCCGTTGAGGGCTGACCACTTGTGGTACCAGGTTTTAGCAAGCAACTAGCGTCAATCCGAGAGCACTCAAGGTGATGATGAATGGAGCCCATGATACTAAAAGAGAAGGTTTCATAAGTAGATTTTGTTTCAGTATTATTAAAGAAGTTTGACTTTTTATACAATAGAGTTCTGTTCAATCTTCCGTTGAATTCGTCATATTGTTAATAAAATTGTTATTTGTAAAAGAAAGTTTGAATACAAATGGAGTTTTCCTTAAAAAGTCTTCCGCTATTGTTTATTCACACGACTTAATACATATCTTCACAAAATTTAAACTGATGCAAAGCCTTGGGTGGCTTCGGATATTAAAATCCGAGGTCACTGGTGTGTGACAGTCCCAAGATAAATTGGGGGTGTTACATGAATACTATTCACCACCTTCTACCAAGGCACTTGTCACCACTGTTGCCGCAACAGACCATCACATATCGAATTCCGAGTTCCCGATTTATCTCTTAGTTAGGTTAGGTTCCAATTACGGCCCATTAGTCACCTAGTTGTCCACTCAAACTGTCCTACCATCCTCAAATCAAATTCTCTCCTACTTATTATTCCATGTATCTTGAGTAGCTTATATCAACAACACTCTTTTTACCAAGCCTTTGCATTTTAAACTTGAGGGGATATATAGGACTATTTATATTTTCTTATATTTATAAGAAAAATAATATTACAATATAATATTCTTCTAATAGCTTCACTTGTGAGGATCCTATGCATTTTAAGCTTTTACAATATCTCTATATAATGTATAAAAAACTAATGAGAATAATTAAGTTGTAAAAAATACTAAAATTCTTTCTCTTTTTTAGTTTTTTTATCATTTCTAGAATTTTGATAAAATAAATTTCACAATTCATTGACGTAAAAAGACCACGTTAATTTTTATTGATTTAATCATATTCTACGTAAGAATTTCATAATAAACAGTGTATAAAGTTTAAAAAAATTACGAGTTTGGTTCAAATGAAACGAACTCTTATCCTGAAACGAATGTACTTTTCCTAGTTCGTAGCACCTTTTCTTTTCGAAGTGCACTTTTTCGGATTTGCACTTTTCGTACTTTTCAGTGCACTTTTCGTACTTTTTGTAATACACTTTTTCGTATTGCACTTTTGTATGAAAAGTGCATTATGAATTAGGAAAAGTGCATTCGTTTCACGTTTTAGGATAAGACTTTGTTTCATTTGAACCAAACTCATAAAACACATATGTAAATGGTGGAAAAAAAAGTTATTATCATCATCCATTTGTTATTTCTTGTATCAAAAGATTAATTTTTTATTTACGTATTTCACCTTAAGACTTAAAGTCAATACATAATATCTATTTCTATTCTATTATAAAAGTGTATGTAACTTTTGATCCTACCCATCCAATTTTATAAAATTTGATCGTGTGGGTGTAATAATCCATTTTTTTTTTCGGCGACTTGATTTACTATCGTGCGACTGTTATTAATTCATTATTTTTCTCAAGAATAATTTTGTTATTTTAATGTTCCTCGAAATTCGTGTCGGTATTGCTTACCTCTTAAGTAATTTCAAGGAGATCATAAAAAATATATATTCTTGGAAAAGCGTGCTCGACTTAAGTGATATTTGGATGTAAATGGGTAATTTTGACATGCCTCGAAAAACGTGTCCAAGTTACTTCGCTTGTAAGCAAGCTCTGATAAGTTTGTTTCTTAGTTGTGGAAAGCTCGTATACGTAATAAAACAAGGTTTTAAACATTGGATGGCGTGAAGTTAAGTAAATTAATCCCAAAAAAACCATGCCCCTTTAAATAAATTTACGGAAATGCCATTTCCATATTCCTTTTTCAAAAAACCATGTCCCTTTAAATAAATTTACGGAAATGCCATTTCTATATTCCTTTTCCAAAAAAACCATGCCCCTTTAAATAAATTTACGGAAATGTCATTTCTATATCTCTACACTTCTTAGTGACTGTTAAAATAAAGTCTTTGCCTTATAATCGTCGCGCAACGTGCAGCCTTACTGCTAGTATGTTAAAATCTATATGTGATCATTAAAATTATTTTTGATTCATGTAAGAGATTAAGATAGTTAACCGATCATTAATAATTAATTAAACGGTACCTTTCTCTCTTTGTTAAATTTTTTTTTAATTCAAAAAGAGCAGAAAAGGGATGTGTGACAGAGAATCGGGATAGCGGGCGAAATCATGGCGGTTGCTGGAGCATCCACGTTTCCATCTTCATCATCATGGCCTCCCTCCTCCTACCGCAACCTTCGCCGGTGCACCGATCTCTCACGCCTCGCCTGCCGGCGCCGCTACTTCGTCCACGGCGTCCTACCCCGCCATGTTTCTCTTTCCTCCTCTCGCAGCTACAACCCCGCTAGGGTCACCAATTGCGCATCCATCACCACCACAACTGCTCCGATCGCTGGGAGATCGGAATTTGAGGTGGCTGAGATCAGAGAGAGGTGCTCTAGATGGACCTGGAGGGGCCATTCCATTAATTACTTTGTTGATGGGGGTGTAGGACGAAAAGATCGCCCTGCTTTGCTTCTCGTTCATGGATTTGGCGCTTCTATTCCTCACTGGCGTAAGTAATCTCATTTATTTGCTTTCTTATTTATATTAGGGTTTGTTTGGGTTTAGGTATGCAGAATTGGTACTTTGGTCAATAAATTGTTGACTTTATTATGGAGCAAACAGTTCTAACTTGGCCAAATTGTAGCGATTTGGATTTAGGTAAGCAGAATTTTAACTTCTAATAGATAAATTGTTGACATTTGGTGTACAATAAACAAGTGGAACTATGGTGAGTTATAGAGATTTGGTGAGGGGATACGTGTTTCCATTGTTAAAAGGGTTGCTTTGCTGGAGGAAATTGGTGCATGAAGCTTCTTGTATGTGAACTATGGCCCAGGCTTTCTTCTATGATATTGAGGACTTGTTTCTTTGATGGTTTTGGAAGTGATCCAAGCGACAAGCATCGGTCTCTTGCTCGTATCAGTGAGGTTCTTCATGTCAACTTCATTCTATCTCATCCTATTTATTTTACTTCTATGTCAGTCCCCAATGTATATGCGTTCTTTACTGGGTGCCTTACTCACCAAGTATGAACAATAAAATTACAGGAATAACTTGATGCTCAGATTTGTACCCTGAATTGAACCTTTCTCCCCTTCTCTAATTTTAAATAAAATGAGGAATTTTGCTTTATGGTATTTGGATAGGCTAAAAAGACACTTGTTTTGGACTAAAGTTTACTTATTAAGCTCTAATGGCTTAATGTGTATGTGATGAAATGTGGAAAAATGAAATATATTTCTCAAATCTTGTTGCCTTGCCTTATCTATGTTCTCTAACATCAGTCAGTACATTTTCATGTTCAGATATCTAATAAGTTAAGACAACCAAGCAAGTAAATATGTTTGTAAATAAGTAGTATATGCTATGTTGTCTAATTGCTGAAATTCTGCAGGAATATCATGACATTGTCGAAAGACCACATCGTATATGCAATTGACCTTCTGGGGTTTGGTTCATCTGATAAACCAGCAGGCTTCCAGTATACAATGGAAAAATGGGCAGAGGTAAATTTGTTCATTAATTTTATTGCCCTGCCTACGTTAACAACGTCAGATAAATCCTTTAGTTACTGCAGAATGCAGATCACCCAGTTGCAATAATTTTCAACAGCTGCTTCTGGATTTCTTGGACGAAGTTGTTCAAAAACCAACAGTGCTGATAGGAAACTCTGTCGGGAGTCTTGCTTGTGTAATTGCTGCATCAGGTGTGCCTTAAGTGCCTCTTCTTCTGTGAAAGCTTTTGCTTAAAAAGAAAAAATGAGGAATAATTATTTTCATAAAGATTTCGTTTTCCCCTGATTAAGCAGAGTCTTCAAAGGGCCTTGTTAAAGGACTTGTTTTGCTAAACTGTGCGGGTGGCATGAACAACAAAGCTATTGTTGACGATTGGAGAATCAAGCTACTGTTACCTTTTCTCTGGTTGATCGACTTTCTACTTAATCAAAGATTTATTGCTTCAGCGCTTTTTGGGCGTGTAAAACAAAAGTATGTCGTACATCCATCTTATGAATCCTTTCTTGTATCAAATGGTGCTAGTATTAAATATCAAACAAACTCTCTCCCTAATCTGCAGAGAGAGTCTCCGGAATGTTTTGCTGTCTGTCTATGGCAATAAGGAAGTTGTGGATGACACACTAGTAGAGGTATAAATTACTTATCTGCAATGTGTTTCAGTTTACTACGTTTAAAATTATGAAGCAAGTACGTCGCTTTGTTGTTGTCATGTAGATCATTCGGGAGCCTGCAGAAGAGGAAGGAGCGCTTGATGCATTTGTGTCAATAGTGACTGGTCCACCAGGGCCGACTCCTATCCAGTTAATACCGAAAATCTCCTGCCCCGTCTTACTTTTATGGGGAGATGAAGATCCATTTACTCCACTTGATGGTCCAGTTGGAAAATACTTCGTTTCCGCTGCTTCCGAGCTTCCGAATATCAGTCTATTTGTACTGGAGGGAGTGGGTCACTGCCCACATGATGACAGAGCTGATCTAGTTTATGCAAAACTTCTACCTTGGCTCGCGGAGCTACCAATGCCGTGAGGGATCAATGATCATTGTACATTGTACATTGTATTGTATGCTTCTATATACTTGAAACTTACTCATAGGTTTCTTTCTCATGTGCCCATATAAAACTTGCGATTTCAGACTAGTATTGTTGAAGGATCAACGGTCTAAATTCCTTTGTGCACAATGCATATGAAAATAGAAATCATGCCAAATTGGCTGCCCCGTTGTCTAAGTGGCAAAGCAACATCTTTATTAAAATTTGCACAATGGGGCACACTTTACACTAGGTACATCATACAAGTCCCATTACATTGTTCTTCTCCCCCATTTACAATTTATGACTATTTCATTTATCAACATAAGATTTTACATATATTTTGTATATTATATGATTACACACAATATAACATAAACTTTTTTGATTAAAAAACATCTTCTAAATGTCACGGGACTTGCACTAGTTAAGGACTACAAAGGTAACATGAGGGTACTCCATCTCCATGCAAACAAACCAAACCAGTTCATCCCTGCATATGAGAAATTAGAAAAGAACAACAAAACTATTCTGTTCCACGTCTGCATTACAAATGTAGTGAGGATTATACCCATCAATTTTGTTCTTCAGGTTCATATGGTGTAGTCTCCTCTGGAGGCCCAGATGCGATTGGAATCCGGCTAAATAGCTCCTTCCCAGGCTTGGCAAGCTCCACATAAATCATGCGCCCGTCAAAATACTGTGACAAAGACAACAGTTTAAATAAGCTAGGGAACTATGAAACAGGAATCAAATTCCTTGCTTAAAAAGGAAGAACAAAAGCAGAGGGGTGCGCAAGACCTTATGATCCATGTTCTCCAAGGCTAGCATGGCATCATCTTGAGATGTATACTGTATGAATGCATAACCCTTTGATTTCTTTGTGGCTTCATCCTTGACTAGTTTAACTTCAAAGAGTTATGTCAGCCTATAGGCAAGAAGCAATATATAAGAGGAATGAAAAAACTGAATGCTACCTTCACCGATTGGGCCAAAAGACGAGAACTCCTTCTGTAGACGACATTCGCCTGCAGAGTAGGGCAAATCTGCACATTCCTAGACAAGGATTACCACCTTATTAAGGTCTCAAGTTTCCCGTCACCAGAGAATTCATGAAAGATTCAACAATCAAAGTATGGTGTTTCAAAGACTGAAAAGGTAATTTCCACAAAAACTATGAACGAAGTAAATCCTTCATCCCAGTATATTTTTGCCGTCATATAGTATCATTTAGCGTGTAGTACTAGACAAACTACGGCCATGAATTGGTGCTGGATTTGCCAAATCAACCGTTCTTCTCAACAATTTAGCTAGCTAATTTGCAGCAAAGATATTGTCCAAAGAAGAACAGAAAACCCCAAAAGCATCAACTTTCAGATTCACAAGGGAAAAGGTACTTAAAACGCAAATTAACCAATAAATCCCCGCAGAGAGAAATGTCCAGCATAAACTTCTGGCACAACAAGATTAGGTTTAACCGGGATGCCAAATTTACGAATCATAATTCATAAGAAACTACAATTGAGCTACAAAAGCAGTAAAAGATAAACGACGAAAGAGATTCGGATTGCAGAGGACTATAAATGAAAAGGAAAGCGAAGAAAGATGAGAAAAAGGGAGAGGGACGCTCTCAAATGAAAGGAGGAGCTCGCTGCCAACATCTCCGCTGCGCCGGCGATTAACTGCGGTGGAAGAGGAGGCGCTATGAACCGTGGGTGAACCACTATACAATAATTACGGAAATCCCTTGTACCTTTGCATTTCACCACTTCTTTTTTAATATGTAAAGATTCGAAGGACCGAACAAACTCGGTAAGTCGAGAGACCGGGACGAAACTCGGAAGTCGGACAAACCGGCATGAGAAGCGAACAACCATCTCAAGCAAAGCAGAAGGCAGGGAAGACACCAAGCAAGCAACATGAACCAACGGGTAAGCTTGAAACAGGAGAGTATAACACTTTCGCGGGTTGGAAACCAAGGCATATAGTGCCGCCGGATAGCAAGATAAGGTCCACATGACCAAACTCTAACTGGAACCACAACTAGACCCTAAGCAAAGACCCACAAACTCATGAGCTTGAAACGAAAACACCCACAAACACAAGAAAGACAAAAGAAAAGAGCCACCAACACAAGTAGGGCCTAACAAAACAACTAAAAACCCAACACACCAGTCCACCCAAAAAGTGGGCCAAAATAGAACAACTTTCTACCAAAACTGAAGTTGGGCCACAACCCACTAAAAGCCATACAACCTGATAAAAGTTGGAGAAATTCAGGTGCACAAGGAGCCACATAGGCATCGTTTTCAACACAAACATTTGGAGAAAACAAACGACTGTTGGCGAAAATGAACCACCACCACCAAACAGTAAGACGATTCCGACATACGACAATAGGGGTGTCCATAAAAAACCGAAACCGAAAAACCGATTTTTTGTTAGGTTAACCAAACCGACTTTTTTTAAAATTTCGGTTTGGTTAACCGAACCGAAAATATTTTCGGTTTATCGGTTCGGTGTTGGTTTACGACTTTACATATAATGGTTAACTGAAAAACCGAAAATATATTAATATTTTTATTCAATATTAGTTATCTTTGATTTATTTAGTGGTTGAACTCTATAATCTTCAAGGTGTTAATGTAGTTTGACTCTTTCCTTCTTCAATTTTAACAATTTACACACTATTTTTCCACTTCTCATTCATATAAGAGTCTCTTATTAAATTTGATGAGATAAATTTAATGCACAAAATGTTTGATTCCACACAATATAGTATATACTCTCAATATTTGTTTACAACAAACAAAACAATACGATATAAGTACATATTTAAAATAAAAGTCTTTGCTTGATCACTTTATTTATTCAAATTTTATTATTTTAGTCTTAATTATTTAAGGTAGAATTACATAAATGGTTATCGCTTAACCGAGAAAACCGAACCGAAATCATGGTTAACTGAACTACGGTTAACCGGGATTCACGGTTCGATTTCGGCTCATAATTTTAACTAACCAAAATCATGGTTAACCGAACTTCGGTTAACCGAAATCTCAGTTAACCGGGTTTGGACACCCCTATACGACAAGCACCTATCGAACAGTAGATCGAGAGAAAACGAATTGGTCGATAGGACAATCATCATCAACACACCTTGCGTGCGTGTTAGCGACAACCAAATGAAACAAATCTAGATCACTTGAATAAGAGTTCATACGAGAAAAGAGCAGCCAAATTTGCAATGAATTAAGACAAAATCTAGATCAAATCCAAATCAGGATATAGTTTGTCGAAAAACATGTTCAAAGAAGACCAAGAGGTGGAAAAAAAGTCCACCATCATCACCCTCAAAATCCAGCATACGCTGGAAAAATTAACTGGCTCATATTTTGCCACTTTGATCACCATCAACACAGTCTAAAACGATTGGGAAAACTAGCAAGAGGCCGCAAATATCCCGGCAAATCCGACAACCAAAAAACAAACACGACGGCGAAAAAGACCAACTGGCCAACATCGAGATGGGATCCGCTCGGAGACAACTTTGGCAAAGAGGTCAAGAATGGAAGATAAGAACTATCTAGAGAAAGAGATAATTAAATACCCTAAGAGTCTACACCAGCATCACAAATAAACAAAGGCATGAACGATAAACATCGACATCGACCATCAGATTTGAGCAAAAATACAAGGAAGAAACAAAATGAGTCGTGCAATTTTCAACACAGCTCTGATAAATTTCATTGTATAAAGCGATCCCAACGATCGAATGAATTAAAGACACGCCTTCAACCTTCTTTCTCAACGGTGGGTTGAAGTATAAGATATCTCAAATTTAATCTCGGCTTTCTCAGCCATAAGAGATTGAATAGAGAGATAAACGATGTTGTCAATTAGAAAATTCAGAACCAGTTGTCTGATTTGTGTGTCCAGAGGCGATTTTTCTGGTTAGGGTTCAGTTTCTTCTCGATTTGGGTTGTAGAGAGAAGGCGGAGAGGCATTGTTGCATTTACCCCTTTTGGCCAAGAGCAATGGTGTACCCAAAATAACTACATAACTAGTCTTAATTCTCGTGCCCTGTACGGGGTTTTACAGAATTATAGAATTATTTATGTATATATTTTAGATTTTGATTAAATTGATATAGGTAAAGATATTTTTTAAAAACTATACATATTTAGAAAAATATGAGCATAATATTTAAACCTAGTATATACATTCTATCTAAAAATAAAATAAATATCCTAATATTTGTATAATATATAGCATAAAAAATATCTTAATAATCTTCCTATTTTTCATATCCAAAAATAAAAGATTATTTTTTAAATTAATGGCTATTTTGTCAAAGATTAGTTTTAAAAAAAAAAGGTGGTGTGGTCCAATTTAAAACTGACATGTGTCGTTTAATAATTTTTTTAACCTCCGCTTTAAGATATAGTTATGATGGTACATAAATAACAAAATAATATATTTTCATATTTTTTTACTACTAAATATCCTAAGAATACATAATATATCTTTTCTCATTAGTGTATTCTTTGTGAGTACATAGGAATACATAATATCTTATTTTTTATTTTTTCCCTTCAAATCATATATACAAATACACATATTATAATTTAAATTATTTTCAAAATATTAATGATTAGAACATTACAAGTTAAATGTAAAAATTATTAATAGAATTAGCAATGCTATTATAGTATTACTCCTATGGTATAATATTTTAAAAAATATGCTAAACATATGCAATATGAGTGCCGTTGGATAGATAATATTATCTTTTATAAATTACTCAAATAAAAATAATACTCCCTCCGTCCCTTAATGTTTGTCCCTTTTCCTTTAAAGGGACAAACATTAAGGGACGGAGGGAGTATGTTTTATGATTAAAAATTTTATTAAAAAAGATGTTAAAAAATGTCCATAACTAATTTTATAAGCTTAAAAGATATTCACAAATTTAAAAAATCCAAGACTAATAAAAACATGTCATCTGGCAAGGAAAAAGCAAAAAAAGAGGGTCATAATGGGTAGTGATATAGCTAATAACTACCCATTTTACAATACTAGCAATTGAGCCGGAACAGGGTCTTCATTTTAAGTTGTAACATGCAATTCCGTAATCAATATGGGATTAGTCTTCCAATGCTTTTTAATCACCCTTAAAAATTTTAAATGAACAGTCTTGAACCATAAAAAGAGTACTCAAATTTACATATGAAATTGAGATTGGAAGACAAATCAAGATTAAGAACAGAACTCAATGTTGCATATATGCCGAGATTCAAACATGCAAAACAGAAAGCGCCTATAAACATTACCAAGCTGGAGAAGTTTTATTTATAAGGATTCAAGCAGAATAGAGATCTTCAATGGACATGAGATAAAAAGTATGATGTGATGTTGTCCATCTAATTAAGCATAGGCTTCTTAGAAGATATTCGGACGTTTTCGAATCTTTCATATGCAGCTTCAAATTCTTCATCAGTCGAGTCAGAACTACAACCGTTGTTTTGCACTCCACCATAATTGGAAATCATGGATGAAAACATGGTGTCAATCTGAGTTTTTTCTATTGCTACGCTGTTGTGATATTATGGAATGTAGTCATGTAGATATCAATCAATGCACTAAATAATGTGTGAGAGTTATAAGATGATTAACAGGTAGTCATTAATTTGGAGAAATTCATTCTCTAAGGGTGTTGTCCCAAATTTGTTCTCTAATATAACCAAGACAATAATTATATATTCTTGCAGAAAAATAAACATAAATAGCTACAACGCATTTTTCATATATATTTTATAATTTTTTACCTGTTAGGCAAATCAGCTAAGGCATGTAAACAAGTTGGTAAAAGAAAGGCATTTTACAAAACTCAACGACTTTTGAGAATCTTATACCATGAAGCAATTACCATAAGTAAGAAAAAGAAATGCACCTTTCTTGAACCGGCGAAAGGCCTGACTCAGCAAACCAGCCACTCAGAATCAATATCAACTAAGCCCCCAACCCAACCCTGGGAAACAAGTGCAAGGAAATGTGTAGCTTCGAAAAACTGATGATTCATCATCTCAGATTGTCAGCCAAAACGATTTTCACTTATGTTTTTAAATAACTTGGCATTTAAATGGAATCATTTCTCCGATATTCCAGAGTGCCATCAATTTCAATTTCACTATCCAGGCCTTTTCATATAGCTTTCGCAACTTTCACATGAAAATGAAATGCAAACTCTATAAATTTGAAATCCACACCAAGGAAAGTGAATAAACATATGAAGTTAACACAGGTTATCATCTAGCTAGCATCATATGTGAAAGTTAATAGTATACCTAAATAGACCCTGGTTATGAAGTTGAAAGAACAAGTGACCCCCGTTGATAAAATCCAGTACAAGGTAAAGCTTGTATTTGGTCTGCAGAGCATAAAAAAAAAGTTTCTTCATTAATCATGCGTGTAATAAACAAGGTCTCAGCAAAGATTTAGAGAATTTAATACAGTTAACACGCAAGGTCTAAGAAAATAGAGATTACTTGGAAGGAGATCTCAGCTGGACAATAAAAGGATGAGCAATCTGTGTCAAGATATCTCTCTCTGCTTTCATATACTCAACATGGTTCTTCTCCATTATCTTATCTTTCCTCGTAACTTTCATTGCATAAATTTCACTTGTGCCCTTCTTCCTCACCTGAAATACTTTACCAAAGGCTCCTTGGCCAACGAGTTTCATTATCTCAAAATTGTCAAGACCTACTTTCTTTACCTCTGATGAATTATCATCAGTTTTTGTGACATTTGCATCATCATCGGTTAGGGACTTCGAGAGCTCTTCAATTATCTCTTCATCATCACACTTCAAAGACTCATTAGAATCCACCACCTCATGTAGTGTCAGCATACTCAGCTTCAATGATTTGACTAACACAAGCTGAAGGGCCAACCAAAGAATGGGAACGCCTGTATATGACGACTGGGTCATCATACACGAGATCACTTGGATCAATAGCAGAAACCGCATTCTCTAGATTCCCATCATTAATGTCGACAGATAATTGTATAGGTGCAGGGCCAAACACATCAGAGAAATCCATTTCAAAATGATCAGAAGGCAGAAGATCGAGGGCAATAGGAGTTGTGCTGGGGAAAGCTTTGCATAACTGAGCTTTGCTCAATAAAGGGGCCTGAGAAGTCACCATGTTGCCTTAAAATTTCAAGGGAGGATCAACTGTGCAGATGGCGAAGCTTATTTATAACTACAGGTGGAGCACACTTAATGCAGAGGGATTCCTGTCAATAGCCTGAATCAAAAGGAAGTTCATGAAAACAATAGGTGTGCCAAGGAACTTTGGCTGTAGACAGAGGAAGACACAGCAAAAGTCGTTCTTGTTTCCTGGGTTACAGGAAACTACGAATGCCAGAGAGATACTTGAACTCATTAAGATGGGGTGTCTAATCTGTGATTTAACATACAGCAAGTTAAGAGTCAATAAAAAGAAAGTAATATTATCAAATAAAAAAAACACGCATACATCATAGCATAGGGATATAATTGCAATAAAAATACTAATAGAGGAGACACCAACTATCCATGTTTGCATTTAGCTTCTTGCCTTTGGGGCAGTTAGGCTTTTGAAATGGACTTGGGAGTAATAGTTTATGAGTATGTACTATGAGCGAGGGAATAAATCACCAAAAGCAATGAACAGATTACCATATGTAGTTTCCGAATAATCAAACAGGTGGACATGTCAAATACATCTTCTACTGCCATTCTGGGTAAAGGTTGGAACTCTTCCCAGCACCAGCAAACTTCTCGAACAAACTCTATCCAGAGCTTGGAAATCGGTAAACAAAGAAAAATAATGAATTGTATATGAAAAGGAGAAAAGCCATAATACGTATACATCAAAGCCGCATAGTTATAAAAGTGTGTATTGTAGTTGCCAAACCAGAGAGATTGTAGGCAAAACTGAGCAAAAAGTGACTTAAGCGGTGCTCCTTTGATAGCCTCTGGAACATTTATGCTCACCCTTAGCAAATATTGCAGATAGTTTTTACCATCCAATTTTGATGAAAAATTACTAAAACTGTCACTTGCAAGGATAAACCACAGAGTACATCAGAATCATCATTCAAAGATATTACCATTTGATAGACCACTCATTACAACAATAAAAGATTCAGTTCTTGAATCGAGTTTGGAAAATACAGTAAAAAAGTAAGACAAATTGAAATGGCCAAAATCCTACTACAACGAAAAGGAATTTTTCAAGTGCATCACTTACAGGACACAAGTCATGGCTAACTTCTTCTAGGGTCTTTTGTGGCTTTTGATGAATGACCTACCCAAGAAAAGAAGAAACAAATTATGTCACTTTATCCAACACATAACCAAAACTCTTTAATTAAGATACTTCTAATGAAGAGTAGGTTTGAAATTTACCAAGAAACCTATAGCTTGTCTAATGTGCCTGAGTTCATCCAAAGCATTACCTGCATACTGTCAAAAAAAAATTGGTTAAGATAAAAAAGAAGCGAAACATCATTGAAATATTGTACTAATGTTAATTTTCTTTCAGTAAAAGAATATTAATTTTTGATATAGGTACCTCTTCGGTTGCATCATCACACGACATTGCTAGTTCACTCAATCCCGCCTTGACATATTCAGCATTGGTGACTGAGCAACACTCTCGTCTCAGCAAAAGGAGAACTACATTTACATAGTAAGAAACTAAAGATTAAATCTTATTAACAAAATAAAACATAGTGAGACACAAAATTACCAAAATAGCACAAGTTCTGGATGCATAACACTCAAGACCTAAGCTTTGATTACCCAACAAGGTAATAGAGGCAAGGAATTAGCATAACACTCTTCACTTGCTGCCTTTAACGATAATCATGTTAAAACAAAGGTCTCCTTGTGGCTGCATCATTGTGTTAAACATCAGTCAGCAAACCCACAAGACAGGGAGCTACGGGGAATGTATATATTAACAAAAGATAATATAGGTAAATTAGACTCTTCTAATGACGTGTCTCCCTTGGCAATTTGTGAAGTCCCTCCTCCTAGTACACCATTCAGCTTCACTGCGTGATATGCAGTACATTTTTTCCCTACATGGCAGAAACCATTACATTTAACACATTGACTTGAAATAATATAGGTTTGGTAAAGAATCTTTTATATTTGCACTTAGACGAAAAAAATTTCCCAAAATAACTTAAACATGATTAAAACAAATCACATGATATTTATATTCAATTATCAAATCTAACCTCTGACATGTTATAAAGAGTTATGCAAGTAAGGGTAATTAAAACTGAAAATTACCTTAAATACACCAGCTGTAGAAATAATTTGCTGATCATGGCAGATTGAGGCAATTGGTTTTCCCACATCCACGAAACCCTCAACTAATTCAAGAACTTTCGCATTCAGAGCAAGGTAAGCAGGAGGACGTGAAACTTCTATGATATAATCTCCCCATAATGCTGTTTTTCATATCAAACAATACCAATACTTTTTTTGTTGGTTTGATGATTATAAAACACTAAATAAATCAATCTTCTTATGAATAATCATGAACACACAATTGTCATTTGGTGGTAACTACAGAATGCAAGGATCAATGACCATGGAAACACAGACTCACACTTGCTAGCCAGTGTTCCTCCACTCATTAACAGCAGCTTGTCAAAAAGAACAACTGCATTTTTCTTTTCCTAGACTCTAATTCTAAGTTTTGATGCACATATGAAGAAGCAATAGATTAACTTAGCTTGGCATAGTAGCATCCAACACTTTAGATTTTTTCTTGTGCTTTGTTGAGTTAGGGCTCACGCCTAGCCATATCTGGATGAGCTCAAAAACCCTCTTATCACACAAGAGCTCTCTATGTCGAGCATTTACTGCGACTCTTTCAGTGGCATCTAACCCATGTGCCATAGCTGATTCAGCTGGCACCTTTTCATCTCCATCCACACATTAAATACTCAGGCTATAAAAAAAGCAGGTTATATTAGAGGTGTAATCTACAACTATCTACTCTTTATATGCAAATTATCTTGAATCATTAGCTACAAATGAGGGGAATAACTGATATTTTGTAAATTTTAGTTGCATCAAAGGCTAGAATGACAATCTTTAATGAACAAAAGGAGTATATCAAAATCAGCAAAAAAATGAAACTTTGGCACAGGACAAGCAGAGTTGCTCACCAGTCTATCACAGATTTCAGATGGATCCACAATGGGTGAATCTTCTGATCCATAACTGCACAATATAAATTCAATGATATTTTATAATAAAGAATGTTTATTGAGTTGTTGAGTATTGGAATTAAGAAGTTCCATAATTGTTATAGAATCTAAATCCTTTAGGTAGTTGAGCATTGTTAAGAACTCGGCGAGTTTCACTTGCCCATTTATGTATATCCTTGTTAAAAGGAAGAGCTATTGTTTTCCCATAAATGCTCAATTGTATCATGGTTGAAAGAAAAATACAATGTCAGAAATTATGATGCCTATATCATGTTAACGATTTGTAACCAGTTGTGAGTCAGTACCTCATTGTTCTTCAATGCTTCTTCAAACATACTGGAACATTCAACTGGCCCATATGACTTGAGTTTACAAGAAGAATCCTTATCTTGGTTAGGTTCCTTATACCAAACCTGAATTAACAGTTTCTCGTTCCACTTAAATCCTGGATTTGGCAGGATTTCATATATGGATGGACACTCAACCAACTGCAAATTGGGATAAGAAAATCATACGGTCATATCAATTGATTACATCAGAAAAGATATACTTCCACTCAAGTTAAGAAATTGTTAAGGAGGAAATCTCATGAAGAACACAGGATTATGGGCATTGGAGTTTGCCATCTGAGCTTAATTGCATGAAAAAGATATTTTGGATCTAGCTTAATCCTTGCTGTCTGATGCCATTTAGAATCACCTTCTTATGCAATAAGTAATTGATGTAATTAAATAATGTCTTTGAGAAATTCAGAAACACTCAGAATACCACTAAAAGATCATGACAGGTGCTTGAAGCTTATTCAAAGTTGCAGACAGAGATTCGAATATCCACATACCACACAATGAAGAAAGCATCTAGTATCGCCACAGGAAGAACCAAAAACAGCCTTGCCTTCCCCGTCATATCACTAAAAGCACCTACATTTTCTATCAATTCAAGAATCGCAGATAACAACACAAAAACAGGTTGCTCCAAGGGAAATGACCTTAGATGTGATACCACCGAGAGTAGGTTTCACAATTCCATATCCCATTGACACCATCAAAATGATCAATCGTGAAACAATCTGTTTGATAGTACCAAAGGTGACAGCCCAGACTGTGGTCCCAGTTGGTCGTATTCCATTCTCATTGAATTCAGCATAATCATAATACCACAGTGCCATCTCAAGCATGCCTAGAGTTATGACCAGTGTTATGCACTTCTGTCATACAGTGGCCTATTTTGGTCAATTTTCATGTTTTTCAAAGTTAATTTGGTTTCAAAATTTGAAGATTTTCCTAGTGATAGCAAGTAGCAATGCAAGAGAGTTGATGAAATTGGCAAAACTCAACAATATGAGGTTTAAACAGGAAAGCAGAATCAACAGTCCTATAAACTATAGCTGACAAACGCTGCATTATATGTTTCTGCACAAAGCATCGAAACAAAAAAGTGAAAATTTGAATCTTCCTCAATTGAGAAATAAGAAACACGGTTGACATTAGGAAACAAGAATCAATTGAGAACGACAAGTTCAAACCGATCAATTTTGGAGACGAATCTGTAGTCTTTGACAAACCGATCAATTTTGGAGACGAATCTGTAGTCTTTGACAAGGAAGATAAGATATGCCGGCGGTGCAGAATTCGAATTGTTTATCCCCGTCCGCCATTTCGTCCTGATCATCTCTCTGCTTCATGTCCAATTGAGAACGAGAAGTTGAAACCGAGCAATTTTGGTGACGAATTTGCAGACCTTGACGAAGCGGAGAAGGTTTGCCGGCGGTAACGGATTCTTTCTCCCGAGTCCGTCGTTCCGTCCTGATTCTCTCTGGTTCTGGATTCATCCTCTCGAGTCCGTCGTTCTGCCCTGATTCTCTAAGGTCCCTTAGTAAGGCTGTTTATGGTTTAAAGACTTTAGATTGATCATGCGTACTTGCAAAATAAACGAAGACTGAATCAATTGATGATAAAAAGTATTTTATGATTTCCATGATTGAATAATCTGGAAATTCAAGAACATAGTAAAATAAAACCCTAGAAAAGTTAGTGATGGAAGAGAGAGTGATTAGAGGTGGTAAAAGGAAGATAAGAAAGGACAAAAAGAAAGATATGTAAGAGAGAAATAAAGCAGGAGGTGGGGAGGACTGGAGGAGGCCATGCAAGCAGGAGGAGGTGGAAGCAAGTTGAAGGGGAAAGGGAGAAATAGTAAAAATAGTAAAAACTAGTTGATGACTCCGGCCTTTTTCGGGGCTTTTTCGGGGACTTTTTCGAATAAAAAGCACTAAATAATAATTTACATATGATATAAGAATTATAATTTAAATAGTAAAAATAATATTGTTTTATTATTAAGATATTATTTTGATATAATGCTATTTTGATAATCATTAAAAGTAGACGCTCTCGACCTGTTAGGACGACTCAAACCTGCACAAAAACCACAACTAATTGACTCAATTTATCTGTATATTTTAATGGCATGAAGCAAAACTAAACTCGAACTCGACTGAATTTGCTCGATTAATTGGTTTAACATTAAGGGACTAATAATTTTTTACTTATTTATTAAGGGATACGTAAAATGTATACCAATATTATCTTATTTTTTAAAAAACGCTATTTGTAATATTATGTAATAATTATAAAAAAATTTGATGCTCTTAACACGTAAGCTTGACTCGAACACGCACAAAAAGCGCAATGAATTGACTCAATCAATCCATAAATTTTAACGACATGAATCCGTACTTAACTCGAATCCGAAATGACTGAACGTAAACTCAATTGAACTAACCCGATTAATCGGTTAAACAGTTAAAGATCAATAATTTTAATTTATTTATGTACGTATCCGTAATATAAAAATTAACATACTTATGAATAAAAATTTAATATATTGTATTTGTAAGACACAACATATCCACACCGAATTAATTAAAAAAATTCATACTTATTAATAAAAAATTAGTATAAAAAATCAACATGTTTATGGATAGAAAATTTAAAAAAGTTATCATATTTCTAAACAAAAAATTAATATAAGAAAATAAAAAATTTAATATAAAATCTACAGTTAAAAAAATGGTCCATATTATTTAAAAAACTTGTCATAGTTATGGATAGAAATATTATTATAAAAAATTTAGTAACTAAAAATTTGGTGATTGAGCCATTAAAATTTGATGATAATATTGCATTTATGCAAAATTTAAAAGTTATCATTCTAATTTGTAGAAAAATACTATTGAAAAATCCAAAATTATTATGAAAAGCATGGTCAATATTAATTAAAGTTGTTATCATACTTATAAATAATAAAATTAATATTAAAATCTGAAAATTAAAATAAAAATACATGATAAAAAACATGTCTCGTACTAATTAAAAAACTTATTATACTTTTGGATTGAAAGTTAATATAAAAGAATCAGAAAATCTAATATTGAAAATTCGCAATTTAAAATATGGTCCATATTTCATACTCATGGATATAAAAGTTATCTATTTCATTTAGAGATACTAAAATTAATTTAAATGGGATATTAAATTAAAAAAGGTATTTGGGATACTTAATTACTATTTTATATTTGCCATACTTATGGATAAGAACTTAATACTAAAAAGTTATAATTAAAAATATACTTACAAATAGAAAAATTATATAATTTTTTTTATATTTATCACATTTATTGATAAAAACAATTATTTATTTTACTCTAATAGATTAAGTTAGTATTTTTTTATGTGTCATATTACTCATATATATGGAAAGTGATTAACCGATTTAAGATTAAGTGATCAATATTTTTTATTTATTATGGTTCATATTACTTGAAAAGGTTGTATTAATTATGGATAAAATATTAATATAAATAATTTCATAACTAACAATATGGTGACTAAGACATTAAAATTTAATGACAATATTGCATTTAACTTTCATATTTATAGATAGAAAACTAATATATAAAACTTAACATATTTATGGTTGAAAATTTAAAATGTTATCATTCCTATTTATAGAAAATTAATATTGAATTTAAAAAGATAATTAATAAGAAAAGATGAAATAATATGAACAAAGATTGAATTTTTTTAAAGATAAAAAATCTTCTATATTTACATGAATAAGACAAAAAAAATTACGGAAAAGATAATGCAAGTTTTTTATCCAAATTCAATTTAGGTAAGTAATAATATAGATCATGAATATTTTTTATTGAATTTAAAAAGATAATTAATAAGAAAAGATGAAAAAATATGAATAAAGATTGAATTTTTTTAAAGATAAAAAATCTTCCATATTTACATGAATAAGACAAAAAGAAAATTAAGGAAAAGATAATGTAAGTTTTTTTATCCAAATTCAATTTAGGCAAGTAATAATCTAGATCATGATATTTTTAATCAAAATTTGATTTAAAATAAATATTTTACATAAATAAATAAAATGATAAAGATAAAATAATTTTCGTTATTTTTATTTAAATTTCGAATTAAACATTTTTAAATATAATTATATAAATAGATAGAAAGGAATTTAATTGAAAATATAAATAAAAAATATTATTTTTAAATATAAGATGGGGCAAGATTCAATGTGGTGAGTTCAAAAGATAAAAAATAATTTTCATTTTTTTAAAAAAATTCGGATTTATTTTTTTATTTTTAATTAAAATTCGAATTAATTTTTTCCACATATAAAATATAGTGTAATTTTAGTTTTATATAGAAAAAATTAATATTAAAAATATTTTCCTACCTTATTATGATAACAATCTATCATTTATATATTAAAAAAATCTTTTGTTTTATTTTTCCTTTCTTTTAATTTTTTATTAAATATATTATAACATTAGTTTTTATAAAAATTAGATAGATTTTCAGAAAATTTAAAAGAAAAAATTATAAATAATAAGAATAATAAATTACTTTTTAAATATAAGGTTAGGCCAAAATTGTTCTGGTGGGTCAAAAAGGTTCGACTTTAATATATAGTTAATTATTAATTAATAATTAATATAGATAGATAGATAGATATTTAAAAGATATTATCATTTATATGGCTATTTTTATTTCAAAGATATTTATGTAACCACATGTACATATTTTTTCTTATATTTTTTAATTTATCTTTTACAAATATGATAAATATAATGTCCTTTTTATCTATATTGGTAAAATATACTAATATTATTTTATCTTTATGTTTATTTGGAGATAAACTTTTAAAAATATTATTCTTTATGTTTATTTGGAGATAACTTTATTTGCATAATTAACTATAAAAAACTATTATTTTAATAAAGGGGTGATGTAGCGCAATGTGGTAGCAGAAATTGCTCCGGCTTTAGTTATTAGTAATAGATAGGCAAATCTGAGCCATAGGCTTCCCGTACATTAGTAAGGCTGTTTATGGTTTAAAGACTTTAGATTGATCATGCGTACTTGCAAAATAAACGAAGACTGAATCAATTGATGATAAAAAGTACTTTATGATTTCCATGATTGAATAATCTGGAAATTCAAGAACATAACAAAATAAAACCCTAGAAAAGTTAGTGATGGAAGAGTGAGTGATTAGAGGTGGTAAAAGGAAGATAAGAAAGGACCAAAAAGAAAGATATGTAAGAGAGAAATAAAGCAGGAGGTGGGGAGGACTGGAGGAGGCCATGGAAGCAGGAGGTGGAAGCAAGTTGAAGGGGAAAGGGAGAAATAGACAGAGAACAATGAACGGACGCGATAGAAGTCAAGGCCAAAGTCAGTAAAATAGTAAAAATAGGCAAATCTGAGTCATAGGCTTCCCGTACATTTATAGTAGTGTAGATGTAGATGTAGATGTAGATGTAGATGTAGAAGTGTAGATATAATATTTCTTGTATCTTCTTTATGTACCCATTTTATACCCCATTGCTCATGGCCTTATGCTGAATTTTCAATAAAACCACCCTTATTTTGACAAACTGTACATTTAATCACCATTCCAACGATTTTCATATTTTTATCAATCAAGTGCGGTGAATTGCATTTATACCATTCATTTTCAGTTTTATTTACGAAAAAAGATGGATTTGCATGGTACCTCACCCGGAAAAAAAGTTTGTAAATGTACCACTTAATATACAAAATTACAAAGTATGTTTTTTTACATTATTACAATAAAAAAATTTAATTTATGTTTTTATTTAATTAAAAAATTGTGGTAAAACTTTTTAATTACGTGAAATTAAATTATTAGTGAAATTTCTAAATGAATTTTTAAATTAAAATAACAAAAATAAATAAAGAAAAATATGAGAACTTGTATGATTTTAAATTAAGAAAATCAAAAATCAAAAACGATAAAAGGAAAGTAAAAGATATTTTAAAATAATTTAGTTGGTTATGATTTTGAAATTAAGAAAACAAAAAATAAAAAGAAATAAAAAGAAACTAAAAGATATTGTAAAATAAACTAATTGGTTATGATTTTTGTCGAAGTCTACCAAGGCTAATTTGTATATTGTCAACCTTGTAGATTATACTATCATCTTGATGTATAATCTTTCCACATATTTAAAAAGAAAAAGGGAAAATCGTAAGAAAATGAAATTATCCTTTATTAAAATATAATAAAGGGGATGGAAAATTACAATAATACCCCTCCTAAACGAGAGGGTTATTGCAGGCCAAGACCATGCCGTTTATATGGGCCAAGGGTGTTGTCCATAACTGCCCATAAATCTGTGTCGGGTTATGTGTCGGGCCGACGCACTATTAAGTTCCATTCAAAGATGAATAAAAATATTAAATTAGAAAAACTTAAAATTAGAAGCTTTGTTATATTTTAAAAAATACAAACTAGAACAGTCGTTAAATTAGGTCTCACAACAAACAAAATATATCTTATTATAATAATCCAATCTCAGATTAATGATCCATTGAATTAAACATCAGATTTTGTAACTCAAATTTTCTTTTAGCAAACATATCGATCTTAACTTTTTGAAAAATCGAGGATTTGTCTATAACCAATAAAAAAATATGATTTTACATATTTACAATATATAATATTTCTTATAACAAAAATATTGTGGGTTGGGCGGGGCCCACTGACCGTGTTCGGCCGACTGTACCAGCCCACTTTATCATGCGGGTCGGGTCGGGCCCAATGGGTCAAACCCCTTGTCCATCAAACCCCTTGTCCAAACCCACCCTTATTTGCGAGCAAGTTGGGTAGGCCGACCCGCATTTGGAGAAAACTACTTCAAGGCATGCACTTCTAGTCTACTATCGAAGACAATTGTAGGATCGTTCGTACAAGTTTAATACTCGCATAGAATTCAGTTTTAGATTTTCCCCTCTGGTCTACTTCCCCCAGGTAATTCACCATTTTGGCATCATCAAAAAAAACACCATAAACATCAAGGCAGAATGTAGACATATAGAGCAAAATAGTAAAATTCATAAAAGTCGCAAAGTGATTCGAAACTCAATTAAAAAACCATCAAACAATTACACACAGATGGAGGTGGTGAATTCATTGCTCTCACCAAATACCTTCAAGACCATGGTATTGTACATCGTATCACTTGTCCCCATACCCCTTCCTAAAATGTTGGTGTCAAACGTTGACATCGAATTGTCCAAGAAAGGTCTTGCCCTCCTTGCTCAAGCATCTCTTTTCTTTCAATTTTGGGAAAATGCATTCCATATAGTTGTCTATTTGTACAATCATACAATCACTCCTCTTCTCAACTATGCCTCCACATATCAGCTCCTTTATAAAAAGGTACTAGAGTACAATCACCAACAGGCCTTCAGTTGCTTATGTTATTCCTTCGTTCACCCATATAAAACCATAACTATCTTATCATTCTCTCCCACGCATCTTCATTGGCTACATGTCCAAATATAAGGGTTACTTATGTCTCCATTTTCCAATCGGCCAAACCTACATACCTACCCATTTGGTCTCTGATGAAATCCGGTTTCCTTATTCCAAGTAAACGACTCCTTGTCCTACTTCGTATTCGGCACCTCAGCCGACAAACTCTCCTACTCATCTCCTCTCCTTGGTCGCACCCCGATCTCTTCCTCCATCGCAAACTGCCCGTACTTCCCCTCAAAGTCCGTCTCCTCTTACATCTCACTCTCTAAACCCTAGCCATTCAATTCCCATGCAAAGTCCTACTACATCGTCTCCTCGTCTCAAATGTCCTCATCTCCCCTACCTCTTGCTGTGAGTCCAATCTTAACATCTCCAATAGTCGGATTGGCCTCAGATGTCCAGCACACTATGATCGAAGCTTCTCACATGAGGCCATCTAATGTATCCACTCATGCCATGGTTACTTGTGCCCAAACGAGGAGTCTCAAACTAAGAGTGTTTCAAGCACCCTTCTCCACCCAATGTAGGTGACAAAAAGACCCCCTTTCATGCACCATAATGCAACAAGAAATCCAAGCCCTAATCTTCAATAAGACATGGATGTTAGTCCTGCGACTTTCCTTTACGAATGTTGTTGGGATAAATGGGTTTACCGAATCAAACGAAAAGTTGATGGCACAATAGAGCGTTATAAGGCATGCGTAGTTTCTAAAGGCTTTCATCAGGAAGGAGTGGATTACTTTGATACAATCAATCCGATTGTCAAACCTACTACCATGAGGCTTATCTTGTTAGTTGCAATCTCAAAAGATGGCCTCTTTGATAGTTGGTGTAATATCCGCTAAATTCTAAATATAATAAAACATGTAATTATTCCAATATTTTTTCTCTTAAATAGAGAATCTAATAATCTTTATAATTTCATATTATATTATAAAAGGTTATAAAAGTTTACTACAATGACAATTAAGAATTTAATTAAATATATTAAGCAAGTCGGGTAATTATTTAAATATTTTTCTCGTAAAAAGAGAGTTTAAATATTTTTTATATTTTTATTAATAAATTATAAAAATGGTATAAAGGATTATCAAAGTAACAAATAAAAATTTAAAACAAATGTGAGTCATTATAATTTTCAGATTTTATAATTGATGTATTAATACTAGGGGTGTCAATCGGGCGGATCGGGTCGGGTTTGGGTCGGGTCAATTCAATTTCGGGTAAGTTCGGATTCGGGTCAAATTCGGATATTTTGAAAATCGGATCAAATTGGGTTGAATCATTTCCGGTCGGGTGCTCAATTAATCGGGCAAAGTCGGGTTTCGGGTCAATTTCGGTCGGGTCATTCGGTTTTCGGTCCAACTTGATTTCAGATAAGTTCGGTTTCGGGTTTAGTCGGATTTCGGGTAAGTCGGGTTTCCGGTTTTTTCGGATTTTGGGTGAATCGGTTTTCGACTTTGGCCGAATTTCGGGTTAATATGATTTCGAGTAAGCCAAATTTTGATTCAGACCATATATCAAATGATTATTTTTTGTAGTTTAACTACTCTAGGGCATAAATATTTAATGTAGCATTTAATTTAAACATAATTATAATAAATATTCACTATTATTAATATTTTATAACATAATGTAATTTTCGGATGGTTTCGGGTTGGGTAACTTCAGATTTTCGGCTGGTTTCGGGTCGGGTAACTTCGGATTTTCGGATGACTTCGAGCCGGGTAGAATCGGATATCGGGTTGCATCAGGCTAGTCCATTCGGGTATAATCGGTTTTGGGTTAATCTCGAGTTCAGGTTTTTTCGGATTCGGGTCAAACATGTCTCGGGTATAAAACTTTTTATTGTTTTCTCGGGTCGGGACGGGTTCGGAGTCGGGCGGGTTATTCGGATCGGGTCAACTTTTGACAGCCCTAATTAATACAAAGCTAACAAAAATAAAAGAGAGATAAATAAAAAGGGTCAAGAGCCGGGACTTGAACCCGAGACCTGTTGCACCTTTCCCACTCTCACACACACTCATATCCGCTATGCCATTGTATTTCATCAACCCATATAAGACTTTTTATTATTTTAAACTCTTCTTTCTCTCTTCTTTCATTTAGAACATCAAACATGTCAAGTCTGATTGACGCTCTTCCAATACACGATCCTTCTTCTTCCCCAATAGCCATGGTGTCTTCCATTGCTCACCAAAACCTTCATCACCCCCATGTCATCAACCAACTAACACCCCCCCCCCCACCAATCTCTATTGTTCTTCCTCTCCTAGATTGGTCAATTCCATTAATGGAGGATCAAGAGAAGGACATATTTTCTCTATTTAAAGGGATGGAAATTTATTCCATTACTCACACCTTCATCCTCTCTTACTCTCTTCACAATTTCTCTTTCAAATAAAGCAAAAATCAGCCTAAGAGAAGCCCTTTTAATTGCTGAATTTTTTTCCCCCAAATCCCCTCAAAACCCTAGCCTTCCTTCACCGGGCCACCACCGGACCACCACTGAGCCGCCCAGCCACCCGTGCTCACCGCCCGGAGCCCCGCCGGACCACCACTGGCCTGCTGGTGCCACCCACCTGGTGGGCCCTGCCCCTCGCCCTTCCTCTGTTCCATCTTGTTCAACATTAGCGTAGGCTTGTATATCAGAGAAGGGTAAAATTCTTTTTTATTTTATTTTATTTTTAATCCCTTTTAATTTATAACAAGTAAATAATATTTTGCCACATCTAAATATCTTAAAAGATTCTAGTTGTTAGACAAAAAAATCAGATTTTTATGATTATTATTATTTACTAGTAAATAAATGGTTTTATTAACATGCATTTGTTCTTATATAAAAATAAAAATAAAAATAAAATATGGATAGACATGGGAAAATTTTAAATAAATTATGAGTTTATTATATGAGTTTTCTAAACATAAAAAGTGTGATTTAATAATATTTTTACCTTAGTTGGAATTTAATTTAATGAATAAAAGAAATATAACAAGATGATTGGATTTATTTATTTGAGACATTAGTAAATAGAAAAATGCTTGCATGTCTTTCAAAATCATATTATAAACTTATATATAATATGGATAAGGTATTCTTATCATAAGATAATTTTATATGATTAAGTTGAAGATTAAAAAAGATATATTAAATATTTTGCATGTGTTATTATATAAAGAAATACATTATAATAGACATGAGAAAATTGTTAAATAAAATCATGAGATTAAATTATGAGATTTATATACATGAAAAGTATAATATAAATAATATGATTACCTTATTTGGAGTTTATTATATAAATAAAAAGATCTAGAACAAGTTGTAGATAAAATATTATCTTAAGACTTTATATATTGAAAAAGAAGTTTGCATGTCCTTTAAAAATTATATTATAAACTTAATTATATTTTTGGATAAGATATTTTAGTCATGAGACATTTTATATGGTTAAAGTGGAGAATAAAAAGATATAATGAAGATAGACTAAAGATATTGCATAAAAAGAGCTTTATTGGATTTTATAAGGAAAGTAGTTAATAATATCAATATTGGATTTAAATAATCTAGATAATATCTTATTGGTGGACTTTACCTAATATTGTCACCTTGCATGTAATTATTAAGATTTACCAATATTTTAATAATATTGTTTTAACTTTGGGATTAAATTAAGAGGTATGATTATTTTAATAAATTTTAACCATATATTATTAATATTAATAATAAGTCAAAAAGGAGTTGCCTTGACTTTCAAAATTTTATAATACTTTATATAAATATAAATATTTTTATAAATTACTCTTGGGATATTACAACTAATGAAATAATAATCAAGAATATTTTTATTTAAACACCTCCATCTAAATTATTATTTTAATAATTTAGTTTTATAAATTCTCTTATGAAAAGGAAAATAAGAGAAAATAAAACCTTAGAAGAGATAAGGAATTTTAATAAAACATTCTCTCGTTATCTCTCGTGTCTTTAGGTCGAAGTCTCGATCCTGTCTAAGCCATCAAATATCCGATTCGTTCAATCGTAATTGCACACAAATTAAGACAAGTGGAATTTCTCCTTGTAGCCTCGATATTTCGTTTCCGTGAAATTTCTCGATGTTGGTTACAACTTGTTTGCTAATAATAAACGAATCTAGGAATATCGATTGTTAGAAATAATGACCGCTTGTTAACGTTATTACGATTATTAATGTTCAATAAGACTATTATGCTAGTCTTGTGACTCGGCTAAAGTCGTTGTTGCCAAGATCAAAAATAAATTACCCTAAATTACAAACCAAGTATAGCATGCAAGTAAGGGGTCGAACCCAAGAGAATCGGTATTCTGAACAATCAGCAAAGAACAAAACAGGGGTTTGAGAGTTTAAGCAAGCAAACAGATTAAGATTTCAAATCAATAAAAGGAAAGCAGAGTTCATTCAATCAATTCCACCTTTTTAATCATCCGATCATCGATTCATCCACTTTTCTATAATTCCTAGGTTAATTCCAAACCTTATAAAAGATTTCCGCTTATCCACGGTCCAAGCGAAATTATGATATGAAAAAGGACGCTTAATTCAAATCATGCAAAGCATTGAGGATAAAAGGATATCAAATCATGCAATCAAGCTATGAGTCTCATGCATAAAATAACAATCAAATACTCTTTATCAATTCCAGTCCACGGTCCTGGAAAAGAGTTGTTTCATGGATAAATAAGATTGCACAGACAACAATCAAACCTAATCCAAACAGTAGATCTAAGTCAATCAAACAAGTTGATCAGGCTCATAAAATCAAACATAGATCATGGAATTAAAACAAGAGTTTTGATATTAACCAAAGGATAGAAAAGTTACCAGAATCTCACAAATTACATAAGAAGGCTTCCTTGATCAAACAAACTCCAAGGGAAATTAGGTCTCCATAATACAAAATAAAACTAGGTTAAAGTAAAAGTCTCCAAAAGTATGCTAGATAATGTGATAACAAAGTCTGCTACGAAACTAAGCTTAAATAGTAGAAAAACAACCCAAACCTAAAGATATAAAAATATAATAAAAGATAGAATAAAGTCGAAACGGCGCTGGAAAACCGCCACCCGCGAGCGCGGGTTGCAACCCGCGATCGCGGGTCTTCTCATCTCTCGGCGTCTGCGGATCATCGTCCAACCGCGAGCATGGTCCTGACCTGCGAGCGCGGGTCCTGCTTCTTCTCACCCCTCAGATCTTCACTTCACCTCGATCTCGGCTCCAAACCCGAGGGCACGGGTCTTGTTCTCCATAAAGTCTTCAGCTCGAACTTAGGACTTCTGTCTTCAAAATCTTCAATTGTAGGCTTTTCCGATATTACAAATAAACACCCTAATCTAGCCTAAAACACTAAGAAATCCTAATAAAAATACATACTTATGCTGTACTAAAACCAGCGTATCAAATTCCCCCATACTTAGATCTTGCTCTTCCTCGAGTAAGCTCAAAATAAATATAACAATAAATCCTATCAAAGATCCACAGGAAGTAAAGGGAAATATGAAAAATCTAACTTTCAACTCACAACCCGAACCCAAGTAGAGAAATAATGAGCAAAGACATGAAAGCTCAAACACACACCTCACTAATACAAAATATAGCACTCAAGCTCTAAAACGTGTAGAGCGTCCTAGGATCTACCCAACATCTAAAGTGTAATCCCCAGACCCCAAAGTAGAATATGATTCTAAACACTCTGATTTTACCACTCATTGTACTTAGGCGCCCTTTCGGGTTTTCACCTAATCACTCATTTCATTTTTCTTCAGGTGTGCTCACATATACTCACATCTCTCATTAACCCCTTATTACCCCAGCCTAATGCTGGTCCGGGTTACCTGCTTATTACCTGAGCCGCCCTTTCGGGTTTTCAACTCATCCTAGGATTTTCTATGCCTTTTTTTCAATTTTTATGGCTTTTTTCTTCGTTTTTTTAAACTTTTCTCTATATAAAACATGGAACAAAGATCCCATAAAAATAACGAAAAATAAACTGAAAAGCAACTATCTATGATAAGCGTAGTGAGTATTTCCTCCCCCATACTTAAATCCTTCATTGTCCTCAATGAAATAAAGAGTAAGGAATTAAGCATAAAAGAGGAAAATCAGAAGACTCACATACGAAAGAAGATATGAACTCCCGGAATTGTAAGCACCAAACTCAGGAACAAACTGATTTGTCTGGGAACGAACCGCGAACGCCATCTTTACAACTCAACAACCAGATCCACACCATAGGACGTCTCCAATGAAAATGAACTGGACTCCTCAAAATAATAAAAACTCTGACGACGGCAGCACCCCCATACTTGAACTATACCGCAAGGATGGTGTAGACCTGATAATAGTAACGAACAATTCCAAGGAACTAGACATGGAAAGATATAGAAAAATGGAGTGGTGGATGATGGTAGAATATGGAAGAACACTCCTTTTTTTTCTCTGATTTATTTCAAGATTTATCTCGGGGGTTTCACCCAAAAACCTTTTATTATTATATATATATATTTTTAACAAAAAACAAAAACTGGATTCCGTCAGGGCAGAGCCGCGAGCGCGGGTCCTGGACCGCGGTCGCGGATCCAAGTCGCGACCTCGGTTCCAGCCTCAAGCTTTGCACTGTCTTCGAGATGGAAAAATTGTACCTGCAAGTTAGCCCGACAAAACCAAAACGAAACTAAAACTGAAAACTAAACTAAAAAGACAAAAATAAAAGAAAAGAAAAACTTACCTCGGGTTGCCTCCCAAGAAGCGCATTTGTTTAACGTCATTAGCCCGACGTCTTTTATAGCTCAGAATGGATCATCATCTATCTGGAACTGGACCTTTTTTCCTTCATGTGCAATAGATAATAGACCCTTTGAAACATCAATTACGGCGCTCGCCGTCTTCATAAACGGACGACCCAACAACAAAACCGGGTCGTATCTCCCCTTATCAATCTCCAGGACATAAAAGTCCGTCGGAAAAATTAAACCATCCACCTGCACTAAAACATCTTCCACAAATCCTTTCGGATGCACATTAGAGTGGTCAGCCAGTTCAATAGTAATATTAGAATCATGTAATGGCCCTAGGCCTAACCGCTCATATATGCTAAGTGGCATGACATTTATAGATGCTCCTAAATCAAGCATAGAATGCTCAATTTTTGTCTCACCAATGGTTACGGGAATAGTAAACCTCCCTGGATCTCCATACTTCTTAGGCAATTGCCTTTGAAACATGGAAGATACGTTTTCAACATTCTCAACAAGATTGATTTTCTGAACCTTCCCTTTTTCTTTTTGTTTCCTCTTAATAGTACATAATTCTTTCAAAAACTTAGAAAAATGAGGAATACTTTGAACAAGTTTTAAGCAAAGGGACATTTACCTCACACTTGGAGAAGGTTTCGAAAATTTCCTTGTAGTTGGCTGGCCTCCTGGTGTCCTTCAATGCCTCAGGAAATGGTGGAGCCGGCTTTTGTGAAGCCATGGAAGGAAACGAAGGACGAACATAAGAATCAGATTCTGTCGGAGAGGGGACCCGCGAGCGCGTGTAGGGACCCGCGGGCGCGGCTGGCAAACTGTGAGCACGGTCAGGATCTGCGGTCGCGGGTTCTGGCTGATGCTCAGTTTCAGCTTCGCTTTCTGTACCGCGATCGGGGCTATTCTCCTGCGAGCTCGGTTGGTTTCCGCTGGCTGGGATTTCAATATTCAGCTCTTTCCCACTCCTCAATGTGATTGCACTTACATTCTCCCTCGGGTTAATGGTCTGAGATGACAGTTTCCCCGAGTCTTTGGCTTCTAGACGATTAAGAATGGTTGCAATTTGACTTAATTGATTTTCAAGGCTTTTCACTGCAGCCTTGGTCTCTTGATTCTCCTTCATGAGCTGAGCAATAATAGCGGGATTTTCAGGAGGAACTTGAGGCCTTGGCACATAATTAGGCCTGAGAACATAATTGGGCTGACCTCCTTGTTGTGGAAAAGGCTGTTGAGGTTGTTGATTCCACCTAAAGTTAGGATGGTTTGCACACCCCGGATTGTAGGTATTCGAATATGGGTCATTTCGGGGTCTTGATTCATAATTCCTAATAGCATTAACATCAGCTGCTGGCTCTTGCATGATAGGGCATGCATCAGAAGGATGGCCTGTTTCACCAAAGATTCCACAAGCCCTTGAACTTGAAGCTCCATTACCCACCAACAGTTGCTTCATCATAGCCTTTAACTCCTTTACTTCAGCATTCAGGGCATCATTCACAGAATTTACATACCTACTGTTGGACCTCTTTCTTTGATTTCTGCATTGCTCAGCTAGAGTCTCCAACTTATCAAACGCTTACCTTGGGGTGAGATTTTCATAAGAACCTCCATAAGACGCATTCATCAGGCGCCTATCAACATCACAGAGCCCCTCAATAATATAACAGATCAGATCTTTATCAGAATAGCCATGGTAGGGACAGTTGACTATGAGCCTCTTGTAACGCTCATAATACTCATACAGATTCTCATCATCACCCTGCTCTAAACTGCTCAGCTTCTTCTTAATAGACGTTTGTTTGGCAGCATGGAAGTATTTCTCCAGAAAAGCACCCTTCATCTGAGCCCAAGTAGTAATCGTCTCAGGTGCTAAGTATAGATACCATTCCTTAGTTGCGTCAGCTAAAGAAAATTGGAAAGCCCTCAACATCAGCTGATCTTCAGTCACATCAGCCGACTTCATTCCCAGACAGACAGAATGGAACTCTACAAGGTGTTTGTTCGGATCCTCCCCACTCAATCCATGGAACTTAGGCAAATAATGGAGAAGACCAGACTTCAGCTCAAATTTCACACCTTCCCCTAGTGCGGGAAATTGAAGACCAAGCTGTTGTTGCTCTAGATTAGGCGCAGTCAGTTGCCTAATAGTAAGATTTGCCATGGTTACGAACTGTTCTTCAACCTCTGAATCAGATGATGAGGAAGAAGATGAAACTGGATCAAACTGAATGCCTAGCAGTTGAGCTTGAACTTTGATGCAGCCAAAACTAACCGGCAAGCGAACGGAGTCAATCGTAGTACCTCAAGTGTCGATCCCACAAGGACCAATGTAATATCAATTGTAACTCTACTAGTAAATTAAGCCAAAAGTATAAGGAAGAATTGAAAATCTATAACTAAGGTAATAAATAGCAAAGAAAATAAAGGATAAAAACTATGAGATAGATGTGTCTAAGGTTAAGGATCACCACATCAATGTTTCAATAAATAAAATAATATTCTGCCTGAATTTATTTGAAGGACCAACTATCTAAAGTAAACACTAACTCCTCTCGGGCGATAAGTGTATGTACCTAAACTCAACAAACAGTCGCTGTCGCGTAAAGCAAGTCTAATTTAGATCCTTTGAGCTGTTTAGAGACTAGGGATAAACAAACCTAGCATTCGCTGTCGCGTTCCGCTAAAATAATTCAAACCCTAGAACTAGTACGATAGTTAAAAATCACACAAGAGAAATTAAATTGCTGTCGCATAGATAACGCTCAAGTTTAATACCTAGGGATCTAAAAAGAACCAATTTTTAGTCCTTAACTTATCAGTATCCTATTATTGTTATCTCCGGTCGGTCTCAAACCCTAATAGGAATCCTATATGCAAAAGCAAGTAGGGCATAACGCAACCTAGGATCGAATCAAATATATTTCAGTTCAGACAAAGAATATAACTTTAATTAAATATATTTTGAATGGATCACCAAAACCCTAGAACTAGGAATTTAGCCAAGCATGATTGAAGACATACTCATCATAATATATAAATTAGCCAAGAATTATTCAATACAATCAAAGAATAAGAAAACTTGGTCTCAATTATATAGATAATCCAAATTAAGGGGCTAGAACATTAAACACAAATCTTCAAAGTGCTGGCCGAAATCCCTCGTTAAAACTTGTATCTGCGGCTTCAAACAAAACTCAGAAAATAAAACTAAAAACCTCGGCTAATCTATTCTAAAGCTAATCTCCTTTAATAACGTGGCTCTCCCTCCTTAAATACACATGAGACTTTTAACTAGCGGGACCCTCACCTCCAAATTCTTGTTTGACACACAGCACTTTCACGATCAAATTGAAATGGGCCATGGGCTTTTATTTGTCCTAATTAAACACCTCCCTCTTTATGAACCATCATCGTGGCCCATATCACTGAAACCGGGATTCAATATTTGAATACTCTCGAGCAACTTAATTGGGTCTTCTGAAAATAGTACTCCATCACCTCCTACAATAGCCTTAAATACCTGAAATAAAATAAAACACGAGTGTAGATTCCGAATACATAATAAAAGAAAATAAATATAAAATATGCAAAATATGCATGAAAATGACCTAAACTAATATGCAATTAGACTCCTAAAATATGACTAAATTAAGCGTTATTAAACTTGACGTCTCAACTCTCGTAGGGTCCTGTTAATTTCTGAATCAAAAGGAAAAATAGGCGAATTATCAGTAGAACGGGTAAGAACCATAAGATAGGTTCTTACCAGATTCAGGGGTTCTAGACGAACCGAACCGCGAGCGGGGGTGTCAAACAGCGGGCGCGGGTCAGGCCGCGAGCGTCGAACCGCGAGCACGGGTCATCAGAAACGTAGATTTATCAGAAAATTAAAACCGATTCCCCAGCAACAGCGTCAAAATTTGACTCGGCTAAAGTCGTTGTTGCCAAGATAAAAAAATAAATTACCCTAAATTACAAACCAAGTATAGCATGCAAGTAAGGGGTCGAACCCAAGAGAATCGGTATTCTGAACAATCAGCAAAGAACAAAACAGGGGTTTGAGAGTTTAAGCAAGCAAACAGATTAAGATTTCAAATCAATAAAAGGAAAGCAGAGTTCATTCAATCAATTCCACCTTTTTAATCATCCGATCATCGATTCATCCACTTTTCTATAATTCCTAGGTTAATTCCAATCCTTATAAAAGATTTCCGCTTGTCCACGGTCCAAGCGAAATTATGATATGAAAAAGGACGCTTAATTCAAATCATGCAAATCATTAAGGATAAAAGGATATCAAATCATGCAATCAAGCTACGAGTCTCATGCACAAAATAACAATCAAATACTCTTTCTCAATTCCAGTCTATGGTCCTGGAAAAGAGTTGTTTCAAGGATAAATAAGATTGCACATACAACAATCAAACCTAATCCAAACAGTAGATCTAAGTCAATCAAACAAGTTGATCAGGCTCATAAAATCAAACATAGATCATGGAATTAAAACAAGAGTTTTGATATTAACCAAAGGATAGAAAAGTTACCATAATCTCACGAATTACATAAGAAGGCTTCCTTGATCAAACAAACTCCAAGGGAAATTAGTTCTCCATAATAGAAAATAAAACTAGGTTAAAGTAAAAGTCTCCAAAAGTATGCTAGATAATGTGATAACAAAGTCTGCTACGAAACTAAGCTTAAATAGTAGAAAAACAACCGAAACCTAAAGATATAAAAATATAATAAAAGATAGAATAAAGTCGAAACGACGCTGGAAAACACGCCACCCGCGAGCGCGGGTCTTCTCTTCTCTCGGTGTCCGCGGATCATCGTCCAACCGCAAGCGCGTTCCTGACCCGCGAGCGCGGGTCCTGCTTCTTCTCGCCTCTCGGATCTTCACTTCACCTCGATCTCGGCTCCAAACCCGAGGGCACGGGTCTTGTTCTCCGTAAAGTCTTCAGCTCGAACTTAGGACTTCTGTCTTCAAAATCTTCAACTGTAGGCTTTTCTGATATTACGAATAAACACCCTAATCTAGCCTAAAACACTCAGAAATCCTAATAAAAATACATACTTACGCTGTACTAAAGCCAGCGTATCATCTTGTTTGTGTGACCTTGCTTGTTTACGATCTCTTTTCAAGATCGGTTTGGATTAAATAGTAAGGGGTGCAGGATTAACCTGACACATCTATATAACCTACTAAGTCGTATGGCACCATGCCTAAATTCCACGACTTTAAAGATCATGATCTAATGTCTGCTCCTGTTTGGAGGAGGGAGGTGCGCACCCTAGCTAGGTGCCGGAACTTCGTTCCCATAAGTGGACCCGGGCCTATTCATGCCCCCCACACTCTTAAAATCCATTAACATAAATGAAAGTTTTATCACGACATAAGATAAGTGCCAAAGAACAATTAAAAGAAACCAAAACCGGGTCGGAATAGTACAACTTGCTTAGAAGACCACCCGGCTCTCGGTTCTTGAAAGATCATCTTTCCAATCTGAATGCTTATTTCGGCTTGTCTAAGGTGGGTTTGGTACTTGAGTGCCTTCGGGCCACCTCCCCTATTTGGAGCACCGAATAAAATGAGGTTGGTTGAGGTCCGACAAGGGTGCGGGAGTTTTTCAAAACTTGTATGAATTAATAACGTTCCCAACATACCTTCTATTCTAAGAAGTTCTACAATCCCGTAGTTCTTCATTTCGATTTAAGGGTTATCTCAGCTTGAGATTTACTCAATCCCATCCTTAAAACTCAACATAAAGTTTCTACATCTCAAACACATCCCGATAATCTCTCTTGATAAGTTATAAACTACCGTATTACCCTTGAGAAATTCCATTCTCACTTGCTTAGTCTCTTTAGACTAATTCCGCTTTTCCGCATTTTTGCCTGGTATTTCTCGCCCTTCGTGACAAATGCTAGACTCTAGGAGGTTCACACCGAAATTTGAAGACAAAGTCTAGAGAGTTCAAGACGAGTTATGCAAGGATAGAAGGTCAAGGAAAGACGACGTTGAAGGAAGAAAGGAAGGAATTTTCAAAGAGCAACACATTCAGAAGATAGTGCACCAACTCTTCTATTTTAACCAAGTAAACTATCATCATATGTGTTGTCTTGAAAAAACATACTTGTATTTTAAATACGTCTTTTCAACCCTTTTTAATATGGGTTCCATTTCCGTTGTTACATCATTGTAAAACGACTCTCAATGTAATAAACGAATGTTCTTATCAATGAATAAAATTCCGCTTAGTCATTTCATCTTTAACTACATTTAATTAAATTATTTAAAGCCTTGGGTGATTTGGATGGTAAAATCCGAGGTCACTGGCGGTAATACCCATCGTCGCAAAATAGGGGTGTTACAGTTGGATATTAATAATGCATTCCTTAATGATGATTTGCAAGAGGTTGTCTACATAGATTAGCCAACGCGGTTTGTTCATAGTTCTTTCCCTAACCATGTTGTAAGCTTTGGAAGGATCTTTATGGATTAAAGCAAGCACCTCGCGCATTGTTCAACAAATTGAAGTTTTATTTACTTCATCATGGGTTTCGAGCTTGCCATTCCGACACCTCCCTCTTTATCATATTCTATGCACAGACTGTCACTTATTTGTTGGTCTATGTTGACAACATTATTATTACAAGATCTGATCTCGACTTTATACGAAATTTCATCGCTCAGCTTGACTGCTCGTTCTCACTGAAAGACCTGGGTCCCATAAAATTCTTTCTTGGCCTCGAGGTTTTGTATGTCAGTCCAATGGTTCTTCATCTCTCTCAGGCAAAATATATGCGAGATCTCTTGGAAGATGATGACATGTTGGCCAAACCGATCTTGTCCCCTACTAATCCAAGTTCCACTCGATAGAACTTCATACCTGACGATATCTTTTCGGACCCCACAATCTATTATTGAGTGGTTGTTAGTATTCAATATTCTATAATAATGTGCCCGGTTCTTAGTTACGTAGTCAATCGTGCCTGACAACACATACAACGTCTTATGCAGTCACATTGGCGGGATGTAAAGTGCATTCTTATCACACCAATCTTGTAGTCTACTCGGATTCTAGTTGGGCCATCGATCCTAATGACATGCGGTTTCAACATGGTTTCATTATTTTCTATGGCAACAACTTAATTAGTTGGTCTAGTCACAAGCAAAAGATGGTCGCCTGCTCAATCACAAAAGTAGAGTATCATGCTTTGTCATTTGCCACAGTCAAATTAGTATGGCTCTTTTAGCTGCTTCAAGAAATTCGTTAGCCTATTCCGACACGCCACCACTGTTGCTTTGTGATAATCTGTCTACTACTTTTTTTGGTAAACAATCTAGCTATAAGAAACAAGTCTAAAGACATTTAGTTGAATTTTCACTATGTCAGGGAAAAAGTGGATTCCAAAGACTCGTAGTTCGTCATATTCCCGCTACATATCAACTGGTTGATGTCTTCATTAAAGCTCTAACCGGTCACTTATTTGTTTCCATTCGTTCCAAGCTGCTAGTTACTCTACGTCTATCAATATTGTTGGGGTGGGGGTAATAGCAAAAGGATAGAATATTTTTGTTATGAAAATAATATCTTATGACGTATTATATTATCTTTTCATATATTTTGTATTATATTCTTCCTTATCTATGATAAGACTACTTGGAGCCCAAGGCATGTAACAATATATATTTGTAATCTTGTGATATCAATATAATATATCTAGTCACTCAATATTCAAGTCTTTAAATTTAGCTTGCGACGGACCTTGTTTTTGCTCCTTAAGGGAACATAAGGTCAAATACAGTGTGCCTTTGTGTTCTAGTCCATTCATTAGGTATAACAGTGCAATCTATCCTTTTCCTATTTCAAAAATCACTCAAACTTCGTGATAACTTGGTGGTTTCAATCCAATCGCAAACTTGACAATTTTTTCAACCATAATGAAATATTAGAAGTATGAATAATTTTTAAGGGAATAGCACTAATATATAAATATTGAGCAATTCATTAACTAACCTCATCTCTCTCTTTCTCTCTCTCTCCCCCTCCTTTTTATACAATTGGTTCAAGTAGTTTGCATCTTGGGTACTGAGCAAAAGAATGCCCAATGCTCTTTCCCTTATAGATAAAAGCATGTTTATAAGACATTTCACATTGAGCATCATCTCCAACATCCCAATATCCTCACCAATATCATGATACTTTCTACTTTTTTCTCACCTTCCTCTTCACCAACTTGAACAATTGTTCTTTTTATTTCATTTAACATCATTTAGAGCTTGTAAACAAGATTCAACATTACTATGAGTTTCTACAATATGATGCTTCAGCCTAAAAATTCCACCAAAATAGATATTATTATAATGGTTGCACTTCACTTTCCTAGAGCAAAATACATCTTAATAGTATGCTAACCTAATTTGATCTATTTCCAATAAAATATTCCTTTTTTATTAGCAAATGCTACACTATTCATTCCAACTACCTTGTATAAATTAGGAAAGCAATGTAGCCATTGCACACGAGAACAAAGTACATAACTAACAACACAAATTAAAGCATAATAATTGCAAATATAACCTTGAAACTAAAAATAAATACCAAATCCTTGCAAAATGCAAAGTTAAAAGTATTGTAATGCACTACAAAAAAACGCGAATTTAGCGACCAAATCGTGGTCTCTAAATGTGGTCGCTAAAAGGCCGGTCACTAGCCACTTGGCGACCATGTGGTCATTGAATATAGCGACCATGGCGACGATATGGTCGTTGCATCTAGCGACCATATGGTCTCCACAAAGTGACCATAGTCGTCATTGGTCGCCAACACTGTGGCGACCACAGCGACCACGTGGTCGCCCACATTAGCGACCAACTGGTCGCTAATACGAGCCAAACCGTCGTTTTGTTGCGGCACATTAGCGACCAGGGGTTGCGAAATGGCGACCAAGTGTTCGCTAAAATTAATAAACGAGCGCACGACCCTGTCCTTTCTCCGAGAGCAAAGCGCACGATCGTGCGCCTTGGAGTGCACGATAATGATTGCAATTAGCGACCACGTGGTCGACAATTGATTTTTTTAAAAAAAAATTACGAATTAATTTAAATAATTCATGTTAATTTACAGAAATTTAAATAATTCATTAATTTACATAATTCACATTAATTTACAATATTTAATAATATTAAAAAAAAAACTAATCTAGCCGGCTTCGCCGGAGCCGTCCGCGTCCTGGTCATTCCCGTCGGGACCGGGATGGCGGGACCCACCGGCCTAGGGGTCGAAGCCTCCACTTCGCATCCGATGCATGAACGCCTCGACCTCGAGCATCCTACTCTGTAGGTCCGCCTCGATTTGCCTAAGCCCGACGTTTTCCTGCGTCAATTCCGCCACCCGAGGAGCTGGACGACGCAGCACCGTCAATCGCTCGCCGTAAAACTCGGAGGCGGCGTTTCCGAGGTCGAAGATGGCGCCTCCCGGGCCCACCCCCCAGCGGCCATCAGAAAGGCATCACACTCGTCCTGAAAGGACGGCGGGGTGCCCGATTCCGAGGACCTTTGGGAGAGGATCTCATGGGTTTGAGCCTAACAAAATACGTACATAATATAAATAAAAATAATAATATACGAAATTAAATAAGACGTAAAATAATTAAAACTTACAGCGTTGAAGGCTAACCGCTCGTCTATAAAATGCCGATCGACGCCCTGCGTGAGCATCTCGATGAGAAGCTCGAGAGGCGTAATGCGGCGACGTCGTTTTTCTTCCTACGAAATTCATCAAGCGTGTTACGAACTATTAAGAATAATTAACTTAATTTAAGTTTAATCAATAACATACGTACCATTCGACGCATGGTGTCGAGGTGGGACCTCGAATCGCTACTGTGGTTCGCCAGATTGACATTCCGAATTTGCTTCTGGCGCGCACACTTGGCTTTGAACGCCTCTGTGGACCAATGAGTCGTCTTCCAGTTCTCCCAAGTGGCGGACTGGATGAAATTCGGCTTCGTTCCCGGCCCGATGGTGCTTCTTGATCAAGTCGTCGTATCTCTTCTTCGTTCTCTTCTCCCATAGCAACTGGACTGACTCGACGTCCATACCTGGCTGCGTGGGATCCCATCGGAAGTGCGTCTAATTAAATCCGAAAAAACAATTATTTAAAAAAAGTACTTAATTAATGCGGAATTTGTAAAAATAAATGCAAATTAAATAAAATTTACCCTCCAAGATTCAAACCAACGAGCCTTCAATGCGGTAGAGGCAAAGTCGAACTCCGACGCCTTATCGTCGGGTTGACCTTGTATGATCTGTGTCGACCACCGCGACACCATGCCCGACGGTTGCAAGCTGCGAAATTTCGAAAAACATGTTATAACATATTTAAAGGTAAGATAAGAATTTAAAACAATATATGGTAAAAAGGATTTGTACGTACCACCCACCGACAATGTAAAGATCCCAAATGCAATTGGAATCGAGCCCTTGACTCGATCCCGACGAGGACGTGGGTGTAGCGGCCCTAGGCTCCTCCGCTTGGGTGCCCGGCTCCTTTGTACTAGGATGACGGGTCCCCGTCGTCCTCGGACAAGCGTGGTGTGTCCGTTTGGGTCGCCTCGGATGAGTTCTCCTCGTTCGGTATCTCGGACGAGGAGCTCGTGCATGTCTACGTGATCCGGCTATAATAACACAACTAAAAAACAACAATAACAATACCATCAACAACAACAAGAGCAACATCAATCACAATAATAATAACATAAACAACAACAACAATTATATTTATTCAACAACAACAACAAAAATTCACTTCAATTCAAATTTCTCAAATTAAATCCAAATTTCTCAATCATTTTTTCCAAATTTCTCAATCATAACAACAAAAACAACAAGGACATCATCAACAACAACAATTTAGTCCAATTCAATCCAAATTTCTCAATCATTTTTCCCAACATTTCTCAATTTCAACAATAACAATCAAATCAACAACAACAACAACAACCCAAGCAACAATAATTTTTCAATCAATTTTCTCAATCAACAACAACAATCAAATCCACATTTAGGCAATTTCTCAATCAATTTTTTCAATCAATTTATACCAAATCAACAATCAATTTTTTCAACAACAACAATCAAATTCTATCAAATTCAATCCAATTTCATTCAAACTCTATCCAAATTCAATCAAATTCTTTCCAAATTCATCAAATCCACTATTTTATCAATTCAAAAATCTATCATTATTTATTCACTAAAAACCCTAAACTCTAAATTAAAATTTTCATTTAATCATAAACTACAAATTCAATCCAAATCTCAAACCCTAAATTCAACGGAAATACTCAATCAACCGAAAGAGGAACAAATTTCGATAAATACCTGGAAAAGGCGCTGGCGGGCTAGCGGCGAGCTAGAGGAGGAATCCGCGATGAAGGACGAAGGCGGAGGGCGCTGCTATGAAGGTGGAGGGTGCCGCTATGAAGGCAGCAAACACTACTATGAAGGCGGCGGGCGCTGTAGGATATTTAGTACGTTCAGGTCGTCGACCTCGACTAAGTCGTCGACATCTAAAGTAAATGCAGCAGAAATGAACTACAAGAAAGACTTGCACACAATGATTTTTTTATAGTGGAAACACTTGTTTGATAAACTCTATCAACCAAGTGTGAAAACCACTCCCTTCCAAGTTCTCGCTTGGAAGGATTAAAAGTCGTAGCTTGCTTTATTGATCTTTTGGATTAATTACACGAACACCCTGGATCTAGACCTACTTCCCAAGCACTCTAGAACTCGTTGTGAACTGAGTAACTACAACCCGCACTCAATCTAACAAAAGCCTACATCTTTCTCTCGAACTCTCGTTTCTTTCTTAGCACAAATTGGAGTATGAGTTCGTGCTATATCTAACCTAAAACCTTAGATTACAAACTAGGTCAGATAAGAGAGAATAATATCTTCCAATTCGGTTATGGCAAGATATTATTTCTATTATCTTTACAAAATCAGCCGAAGCATATAAAAGGATTACAATAAAATCAGCTTAGGACAAAGGCAATAATCGGCTTACAATATAAAATACATGAGATCTTTCTTAAAACAAGAATATACTATCCAAACTGCCAAGATCTCACGCGTCTTCAAGATCTCCGAGATTTGTCTTCAACACACGTCGACGACCTGACTAACGTTGGCGACTCTGTTCAAAGACTCGAGGTCGTTCACGTGGTAGACATTTGGAACCATCAAAATCAAAGCCTCCAACTTTTCTAACAAATTCCCCCTTTTTGATGGTGACAAACTCTGTGTAACCTGTATAAACATGGCAAGACCAAATATCGAACAAGATATGCAATAACACCAAGTTTGCCAAAAGTTCGCCCTAAGTTGGATAACCCACATGTAATTCAGCATAAATATTCCCATTATTTTATCTACCCCCAACCTTTTCCCCCTTTTGGCATCATCAAAAAGATCAATCTAAATAATCAAGCGAAAAGAGATAATCAAACAAGGGTAAATAGAAAATTATCCAACGTACATACGCAAACCACAACAAAAGAAACAAAATAGTCTTAACCATGCAACACAGAGAAAGCAAAAACACATAGAAGAAACCGAAGAGAAGTTTTTGAGATAGTAGATGTGCTATGAAAAATAAAGGGAACTAGATGTCAGCTACTCGAGCTAAGTCACTGACTTAGTAAGGTCATCCAGCACAACAGATAAGTCATGAACGTCAGTATTGAGCGCATTTTGACCGGAAATGAGTTGCCCAACCTTCTCAAGCAAATCCTGGTTCTGGCGTTGGAGATCAAGTAACAACTTCATGATTGAACCAGGTTGAGAACTTTCTCTTATTTCAGCGTTGATGCCCAACTCAGCATCTTCCATCTGAGCATCAGAAACAACGTCTTTTCCTGCATCCTTCGATACCCACTGATTATCCATTAATTTGTAGCCCATCTTACGAACAATATCAGAATTCAGGAGACGAACGTGCTCCACTTCTTTCTCAGCCTCATAAACCTCATGATAAAGGAGCACTTTCTTAACAACAGAATAGTATGGGAGAGCATGTGTGGGACTATCCTTCACAGTATGGGAACAGTATAGAAGCACCAATCGAGCAAGATTAACCGGTTCCTTTTGAAGAATCTTATCCATGACAAGAATGTCTTGGATCATATCCGTACTCCTCTTTTGTTCCCTAGGAATTAAGTTACTAATTACCCAAGTGAAGAGGACTTTCCTCTCAACAGTCATTGAATTAGTGGCAAAGGGGCCACTTTCAACGTCATCAACCTGTGTAACCTCTTTTAGCAATGTAGCCGAGTCTACTTCATCAGGCCATGCACCTCTATAATATTCAGCAAAACCTCTGTGCGGCACTTTCAGAAGAGTGGCTAACTCCATACTCGACAAGGTGAACTTCTCACCATTTAGCTCATAATGACCCATGGTCATCTTTTCTTTGTCTTCTACAGTCAACTACCTGTAGAACTCTTTCACTAACCCTGGATTGAAACTTTCCTCATCATGAAACAGATGATTCCAGCCTTGAACTGACAACAACTCAAAGACACCTTGTAAACCAGTTGACTCGATGAACTCATCGTCGATGATGAGTTCTTTGACAAATTCACGTCCAGCCATGTTACTTCCCTCGCCCTTGCTTTCTCCACTACCCTTTTTAGGTTTTCCACTCGCAGCAAGTCGTCCATTGGACCGAGTGGTCGCCTTCTTACTTTTCTTACACCTGATTGTTTTCTTAGATAAAACAGAGTCACCACCCTCGGATTCGCCAGGAGTGGGAGTTGATTCCCGACCTCTTTTTCCAGTAACTTTAGCACTAGATCCCCTAGTTTTTGGTTTCCTTGACTCCTTGGTTACCACAACATCATCCTCATCGGATTTTCAGATTCAAACAGTTGCCTAGTAATATCTTCTTTTGATTTTGCCTTAGAGGAGGATGCAACAGATTTGAACAGAGAGAGCTTGGGATCACTAGGAGTACCTTGTTCCGAGTCATCTTGACCTTCAAAATTCAAAGGCTGAAGAGGTGAATCTGGATTGTCGACTAGGTTAGTCACTTTGCTTGGGCCAACAACTTGTTTAAGGTCATCGACCTGAGCAACTTTTCTCGCCGAGTGTACAGTAGTCGTCTTCTCGGCTGCGACTGGTTCTGCTCCTCTTTCTTGAGACTCCATGGCCTCAATGGATTTCACAACCTCTTGAACGGAATCAAATTCCCTTTGCATGTTTTGAGGTTTGGAACTCTCAACTCCGAGCAAAGACTCGGTTTTCTCTTGCTTATTCTTTGCGGGTTTTGGAGAATTGGGTAGAGAGATTTGTGAAGATGGGGCGAGATTTTCTGATGAGATTGGAATTGGAGGGATTTCGTGAGGGATTGGGAGAGATTCATTAGGATTTGAAGAAGATTGGCCTGGTTCTTGGTTTTCTATGGATTGGGGACCTTCAAGCATCAATGGTGTAGCGGGCTTGTTGGCGGTTTGAATGGCTGCTAACAGCAGAGCCATGGTTTGGGGATCAACGACTTTCCCGAGCATTAGGGCTAGGGTTCACGGGGATTCAGTATCGCGAATGGGGGATGAGGGGTTAGGATTTTGGTGTGACGCCATATATGAAAGATTCAAGCTTTTTGGTAAAGGGTTTCAGAGAGATGAAGAAGAGCAAGAGATCGAGAATAATTGCAAGAGAGAGAGCGTACCTTTTTGGTAAAATTATCTCCGTATTTAAGCTTGTACTGAGTTGATGTGATGGAAACTAGATCTTCCCAAGATCTTTTGTTCAATGCAACTGAAAGGGCAAATTTCCTTTTGCAAAAAGATCTTCAAATATTTGAAAAGATACCGTTGGAGAAAGGTAATTCTTGTCTTACTCTGAAACAGACGTTCTCAACCTGTTCTGCGTCAACCACTTAACCAACAAATTTTCCAAAGAACTGACATTCCTCATGTAATGCACAGTCACTAACCTCACTCAAGTTGCCAACATCCATTAAAAAGAGAATATGCCTGGTTCTTTGGGGTTTTGCACGGGGGTGCCAAAGAGAACCAGGGGAAATAATTTATGTGGATTTGTCAATCAAGTAGGTAAGTCTCCGTTTATATCAAAACATATAAAAATAGGCTCATAGAGACTCCCTAACATGATAGGCTTAGGTAGGCTGTAGAGTCAACCATCATTTGTGCTTGTATTGAGGGATAGGAACATCAGGTTTAGACTCTTTTGGGCTCAAAGAATGGTTTCAATATTCATTTAATACATAACTCAAGAAGCAAAGAATGAAGACATTATGATGTGCATGGTCGTGAGTATGTAACAAGGAAACATTCAAATTTAACACCTCAAGATTATAAAACTTTTGAATCATAAATAGATCATCTAATCTAGCCAATCATCGAGGGAAAATAGATGGGAAATAGATTAGTGATGTAGAAAGTGATGTAGAATATCGATGTGCTTGGTTCATGAATGTTGTACAGGGTTCTTTGAGATGTTGATGGCACTTGTGTTGTCACAAAGAATAGGTATGTCGTCATACTTTAAGCCAAAGTCATGAAGTTGTTGCTTAAGCCAAAGAAGTTGGGTGTAACACGCGACAGCGGCTATGTACTCAGCTTCTGCAGTAGAGAGAGCAACTGAATTCTGCTTCTTGGATCCCCATGAGACAAGACATGGTCCAAGAAATTGAGCCATTCCAGAGGTACTCTTACGATCAACCTTGTTCCCAGTAAAATCAGCATCTGTGTACCCGACTAGACCAAAGTCACAAGAGGTTGGGTACCATAAGCACAAATCATCAGAACCTTTGAGATACCTTAGGATTCTTTTAACAACCATGAGATGAGATTCTCTTGGATCAGACTGAAATCTACCACACAAGCAAACACTAAACATGATGTTCGGTCTGCTTGCCGTGAGGTATAGTAGTGAACCTATAATACCTCGATACAGAGTCTGGTCAACCTTCTTCTCATTCTCATCTTTTCCTAAAGAAGTGGTGGGAGAGATAGGTGTATCAAAGGATTTAGAATTATCCAAGCCAAACTTTTTGACACACTCCCTGAGGTACTTTTGTTGATGTACTCTTGTACCCTCACTTCCTTGAACAACTTGAAGTCCTAGAAAGAACTTAAGTTCACCAACCATACTCATTTCAAATTCACTGGCCATGAGGTTAGCAAACTTCTTCACAAGTTTATCATCCGTAGAACCAAAGATGATGTCGTCAACGTAGACTTGCACAACCAGAGTGTGCTTTCCCTCTTTAAGAAGAAAAAAGGTCTTATCCACATGTCCTCGAACATATCCGTGTTGTAGCAAGAACTGAGAGAGCCTATCATACCAAGCTCGTGGCACTTGCTTCAGTCCATAAAGTGCTTTGTCGAGTTTGAATACATGATCTGGGTGAGTGACGTCTTCGAAGCCTAGGGTTTGCTCTACGAACACTTATTCCTTAAGAAATCCATTTAGAAAGGTTGTTTTAACATCCATTTGTTGATGCTTGAAACCATGATGAGCTTATGAAGCTATTAAGAGACGAATTGCCTCGAGACGTGCTACAGGAGCAAAAGTCTCATCATAATCTATCCCTTCTTGTTGGTTATATCCCTTAACCACAAGTCTTTCTTTGTTTCTCACAATGTTTCCAAAGTCATCAAGCTTATTTCTGTATACCCAACGTGTTCCAATAACAGTTCTATCTTTGGGTCGTGGAACTAGGTGCCAAACCTTGTTTCTCTCAAATTGATGAAGTTCTTCTTGCATAGCACACACCCAATCAGGATCTTTTAAGGCTTGATCCACGTTCTTGGGTTCCATGATAGAGAGAAAAGCGTTGAAGGCACAAAAATTTTGAAGTGAAGAACGCGTTTGAACACCTTTTGAGTAATCAGAGATGATGTTGGTTACTAGATGAGCATCTCTTTGCTGATAGTTCAATTGAAGCTGAGTGAGGTCAACCACCTCACTATTATGACCCTGCTCAATATTAGAATTATTTGTCTCTGCAACTTCTTCAGTTGGATCAGATACAACATCATCAGAATCTTCATGTTCTTCTTCCTCTTCCAAAGCAGGCATATCAGAATTTTCTGCGTCGTTCACTTGTTCTAGGTTGTTGACTACGGAATTTCGGACAATCTCAACAACTTCATCTCCTGACTCACTACAGAGACGAAAACTTATGTCTCCTTCATCGTTTTCTTCAATAGAGCTTCCTCCCATTGTTTTCTCATCGAACACAACATGAACACTTTCTTCTACTTTCCTTGTTCATTTATTGAAGACTTTATAGGCTTTGCTATGTTGAGAATAGCCTACAAAAGTTCCTTCGTCACTTCTAGCATCCATCTTGCCTAGATTATCCTTGCCGTTGTTGTGTACAAAACATCTACAACCAAATGTCCTTAGGTGGGCGACGTTCGGTTTTCTTCCTCTCAACAGTTCATAGGGTGTCTTTCCCAAGAGAGGGCGCACCATAGCTCTATTCAGCACATAACAAGCAGCATTGATAGCTTCTCCCCAGAAATTTTTTGGTAGACCACTCGAGATCATCAGAGTTCTCGGCATATCCTCCAAAGTACGGTTCTTTCTCTCAACTACACCATTCTGTTGAGGAGTTCTTGGGGCTGAAAAATTGTGACCTACACCATTTTCTTTGCAAAAGTCCAGGAACTAAGCATTTTTAAATTATGTGCCATGATCGGATCGGATTGAAACCAGAGGTACTCCAAGTGCCTTTTCTGTTAACTTCCTCCACGCACAGAATTCTTCGAATACCTGGTCTTTAGAAGACATGAAAAATACCCAAGTATATCGTGAAAAGTCATCAACAATAACATAGACATATCTATTACCTCCTCGACTCTTCACACGCATAGGTCCACAAAGATCCATATGAATTAATTCTCAAGGTTTAGATGTGCTTACCTCTTTCTTCGATTGAAATGAAGATCTAACATGTTTCCCTTTCACACAAGCTTTACAGATTTCATACTTGTTTGAATCAATCTGAGGTAACCCACGTACCAATTCCTGATTATGAAGTTTGTTGATAAGTTGTAGACTTGCATGACCAAATCTGTTGTGCCAGAGGTTGGAAACGTCTTCGATCACTTGAAAACACAACTTTTCTTCAGGCAAGAGCCAGGGAACAACCTTATAAAGATTGTTTTCACAAGTTCCCTTCAAAAGAGTCTTACCTGAGCTAACATCAATTACTTGACATCCATGAGAATCAAAAACTACTTGATAGAGATTGTTCGCACATAATTGGGAAACACTTAAAAGATTGTATCTATGACCTTTGACATAACTAACGTTGTTGACACAAAAGTTCTTAGAGATTCTTACCTTACCAATACCTACGAATTGTCCCTTACTAATATTACCGAAGGTGATGTTGCTACCTTCTTGTTGATGAAGTGAGATAAATGACTCAAAGCTTCCCGTCATATGAGTTGAGCAAGTACTATCGAAGTACCAGGGACCACTTTCTCTCACTTCATTCTCTTTTGGAGCATCTATGGCCATGATACACACTTCTCCTTGTTCACTTGCCTCATCTTCAGCATCGGAATCATCCCAAGTAACCAACAAAGCGCTTTTGTCTCCTTTTGACTTCCTCTTGACACAATTTCTTGCAAAGTGTCCTTTTCTCGAACAGTGATAACAAATCACTTCTTTCATGTCTCTGACGGGTTTTGTTCCTTTTGAAGGAGTTTTATCATTGCGATTCCAAAGCCTTTTCATGGCTCTTGAAATAAACGCAACTTCCTCGTCACCTTCAACTTGATCATCATCACCTAGTGCAAGATCGAAGGCCCTTTCAACTTTCAAGGCAATGTTCTTAACCTTGTCAGTTTCGAGGCAATGATCTCACCTTTGCTTTATTCATCCATACATAGTCAACTTTCCTATGACATCTTCCAAGGTGAGTGTCTTGGTTTTACTGTTGGTAAGCATCGCAGCAGCAGCTTCATTCCATTTTGCGTTGAGCCCTTGGATCAACTTGCTAACCCGCTTCCATTGAGGAAGCTTTTCACCATGAGATTCAAGTTGGTTAACCACAGCTTGAAATCTTGAGTGATAATCACCCAAGTTTTCATTCTTTTCTTGACTCATTCCTTCATACTCCCTTTCCAGAGCAATGATGCGATCCTTTTTCACATCATCATTTCCTTGGTGGAGCCTTTTGAGAGCATCCCAGATTTGCTTGGCCGTCTTGTACTGGACTACCTTCTTCAGATCTTCAGGAGTTAGAGCATGGTGAAAAACCTTCTAAGCACGAGCATTCTTCTCTAGCTCCTTATAATCCGCATCACCATAATCTTCCATCTTTTTCTCCTCTTTTCCATCAGCAGTGAGAAAAGTTTCAAGACCCATCTCGATAACCTTCCAGAGTTGTCCATCGAGTGAGCAAATATGGGTCTCCATTTGCTCGACCCACCAATCATACTCACCAACTTTGAGCACTGGTGGCTTCCAGAATGAATCACTGATTGTTGTGTTTGTCGAAGTCATCTTTCCTGTAAAACGATAAGTACTAAAACAGATCTAGAGCCAAGCTTTGATACCAATGGTAGGATCGTTAGTACGTTCAGGTCGTCGACCTCAACTAAGTCGTCGACCTCTAAAGTAAATGGAGCGGAAATGAACTACAAGAAAGACTTACTTGCACACAATGATTTTTTATAGTGGAAACACTTGTTTGATAAACTCTATCAACCAAGTATGAAAACCACTCCCTTCCAAGTTCTCGCTTGGAAGGATTAAAAGTCGTAGCTTGCTTTATTGATCTTTTGGATTAATTACACGAACACCCTGGATCTAGACCTACTTCCCAAGCACTCTAGAACTCGTTGTGAACTGAGTAACTACAACCCGCACTCAATCTAACAAAAGCCTACGTCTTTCTCTCGAACTCTCGTTTCTTTCTTAGCACAAATTGGAGTATGCGTTCGTGCTCTATCTAACCTAAAACCTAAGATTAAATACACACAAACTAGGTCAGATAAGAGAATAATTTCTTCCAATTCGGTTATGGCAAGATATTATTTCTATTATCTTTACAAAATCATCCTAAGCATATAAAAGGATTACAATAAAATCAGCTTAGGGCAAAGGAAATAATCGGCTTACAATATAACATACAAGAGATCCTTCCTAAAACAAGAATATACTATCAAAACTGCCAAGATCTCATGCGTCTTCAAGATCTCCGAGATTTGCCTTCAATACACGTCGACGACCTGACTGACGTTGGCGACTCTGTTCAAAGACTCGAGGTCGTTCACGTGGTAGACGTTTGGAACCATCAAAATCAAAGCCTCCAGCTTTTTTAATAGGCGTCGCTCCTAATTTCCTAGCGAGGGAGGCCGCGCGAATGGAGGTGGCGTGATGGAGGCGACTCGAAGAGGCGGCGGCGGAGGAGGACGAAGGAGGAGGACTAAGGAGGAGAAGGACGACGGAGGCAGAGGACGGAGGACGGAGGAGGAGGAGCGGCGCGAGGAACTTAGGCGGCGCGAGGGGCGGCGCGAGGGAGGACGGAGTTGTGTAGGTAGTGAGCAAGAGAGAATCGGGAGGAGTTTGCGAGAATGAAGGGGAAGTGGGCCATGCCAGCACATTGGCGACCATACGGCTGTGACCATATGGTCGCTAATTCCGTTAGCGACTATATGGTCGCTAATCATAAAATTTGGATTAAGAGCAGGAATTTCAGAATTCCTCCAAATTATTTCAGAACTCGCGCCATAAATTTCGGTTTAGCAACGATAGGGTCGCTATTTGGTCACCAATATGAAATAAAATTGAACTACGCGCTAAAAATTGCAATTCCGAGCTAAAATTTTAAAGTTAGCAACCATATGGTCGCTAAAATCAATAAAAAAAACACGACCCTAACCTTTCTCTGAGAGCTAAGTGCACGATATGTCGTTCATTTACGACCACGTGGTCGCCATTACTAGCGACCATATGGTCGCTATTTTGGAGACATTATATGTAAACAAACACTACCAACAATATTTAGTTGAGGACTCAAATGGGACAAAACGAACAAGTTCATTGCTTCCACACAACCAAGTTACAAACAACTTCATTACAACTTACGTATGAATAACACTTGCTTCTTGTAAAGCAAAAACATTAACAAACAACTTAATAAATTACAAATTAGATGACAAACATCATTTATTTTTAATAAGCAACAACCCTAATCTCAGCTCCTTCGAGCACGCGAAGCTGCACAGCCGTTTCACTGGCCTCTATGCGGTCTGTGATGTCTTCGCCGTTCAAGAAAAAACGGCAAAATCTCGGAGGTGCTCCCCCGCCAGATGACCTTCAACCAGCGATCACAACTCTTAATGGGCGATATGGTCTGGTGCTCCATTCCGTTCTGCTCTCTCTATCCCAACGCACATACACGATTGAGAAATGGATGAGTTCTGGAGCAAAGGCGGTCGTGCGCCTGGAACACGCTCTCCTTTGATGAGCTATTGATCGGATGAATTGGAGATGGAATCGAAGCTTTAGGTGAGGGTTTGATGTTTTGGAGTTGGAGATGAGCAGGATGGAAGACTAATGCATGTTGTAAGGAGATGAAGTCTCCTTTTATAGTTGGAAATGAAGATGAGGATGGAAGACTTGTGATGTGCATGCATGCCTCTTGTCATCAATCTAGCTAGTAAATGATAATGTTGTCATCAGAATAGTGTCATCTGAATAGTATTATCAGCATAGTAGTAGAAAATAGTGAATCCGAATAGTATTATCCTAATAGTATTATCAGCATAGTAATAGGAAATAGTGAATCAGAATAGTATTAACTAATAGTATTATGAGCATAGTGATAGAAAACAGTAAATCGAAATAGTACATGATAATAATGTTATCAGAAAAGTCAATGAAAATACAATAATAGTATCCTGGTTACATATCTTCCTCATCTATATCCGTCTTAGTCTCAAACTCCCCCTCAAACGTTTCACTAGACGTATCTGCTTGTTCCTCAACGACATGATCCTCTCCGTTTGGGTCATTTGGCGGACCAAGTGGATACTTATCTTGTGTGTCGTCGATAACTCGTGGAAGGGAAGAATCAAGTTGAAATGCCTCTTCAACGACAACGCCCCTGAAACCACTCTCATGAGGGTCTACGCACGTACCTTCATCGGGTCACACACGTGACTTCACTTTACAGACCGCTCTCCATTCAGCATCTGCACACCTCATATTTGGGTAATCGAGGAAATAAACATGAGTGGCTTGATGTGCTAATATGTAACAATCTCTTGTTCTCAATATTTTATGTCGATGAACATCGACAAGCTTTAGGTGAGGGTGAATGCGTGTTCCTCCACGACTTCTAATGTCAAACCACGAACAATTAACGACAATAGGGCGCTTTACGGTTGGATTTATGTAATTCAGCTCAATGATTTCCTCTAGCACACCAGAGAAGTCCTCCTCGTCGGTGCCAAAGCTTTGTCGTAGAACACAAACTCCACTACTGTCAGTGGCCCTGGTTGATGCATGTGCCCTCGTGTGGAATCGGTAACCATTCACAAAATAAATAGGATATGTCCTCACTTTTTTAGAGGGTCCACGAGCAAGTGTTGCAATGTTAGGATTTGTAACTGCCGCACTGTCAACCTGCAATTTTAAATCAACATATATATAATATATAGAATTTGGGAATCAACATATATACAATTTGAAATTAAATTGAGATTAATTTAGGAAATCTTTACATGGGAGTAGAACCAGAGGCGAAAGTGTCTTTCCAAAATGTTTTGCTCTTCAGCATCGGTTATTGTTGGATTTGACGGCCGCACAAAGTTTGTCAAATAGCATCTACGAAAGAGTAATTGAATGAAATACGTACTTATATATATATATATTAAACCCCTACTTTATTCAAATCAACATATATATAATATTAATTAGTTGAGATTATAGAAACGTACTCAATATAGGGTTCCACTTCGACGCAATTCATGAGTATGTAAGTCTGGATCAGATGAAATTCATCATCTGTGAGGACACGACCATTTGATCTGCTACCCAAGGTTCGACCAGTTGTTGTGAAAATAGACAAATTGCCCGGATCAACCCCAACTAGAAGTGTACAACTCACGTTGCGGGCGATATCCATATGATTACTCGCGACATGTGAGCTAAAATAATAGGAGCAGAATGTGGACGTCTCCTTAACGAGATAGGCACTACAAATTCACCCCTCAACGTGGGCTTTGTTGCCAACTGAGGCCTTTAGCCTTTTTGGGAGCCTACAATATACATTGAAGACCATTATTTCTTATACAAGTTAATTATATAAATCCAAAATTGTACAGCTGCATATAATTGTACGTACCTTTCTTCTGGATACATCCATCTATAATTGACAGGGTCACAATGTGAAGCTTCCCGTGGAAGATGAATAGGCAAGTGCTCCATTGAATCAAATAACGCGAAGGAAAAGATGCGCTCCATCTTGCACAAAATTATTGGTATTTCCTTGTGCAATTGCATAACCACCTCAGGCTTCAGCTCGTAACACGTTAGGTCCCTGAAGAACGCACTTAGCTGAGCAATGGGCTCCCTCACTTTGTCATCAAGAAATGGTCGAAAAGCAATAGACATCAACCTTTGCATGAACACATGACAATCATGGCTCTTCATCCCAAAGAGTCTAAGCTTGTGCAAGTCAATGCAGCAGCTCAAGTTGGACACGTAGCCATCCGAGAATTTTAAGGATCTCAACCAATCTAGAAGCACTTATTTTTCATGACGATCTAGTGCATAGCAAGCCTTTGGGTACCTATTGTCCTCCTCATCAGGTTCCAACTTCGAACGCTTGCATAATTCCTTTATATCCTTTCTGGCCGACCACTTGTCTTTCGACTTCCCCGGAACATCGAGAATGGTGAAAAAAACATTATCGAAGACATTTTTTTCAATGTGCATGACATCTAAATTATGTCTTACCAGCAGACTGGGCCAGTAAGGTAGGTCCTAGAAAATGCTTTTCTTCTTCCAACCCGAACCTCTACTAACCGCGGCATTGTGCTCCTCATCTCCCACTTCAGTTATCTTCATCAACCCCATATTATTTATCTGGTCTAATATCCCGTATCTGTCATGAAGTACCGGGGGACCACGATGTTCTCGTCGACCTTTCTTGAAAGCAGTCTTATTGTTTCGGAAGCGATGAATATGTTCTATAAACCTCCTGTGACAATCGAACCAACATATTTTGTGTCCATGTGTTAGATAAAATGCATCGGTGTCCTCCATGCAATAAGGACACGCGTTTTTTCCAGAAGTGCTCTAGCCTGCACAAACATATATTTTGTATCACACATTAAATTTCACAAATCATATATATGCACTATTATTGTATATAATAGTTTCAAATTCATTAGCATATGTAAAATTAACAACATACCTGACAACATCGAATATGTCGGGAAGTCACTAACAGTCCATATTATAGCTGCACGCAACAAAAAATTCTGCTTCCTCCAAGAATCGTATGTGTACACCCCATTAAGCCACAAATCTTTCAGCTCGGCTATCAACGGCTGCAAGTAGACATCCAACTTTTGCTTCGGACTCTTCGGTCCAGGTACAATAACCGTCAAAAACATAACCTCTTCTCGCATACACATCGACGGCGGAAGGTTGTAGGGTGTTAGAATCACAGGCCAACATGAGTACTAGCGCCCGGATGCCCCGAACGGTTGAAACCGTCCGTGCACAAGCCTAGTGTCACATTTCGTGTTTATGATGCAAAATCTGGCCACACAGCAGTGAAGTGCCTCCATGCCTTTGCATCTGATGGATGTCTCATCACCCCATCTTGTATGTGCTCTGCATGCCATCTCATGTGTTCAACAGTGACCACAGATGCGTACAACCTCTACTGACTGAGACATTGTGCTCCTCAGCTCCCACTTTAGTTATCTTCATCAACCCCATATTTTTTATCTGGTCTAATATCTTGTATCCGTCACGAAGTATCGGGGGACCACGACGTTCCCGTTGACCTTTCTTGAAATCAGTCTTATTGTTTCGGAAGCGATGATCATGTTTTGTAAATGTCCTGTGACAATCGAACCAACACATTTTGTGTCCATGTGTTAGATAAAATGTATCGGTGTCCTCCATGCAATAAGGACACGCATATTTTCCAAAAGTGCTCCAGCCTACACAAACATAAATTTTGTATCACACATTAAATTTCACAAATCATATATGCATGATTATTATATATAATAGTTTCAAATTCATTAGCATATGTAAAATTAACAACATACCAGACAACATCGAATATGTCGAGAAGTCACTAATAGTCCATATTACAACTGCACGCAACATAAAATTCTGCTTCCTCCAAGAACCGTATGTGTACACCCAATTAAGCCACAGATCCTTTAGCTCGGCTATCAACGGCTGCAAGTAGACATCCAACTTTTGCTTCGGACTCTTCGGTCCAGGTACAATAACCGTCAAAAGCATAACCACTTCTTGCATACAGATCGATGGCGGAAGGTTGTAGGGTGTCAGAATCACATGCCAACATGAGTACTGGCGCCCGGACGACCCGAACGGATTGAAACCGTCCGTGCACAAGCCTAGTCTCACATTTCGTGTTTCTGATGAAAAATTTGGCCACACAACATTGAAGTGCCTCCATGCCTCTGCATCTGACGGATGTCTCATCACCCCATCTTGTATGTACTCTGCATGCCATCTCATGTGTTCGACAGTCACCACAGATGCGTACAACCTCTGAAACTGTGGAGTTATTGGCAAGTAAAACATACAAGAATAGGGAATGAGCTTTGACTTGCCTTGCTTCCATCTAGGATAGTCACATATCTTGCATGCTGCGTATTCTGCATCTGAACCCCAATATATCATGCAAGAGTTTGGACAACAATCAATGGCCTTGTACGGAAGACCGAGACCCTCAACCAGTTTTTTCGTGTGGTAAAACGTGGATGGTAATGTCGTCTCCGGGTGAGAAATGCGTCCGCAAAAATCCGAGATCATGTCATATTGGCGCTCCGTCATCCTTAGCTTAGACTTTAGGCTAAGTAGCTCAGTCGCAGCCTCCAACTGGGTCATAACACATCCAGGCCACAAAGGCCTATTTGCGGTCGACAACATATCATACATACGTTGTGCATCAGGATTGGGCGCTTCATTATAATATTGCTCCCCTTGCTCATGCCTTATATCCTCATTCTGCACAGGATCCTCAGTAGTGTAATGACTTCGGGCATTAAAACCATCATATGCCATCTGTTCCATTTGATTATCATTCCCACGATTTACTGGTGGTGCTGGATCAGTACTGCTACAGCCATCATGCTGTCCAGACTCGGCCAACAATGCAGCGAACATTTCAGCTGTCACCCTGTGCGAAACCCAATGGTAATAGTTAGGAACAAAACCTTCCTTAACAAGGTGATAATGCACATCATCTACAAATTTCAGTTTCTTATTCTTGCGCCTCCGACACAGACACCTTAATTCGAATGGGTCATAGGACGGTATAGATTTGAAGAATTCGAGAAATTGCTCTACGCCACCTAAATACTCGTTGTTCAAAAAACCATCTATATTACGCACATACATCCAATCACGCATTTTTCATGCCTGCATTTCAATATAAGAGTATAATTAATTTAATTCGGGTTCATATTAGCATGTATGTGGCGACCATATGGTCGCAATTATGTACTTCGTGACCCATATGGTCGCTAATTAGCGTCCATATGGTCGCCACTTCACAGTATATCAGACCACATATATATAACATAACCAATTGCTATATGCTATATGTGGTTAAATTTTGTAACACAATCTCTTATAATTATATAAACGAAAACTTTCTACCGACAATATTTGTCTAAAACAATATAATGACGGAATGAAATATTAGGAATAACTTTTACATACATACCTTTAGCGAAGTTGCCGGTAAAAATTGACAGAATTTCTTCCTAGAATCAATTGAGAGTTGTGATTGATTGTTTCTTTCTTTTGTGAATATTTTGGAAGAGAGCTATGTAAGTATGAGGTTGTGTTGAAGCGGAATGAGAGTGAAGTTTTTACAACCTAGGTATATATGCTAAAATGGCGGCAACTTTACCAACTACTGTTTTTAGCGACCAAGTGCTCGCCAAAAACGCGAGAAATTACCCGCCAAAACTGATGTGGCCCGCCAAAACATCTGATCCATGTCAGCGACCAAATGGTCGCTATATGTTGCGACCATGTGGTCGCTGGAGTGGTGGAGACCACATGGTCGCTACACATAGCGACCATGTGGTCGCGGATATGGGTTCCATATATAGCGACCATGTGGTCGCTACATTCATCGACCACATGGTCACTGATTGCTGGCGGGAAAATTCACCGCGCACTTATTGCGACTATAAAGGCCCGGCGACCACGTGGACGCCCTTTTTAGCAACCACGTGGTCGCTAATTGATAGCTTGCATTTAGGTATAGTTTAGGATGGATATTTATGATCATTTTGCTTGGTTTTAGCTTAGTCTAGTTTAGTTCTTAGAGTTTTAGGTTTTCTAGGATATTCGGGTTTTGCGCTTGTTTTGTTCGGTTTTGCAGATCTTTAGGTAAACAAGCGTGGACGGGACAAAGTTTAGTGGACTATGGTGGATTTGGATGAGGCTTAGAGTGATACAAGTTAAGATTGTAAGAACCAAGGCCCAAGAGCTTGTGTGAAAAGAACGCTTAAATCTGGGCTATGCATTGGAGTCTTGTTTCGACACCTCTATCTTGAAATGCTTGTTTTGGAAGCTATAGTGGTCGGATGAAGCTGCATTTGGTATCAATGGAAAGCTAACTCGAAGAGATACAATTTATATTTTTACTCTGAGTCCAAATTCCAACCCTAAGGGGGTCAAAATAGTGTCTGAAGTGTCACTTGAATGCTGAACCGAGGCTATGCATTGGTAATTTCTTTTGTGTTTGACTAGTTATTGAAATCATAAATTGCATAATACTGTGAGGTTTGATTGATTCTCAACAATCTGAATAGGTTTTATTCCATGTGCTTAATTGAATCAGAATTATTCTAGGGTTTTGTTAGCTTGATCACCTAATAGAATTTCTAGGTTATACAACTAATCTGATTAATGCCCGTTCGGGGTTGATTAGATAAAGTAGAATCTATAATTGTTTGGACCCGTTCGGGCTATTCAATTGTAGAAGGGAATAAATCCACAAATAACTTAGATGTCTGTTTGCTCTAAGTGTTTGTTTCTATTGATAACTTGGCTCGTAAAGTTGTCGTTTAATTGAATCTAGACGTTGTTTTAGGTTGTTAAATGATTAGGGTTGTTTAGAATGTTAGTTCTTTCAACTAGAATTGAAGTTTGGATCATAATCCTTAGTAGGATCATAATCCACGATAGATTATTCAAGTGTATTGAGAATCAAGAGAATCAATGATCATTAAGCATATCTATGATGGATTTAACTAGTTGAACACGCTTTCCTCATACTTGCTTAACACAATCATATTTGCATTCATAGTTAGTTTTTAGTTTGCATCTTAGAATTAGAAAATCATTCAAAACCCCCTCATATTTACTTTACTTGGCATGCAAGTAGGAACATAAATTACACGAGTCTTTGTGGGATCGACCCTTACTTACCATTCTACTAAGTTTGGTTAAGTTAGGATTCTTTGGTAGGTATAACGACCACTGAAAATACCTAATTAAATTTGGCGCCGTTGTCGGGGACTCGTTGCTTTTTGTGTTTTTACTTTTGTGATATTCTTGGTGTTGTGAACCTCTCTTACGGTTCATAACACCCGTGCTACTAATCCATGGCTTTGTTTAAATGTAGACAACTGCAGGATGAACACTTCCATGACTATTTTTCTAGATTTCAAGACCATGTGTTCGAGCTTGGTACTTGGGGAATACGATACAGTGATGGAGAGGTAAACATGGGAGTTATCCATGGTATGAATCTTGAGACAAGGAGATTGGTTGACTACATGAGCAATGATAGGCTTTTATATATGGGACCTGAGGAATGCTGGGATTTCTTCTATTTCATGAGCCATTAGAGTTTTTTGGTCTAGTCATCTTCACTACCACCTCAGCCGGTTGATAAGTCTCTTGAGGATATAATCAAGGATATCTCAAAGGGGCGGATACTATAATCAAGGAGCACTATGAGTCTTGTTCTTCATATTTTCATTCCATAATCTCATGCCCTTTTGAGTTGTGTGAAAGGAGTGGTGGAATCACATTGGAGTCAAACGATCAAGAGTCAGACACCCAGATTCAAGTTGAGGAGCAATCTAAGACACTTGATATGGGTTATGAGGATGAATTTGTTGTTCAACATGAATTCACACCTATAAGTCATGCTGAGCAGATTATCACAGAGCCAAAGGAAGTCTGGGCTGGCATAGAGATTCTTAGAGAGCCTAGGGAGCCTGAATCATCTTCACTCATGTGGAGTAAATTGTTACAGAGTTTTGTGGTTTTGGAAGAAGACTCGTTTGTTGACCATGATGGCTTCTTTGTTGATGAAGTAGACAACCATTGGGGAGAAAATCAACATGATACATTTGTTAAGGCTCCCGTTGTCATGGTGCAACCTATGTTAGGCCTTGACATCCCATGCTTTAGTTTCCCCACCTTCTCACATCCATAGCTTATGGAGTTCCAAGATGAGGAACCAAGTCGACAACACAAGGTGGAAGATGAAGAATATATGGAGTTCATCTTGGATAAAAGTGGTATTGCTGACAAGTGCTTTAATTCATATTGTAAGTATTTTCTAAAGCCACCACTTTTGTTGAATTCTTTTGAGCAAATGCCATCTCATGAAAATTGGGCACACATGTTTGATAAATTAAAACGGTCTTTGAAAGTTATATTATGCTTAATTGATTTATCATTGTGTTATTTATGCTTTTATGAGATGTGTACACAGGGGACAGGTTATTGAGGGCATTGAAAATGTCTAATCTTGTCAATTCATGCTAAGGGTTGAGCTAATGACGTTAAACAAGCGCTTCTTGGGAGGCAACCTTAAGTTTAGTATAGTTTTGCTTTGAGTTTTTGAGTTTTTGAGTGTTTGAGTTTTTGAGTTTTTGAGTTTTTTTGAGTTTTTGGATAGTTAGTGTTTTTAGAAACAATCCTCGGAGCTATAGGAAGCTCGGGAAGAAACCGAAAAACGCGCCCGCGTAATTTGGTGCCTCCCCGAGTAATTCCAACAGAAGCTAATTACGTGACTTAGGACTAAAAAGAGCGGTCGTGCAATTTAGTCGCTAACCCGCATAATCCCAACAATGTTCAAAAGCTCGGGAAGGCAGCATAAAGCACGCCCGCGCAATTTGGTGTCAACCCGCGCTTTAAGCAGTTTCGGCGGACATAACCAAATCAGGCCCAAGTCTATCTTATATTTCACCCATTATTATTTTCGGCCCTTTTCCTCAAGCTCTCTCCATTGAAGGTTCTGTTTAAGCTTTTCCACCATTGAAGACAGATTACCCTTCACCACCACCGTTGAATTTCCCGCCGCACTACCCAGATGACTAGAGTCATGTGAGTTCTTCTCTTTCCTTTACTTTTTACTATACTTTGGGGACAAAGTATGTTTTAAGCATGGGGGAAGGGAATTACTTGTTTGCATTCATATAGTTGCATTAGATTAGGCATTTTTAAATTTTTTGCATGCTTTGATTAAAATCTTGAAAAAATGAAAAAAAAAGAATTTTTTTGAAAAAATAAAAAAATATTGCATTTAGGTTCTTATTTCCCATTGTTTGATACCTCTTGTTTCTCTAAGTTGAGTATGAAGTTTAACCCATGATTTGCATGATTTGTTGAAGTTTCTATGATATGAGCATGATCATTGATTATTTACTTTGACTATAGGATGGAGCATGTATAATAGCTTGAGTTTTAGATTCATTCTGAAGTTCTAGACAAAAATTTGCCTTGTGAGATTTGTTTTTGGCCTTTCATGATTATATTTGTTCTCTACATTTTTCTTGAGTGTATCACCATGATTATCTAGCTCTAGAACTTGCGTTTAGACTCTTTTTCAAGGCTGCTTTATATGATTAAATGCATGCCATTAAGGTGATTGAGGCAATGTTTCTTTATTAGTCTATTATTCCTTCCTACCTTGACAAGATCCATGTTTTGACACCCCATTTCTTTGAGCTTTAAGCCTGTTTTTATGAGTTTCACAAAATTTTCCTAGCCTAATAAGCTTGACCCATCCGGGATTTAGGACTTTAGGTTGGTGTTGTTTGTTGTGAGTTTTGTATACGTATGGGGGAGGTTGAAAAGAGAGGTGGAAAAGAGGAAAAACAACTCTTGAGTGCAAGGTGAAAAAATGAAGGTGAAAGATAAATGCAAAGAAAAAAAGTAAGCTTGAAAGGTTAGTAACCTTGAAAAATGTAAGAAGAGTTGAAGAAAAGGCAAGAAAAAAAGAGTGAAAAGAAAAAAAGAAGGAAGAAAAAAAGAAACAAAGTGCATAAATGAGAGTTTATGGAGTTGGTGATGGAAGTTTGGGAGTTTTAAGAAGAAGAGTGTAAGAGTTTGGGTTTTAGGATTAGTTCTTTATCCCAGATTTAGCACCACATGACTAAATATGATCCCTTCCAAATTTCTCTTTACCTTGGCCCCATTACAACCCTTAAAAAGACCTCATGATTTTTGTTATGTCTTTGATCCAACGGTGGAGATTTAGGACGCTGATGCAAGCATATGGTAGTCTAGTTTGTCATGGTTGATTTTGAGTGAAACACGTCCTTTAAACACTTGAATGAGAGTGCAAACACATTTACTTTGGTGAGGTCTAGAATGAATCAATAATCTTTGCTCTATGCTTGATGTAATGCAGGCTATGATGTTTTGGTCAAGTTTTAATTATATGTTGAATTGCTCGTTTGATTATGAGATGGATGCATGATTGCATTGATGTGGTGTTACTTGGATTTATGACTTGCTTGAGGACAAGCAAGGGTTAAGCATGGAGGAATTTGATAGCTTGCATTTAGCTATAGTTTAGGATGCATATTTATGATTATTTTGCTTGGTTTTAGCTTAGTCTAGTTTAGTTCTTAGATTTTTAGGTTTTCTAGGATATTCGGGGTTTTGCGCTTGTTTTGTTCGGTTTTGCAGATCTTTAGGGAAACAAGCTTGAACGGGACAAAGTTTAGTGGACTATGGTGGATTTTGATGAGGCTTTAGAGTGATACAAGTGAAGATTGTAAGAACCAAGCTTGAACGGGACAAAGAACGCATAAATCCGGGCTATGCATTGGAGTCTTGTTTCGACACCTCTATCTTGAAATGCTTGTTTTGGAAGCTATAGTGGTCGGATGAAGCTTATTTTGGTATCACTGGAAATCCAACTTGAAGAGCTACAATTCATATTTTTACTCCAAGTCCAAATTCCAACTCGAAGGGGGGTCAAAACAGCGTCTGAAGTGTCACCTGAATGCTGAACCGAGGCTAAAAGCGCGGGTTAGCATGTAAAAGCACGCCCGCTCTTTTGGAGGTCAAGTCGCGCAATTGGCTTTCTACGCGGAGATGTCTTGGGCCGAAAATTGGGCTTAGTTTTGGGATTAGCTTTATGATTCCGACGTGCTTGTTTGTAGGCTTATGAGAATATGTTTCTTTGGATAGTTTTTAGAGATATTTAAAACTCTTGTTAGTTTTATCTCTTTCATAACTTAGATCATAATTTGGAGGCTAGGGTTTCTTCTCTCAAGGAGCAACCTTTGAATCTTTTGTAAGTTTTTTCTTTAATTTAATTATACATTGCTAATTTCTATTGTGTTTGACTAGTTATTGAAATCATAGATTGCAGAGGTTTGATTGATTCTCAACAATCTGAATAGGTTTTATTCCCTGTGCTTAATTGAATCAAAATTATTCTAGGGTTTTGTTAGCTTGATCACCTAATAGAATTTCTAGGTTAATTTACAATTGTAGGATCGTAGATCTGTGTTAGTAAGACAAGTCGAGAACTGTACCAGCGACAGTTCCCTTACGCAGCGGAATAAGACAACACAGAAAGTAAACCGTAAAACAGAGACAAGGACACGTTTCCTTATAGAGGAACCTCTACAGCCAACTAGCTGGAGAGTAAACCTCTACCTCCCTTGGAGGATTTTGAACACTCACTATATTTCGATTGATAGATCTCAAGATACACAATACAAAGACGAACTTCTCTATTGTTCGTAATCCCACTTACAAACAATACTAACGACTAAGTCATTGTGGTTCCTAGATCTAAACACAATCAAATATAGAGAGTAAACCTGACTCGTTCCTTGTGCAGTTCCCTTTAGCACAGGAACCCAGTCTTCAAGTCGATGGTGATCTTCACGCAGTCTCCATCACTTGAACCTGGAACTTTCCTCTTTGATTTCTGGTTCGTCGACTTCACTAGATTAGCTCGGGCTCTCGCTTTCTCACTTTCCTTTTTGGATCTTGTGCTTTTGCATTCGAGAGCTTGAAATGACCTAGCGGCGTCGCATACTATTTATAGGGGTTTCCACTTTTAACTTGACGCCTCTACCCTTTTTGTCTTGGGGAGTACGACACTATTCAAAAAGACTAGCATACCCTTTTGCATCTCTTTGTATTCGGAACTTGGCTTGCCGCCCAAGACAATAGTGAAAAGTCTTTATTATCCTCCAATTCATTTGCCACGTACACAGATGGCTTCATGGGGAATTTTTCCCTTGCTTTTCCTGTGAACCTGTATCTTTCCTGAGATCACTTGTATAGGGAATTAGTTCCATCTGTTTGTCATTATCAAAACTTCGATTTCTCGAATAGAGAAACCATTATTCCGGTGTTAGTTTCCTAACACTGATCCAAGAATTTCCCCCTTTTTGATGATGACAAACCTTTATAAAATGCAAGTCAGGGAATCAGGAAAGATAAGAGATATTAAACACCAACGTAATACAGTCGATGCTTAGTAGATACTTAGTTCCCCCTGAAATGGACAAGCAGTTCAATTTTCCAAGATTTTTAAGCATATAGTTCCCTCTCAGCTTATGGCTTAATTATTCTGTATTCTCTTAGACACAATGCATCTCTGCATTTTTCCACTTTTCCCCCTTTTGACATCATCGAAAAGATTCAAGTATAAACATGCAAGGAAAAACAAGTAAAGCACAATCATAACTAGAGAATAATAGCAAAGTGCATTGGTTGAAACAGTTTTAACAGAGTACAAGCATTGAAGAAGGATAAAAACAGCTAGGGAATTGTTTTGTAGAGGGCTTGTTCATGGATCAAAGGAGGAGGAGGATGGCAACTTCTGTTGGATGTCTAGAAGAACATCCTTTGAATGTTGGACATCTCATCAGCTAGTTCCTGGGAGTGCTTCATGCTTTGAATGTTGGACATCTCCATCTCTTGTCCAAGTTCCTCTTCCTCTTGAGGATGATAGACATCGTTCCTCTTCATGATTTCCTTCACTACTGCAGCATAGGGAAGAGCATGAGACTCCTTGGCAACACACCACATGTGCAAGATCATTATCTTGGGCAGGTTGATTCTTTCCTTTCTTAGGAACAAATCCAGGAGAATGGCATTAGTTGAATTGAGCAATGTTCGATTCTCCTGTCTGGGAATCACTACCCTAGTGATGTATTGGTGTGCCATCTTCCCCAGTTGAGTCAAGCCATGAGTGAAGACTTCCTTTCCTTGAACAGGCACATGACCTAGAAGCCTTTTAAAGATGGCTTCCCTTCCATCAGAGTCTTGCCATGGTCTTTGAGGAAGGGTGTTGTAGCCTTCTCCAAGAACTAGGAGTATCTTCTTGATTATAGCTGAGGTGAAGGTGAAGTCGTCGTCTCCAGATTGCCATCTCACAACTGGATCGAGCTCAGTTCCCTTTGTTAGGGTGAACTTGGAGTAGAAAAACTTGATCTGAGCTGGATCGACCTTAGCTGGTTCTGAGCAGTACTTATCCCACCCTTGGAACTTGATGAGTTCTTGAAGCTCTTTGAAGTCATGTTCTTGAAGGAACTCAGTAGTGAAGATCAAGGGAATGACCAGCTTCCTTTCCCCAGGTGTAGCGGTTCCCTTCTTTTTCTTTTCTTTCTTCTCCTCCACCTTTTGTTTATTGGAACCTCTCATTGAAGGACGCCCAGATGACGGTTCCTTGTAGCCAATTTGAAGAGCAGGCTCTGTGTACTCCTCTATCTCATCATCTTCGCCCTCAATGCTTATTATTTCCTTGGATTGGTTGAGGGCTTGGAGTTGCTCAGAGAGAAGAGGCTCTAGTTCCTCTTCGTCTTCCTCTTCTTCTTCTTCTTCACTCAGCTTTCTTAGCTTTCTCTTCTTTGTTCGTTGACCAGTAGGAACTTTTGGTAGAGAAGCTTGAGGAGAGATTTGTTTTGATGGAGTGGAGGAAGAAGAAGGTGGGACAGGTGTAGTTCCCTGTTCAGAGGGGAACTCTTCTCTCTCGAACTGGGAGAGAGTTTGGTCAAGATTTGAAATGGTGAGCTCTTTGTGGGGTGGAACTGGGATAGTAGGAGCTTTTGAAGAAGAAGAGGTGTCTTTGGAGGTTTGGATTTGAGGGTTAGGGTTTGGATTTTGAGAGGTTGAGGCAAGAGGGTCAGTCTGTTTGGGACTTAGACTATCATGGATCTAAGTGTGATGTTTTGGGGAGGAATGAGAAGAATCTTGTAGGAGCAAGGAAGGATTGGACTCATGAATCGTGGTTTGAACACCATCGATTTTCATGGTGAGAGTCAAGGAGCCATCCGGTCTTGTGGTAAGTACCGGAATGTCAGATCTGGGAGTTGTGGGGGTGAGTTTTGAGGAGTGAGAGGAGGTTGACCATCTTTCTTTTGAAGAAGGGAGTATAGTCGCTCTTTGACCTCAAAGATGTACTCTGGTTTGTGATGCTCTAAATCGAGATCTGCAAGAAGTATTTTTTGAAGATAGACTGGGTCATTGTGAAGGGGATGCTCGATGAGAGGATTTTTGTGAAGAATAGAGTACTTGATGATGGGTTGATTTTGGTTGACCATTTGAGATGGTTTAGGATTTCTGAGAAAAATTGGGAAATGAAGTTTGAGGTCTAGGGTTTGCAGAAGAGAAGAGATGTAGACGAAGGTAATGGAAGCGAATGAGGGAGATGGGTTAAGTAAGGAAAGGGAAGGAATTTGAAAAGGTGAGAGAGAAAGACTTACCTGGGTTTCCTTGAAAGTCGCATCTAGTTACTTCAAGGGTAACTAGAAGGATTTGTTGTCTTCCATTAAGCGATTCTTTCCCAATCAACAGTATCTACGTGGCAAATAATGAGCCAAAGTAGTGAGGTGAACGGTGTGGATTCAAATTTCCCTTTTCTCAACCTGTCGCTTCAAATACCTAGTTTCCAACGTCTTTTCTCTTTCCAATAATACAACTATGAGACGCTTGGGTGCAAAGATCCTTGTAGTTCCCTAGTGACTTGAAGTAGTTCCTTTCCTTTCCAACCTCATTTCCATGAACAAGTAACGGAAGGCCATCTTTGGATACATAGGGGATTTTTTGTGAAAAGACAAAGAGAAGTATCCAAACAAAAAAGGGCAGGTAAAAAATTTGTCATCCAGGTAATTGAATCCCGTAGAAAGGGTTATCAATCATTTAAGCTCATAGGAAACGTTTACCTGGATCGGCTTAGTGGGACAAGTCTTATGATCAACCACCCTTTCAGCTTGTAATGAGGGATAGATAAGATCAGGTTGATCATTTTGGGCCAAAAGAAACAAAGTGCTTTTAAGAAGTAGTTCTCATGCATAGTAGTAAACATGTTTCATGCAAAGAGCAATTATTAAAATGAAAGTTGCTAAACCATGCACTTCCCTAGTCATACTAATGCTCAACTAGTCAATCATTGAGGGAAAAGATGGACCGAGACTTGTTTAATGTAAGAGAATCATCCCTAAGAGCATTCGAAGATGCTCGAAGGGTTGTCTATCCAAAGCGTTGGTAAAAATATCAACAACTTGTTCATCTGTCCTCCAATGTACCATCTCAATGGAACCTTTCTCTATGTGATCACGTAGGAAATGGTGCCTAACCTCTATGTGCTTTGTTCTAGAATGATGCACAGGGTTTTTTAAGATATTTATTGCACTAGTACTATCACATTTAATAGGAACAGTTCCGAGAGACATACCATAATCTTGAAGTTGATACTTGAGCCATAGAACTTGGGAACAACAAGCAGCAACGGCTATGTATTCAGCTTCAGCAGTGGAAAGTGCCACTGAGGATTGCTTCTTAGATCCCCAAGATATAAGGCAATCTCCTAGGAACTGTGCCATGCCTGAAGTACTTTTCCGATCTACTAAATGCCCTGCAAAATCAGCATCAGTGAAAGAAACTAGTTCAAAGGAATTGTTCCTTGGATACCATAAGCACAAATTGTCTCTTCCTTTGAGGTAGCGAAAGATCCGTTTGACTTCCTTCAAATGAGACTCCTTAGGGTTTGCTTGGAACCGTGCACAAAGACAGACTGCAAACATGATGTCCGGTCTACTAGCAGTGAGATAGAGAAGGGAACCAATCATTCCTCGAAAGAGCTTTTGATTGACATTAGTTCCATTCTCATCCGCATCAAGGCGTGTGCTAGGAGAGATCAGAGTGTTGATGGGCTTTGCATTGTCCATCCCATACTTGGATAACATTTCCTTGATGTATTTCTGTTGATGAATCTTGGTGCCATCCTTCGTTTGAGAAATTTGAAGGCCTAGAAAGAAGTTGAGTTCTCCTACCATACTCATATCGAACTCACTACTCATTTGTTTCTCAAATTTTTTTGTGAGCACAGGATTAGTGGAACCAAATACAATATCATCAACATAGACTTGCACAATTAAAATGTCACCTGATTCTTTCTTCAGGAAGAGAGTTTTGTCGATGGATCCTCGTTGATAGCCTTTGGATAATAGAAATGAAGCAAATCTATCATACCATTCTCGAGGTGCTTGTTTTAGACCATATAAAGCTCTTTTAAGAAAGTATACATGATCTGGCTTGCTTTCGTCTTCAAATCTTGGTGGTTGCTTGACATAGACTTCTTCTTGGAGATAGCCATTCAGAAAGGCTGTCTTGACATCCATCTGGAACAGCTTGAACCCTTTGTATGTAGCAAAGGCTATAAGCAAGCGTATTGCTTCAATTCGGGCAACTGGTGCAAAAGTTTCCTCATAGTCTATCCCTTCCTCTTGGTTGTAGCCTTGAGCCACAAGTCTAGCTTTGTTTCGGGACACATTTCCTGATTGATCGAGTTTGTTGCGAAAGACCCATCTAGTTCCAATAACATTCTTATCTGATGGCCTGGGAACTAGTTTCTACACCTTGTGTCTTTCAAATTGATGGAGCTCTTCCTGTATTGCTTGAATCCAATCAGGATCTTTGAGTGCTTCCTGTATATTTTTGGGTTCAACAAGGGAAACAAATGCGTTAAAAGCACAAAAGTTATGGAGAGAGGAGCAAGTTTGTACTCCCTGTTCTAGAGGTGTAAGGATGTTCTCAAGAGGGTGATCTTTTCTCTGATGATAGTTCCTGGGTTGAGGTTGTGGTTGTGGTTGATGTGCTTCTTGAAGTTCCCCTTGAGCACTGGAACTAGCTTCAGGTAAAGTTTGTTGAATCTCAGTTGCAGGATTGTTCCCTGAGTTTGAAACTTCTAATGATTCTGATGGATTGTCCTCTTCTTCAGGGAAGTTTGTAGAGGGATCATTGAAATGCTCTGTGGTATCATCATCTCCATGATCATCTTCGTTGGTTAGTTCCTGTGGTTGAGACTCATTGTCAGTGAGATATTCAGTGTCATCCTTTCGAGGATCCAAATCATCATCCTCTTATGTTGGTTCCCTTGTTGTTTTCCTTGGTATAGTAAAAGGTTTCACTGGTGTCTTTGAGAATGGATTGATGGAAGTAGTTCCATGATGAATGGGTTCCTCATCAGTCATCAAAGATAATGTGAACACTTTCTTCAAACTTTTTGGTCCTTTTGTTGTAGACTCGATATGCTTTGCTTTGAAGTGAATAGCCAGTGAAGATCCCTTCATCACTCCTTGGATCAAACATTCCAAGAGCATCTTTGCCATTGTTATGGATATAACACCTGCAACCAAAGACCTTAAGATGGGAAATGTTTGGATTTCTGCCTTTGATTAGCTCATAGGAAGTCTTTAATAAAATAGGTCTAATCATAGCCATGTTAAGGATATAAACTGAAGTTGCAATTGCTTTAGCCCAGAAACTCCACTTTCAAGCATCATTGCTCGAGCCATATTCTCCAAGGTGCGATTCTTCCTTTCTACTACTCCATTTTGTTGTGGAGTTCTTGGTGCAGAGAAGTTGTGAGAAACTCCATTTTCATTGCAGAAGTTGAGGAACGCTGAGTTATCAAACTCTGCTCCATGGTTTGAGCGTATGGATTTCAGCTTAGTTTCTAGACTGACTTCTGTTCTTTTTATAAAGACTTCAAACTCCTTGAACACTGTTCCTTTGGAAGACAAGAAAATAACCCAAGTGAAACGAGAATAATCGTCAATTATAACAAACATGTACCTGCTTCCACCATAGCTACATGTGTCCATTGGACCACACAGATCCATGTGTAGCATTTCCAAAGGTCTGGAAGTGCTAATGATCTTCTTTGGTTTGAAGGAACTTCGAGTTTGTTTACCCCTGTCACAAGCATCACATAGTTTTGTTGTGTCTGGGTTTATCCTTGGTAAACCAACCACAAGATCTTGCAAGAACAACTTTTGAATGAGATTTAAACCCGCATGACCAAGACGTCTATGCCAGAGGTCTGTATCACTTGTGGGAACTGTGAGACATAGCTTTCTTGGAGGTTGAAAATCTTGATCAACAATGTAAACATTGTTGGATCGTTTTCCTCTAAGAATAACTTTGTTGGTCTCTTTGTTCACAACCAGACATTCATTTGAATCAAAGGTAACTATGTTGTTCCCTTGATCACAGAGTTGTGCCACACATAGTAAGTTATACCCAAGCTCTGTCACAAGATTGACATTATTGACTTTGATTGATTTGTTAAGCTTGACTTCTCATGATCCTTGAATTGCTCCTTTGTTCCTATTGCCGAAGGAAACATTTCCTCCTTTGATCTGGGTGTTAAGCGAGGTCAAATTGTTTCTGTTCCCTGTCATGTGGTTGGAGCATGCACTGTGTATGAACCACATACAGTTCCCCCTCGCTTTCACCTGCAAAAGAATCAATGTTTGGTTACCCAGGCAAGGTGTTCCTTGCCTGGTTCCTTACAGGGATAACAGTCAACATAATATGCAATATTAACATCAACAGAGTGATAGTTCCTATAGAATTTTGAACGTGAAGTTCTGTTGTTGTTCCTGTTTGTGTGACCTCCTGAGAAACTAACTTTTGAACATTGTTCCTTATAATGACCATGACCTCCACAAGTCCAACAAGTTTTGTAGTATTCCCCTAGATAATACTTGGGATGAGGTCTCTGAATTCTATTTTTCTCAACAGTTTCCTTATTTGGTCCTCTGGAATTGTTTCCCTTAGCTATCTTGACATATATCTTATGAGAGTTATTTCCAGTGTAGTAGTCCCTTTCCCCTTTGGTTCCACTCTCTAGAACTCTAATTTTCTCTTCTAGATGGGAATTTTTCATTTTCTCAGTTTGTAATTCTAGGGCTCTACTCTCACTTAGCTCTCTTAAGGTGAGGGTCTTTTGATCATTTCCAGAGTCTATTTCAGAATATCCTATACCATGTCTAGAGGGGACAAACATGACTTTAGAAATCTCGACAACTTTCTTTCCCTCATTTATCTCTAGCTTCTTAATAAGAGCTTCCTTCTCTGAGGTAACAGTAGCAAGCATAGAGATAATCTCATTCTTAGCATTCATAACAGAGTCAAGTTCCTTTCTCAGGTTGTTACACACAAAACATTCAATAGATTTAGTGTTTTTTAAATCAAGTTCCTTTTCAGCGACATCACTTTCTAGTTTAAGACAACGCTCTTCATTTTCACTCATTTCCTTTTGAAGTTTCATATTGTCTTTAACAAGTTTAGAAAGTATGCGAATAAGATCAGATTTAGAGCATTTATCAAAGCAACTAGTTAGGGTTAGAATACTCACATCCTCTTGTGGTTCCTTCGGATCTCCTTTGATCGCCATAGCACACATATTCGGTGTAGCCCAAGCCTCAGGATCTTTATCATCTGAATCATCCCATGTTGCTATGTATGCTTTGTTTTGTGACTTGCTCTCGTCATTTCCTAGAGGACATTATTTAGCATAGTGACCCTTCTTGAAGCATTTGAAACAGGTAATATCCTTGGAATCCTTTTCCCCGGACTTGTTGTAATCTCTTGAATGACTGTTCCCTCCATAGTTCTTTTCGAACTTTCCCTTTTTGTAGAGATTGCGTAATGCCTTTGTGATGAGCACTATGTCATCCTCTTCCTCATCTTCAGATTCTTCACACTGTTCCTGGACAGACTTAAGCACCTTCTCAAGTTTAAGTGCAATTCCTTTTCCAGGTTTGTCTTGAGCTTTGTCAGAGTTCCTTCTTCTCTCATAAGTCTTTAGTTTCCCAAAGATCTCATGAAGCATGAGGTTCCTGTTGGAAGGATTTTCTCTGAACGTTGTTCGATCATGAGTCCATTCTTCAGAACCACCATCTATCACCTTCTTAACCTTCATTCGTTCTATGACTTCATTCTCTGAGATTCCCAAATTCTTGAGTTTAGTTAGTAGTCCCTCGAAACGGAATTGATACGATGATACTGTTTCTCCAGGTTCCATCCTGAAGTTATAGAACTCCTGACGAACATCCATTTGATGATCTTCCTTTAGATTTGAGCCTCCCATGTGCATCTGCTCGATTGCAGCCCACATTTCCTTAGCAGTTTTCAGGTTTCCAACCTTGGCTGAGTTTATTTCACTCATGGCGTTGTTGAGATACATTTTTGCTTTGAAGTTGGCCTCCATACACATCCACTCGTTGGGCCCCCATTTTGTGAGATCATTCTCGATTTCTGGATTGATGGTGAAGTTCCCTCTCTCGATTACTGCCCATGCCTGGTAATCGTGACTTCGCATCCAATCTTTCATGAATCCCTGCCATCGCTCGAATCTCCCTTCAATCAGCCCAGGTGGCTTGTTGTTTCCGTGTCCAACAGCGCTAAGATCTGAAGACAGTTCCGTAGACATCCTGCAAGTTTTTACAGAAAATCTAGAGCCAAGCTCAAATACCGATTGTAGGATCGTAGATCTGTGTTAGTAAGACAAGTTGGGAACTATACCAGCGATAGTTCCCTTACGCAGCGGAATAAGACAGCACAGAAAGTAAACCGTAAAAAAGAGACAAGGACACGTTTCCTTATAGAGGAACCTCTACAGCCAACTAGCTGGAGAGTAAACCTCTACCTCCCTTGGAGGATTTTGAGCACTCACTATATTTCGATTGATAGATCTCAAGATACACAATACAAAGACGAACTTCTCTATTGTTTGTAATCCCACTTACAAACAATACTAACGACTAAGTCATTGTGGTTCCTAGATCTAAACACAATCAAATATAGAGAGTAAACCTGACTCGTTCCTTGTGCAGTTCCCTTTAGCACGGGAACCCAGTCTTCAAGTCGATGGCGATCTTCACGCAGTCTCCATCACTTGAACCTGGAACTTTCCTCTTTGATTTCTGGTTCGTCGTCTTCATTAGATTAGCTCGGGCTCTCGCTTTCTCACTTTCCTTTTTGGATCTTGTGCTTTTGCATTCGAGAGCTTGAAATGACCTAGCGGCGTCGCATACTATTTATAGGGGTTTCCACTTTTAACTTGACGCATTTACCCTTTTTGTCTTGGGGAGTACGACACTATTCAAAAATACTAGCGTACCCTTTTGCATCGCTTTGTATTCGGAACTTGGCTTGCCGCCCAAGATAATAGTGAAAAGTCTTTATTATCCTCCAATTCATTTGCCACGTACTCAGATGGCTTCATGGGGAATGTTTCCCTTGCTTTTCCTGTGAACCTGTATCTTTCCTGAGATCACTTGTATAGGGAATTAGTTCCATCTATTTTGTCATCATCAAAACTTCGATTTCTCGAATAGAGAAACCATTATTCCGGTGTTAGTTTCCTAACACTGATCCAACAACTAATCTGATTAATGTCCGTTCGGGGTTGATTAGATAAAGTAGCATCTATAATTGTTTGGACCCATTCGGGATATTCAATGGTAGAAGGGAATAAATCCACAAATAACTTAATGTCTGTTTGCTCTAAGTGTTTGTTTCTATTGATAACTTGACTCGTAAAGCTGTCGTTTAATTGAATCTAGACGTTGTTTTAGGTTGTTAAATGATTAGGGTTTAGACTGTTAGTTCTTTCAACTAGAATTGAAGTTTGGATCGTAATCCTTAGTAGAATCATAATCCATGATAGATTATTCAAGTGTATTGAGAATCAAGAGAATCAATGATCAATAAGCATATCTATGATGGATTTAACTAATTGAACACGCTTTCCTCATACTTGTTTAACACAATTATATTTGCATTCATAGTTAGTTTTTAGTTTGCATCTTAGAATTAGAAAATCATTCAAAAACCCCTCATATTTACTTTACTTGGCATGCAAGTAAGAACATAATTACACGAGTCTCTGTGGGATCGACCCTTACTTACCATTCTACTAAGTTTGGATAAGTTAGGATTCTTTGATAGGTATAGCGACCACTGGAAATACCTAATCACTAATGTGGTTTTATTTTTTTTCCCGTTTTGACGTCCACGTTAGCGACCATTGGCGTCTATATGGTCGCTAATTAGCGACCATATTTTGTTGTCGCTAAATCTGCAGAATGGTGTAGTGATGGTTTGTCGATCAAGTCCCTCAAAAAACATTTAGAGGATTACACTAAAAAGCAATAAATCATGTTGTTTCTTAAAAATATGGAAGAATTGTTGAATATTTAAATTCAATTAAAAAGTTAACGTTTGTAAGTTTAAAGATAAAGAGTTAAAACTTCAAATATAGGTGCACTTATAAACAATGGACGTTCCATATAAACATATAACCATGCAAAATAAACATTTGGTTCAAAGAGATGTGTGGAACAACACTAATAGTTGCTTTGTTAATCAAAATTATACTTCACTGAGATAAGTAGTCATATTAAGACAATAATATTAGAGAAGCTACAAAATTTGAATTTCCTTAAGCAAGAAGAGTATTTGATTTCCCTTTAAAAGTATATAAGAAAAAGAAAATGGCTATTTATTTTCTTAAATGGCGAAAAATTTCAACAATCCCATTGGGATCCTAGGTATGATGCAGTAAGTACGATCCATATCATTTAATAAAATTTGGATCATACCATCATACTTGTACTCTCTATACACGAGTTATTTTCCCAAAATACGTGATTTAATAAAAAATAAGGACATGTTAAATTTTTTCAAATTGGTGTCATTTACATGAAGGATGAATTATTGAATGGGAACTTTGATTATTTGAAATCCAACTATCCATGCTAATTCCAAACACCTAGCTAGGTCCATTTAATTAACACCCTTTTTTAATAAGGACAAAAAATTAGGGGGCACTTCATCAGGAAGTAATCCGCCCGAGTGCATCTCTGTGGACGAGGTTACAAAGCCTAGGAAACAAGACAGAAGGAATCTGCAATGTAGACTACTTCAGTGTTGGTCTTTTGGAACACGTGAGAAATGCTCCATCATTGGAAGTGGGCCAACTCGCAAAGAATATCCAACTGAATCTTCTCAATTTCCCAGAGGGCAGCTCCAAACACCCTTCACGAATCACGACGTTAATCAAGCACAAGTTATCTCATTCGATCTTGATGTGGGAGAATCCGTGATGGTTGGCTTCTTGGGATCTCTACTACAGTGCAATATCCCCCGTCATGAGGTTGGATTGTTTACCTAGAAACTCACCGTCAATGCTTTCCATAGTGGTTGTGCAAAATGAACATAAAAGTGGAAACATCTTCTGAGTTGACTGCACCATCAAAATTGAGTTTGACATGATTTGGTCTAGGTTTTTCCCATATATGTTTTCTTCTTTTCCTTCTAGTCCTAATAATGCCTTTGGTTTGGCCATTGTGGTTATCACAGGGTTGGTTAGGTGTGTATTTAGAAGAGGCATCCTTTCACTCTTTTAGTTATTTTTTGATAAACTCTCAAACGTTCGATAACTCTCATTTGCATTTGTTGGTTGTTTGTATCAAAGATTTTCTTATTTTTGAAAAGGCGAAGACACTACCAAAAGCAGGTGAGCTAGAGACGGGACATAGGGTCTGGTTGGAGCCCACCCTAAAAAAAATAAAAAAAAGGGTAGATTTACTGAAAATTAGCTCACCCTAATTTAAAATTCTGCGTCTGTCGCTAAGGTGAGCCATTTCAAATCATCTTTGGAAAGGAGAAATCAACATTCGTGTTATTGACAAAATTTCCTTCCCAAAATAAATTTTAAAATATGCATTAATTTTCTATGAAACTGGACTCGATGTATACCAAACTTTGATTGCATGTATTCCAAACAAGCTTGTGTTCAACACATTAATTTGATTTTTTTTAGGTAGGAAAAAATTAGGTCGAGATAAACTCAACCTAGCGCAATCTTACGGATGAGGGTATGAAGCCCTAAATAGGTCAGAATCTGATTGACACTAATAAAAAATGCCTTAGGTCAGCGATCAAATCCGTCACTTTATTGCAGTCACGAGGTGTATGAAGAAAACGAACCTCCTCAAAGGACTGCAAATTAACCAATGTATTGGCAATTAGCATTTCAATTTCCCAAGGGCAAGATCTACTTCCTTTTAAAGCGTTTATGACAATAAGACTATCTCCTTCAAATTTCAATTTTCGAAATATTCCTAGCCTTAACTTCACAAACGGCATCATACATTCCTCTTGCCTCAACCTGAATGACATTCCAATGTTCATTAGCCGCATAGTTCATTGTAATCACTCTTCCGTAATGGTCTCTAATAATATATCCCGCTGTTGCCATCCTACTACTCTTTTTCAACCCGTCAAAATTGATTTTTTCAAAACCTTGTGTTGATTTGGTCCAAGTCTTATTCTTTACATTTTTCTTTTTTCTTGTGCCAAGATTAGTGGAGCAGTTTTCTTGTCTACTATCTATTGTTTTTGATCTATTCCACAAATTTATTTGTGATTTTATAAATTCATCTATATTTCTTGCAGTTCCTTCTATTGGTTGATTGAAAGTAGTTCTGTTTCGGTAGTACCATACACTCCACCAAACAATAGTTAGATTCGTGAATAGTGACTCTTTCAATTGTGCTTTTAACCATTGTATAATTATCGTATGGAATCATTGTTTGGCCCAAGTTGCAAGATTTTCTTGACAATATTCGGGTTGACTTTAGCTAAAGTAGTTAATGTAACAGAACATTCTAGCAACAAATGCTTTGCTGTTTCCTGTTGGTTCTGACATAATGGACATTTTGGAGTTACGGACGCATGTCTTTGTAGCAATTGATCTTTTGTCGGAAGTCCTTTTGTATAAATTTTTCATAAAAAGAATTTAAGTTTTGGTGTTACATCTAACTTCAAGAACCACTAATAATCACAATCATTCATGCTATGTTCATATGATATATATAGGAAGTAGCTTAAATATGTAAGCACGTAGATGGTTCTGACATAATGGATATTTCGGAGTTACGGACTTCTTTGTAGCAATTGATCTTTTGTCGAAAGTCCTTTTGTATAAATTTTTCATAAAAAGAATTTAAGTTTTGGTGTTACATCTAACTGCAAGAACCACTAATCATCACAATCTTTCATGCTATGTTCATGTGATATATAAAGGAAGTAGCTTAAATATGTAAGCACGTAGCTGGTATTGACATAATGGACGTTTCGGAGTTACGGACACATGTCTTTGTAGCAATTGATCTTTTGTCGAAAGTCCTTTTGTATAAATTTTTCATAAAAAGAATTTAAGTTTTGGTGTTACATCTAACTGCAAGAACCACTAATAATCACAATCATTCATGCTATGTTCATATGATATATATAGGAAGTAGCTTAAATATGTAAGCACGTAGATGGTTCTGACATAATGGACATTTCGGAGTTACAGACTTCTTTGTAGCAATTGATCTTTTGTCGAAAGTCCTTTTGTATAAATTTTTCATAAAAAGAATCTAAGTTTTGGTGTTACATCTAACTGCAAGAACCACTAATCATCACAATCTTTCATGCTATGTTCATGTGATATATAAAGGAAGTAGCTTAAATATGTAAGCACGTAGCTGGTTCTGACATAATGGACGTTTCGGAGTTACGGACACATGTCTTTGTAGCAATTGATCTTTTGTCTAAAGTCCTTTTGTATAAATTTTTCATAAAAAGAATTTAAGTTTTGGTGTTACATCGAACTGCAAGAACCACTAATAATCACAATCTTTCATGCTATGTACATGTATGTAAGCAAGTACCACAATTAGCTTTATCGGAGTGAGGCTGTTTTGATTATAGCCATTATATTTACTAGTTGTACCCGTCGTGCATGGCACGACTATGGTTCGATATTTTATACATATTAAACAAAAATATAATATAAAAATTAATGTAAGTAATTTATTGCATGTACAATGTACAATATTTTTATTTTTTGAATCAAATAAAACAATTTGAATTTAAATTATTAATTTTAATGTTGAGAATAAAAAATATTATTAAGGTAAAATAATGTACATTTCTCTTTTTCCTTGGTGATATTTCATAGATATTTAATTTTTAAAAAAAAAGATAACATATGAATAAAATATATTTATATATTAGAATAGGAAAGAGATAAGATTTACATAAAATAATAATTAAATTAATAAATAAGATATAATAAAATATGAAAGATAAAAATAAAAATAATTTATTTATAGAAAATAATTTTGAAAAATAATTTATTTTCATTTAAGGTGGGGCCAAACTCATTTTGTGCCTCGATAAAGAAAAGATTAGATAAGATTAAATATTATATTTTTTATTACTTTCTATGTACCTTAATTTAGAGATTATCAAATATTTCAATATATCTATTAAATATTATATTACCTATTTTTATTATTTTTAAACATTATAAGTATTTTCATTAATTTTTTATTATAAAAGAATATATATATATATAAATAAATTCGTGAAAAGATATCATGTTAAAAGATAAAAGATATTTATACTTTTTTTAAATATTTTAAGTTTTCAAAAGATATTCTTATACTAAATATATATTGTTTTGACGTTAAACATAGATTTAAATAATTAATGAAGAATTTAATAGAAAAAAAAAGTTAAAATATTAGAAATAAAAATTAATTTTGTAAATATGAGGTGGAGTCAAAATGGTTTTGGTGACACGAAAAGGTATAACTTTAATATATAGTTATAGATTTATAAATTAGGTTAAAATTAGGAATGTCAGTACTGTTAATGCTTTTATATCAAGAGATCGATTACCCATAATGTCTTGAATTAAATTTTTTTTTTTTCAAATCATGATTCATGAATGGGAGGGAAGGATTAACTAGTCACTCATAATGTCTTAAATTAAATAATTAACCACCAAATCCCTGATCCACCATCACATAAATGCTAGTAGATATCCTTGAAAAACGCTCTCTTTTGGAACGTGTTTTTCTGTTTGCTTGTGTCGTATGAACATCGTTTCGAACCCGGTGTTTGCACCGGGGGATCAACAACCTACTAGCAATAACCAAGATGATGTGAGTATGGCGGTTGATGGTAGGGAAAAGGATCAACCACCAGGGGAACCACCGGATCGACGTATATCGTGGAAGGAAGTGGTGGCCGTTGGTAGTGCTTTTCAACAGCGAACAATCATTGATGAAAAATTCTTGGATGGAAAAGTTAATGTGATGTTCCCTGATGGTGCTGATGGCGACCCGGTGGTCACAATTGCTGAGGATGTTATGGAAGAGCTTGCCTTGGTATGGAAATGGTCGGTGGTGGTCAAACCCCTTGGTCAACCCGTAGCCTTCCATATTATGGAGAAGAAAATTAGAGACTTATGGAGGTCTAACTCGAGGTTACAATTCTTAGATCTCAACCATGGGTGTTTTCTGGTGCGCTTTGGATGTGAGGACGATTACATCGCCGCCCTCACCAATGGCCCGTGGACAGTGTTTGGTCGGTGCATCTCGGTGAGGAGTTGGTCTCCAAATTTCAGAACGTCGGATCCGGTGAAATCTGCACCCACTTGGATAAGACTTGCGGATCTTCCTCTCACTTTGTATGAGGAAAAGATCCTCCTTAAAGTGGCTGCAGGGATTGGTCGTCCAATTAAGGTAGACCCGAAGACGCTCTACACGAATCGTGGTAGGTTTGCTAGGATATGTGTGGAGGTTGATCTCGAAAGACCTTTAAAGGGTTCGATTACTATCAACGGAGATAGATATATGGTGGAATATGAAGGCATTCCTACTATATGCTTCTTGTGTGGTAGATTCGGGCATGTCAAAAATAATTGTCCGTTCAGGCCGAGTTCGTCTTCGAACACCAACGTGGGCACGACAGATCGATCCGAGATAAGTACGGTGCTGTCTAAGAGTGATAAGTCTGATCAAGGGAATGCTTCTGCTCAGATTGCCCCTGGGGCGGGCCGTGGGTTGTATGGTGACTGGATGACGGCGGTGAGACGTCCCCGGCCGACGAAAGGAAAGGGAAAGGCTGACGTGGATCCGAAAAATAGCCATGCTGACAAAGATGGAAGGAATAATTCTAAAGAGATCCCGACTGCCAATGGGCAAGGAAAGGGGAAATTGTTTCCGGATTCAAGGCAATTATTTTTGCAAGTTAATCGATTTGGAGTTTTGGAAAGTACTGATAAAGAGGAAGAGAAAAAGGATAGTGAGGAAGTTATAGTCATGGAAAATAATGGGCCATCGGTTATCCATAGAAAATTGAAATAAGTTGACGATGCTAATAAGGAGTGTGAAGATATAGCTGCTAGAATTATGGGGAAGGCTGATCATGGAAGTCACGTTGCTATGGAATCTTCCAAAGATAATTCCTCTGAGGGTGAAGTGATTGGTTTTGTTAAAGGGAAGGTTGATGGGCCGGTTAGTGGGAAAGCCCAACAAGAAAAAAGAAAGGTGAAGATTGGTAGAAAGCAAGGGATATTCTCTAGTGGGCCGAAATCTGATGTTGGAACATGTATTGCCCTATTAGATGGGCCGAAAAAGAGGTCCAGGAATAATGAGACACAAAGAATTATAGGAGATGCGCCTAAGCTGAGCAGTGATATTTTGCATGATCTTGACCCGGGACCAAATCAAGATGGGGCGTCTCCGATCTTGGCCGCCAAGTTAGGGCACGTTGAAGGTGCCATTCAAGTTCCAGTTCTTGTGACTTCTGTGAAAATTAAAGAAGGCGTTTTAGCCAATGAAGACTCCGTTATGGAGGAAGATTGTATGGCCCCTGCGGGCCAAACGTGCTAACCGTTGGGTGGGGACCCCTTTCGTCTCGGTTATCATGAATATTCTCCTTTGGAATTGTTATGGAGCGGGGAAACCGGGTTTTCGCCGGGCTATCCGCTATATGAATAGACATCACAAAGTAGACGTTTTGGCGCTCTTTGAGACTCGTGTGTCGGGTGTTCGAGCGCAACAGATTTGTGATCGTTTGCCTTTTGACAATTGCGATAGGGTTGAAGCGGTTGGTTTCGCCGGGGGTGTTTGGATCCTTTGGAATGAAGATAAGGTTCGTTTGAGTATAGAGGAAAAGAATGGTAATTTCATAAGAGCATCGTTTGTTGATGGGAATCGGAGGTGCCATCTCATTGTTGTCTATGGTCCGCCAACTTTCGCTCGCCGTAAACAGTTTTGGGAGGACTTAGAGGCGTCGTTAGACAGTTTATCGGGTCCGGTTATCATAGGCGGAGATTTTAACTGTATCCGCTTTGCTCATGAAAGGAGTGGTGGGAGTGGTGGTCTTCACCCTGACTCAGCGGTGTTTAATACTTTGATTGATAGAGCGGGACTTGTGGATATGGGTTGCTCAGGGCCTTGTTTTACGTGGAGTAGGCGAGTTTCCCCTTCCTCTGTGGTGTCGAAAAGACTTGATAGAATGTTTCTCAATGTTGAGGGTCGCTTAAATTGGCCAGATGCAAGAGTACGACATCTTCCTCGTTATTGTTCTGGCCATTGTCCGCTTCTTGTTACGCTTGATCCAGATGTTGTCAGGAATAAGAATAGAAGGTCGTTCCGTTTCGAGGGAGCTTGGCTCTCTCACCCTCAGTTTAAGGACAAAGTAAGAGATTGTTGGAACCATGAGGTTGACATTGCTAGTGCTCTTACTGCTTTGCGTGAAGACTTGATTCGGTGGAACAAGAAAGTTTTTGGGCACATTCAACGTAGAAAACAGAATCTTATTGATAGGTTGGAAAAAATTCAGCGTAACCCTAATAGAGATTTGCTAGGTTATCTCATTGATTTGGAGGAAGAGCTTCAACATGAACTCGAAGTTGTGTTGGAACAAGAAGAGATGCTTTGGTTCCAAAAATCTCGTGAACAATGGTTGGCTCTTGGAGACCGAAACACATCCTTCTTCCATACGTCTACGATTATTAGGCGGAAGAGGAATCGGGTGGAGGGGCTGAAAGGGTCGAATGGAGAATGGATCGAAGACAAGGAAACCATGGAGAGGTTTGCTCTCGAGTTTTTCATGAGATTGTATAGTTGTGAAGAGGGACAAGTGGTGACGCCTTTACCTAAGGGCGGTTTCCCGGAGAGTACTGATTTCATGTTGCGTGACATTATTAAGCCGGTTACTTCGGGAGAGATTTGGAAGGCCATCAAGGGTATGGGAGCGTTCAAATCCCCGGGCATTGATGGGTTTCAACCGGTCTTCTACCAAAAGTGTTGGGATATCGTGGCTTCGTCGGTTGTTGATTTTGCTAGAAACTTCTTTGAGACGTCCAGCTTTCCCGAGGGGGCGAACGACACGCTCATTGTGTTGTTGGCTAAGGTTGAAAAACCTGTCATGCTCAACCAGTTTAGACCGATTAGCTTATGCAATGTGCTTTACAAGTGCCACCAAAGTTCTTACTAATAGACTTCAACCGGTTATGTCTTCCCTCGTTGGCCCTACACAAGGGAGTTTTTTACCTGGTCGTCTCATTTCGGATAACATTGTGGTGGTCCAAGAGGTTGTTCACTCGATGCGCAAGAAAAAAGGGGCGAAAGGTTGGATGCTCCTGAAACTGGACTTGGAGAAGGCGTACGATAGGCTTAATTGGGACTTCATTCGGGATACTTTGGAAGATGTGGGGTTTCCTGATATTTGGATCAATTGGATCATGGAGTGCGTTTCGTCGACTAGAATGCAGGTGTTGTGGAATGGTGAGGTGTCGTCCCAATTCACCCCGTCCAGAGGCATCCGTCAGGGAGACCCTATTTCCCCTTATCTCTTTATTTTATGTCTTGAAAGACTTAGCCACATGATTATTGAGTCGGTGGATATAGGTGTTTGGAAGCCTATTAAGCTCACTCAATCGGGACCTTACCTCTCTCATTTATTTTTTGCAGATGACATTATTTTGTTTGCGGAGGCCTCGGTAGACCAAATTCGGATTATCCAAAATTGTCTTGACCGTTTTTGTAGCGCGTCGGGACAAAAGGTTAGTTTGAATAAGTCTACGTTGTTTGTTTCTAACAACGTCCGTGATTCCGTGGTGCAGGGTCTTCGTGCTACTAGCGGTCTCCCCGTGACAAAAGAGCTTGGGAACTACCTTGGAATGCCGATTCTTCATTCCCGTGTCAATAAAAATACGTTTACCAGGCTCTTGGACAAATTCAAGGCGAAATTAGCGGGGTGGAAGAGAAATGCTCTTAGCTTTGCGGGAAGGGTGACTTTAACGAGATCCATCTTGTCTTCTCTTCCCGTTTATTCTATGGCTACTATGGTTCTCCCGAAGGCGGTTTGTCGTGATATTGATCGCATGAATCGATCCTTCATATGGGGAAGCACGGAGGGGCATCGGAAGATTCATAAAGTGGCGTGGAGCATTGTTAATAAACCGAAGGAACTGGGTGGTTTGGGAATTAGGTCCATGATGGATCTAAACAAAGCTATAGTTGGCAAGATGAGTTGGCGTTTCATAATGGAGGAGAATGGTTTGTGGAGGGAGGTGCTTAAGCATAAGTATGTTGATAGAGCGTTGGGCTCTTCAAGTGCTAGTTCACACGTTTGGAAAGGTGTCCGAGCCGGGACGGCGGAGGTGCTCATCAAAGGCGCCCGGTGGCTGTTACGTGATGGTAACTCCATTGATTTTTGGAGGGATACTTGGCTCCTTGACACACCCTTGTTAGAGCATGCTACTGGTCAATTAGATGAGAGTTCTCTTCGTACTAAAGTGCGGGAATTATGGGTCGATAATACCGGCTGGGATTGGAATAGAATCGCGCAGGTGCTACCGGCTGGTGTACTCATGAAGTTGGCAGCGGTTGGTGTTATGGAAGAAGGTAGTGCTCAGGACGAGTTGTGTTGGAGGTTCTCGGCCGACGGCAATTACACGGTGGCTACAGGTTATAGCCTTTTGCATGGAGATTTGGGAGTTCATGGCATGGATAAGTGTGTTTTTAAGAGAATTTGGACGCTTAGGGTTCCGGAGAGAGTGAGGCATTTTTTGTGGCTCCTTTTGATGGGCGGGGTTCTCACGAATTGCGAGCGGAGGAGGAGGCACTTGACGACGGAAACTAAGTGTTCTTGCTGCATGGAGGAGGAGGAAACTGACATTCATCTTTTTCGGGAATGCAGGTTAGTGAAATTTATGTGGTTAAATACTTTCAAAATTAATCAGGACCCTATGTTTATGCAGGCTTCTTTTCCTACTTGGATCCGTTATAACGTGCTTGACAAGCGCAAAGTATTTTCGGTTGGAGAATGGGGCGAGATTTTTGCAACGGCCCTTTGGTGGACGTGGAAGTGGAGAAACTTAAGGGTGTTTGAGGGGAACTTGTTCAGCTTGGATAGAGGTAAGTTTATTATCGATCAAGTCATTGATTATCATAGTGCTTCCAAGTCTTTTGCCAGGTTTGTTGATACGCCAAACAAGAGTTGGTCTGAGATCTCTTGGGAAAGACCCGAAGAAGGCTGGATTAAAGTTAATACCGATGGGGCCGTTGATCGTGAAGGAATGGCAACGGCAGCGGGAGTCTTTCGAGACGAGAGAGGAGCTTGGATAGGAGGTTTCGTCCACAAGGTAGGTTTTTGTTCAGTTCCTATGGCGGAGTTATGGGGTCTTTTGCAGGGATGTCGGATTGCTTGGGAGAAGGGCTTTCGAAAAGTTATCTTTGAATCTGATTCCAAGTTGTCAATTGACCTTATTGGTAGAGACATTAGAAGTTATCATCCTTTGTTCAGCCTGGTATCCCAATGCCAAGGCTTTTTGAAAAGGAACTGGCAAGTCCAGTTCCGTCATGTGTATCGTGAAGCCAATTGTGTGGCGGATCGACTTGCTTGTCTTAGTTTTTCTTTTCCTGTTGGTCTGCATGTATTGTCTGCCCCGCCTGAGGGGATTTCTATTTTGCTTACTAATGATGTAAGGGGTCGGGCTATCCCCCGCTTGCGTACTACTTAGCCCTTTTTATATTATTAATAAAATGCCCCCTCGAGGGGCGGAGAGTACCGCCTCTCCTTCTACCAAAAAAAAGTAGCGTTACCAACCGCCACGTCGGACTCAAACACCACCCTACTATCGGACACATTTCTCATCTCAAAATTCACCTTTCCGAAACCAAGATTCCCGTTACTAACGCCGTTACTGGCATTACCCGCCGTGAACGCCGAGTACTGCACATGCCGTATCAAGTTCGGAAACAACAAGACTCGGCTAAAATCAGCGGTCCACGTGGTGCCCCCGCTGCCCTGCACATGCGCCCGCGCTGACGTGGCCCTCAACGTCATCCCACTGACACTGTTCCTCTCCACCACCACATCCTCCACCCGCCCAAAACTCCCGTCCAGCTTGACGATCTCCACGCCCGAGCCCGACCCGGAAAACATATTATCCACCACCGACACCCCGTTGACCAGCCCGTTGACCGACTTCAGCGTCACCGCCGCGTCCCCCAGGAAGAAATTGCCGGCGACCAGAAGCTGAACGGGGTCCTCGGCGACGATCCCGGTGTAGTCCATGTAGGAGCCGATGATCCGGGTCTGGGTGAGGCCCGGGAGGCGGAGGTAGACCCCGACGCCGCCGAACGCGGTGGCCTTGTTGTAGCAGTGGAGGCCGGAGATGAGGTTGGCCTGGCCGGAGACGAGGACGGCGGTGGCGGCGGAGAAGACGACGACGTCGGAGAGGACGTTGTCGTTGCCGAGGAGGGCGACGGCGGTGGCGGAGAAGGAGCGCTCGCGGGGGTCGGCGCCGGCGGTGATGTGCTGGCCGAGGTAGGTGTGGCGGATGAGGGTCTCGTGGCCGGAGCAGACGAGGATGCCGTCGGTGGAGAAGTGGGTGACGTAGAGGTTGTCGACGGAGGTGCGGAGGGAGTCGACGATGGCGAGGCCGCCGCCCCGGAAGGAGGAGTTGAGGAGGAGGTCGCGGAAGGTGATGTACTCGTAGGTGTAGGAGGAGGCGGATGAGGCGTTGTGGGAGGGGTCAGTCGACGGCGGAGGGGAGGTGGGGCCGGGGGAGAGTTCTATTAGGTAGCCGTTGGAGGGGAATGTGGACGACGCCTTTATGCTTCCTCCCTCAATCTGCATGCATCCATCCATCAATTAATTTGATTTGATTTAATTTAATTTAATTAATTGAGACAGTTAAGAGATTGATGATTTGATTTAATTGCAATGAATTTGAAAAATGATGAAGAAATTAATAAACATCAATCAATTTATTAATCATTCATTAATAATTAATGTCTCGTTACAGAAAAAGAATAACAATAACGAGAGATTGAATGAGAATAATAAACAGAATTATGTGATTCGGTAACACTATATTACATATATTCATGGACAGATAAACAATATATTATTTCGAAGACAAATGACAGAGTACAGATTATTAGATATTTCAAAGATTTATATAGTAACTCGGGAAATCATATTGCAACTTATGCATGCACCATAGGCTCAAACAGATCACAAGAGGCTAAAAACACAATTAAAATTGTATATCGTTTGGGCCCTAGCCCCTGTCAAGGGCATCACACTGTGGACCCCTGACTTGCTTATCGGTCAGTAAGACGACCGCCGAGGAGCAGCGCCCCTCGGACTCCCTGCCAGGGCGGAGCTCCTCAGACCCCTGATGTTGTCTGGGACGGAGCCCCCGAACTCCTGGATGATTCTGATCAACGATAGATTCAAGACATATTAACAAATACATTAATTAATAATTGAGAAGCATGTATACATACAACAATGTTTCCGACGCCGGTGGTGGGGAATCGGAGAGGGCGGCTGATGAGGTAGATTCCGCCGTCGAGATTGATACGCGCACCTCCCACATTCCGTACGCCAGCTATCAACTCCTCGTCACCCGGTGCATTGCTGGCGTCAGCAAACGCCTTGAGCAACGCCTCCGTGCTGTCACTTCTGCCGGTCGGATCCGCCCCGTATGACGTCACGTGGTACTCGCGTGCCCTTGCTTCTCCCAGCCCCTTCTGCATGCAATTGCAACCCATTCATATATATCAAACGCTTTACGCATGACCAAGTTAATTAAATGCATGCGTTGAAATAATTACTTACCGACGGCGGTGCGTCGTAAGGCGGAGAAGGAGAGATGAGAGACTCCCCCGTCCGCCGAGCCGCCGCCAAAGAAGCCTTGAAGGCTTCGAGCTTTTTTATGTGATAATCGCGATGCTCGCCGGAAAATTCCCTGTAGCCTTCCACATCGGTTACGGAGAAAATGGGAAAAACATGTACAAGAACAAGAACAAGAAAGCCACCAAAAAACGTCATTTTGGTCCACCTAAATGTTCTTCTTCTTGTTGTTAATTGAAATTTGGGTACTCCTGTATTTAAGGTCACGCAGAATAAACCCCCGTTGGCTACTTGTGTTTCAAGGCTACACGTTTCTTTTTCTTTCTTTCTCTCGTTTTCTTTGTGTGTGCTCAAGTTTTCTTATATTTTCCAGCAAATTGACAAAGACTATGATTACTCTTCTTCTATAGTTATGTTTTGGCTGCCAGAAAAGTAAGACGCGGAGCAGTTATTAGGCAATTAATTCTTGCTTTAATGGCTCCTTAAGCTATAATATCTCTCTTTCGCTAAATCTAGTAAATATCCCCCTTTTCCATATGATTATAACAATAGTGAGTTATAGTACATTTTGAATTTTTTATCTTCGGAGCATAAATTGATAATTATTTAAGGGCTCACGCTTTTTTCACACTAATTTTTGACTTTTTGCACTAAGCCATTGAATGGCGTTTAATTTAAACGCTACTAAATGGCGTTTGATTTTAAAATTATTATCTTTCGTTTGTTGTTGGTTTTGTGCGTTCCAATGGCGTTCTAAAATGCCATCAAATGGCGTTCGGAAAAGCCATCAAATGGCTTTCGGAAAAGCCATCAAATGGCGTTCCCAAAAGCCATCAAATGGCTTTGACAAAAGCCATCAAATGGAGTTCCATATGGCAAATGTTGATGCCAAAATTGGACCGGCCCATACGATTTTTGGGCTCAAATTGAACGCTATTTCGTAGTGTCCTCAAACGCCACTGAATGGCGTTTCAAATGGCCAGTTTATTTAAAACCCTAGCGCTATCCGATGCACTCGTCGTCTTCTTCCTCTCGATTCCGATACAAAATTACAATCGGTTTCATTCCGGCGACTCAAACAAATGTCAAGGATTTGGAAAGAGAAGCCTAGAGGCAAGGTAGGAGGGACTGGTGGCTACCCGACCGGACCGCCAATTTTAGACCCGAAGTCTCCGTCAAAATATGAACTTTCTCCAACATAAGACATTGTTTACAATTAATAATGTATTGAAAATTGACAATTTAGAAAAAGATGAGTATGAATGAATGTAGAATGGAGGGATTTGTCATATCCGAAGGATTATAGAAGATAAAGGAAGGATTAAAGAGAAAAGAGAGATTAAGCAAAAAGATTAGAGAAGGAGAAAGATTAGTTGCAGGGAACAGAGAGTAACAACAAGATAGTAATTTGGTAATTGTTCAATAGATGCGTACAAGTGAATAGGAGCTAGGCATTTATAGGCTTTTGGCCTATTTACAAATTATGCCCATAATTTCCCTATATTACACATTCCTAACAGGATTATATAGGAGATATAATATAGTCATTGTATATATCTGTTGGAATATAGCCATTATAATTTCGAAAATGCAGGACAAATGAAACTCCATTTGATGGAGTTTTCAGAAGCCATTTGATGGCTTTGTCAAACGCCATCAAATGGCGTTTATAAAAGCCATTTGATGGCGTTTATAAAAGCCATTTGATGGTTTTTCCAAGCGCTGATAAACTCTCCGCCATTAAAAAGCCATAATATTTATTTTTTTTAATAAAACGCCATTTGATGGCGTTTATTTAAAACGCCATTTAATGTCGTAGTGCAAAAAGCTAAAAATTAGTGTGCAAAAATCCGAGGCGTTATTCTATTTTAACAAGATACATAGAGGGATCAATAAACTTTTTAGAAAATATAGTCCTAGTTTGGTTCATGCATAGGGTGTGAAACTTCCCAAAATCTCTATAAATTTGAGTTTTTCGTTGGCTCAGAATATATGGTCCATCACTTTACAATGAGTGGACTTATTAGAAACTACTCACACATTTTGAAAAGTTCCTGATTTTTTTTTCTTTATCATCTCATCTAGTCATCTCACCTTTTGTTCATACACTGGAGTTTGCTTTGCAATCCATTTTTGTTTTGGAAACATCTTATTGTAATAAAAAAAATGAGTTGGCCGGTTTTGTTGGGCCAAAACATTATGCCGATGGACCTAGTCCACGTGATAAGAATTGAGCGCCCTAGTGACCTACTATTTAGTCCAATATGTAGGAAATTGATTTTTCATTTTTAAATTCTTTTATAAGGGAAGAAATTTACAGCCTTTTTGGTTTTATACTTAAGTATAATCAATCGGGTTAGGTATGGACTATCCCTTTTTAGTGTTTGGTATGGAACAAGGTTTGGATATGGCTCATTCTCATTCCCTCAAAATACACATGAACCCATATCTTATCTTTGAAGCGGGTATGAGTGAAACCTATTCCAACCCGATTCATCATTTCAACCCGATTCCGGGTATAGAAACAAACAAGCCCTTAATGTAATTAATAGACAAATTTGATAGAATGAATGAAAAAAAATCATGCATCCGGAAAAACTGGCATCGGGCAACAAACACGAAAGTTTCCAAACAAATAAAGAAGAAACCAAATAGATGATCAAGATATATAAAGAGGCTCAATATAGGTGAGCTAAGTATAACAAGGTGAAGTTTCAATGAAAAGAACGTTAATGAGCTATCTCCAATTGGGGACTACAAATGAACCACCTTGACGTTTCACCCACCTAAATGGAGGATATTCAAGATCATTGAGCATGACAACAACCTCGGCCAAAACAACTTGATCCCCAACTAAGATCAGCTATTCAATCACATGATAAAGTCTCTAATTCAACTTAATTTAGATTTGACATTTCATCTAATAAGAGTTTTTCCAAATCTCATTTGTAACCCATTAAAATTGATGGACAAGGACGATGAGTGGTGGAATTTGATGACCGGACTCTGGCGAAAGAATGATGTCGGCGAGCATAACCAAAGATGCAAAGATAAAAACAAGGTGATTCGATGCCAAAGACCAAAACCATTTCAAAGATCTCGAACATTCAAGTTTCAGATGGTCTTGATGAATCTCCTTTTTACATGCAACCCTTGTCGAGCAAACATTGGAAAATGAAGAATGTATGCATTCGTTAAATAATACCAACATAAAAAGTTTCTTACATGCCCATCATAGATTAGATTCATGTTTGTTTGCAATTTCTATACGTTTTCGTATAAGGGAAGCCTAAGAACATCAATTTCTTTATTCAATCACTAAACAAGCAGGACAACCAACTCGTGCACCAAAGAAGAAGAAAAGAGTTGGTTATGCATCCAATCCAAGTTTAGCATATGGATCATGCACCTCGCCTCAGTTTCCCCTTCAGGTCGTGCACCTCATCTCATGTTCTCATTGGGGTCGTGCATCTTAGATTAGATTTTCCTGTGGATCGTGCACCTCAACCTAGGTTTCTGTTTGGGTTGTGTGGCCTTGATCCAAGGCGTATCCTTGTGCTTCAACTTCTCTCTTATTTAGAATACATAAATTTTAATAATTTAAATTGGCTAAAAATTATTTCTCGGAGGCCAAATTTAAATTATTATTTATATTAATTTGTTACAATAGGTTTTCAATATTACAAAATTTTATTTAAAGACTATATATCCTTTCATATAAATAATCAGATTGAGTTTGTTTGAGAATATCTTGGCAAAGATGTTTCTCAATATCAACCCCAAAAGATATATTTATTCTTTCTTACTTATAATTATTTTATATTAAATCAATTTAGTTTCAAATCCAAGTTTTTTTTTCAACATCATCAATTCAATTGTACCCTAATTCTTATGAAAAGATCCTTCACGCTAATCTCATAAGAGGTATGCCATTTGGTGTTGGTGCTTGCTGATACAAACCCTAGATCCCATGGAGTACCAATTGAGCCAAGATTAGATTAACGAACCAGGGAATGGCATGCGGCCAGGGGGAGAAGAGACGTAAGAAAGGAGGGAGAAAAGACAATTAGGGCAAACTATTTCTTGTTATTAATTATGAGAGTTAAGCAAGATATTTATACTAAGCCCTAACGGTTCAAGAAAGGCGTCCCGAGAAAAAACCGTAAAGAAAACTCGAGAAGGAGTGACTCACTCAACATTTATAAAATTACATTAATTGAAATAGTATACTAATAATAAAATACTAATAATAATCTAGTAAACGAGTAGGTCTACGCCGCTCACGAACGGGTCGAGAAGTTGTTGTAGACGTCACTGTTCGATCCGTATCAATCTCTCCCCCGATGACAACCGGCTTGTCCTCAAGCCGCAATGCAGGAAAGGTTAAACGTACTTGATCGAGAGGCTCCCATGAAGCATCGTTTTCGGACCCGTCGTCCCACACTATGAGCCATTCAACTCGAGGCACACCATCAACCATAACCTGCCGCTCGCTGATGGCCCTCACAGGTTTGGAAATCGGTTGATCGTTGATAAACTCGGCGGGGAAAGACGGCTGAATTGGCATTGTACCGCTGGAAATGAAGGGACACAGAAGGGACACGTGAAACACGTTGTGAATCCTGGCATTTTCGGGCAATTCTAATCTGTATGCTACATCCCCCACGCGTTGTGTGATCTTAAATGGCCCATAAAAACGACGAGTTGGCTTGGAAGATAATGGCTTAGCAACGGAATGTTGTCGGTAAGGCCGAAGTTTCAACAGGACAAGATCGTCGACATTATACTCGACTTCACGGCGATGTGCATTAGCATACGAACACATACGTTGTTGGGCCTTTTTGAGATTCAATCGAAGCAAGTCAACGAGCTGTTGTCGCTCTTGCATCGTAGCAAAGGCCGGAGACTCCTCTGATGGCGGAAGGTTGGTGCGAATCAGCGGCGGAGGTTCCTGCCCATACAATACTTGAAATGGCATCATTTTGAGCCCTTCATGATAAGTGCAATTCAAGGCGAGTTCTGCCCAAGGTAAAAAGGCAGCCCAGCTTGAAGGACGGGCGTGAGTAAAGGCACGAAGGTATTGCTCCAATCCCCGGTTTTTTACCTCGGTTTGGCCATCTGTTTGCGGATGATAGGCCGTGCTATGGCGCAACGTTGTTCCACTCAAACGATGGAGTTCTTTCCAAAAAGCACTCGTGAATGTCACATCTCGATCAGAAGGAATTGAAGTTGGTATGCCATGGTGTTTAACTACCATTTCAACAAATAAAGCAGCTACCTTGGCAGCATCATACGAAGTACCCAAGCCCCCGAAATGAGCATACTTGGACAAACGATCCACCACAACAAAGATTGTCGTGAAGCCCCGAGATGGTGGTAGTCCGGTAATAAAATCCATCGAGACATCATCCCATACCTTATCCGGGATCGGTAGTGGTTGAAGGAGACCCGCTGATTTTTTTGTGCTATATTTAGTAGCTTGACAAGTGACACAAGATTCGACAAATTGCTTTACCTCGCTACGTATGCCAGTCCAATAGAAAACCTCGGCAACCCTGTGGAAAGATCTGTCGACGCCCGGGTGGCCATCCGATGGTGAGGCATGGAACTGATTCAAAACATTGACTTTTATTGGCGAGTTCTTGCCTAACACCAGCTGATGCCCATAATATAATATCCCATCATGCACTCGAAAAGGGGGTGATAGAGTCTCCTGCATTGCCGCATGCAAAGCCACCAAATCGGTAAGAACCGAGTTTTCCAACTTGATTTTATTTAGTAATTCCGGCATCGATTGGGAAAGAGCAACGTACAGAAGGCTCGTCATTGATCATACAGCGGGATAACGCATCGGCCACTTTGTTGCTAGCCCCTGTCTTATATTCGATCCGGAATTTGTAGCCCATTAATTTCCGGATGAAGAATTGTTGATCCGGTGTTTGGATCACCTGTGATAGTAGTTCCTTCAAGCTTTTCTTGTCGGTACGAATCAAAAACTCACGGCCAAGCAGATATTGACGCCATTTCTGCACTGTTGACACTATGGCGAACAATTCCCTGTGATAAGCAGAAGAACTCCTGCGACGAATTCCTAGGGTTTTGCTAAAGAATGACACTGGCCATTCGTTTTGCAATAGAACAACACCAATACCCTCATCCGATGTGTCAGTTTCGACCACAAAAGCAATAGAGAAATCAGGCAATTGTAATATAGGCGCAGTCATCATAGCTGACTTCAAATGAACAAATGCTTCCTCAGCAACAGGTGACTAGACAAATTTATCTTTTTGCAATAAAACTGTAAGTGGTGAGGCCAGTGTAGCATAATTCTGGATAAATTTCCGATAGTAACCAGTAAGACCTAAAAAACCACGCAGTTGCTTAATCGTTTTTGGAGTCAGCAATTTACCCATAGCTTCGAGTTTTCCTGGGTCGGCCAGAAGCTATCCTGACGATACTATATGGCCAAGGTATTCCACGGATGAAGTTCCAATTGAAAACTTGGATCCCTTAACAAAGAAGTGATGATCATGTAGAAGCTAAAGCACCACATCAAGATGCCGAACATGCAGCTCCAACGACTTACTGTAAACCAGAATATTGTCGAAAAATACTATCACAAATTCACACAAGTAAGCCGAAAAATCTGATTCATTGCTGCTTGGAAAGTAGAGGGGGCATTCGTCAACCCAAACGGCATGACCAGAAACTCGAAGTGTCCGTCGTGAGTACGAAAAGTTGTTGTATAAATATCCGACGCGTGCATACGGATTTGGTGATAGCTAGAACGAAGATCCAATTTACAGAAAAAGGTTGCGGATCCCAATTCATCGAACAATTCGTCATCCGGCGGAATAGGAAATTTATCAGCCATTGTAGCTTGATTCAGAGCCTTGCAATCGACACGGAACCGGAAGTTGTTGTCCTTTTTTTTAACCAGAAGAGCGGATGACGAAAAAGGACTCGTACTATGTTGAATGATACCTTGTTGTAGCATATCCTGAACCTGCCTCTCAATTTCAGATTTCTGAAAATACGAATAGCAGTAGGGTCTCACATTCACCGGTTTAGAAACATGCTGCAAGTGAATCCGATGGTCCCAAGGTCGCTGAGGTGGCAACCCGAGTGGTAAACGAAAAACAGCTTCATGCAATGATAGAACATCACGGATGGCCGAATTGAGATCGGCTGGCCAAGCCATGTTTTGCGTCCAAGCCGGTGGATCGGAATCTGCAGCAAGAGGCAAAATCTCAAAGCATTCAGCTATAACATCAGCTTCATATAAAGATTGTAAAGCATGGAACGAAATTACCCGGGGAACTTGACGATCGCCTTGTAGTCGGACGAGCTTCCCGTTCCATGAAAATCCCATCAATAGTTGAGCATAATCATGCGATACTTTCCCTAAAGTCTGGAGCCACTGTACGCCCAGCACGACCTGCGGTCCATGCACATTCAATACAAAGAGGTCGATAGCGAATTCATACCCTTGTAAAACGAGGGGAGTAGCCGCACATTGATGCGTACATAGTAGTGAGGCTCCATTTCCAGCATACACACGGAAGGGTGTGACTTCAAACAAAGGCAACTGTAATCTCTCTGCCACTGTCGGATGGATGAAATTATGGGTACTGACCCCATCTATCAAAACTTGGATCGTTGTGTCCGAAATCGACCCCTAAATTTTCAAGGATTTCGGGTTGGCAAGACCCTCCATCGTATGAATGCTTGAGACATCTCCCGTGACAGCGAGGTTATCATCCAAAGGCGCCATCTCATCATCAGCAGCATCATCAGTCCCCAATAACGCCAAAAAGTGATGTTTGTAGCGATGTCCCGGGGCATATTGTTCGTCACAATTCCAGCAAAGGCCCTTCTTGGTGCGCTCGGCACGCTCAGTGACGGAAAGACGCCTAATAGGAAGCCGAGAGAAATCTTCGCCTTGTGTTTTAGGGTTCGAGCTAGTGGTTGCGGCTCCCATGGTGTTTGGCGCTGGGACGCTCGAAACGCTGGATTTAAACCCTAGTGTATACCAAGTCCGTCGATTGGTTTGAATGATACCAACTGTATCGGCATAAGAAGCGGCCAGTTCACAAGCCAAAGCGAAAGCTTGAGCCAATGAGGTCGGATTGCATAAGTTTAATTCCCGCTTGATCTGTTGTTTGAGGCCAGCTTTAAACAATGAAATCAAAGTCTCTACTGACAACCCTTCCACTTTATTCAAAATAGATTCGAACTCGGTCTGATAGTCTAACACCGTTGTGCGCTGTTGGAGCTTGGCCAAAAGACCCACGTAATCTTCATAATGGTGAGGATCGAAGCGCTGTTTTACGGCCTCTAAAAACACTTCCCAAGTATGGAGACCCTGATTACGACGTTGATATCTAAACCAGTCGGAAGCCGGGTGTTCAATCAATAACCCAACTAACTGAAGGCGGTCTTAAGCCTTGGTTTGAAAGTAATCAAAGTTATCATGTACCTTGTAAACCCAGCCCATCGGGTCCGAGCCGTTAAACCGAGGAGCATCCACTCGAACTTTTGGTGCCCGATCGATCGGTTGCTGATTACCTCCAATTGGGGCCTGATGTTGTGGCTGCTGTTGTGATAAGGTTGCGGGCGGGTTCGCTTGTGGAGGGTTAACCCTAGCGTTTGCCTGAAACGGATTTTCAGCAATTATCCCACGAGCATTATTGTCCATAATCTGGTGCGTTTCAAGGATGTGAAAGACTTGATCGACGCGTCGTCGCTGCACCTCTTGATCATGGCGGCTTTGGCGAATTTCCAACGTCAAATTTTGCAAGTTTTGCATGATGGTATTGAGAGTCTTCTCATTCCCGGTAACTTCCGAAGTTTCCTCCTCGTTGCCAGACATGATTCACGAATGAGTACGGGATGAAAGCACCAGTTGATACAAACCCTAGATCCCAGGGAGTACCAATTGAGCCAAGATCAAATTAAGGAACCAGGGAATGGCCTGCGGCAAGGGGGGAGAAGAGACGTAAGAAAGGAGGGAGAAAAGAAAATTAGGGCAAACTATTTCTTGTTATTAATTATGAGAGTTAAGCAAGATATTTATACTAAGCCCTAACGGTTCAAGAAAGGCGTCCCGGGAAAGAACCGTAAAGAAAACCCGAGAAGGAGTGACTCACTCAACATTTATAAAATTACATTAATTGAAATAAAATACTAATAATAATTTAGTAAACGAGTAGGTCTACGCCGCTCACGAACGGGTCGAGAAGTTGTTGTAGACGTCACTGTTCGATCCGTATCACTTGCAATTCAAGGACAAGCCATCTACCAACAATTCTCTTTATAAAGGTTTCAACTTTGAAGACTATGATTCAATTAGCAAGATAAAGACTACACAAGTGCAAGTTCAACCTTAATCCAAATGAGACGGATCTACTCTAGATTGTCACATATCAGTTACTTCATGTGGTCTTTCCTCACGAGGATATAAGAATGTGAAATCAAATCAAACCTGTTAGAACTCAAACTTTTGAAAAACACAATTGGAAATTAATTTGACTAACAAATAGACATGCAGAGATGTAGGGATCGATCACACATTATCTGAAATAGTTAAAAGTTCTTAGATCATGGAGTCGTGAAATTACTATATGTTTTGGGCCGGATAATCGCTCTAACACGTTACCTGCTTTGATATGGGGATTCCTAGCCAAAGATTAAACGTAACACGTTATAAACCAGAGACAAAATGTAAAATCAATTGAGGAACAGAAAAAGCTATAGCGAATGAATTGAATAGCGTATATTATGATCGGAGTTGAGGACTTTGAGTGAAAATAGAATAAAATGAACAAGAGTAAGTTTCAGCTTTCTGTTTTCTCTCGAGTGCCAATATACGTCGTCCCCCTCATTCTGTTTCAACCTCGTCTTATAATGCTTCTCTCTCTGTGGACCGTTGGAAGGAGCGTTCACCATATCCCGGAGATCTCGCCGCCAGTATTAATGTGGTAACCGTTGAAGCGAATGAATGTTGACTCCGAGATCTTCGCTAGGCGTGGATTGATCACTCAACCGGAATTGCTTTGGGTTCAGTGGGTTGGGCCTTCGTCGTTCCTTTTGGGCTCAGATTTAGGAGGGCCCAACATTATAGTAATATAAATGAAGGATTAATGTAGGATCTATGTGCGTTAGTATAGAGTAGGGAAGAGCAAAAAAAATAACTTTCTTTTAAATGAAGGATTAAATGAAGGATTAATATAGGATCTATATGCTAGTAAAGCTGAAAACCATTGAGCAATGCCATCACTTTCTTTTCAAAAAGTACTTTTAACAATTTTGAAATACGTGCACTTCTCTCTACTTTTTACGATTTTCGAGACACAAAAAATAACTTTCACCCAAAAAAACCTTTCCATCAACTAGTGAAACAAGTCCGAAATCAAAGTGTTAAGTAGGCTAGTAAAACTAGCATTTGATTAATTGTTAAGAAGCCTTGCTAGTAAAAGAGCAAAAAAAATCTCACCCAAATGCAGATTACGTCACATCTTTTTGTTGAATAAACATGCTTCTCATTTCTCACCTATAAAATTCCGACCAAAAAATAAAAAATCTCACCCATAAATTGGTCCAACAATCTATATATGAACTAAATAAAAGTTGCAAAAGGCCATGTACGTGCCTTCTTTATAATTCTGACTAAAACAAAAAAACAATCTACATTAAGCACATTATTAATCATTCGACCAAAAAAAAAAGACATTATTAATCAAGAATAATACTATAACTTTCAACGAAAAATGGGAATAGCACGAAGAGGAACCGCTTTCTGCAAGGTAAGGCCAAACTTCTCCTCCATATCCATGCTCACACCATCTTCCAGCTTCCAGTCAAACGAGTTAATCAAAGAAGCCAAAGTCAAAGGAACCATCCTCAACGCCAGCGGCATTCCAGCACAGATCCTCCGTCCACTCCCGAACGGAATGACCTCAAAATCCCGGCCCGTGACGTCGACCCGATCCGGCCCCAAGAACCTCTCGGGCTTGAACACTTGAGCGTCGGGCCACACTTTCGGGTCCCTCCCTATGCCATATGTGTTGATCCAAACACGCGAGTTCTTGGGCACCGTGAATCCCGAAAGACCCAGGTCCGAATCCGTGTTCTTCCTTGAGACTAGGGGGATTGGAGGGTGGAGCCTCAGGGTCTCTCTCACGACTGCTTGCATGTAGGGCAAGCTCGAGATGTCGGTTTCCGTCACCATGGTTTGCTCGCCGATCGCTGTGTGGAGCTCTTCTCTTGCGGTTTTCAGCTTTTCGGGGTTTCGGAGAAGCTCCGCCATCGCCCATTCGATTGTGTTTCCTGTCGTCTCGGTTCCCCCGAAGAACAAGTCCTGCGCGCATTATCAATATTGGACTAGGTCGTTGATACAAAACTCAAAACTTGATTAATTAATATCTATATAAAGTTACCATGATGAGATGCACTATGTATGAGCGATCGATGCCGGAATCAGGATCCCGGCTAATCTTGAGCAACGTTGCCAGGACGTCATCAAAATCCCCATCCTCATCGCCCGGCTTCAAATTCTCCAGTCGCCGATCGATCAAACCGTTGATGAGATCGGCCGTCTTCCCGAGATCCCGGTTCATCCTCCGCCTGATACCCTGCGGATCCAGCGCTTTCAGCACCGGGAAATGATCAGCTAAGTTCGGGGTGGCCACTTGAGCCGACATTTTCCCGATGAGCTGTTTGAACTCCCGCGCCGTCTCGGACTTGGGATCCGCCAAGTCCACGGAGAAGATGGTGTTGGACATGAAGTTGAGCCCGGTGTCGAACGCTGCCTGCCCTATGTCCATTGGAACCGCGTCGTCGCAGCACGCTCGCACGTACGACACCAGCTCCTTCACCTATATATCCATCGACAATTCAAAATTATCAAGTTATTTGTTTTTTATTTTTATTTTTAATCAAACCGATATCCATATTCTATATACCAAACAACAAATTAAATTGTATACATAAATTTTAGTTATATACTTATATACATATCAACACAGTTCTAAAAAAAGTCTAGGCACCCGTCTAGAAGCTAGGTGGTGTTTTACCGTTTCGATTTAGCTCTAGGTGTCTAGGTGGGCGCTTAGAAGGGTTGCACGGACTAGCCAACCTTCTAGGCGGGTTATATATGTAGCCTTCTAGGCGGCTTAGGCAGACTCTAAGTGGGCTCTAAATTTAAATTTATACGGACGGATAAATTATGACGAAATTGTTCTTTATTTATATATTTTTATTAGTTACAAATAATAATCCTATGTAATAAAAAATATACTGATTCACCTAATCGGGAGTCTAAGCCCCCGCCTAGCCGTCTAGGCGCTAGGCCCACCTACTGCCTAACTCTCGCCTAACATTTTTTAGAAGAGTGCATATCAATACATGAAATATATGAATATCGAACGAGCTATACCTTTTTCTCCCGAAGGATTCTACTATTGTCTAAGCTCTTCTTGGAGAAGAGGTGGGAATTAGAGATCTTGCGAATTCTCCGCCACTGGGGCCCACCGGGCATCCATATGGGGGAGAATTCGTGGTGGCGCTGGGCGGTGATGGCCTCGTACACCTCCCTATCCCGGAGGCTGGCGTCGTGGCTCTGGAGGAGCTCCTTGGTGGCTGAGGCCGAGGAGACGACGATTGTTGGCATGCTTCCTAGGCGGAGCGACATCACGGGCCCGAACTTCGCTGCGAGTTGGGCCAGCTTCCGGGGCGGGTTCGGGCCCAGTTGTAGCAGGTTGCCTACCACGGGCCAGCCCACCGGCCCAGGAGGTAGGTTGTTGCGTTTGAAGAGGGAAAGGAGAAGTTGGCTGGCTATGAATGGGGCTACTAACCACACAAGACAAGTGAACACATCTTCCCAATGTAGGCCCATTTTTCTGACTTCTTCTTAATTATAGATTATAGATGCGTGAAATCTTTTAATCTATGTTTGAAGAACAAATGATCAAAGCAGAGACATATATATAAGGATTTTGGAATTGAATATGTAGACTTCTTCATTTAATTCAACCCATAGCTAGTCAAAATTGGATGAATTCTAAACGGACGGGCAGAGGGAATTTTTAGGGTCAATCTTTGGTAAAAAACAACATAATAAGGTATGTTTGTTAAGTTATTAGAAAAACTAGTTAGGGGTTTTAAAATTAGTTAGAGTTGTAAATATATAAATATATATTCATTTAATTCAACCCACATCAATTTGAATTTTAAAACAATTCTCTATTCTGAAGAGTTGTTTAGAAGATTGTTACAAATTCAAAATGGAATAGTTGGATTATGAATCTTGGTGTTTTAATAAGTAAGTCTTACTAATTTTTTTTTTGGGTCGAAAGTAAGTCCTACTAATTTAAGGGTGAAGAACGCAATAATGAATTTGAATTTAAATAATTTGAACTAAAGATAAATGTCAAAAAAAAAACCAAAACTCATAAATATTAAACAAATAAGCTTTTTTAAGACACTAAAAAAGGTAAAATTGAGATATACCAAAATAAATTTTTCCTATTTAATTTGTATATGAGCTTCAGTAATAATTGACTAAAATTTACAAGTTGTATTTTGGTCTAAAAATCAAAGAGCTACTTTCGATTGACTAAAATTTACAAGTTGTGTTTTGGTCTAAAAATAAAAAAAGCTATTTTCGTTGACAAATTTGATGCAATATGAACATTCTAAATGTAATTCACACGACTTTGTACATTTTTTTTGGTCGAAGATACGACTTTGTACATTGAAAGATATCACGTAGAACTCAGCCGCTATTTGACCCAAATATATATTTTCAGTTACATCAAATACATATTGCTATGGAATTTAATTTGGAGATCTTAGCAAGGCCATATGGACGGACCTTCGGACGTCTATCCGCAGTACGTATACCGTACATATTTAAAAAAAAAAACATAGCAGACCAACAAAATGTTTCAAAAACAAATAGGATTATCTTGGATCGTGATGGGTTATATAGTAACAAAGCAGGGAACTGGTAGCGGAAATACACAGAAATAGAAACACAATATTTACTATTTAGAGAGCAAATTTACTGATCGTGACCAACCAACAAGTCGTAGTAAAAAAAACTTCTACCCCTGAAACTCATTCTCAGAGGATTTTAATACTTTGTATTAAGTTTCAATAGTTAAAAGGCAAGTCAAATTCCCTGGTAACTAAGGCACCAACCAAAGTTCAACCAACTAGACTTCTTCTACCCTAATCGCGGTAAACCTAAGCGAAAGTAAACTACCAACCTGAGTACTCACTCAAATGTGAATTCTTCACTGGAAAAAGCCACACACTCTTGTACACTTGAAAATACTCTCTCTTCAAGTTTGTCGTTAATCACCACACTTAACCCTAACTAAACCTAGCCTTATATAGGATATTATCAAGTCCGATCTCAATCGCAATTCTTGCCTAATTGCGCTGATATTCCACTTGACAAATCCGACTAAAATAGGAGAAATTGTTTTAGTGATTATTTGTATCCTCAACCAATTCGATTCTTTTAAAAATCGAATGATACCAGATTTTCTAGATAAGATCGCTCAAGCTAGCTTGATCTTATCCTTCCTTGATCTTCTCAAGCAACCGAGCAAAGTTGTCAAATCTTTGTGGAAGATCGTTTGTAGAAGATCTGGTAATTTTCCAGAAATAGAAAGTCGTGTCTCTTCTAGATACTCTTTCTAAATCGTCACTCGTTCACTCCATTGTTCCTCACAATATTCCTTCACTCTTGAAGATGTACTTGTTTTCTTGAAATACTAACATGGAGAAACATATTATACCATCAAAGTTTGTTATCATCAAAACTAAGAGAGACCATGGAACAACACATGTTCCAACAATTTTCCCCTTTTTGATGATGACAAATTTATGCAAAAATGCACATCTAGAAACCAAAACAAATATATAGATTTAAAAAAAAAATTGGTTCATGGTTCCCCCTTAATAGAAACACGGTTGTTCCTACTCATCATTTGTAACAACATATTCCCCCTTAGCAAAAGTTCCCCCTGTATTTTCCTGGATAGAATGCATCACTGTATTTTTCCTAACTTCTCCCTTTTGACATCATCAAAAGGTTAATTCCAACAAGAAAAACGCAAACCAAATGAAATTTGCTTGAAACTTAATATCATTCATAAGAAAAAGTAAATCATTTCATAGATAATTGTTTTTTTTTTCCGATCACTTCCAAGCAAAACATAAAACATAAAAACAATTAAATCCAAGAAAACATCTTTTTTTTCCTTTAAAATAAAACATAAAATAGAACCATCTCTTAACTCTTGTGCTAAATTCACATCGCGTTGTCCGCTTGTCCTCCTCCCTCTCGTTCAACTTCATCTCCTTCTTCTGCACTTCCACCCTTAGTACTCCTCTTAATTTGTTTCGTGAGAGGACATACATAGGAGGGCTTCCGGGTAAACGTTATAGGCAGTCTCTCTCGTGAAGATGTAGCGTTCGGCGTTCCTAGAGGAAGTTCTTCACCGATCGATGAGAGAGAACGATGATCTCCTTCCAGACTAGGTTTGAGAGTCAACTGGTTGACCTTCTCTTCTTTTCTATTGCCATTGCAAGCATACTATAAATGTAATTTTAAGCTATTATCGTCCCAGTGTCCAACAATGTCGATTCCTCTCTTGGACTCTGATGCTCCAGCAGAAGTGGATGACATTGAGGTGTCCTTTGAGACTAAGGCAAAGCCTAAGCTGCCAAGGAAGGCTAGGATTAAGATTGGAGAAATATTTGAAGTGATTCTACTTTTGACTTTTTTTCAAAATTAAAGTTCAATTTTGTTGTTGGAATTTGTGGAATTGTTTTAATTTTAAGCAGATTAATTGTTTTAATTTGGACATGCTAGTGCAAATATTAGTGTGGTTCTTCATTGGGGTTTTGCCAAACTGTGTGTATGTTTTCTGTGAACAAGGATGCTAACATTTCACATGGAGATAGTTGAACATGGAAATCTCTTGCAAATATTAGTGTGTTGGCTTAAGAGAATGGAGTAATATCTAGAAATTGGTAGAGGCAGTCTCCCCTCCGATGTTGGGAGTTCTCCTATGAGCTCCATCCACCCCCACCTGCGGCTCTAAGCTTCAAGGAGCAAGGGCGGGGCGGGGTTGTTCACAACCAAATAGAGGCGAAGTGCAAAGGATTGGAGAAGGGAGCCATGAGTAAAGAAGAACTCGAGATTTTCTTAAAGACAGTAATGGAAGAAGATTATTAAAAGAGATTTTCTTTAAAACATACAGTAATTGAAGAAGATGATTAAAAGAGATTTTCTTAAGGGGAAATTACATTTAACCACCGTTTATTTTACACTTGTTGCAATTAACCACCCTTTACATTTTTTTTCTACACTTAGCCACCCCTTATTTGTAATTATGTGCATTTAAACACTCATTTTAACGAAAAAAGTCATTTTTTCCGTTAAGTAAAGTAAATTACGTTTTTCCTTTCTTTTTTAATTTTAATTAAATAAATAAAAAAGCCGTAATTGACACTTTCAAGTTCCAATACGCCGATTTTTGCATTGCTCGTTCTCTCAAACCCTGACCTAATTTCCTCCATAATAATTCCTTCCCTCCATCCAATGGCGAAGAAAAACCACGACTTCAGCAATGCAAAGACCATGAGCTTTGGACTTGATTCTGACGACTTTGAGCGTCCCTTGGAGCGATCGTGTCTAAGCTGATGGACGACGACTCGAGACTCAAAAGGTTGAGACGTAAGCCGAAATCCATTGATAATGATATTACAAGCTCAATTTATTCCTAAATTCTTTTATTTATTATAAATAAAAGTAAAAAAAAGAAGGCCAAAAACGTAATTTACTTTACTTGACGAAAAAAATGACGTTTTTCATCAAAATGGGTGGTTAAATACACATATTTACAAATAAGGAGTGGCTAAGTGTAGAAAAAAATATAAAGGGTGGTTAATTACAACAAGTGTAAAATAAAGGGAGGTTAAATGCAATTTTCCCTTTTCTTAAAGACAAAAATGACGTGTCTAAATCAGGATGGAACCACATAAGAGTAAATGCAACTAAATTAACAATTTCAAATCCCTTATTCCTCCTCCCTCGTGGGACACTTGACCAGTGGCGATCAAATTCTCTCATCATACCAACCCCTCCGGACAATTCTGACTTTGCCAGTAATTTGAAACCTAAAATATGGTAGTGACATCGACAAATTGATTTATAACATATTGCCCGTGCGGGAAAGGGGGAACTAAATTCTACGTATGGGGCGTTTTCATCTAGAAATCACCAATTCTCCCTCGATGTGCTTTTTTCCGATTTGCTGCAAGAGAGAGTTCTAGAGCTAGAAAAGCTTCATGCAATGTGTATTAATTACTAATACAAATATTTGTCCCCTTCATGGATTTGAATTTGAAACCAACCTTCATATTTGGTTAATTAGCTGCATCTGGTTAATTTGAAACCAATCTTTGTCCCCTTTATATTTGGTTAATTTACATTGCTTCTTGCCTTTACTAGTTGTTAGATTGGATTTACCAGGTGCTTTTCATGCGCTCATATAATACATTATCATCCACTTCTTTTTTTAGAGACATGCAACCATAACTATATATATAGCTATTAGCCAATAAGAGAATGATGCAACCATAATTATATTAGAGGTTTTCTTTTTACTGATAACATGTTATAAATACGCAAATGATATTGATAGGACAATTAATGCTTCTTTGCATGTTAAGAAAACGGAAGAGAGAGCTAGCACGGGCCATTCATTCGGCCAACAAGTTGTGGAGATCGAATAATAGACAAGATGTACTATCATTCAAGACCCTCTTTTAACTTATTCATAAGAAGTACAACCGTTAATTTGAATTTTTAGAATAGAGAGATTTATCTCAATTCTTTTGCATTGTTTTCTTCACTGCATCAGCATCATCACCACGTGCCTTGGCCTGCATTTGATTCCCAGCCTAATCATAGATTAAAACATTCGCATGTACATCAGTACATGCACATCATTTTACGACTAACAACTTAATAATATAATCAGTCTCAAGATTCTAGCTAAAACCTCCACGCACGTGTCCTTCGCCGATTGAACTGCACTTTTAGCCTTGTCTGTCAAATGGCTCGTGTGTTCCTGCCATTAAAATTAAATTAGTCAAAGAAATTTTTACAAACGCAAAACATACTATATTTTAAACAATACTTGTATAATTTAAAACGGTATGTACAATTATTACGAGAAAATAAAGTAATCAGATTGTTAGGACCATTAAGAATTGAATAACCTGGACACGTCCATCAGCTTGAGAAGCATGAAATTGGGAATTGTCCATTCTCGATGATTTCAGTTGAATCCATTCAATTTGGTGCTCTTAATTAATTTGTTGTCATCGGTGGATGGAGATAATTTATAATTTCTTAAAAAATCAAACGATTGACACATGGAAGTGGGAGGGGCGGGTCCTTACATTTGTGACGATCGCCGTGTTTGACGAATTTAAGGAAATTCGCGCATTATATGGAGTTTGACCTTTTGTGAGCCTGAGAATTGAGATTAATCATCATCTTTTTTCAACCTTTTTAATAATTCAAAGAAAGACACAATTATGATAATTTTGCAAAGTATATTCATCCTCTCGTTTGTCACATGATTAACCCGATGGTGAAGGCAGACAATTTTAAAAGAGTGCCATCGGTTAAATGGGGTGATTGGTGGTGAGTATTGGCAATTTTAGTGTAATCGACACTTGAGAAGTCGTTAACATATTTTGGTATGTTCGGGATTCACATCAACACAGTAGGGACCAACATTACTATAATGCGGGCTAGGACATATTTGGTTCCAAAAGCTAATATGAATATAGTTTGTTACATGTTCGAGAACTTTGTACGTTCTCTATGAATTTATGAACTTGACAAATTTTAGGAACTCTGAGAAGTGTAAGAATTGAGAAAGTCAAATGACTTCTGTGAAGTCTATAACTTGAGTGACATCTTTGGGGTAACTGGTTAGTAACCACCATTGAATCAGTAAAAAAACGGTTTTGTGCTAGTCAAAACGTGCATGAAACAACTACTTGGAGGCTATATAATCTGATTAGATACTTCCATGGACGTGGGGAGCTAGTGGATAGCTATGGTAACTGCTTGGTAATTGCCATGAGGTCTGCTACCTCAAAATACTGCCCAAAATCCTTATAGACATCCCAAAGCCTATTAAAAGGCTTCATTGGACATTTGTATTGAAGGTTGAGCAATTGTACTCTCTAAAAAGACATTATCAATAATAGAAGCAAGACTCCACGTACTAAACTGTAAAGTTTTATTTTAGATTGTAGCCCACGATAAGGACAAGAGAGTTTGTCTTATCTCAAATCGAATTTTACGGTAACCATTGGGCTGTATAGGGATGAAATATCGATTTAAGAAAGCTTCTATGCGATTCAAGCTATATCAAATTACCAAACGTTCATTGATCAAGAACTTGTGCATATTGAAGAAGTCTACGACTTCTCAAAAGTCTCCAACTTTAAAGAGTACCTGAGCTCTAGAGCACACGAAATTACTAGAATCTAAATCGTTATTATCGTGATCCATGGCGTCCATTGTTGAGATGAGCTTGAAGTTCCAGAATCTGGAGAAGTTAGAGGGCATGGACTCTAGAAGATGGAAAAAAGAGGATGTAGTTCTTGTTGACAATCTTGAAGGTGGTGTACTTCCTTTCAACTTCGATGCCAAAAGTTGGCGATAATGATCCCATTGAAATGGTGATGCATAGATCCAAGTGGGAGAATGATGATTATATCTATCGTGGCCACATCCTTAATGATATGTGTGACTCACTCTTTGATATTTACTAATATGTGGAGTTTGCCAAAGAACTCTTGGACTCTTTGGAGCCTAAGTGCATGGCTAAAGATGCATCAAGTGTGAGATTTCTTATTAGTAACTTCAATGACTACAGATGGTTGATGTTAGGCCGGTGATGGAGCAGTTCAATAAACTTCTTAATGCAAGATGGTGGAATATGGTTCCATACATGAATGAGAAGAAAAATCAAGAAAAGGCCTTTGAATAACAACACAAAAGGTTATTTGAGTTGGACCCGTTGGTGCATTGTTTTGGGCACAATGGTTCGCTTTTGGCTAGACCAATGGTTATTCATTACTTGTTTAATTGAGGTGACTTTAACTCCGGTTAATGGATGTTGCGCAATCTGATAGTCTCTGATTTTTGGACGATAGGGGTTGGTTGGAAGTGGAGCATGCTTTCTCCTCTTCTACCTAATTCTATTCTTATGCGGATGGCGTCGATGGGGATTTCGGAGGATGTGTCTACCTTGATGTGCTTAGCTGACATCCCTCTCCATGTGGCGCCTATCATGTGACCTCCGCCTATGATCTGTTGAGGACAGAGTGAGGCAAGACTTGTGCTGATAGGGTGATATATAAGCTAGTTTGGAAGTTGGATGTTTCAGAACGCGCTAAGATGTTTGGTTGGTTGGCTTAAAATAGTTTTATCCCTACTAATCAAGAGAGAACTAGAAGGCATCTTGATTTTGATGCAAGATGGGGGTATATGCGCGAATGAGGAGTAATTAATTCACCTTTTGCGTGATTATGAAATCACTGAGCACATTTGGTCTGTTACCTTAGAAAACTACATATAACCATGTTGGACATCCCAGAGCCTATCTAATGGCTTCATTGGGCATTTATGTCAAATGTTGACCAACTTTACTCTCTAAAAAGACATTCTCAATAGAAGCGTCACTTCACACACTAAACTCTAAGGTTTTGTCCTAAATTGTAGCACACAACAAAAATAAGAGGGCTTATCTTATCTCAAATCAAATTTCACAATAACCACCCTTGGGTTGTATAAGGGTGAAATATCAATTTAGGAAAGCTTCTTTGCAATTCAAGCTATATTAAGTTAACAAAATTTCATTGTTCAAGACCTCTAGTGTGTTGAAGAAGTTCGTGGACTTTCCAGAAGTTCCTAACTTCGAAAAGTTCCTAAGTTCGAAAGCACAAGAAACTCCTATAATGGGTTTTGATTATTTTTTTTGAATAGTCATAGATTAAAAAACATAATTTGTCTCCAAATTTCATTACTCTTTTGTTAATTTTTTTCGCTAATATCATATAAATAACACTTAGCTATGTTGATATCATATACTATAGATCATATAAATAAGTCATGTTAAATTGGTTAGTAGGAATTCAACACTGAACTTTGCAATATGATATCAAATATTACATCAAACATTATAATGTAGTTTTGCATAAATTATTTTTTAATTGATATCATATGCATATAATATCAAGATCAAGTATTTCATACATACATGATGCCAATAGTAACAATTTAATATATATATATATATATGTTTATATTACATAACAATTAGGAGAGGGGAATTGAAGATGGGTCTTCGGATCCTAGGACCTCCTAGTTACGTCCTTGGGTTAACCTATTTAGATAATTGAATTTTTTTTACAAATGTACCGTTCATCCTTATCATTTGTCTAACTAGAGTTTCTTTCATACCCAGTCTTTCTTTCACTTTTTTTCAAAAGAGGAAAGCAATTAGGTTAAAAGACTATTTGAAATCCATTGTCCATCATAAAGCATCCTTTTAATGACTACGAGAAGTTCTCTACATTCCATTCTTATGGTTTGAGAAATGGTTACGAGCGAGAAATGGTTACGAGCGAGAAATGGTTTGAGAACTTGTCCATGTTCGAGTTTGGGTTGTACCAGAAATTGATGAAATAAATTACAATTAATTTATTTTCCTTTTTATTAGTAGTACTAGAAATTACTATTCCATTATAACCATTTCTAAGGGTCAATATAAATTATTATTCCTTTAAATAATTTATATTTTAATATACTCATATATAAATTCCCATTTTAATTTTCTTATAAAAACTAATGTCATAAATTTATATAATTATAATTTATCGGTGAGCATGATAATGGAACTTTTGGTATAATTTTTATATAAGTCTCAGGTTATATAAATTATATAGATTTGTCATTATAAGTCATGATACATAATTTTTTAGTTAATTAAAAATATGAAAATGAAATTTGGGATAAGAATTTATACCGACACGAATTTGGATGATTTTACGAGCGGGTTCTATGGCACGATTTTGATGATGTTACTGTCCAATCTTTTCCCACATTCCTTTCTTTTTCTCTTTATTTTTCCTTAGTTTTGGGCTTGTTGGAAAGCCCAAAAAAATATCCCCAATAGAGTTGAAAGCACAACTCCCATCTTCCTCTCCGTCCTTCTTCCTTTGCTTAGTTCGACACAATAGCAATTGGCGGCAATAGAAAGCATGGCGAAGCATGGTAGGGCTTCGGTGGCATGCACGAGGCTAGTGGCGGCCAATAGTAGTAGTAGCGTGCGGTAGCGGCAAAGAGAAAGCCCGACAAAATTGATACCGAAAAGAAAGAAAGGAAAACAACTATGGGAATTCTTGAGATGGGTTTTCAAACTTAGGATTGAAATTCCTTGATTAATTACTTGCTTCTTGAATGTGATTATGTAGTGGTTAAGAGAGAGAGGGGAGTAATGGTGCAAATTTTCATCCTTTTCTTCCACCCCTTTAATAAGCAACATGGGGGGAAATATTCTCTTGCTCAGACCAAAGGCATAGAATCCAAGTAGGCAATAGGGGCAATGATAGTGGCGTCTACAATCGGGGAGCATAGGGAGATGGGACAGAAGTGAGGAGACATCGTTGTTAGCAATCTCTTGTTCATGCAACTTACAAGCGAAATTCAGGTGTAGGGAGAGGTTAAGTACAAAAGAGTTATGATATGGATAAGAAAAAACAAGATGATGGGCGCACATGCGAGAGCTGGACATGAAGTCGGGCATTCAACGTCCACTGGTCGGGCGTTCAACGCCCACTACTCTCTCCCTTACTTTTCCCATTTCTGTTCTAAATGGGCGACGTACATGGCTCACATTTTGTTGGGCTATTGGCCCAATTGATGGGTTAAGGGTGTAGTGAATATGTGTAAGATCCAAATCCACACAACTCCTCAATATGCACGGAAGTGCTTCATCTTCATCAAGTTCCACCTTGGTAGTAGACTAGATCCTCCTCGAAGAGGTACACGACGCCCTTCTCATCACTTGCCATAAAAAAAATCTAATTCCCCTTAGCCTACAACCGAAGCACACAAGTGACTTTTATAACCTTATTTTAAGAACAAGACCACTTTACGACACTAGAGCAAGAACTAAATGATAGTCATGTACTTAGAGAATGCACAACGGTAGTCTAATATAATTGGTTTCATAACTTACATTTTACTTTTCTCTCTCCTTCAAATCACTTAAAGCACCTCTTCTATTTATTTTCTACAATAAAGATTTTATTTAGTGGGTTTCATAATCCAATTTTAATAAAAAAAAAATAAGTTAAATATTATATATGCAATATGGGTGTCTAATGCTAAATTATAATAAATTGTGAATATGAGAACAAATTTATATATGCATTTAAATAACTTTTGGGTTGTATATTGGTAGAAACTCAAAAAAAAACTAACTAACTCCCTCTCTTATTGCGGAAGGAGTGGAAATCTCATGGGCTTATTGGGCTATGAGGGGTGTTATCGTGGATATTGCGATTAGGGACGTATCCACCTTGCATGGGCTGGATATGTTTCATCATGACGATTTTTAGGCGGTTTGTAAGGATTTTTTAGATTACTTTATAGATAGTATTGCACAAGCTCATTGGTCTATAATGATTGGTTGAATTAGGGTTTTTACATTTAGGTAGTAGGGTTATGAATGTGTGGTTAATTTGTTTTAAAAAATTTCCCGTGTGAAAAAAGCTTTTCACAACTTTTGTAATGTCGGGGCCGAAAATGTTCCAGTATTTTTTATAAAAGCGTGCCAACATTTCGTCCGGCCCCGAGGATTTATCATCCCCGATGTCAAACATGGCTTTCTTGATTTCAGTGTTCGAATACCTGTTTGGTAAGTTCAGCATTGTCTACCACTGTTATTTCTTGTTGGATGGTTTTGGACATGTTTCGTACTTTAACGCGGTTGATTTCCAAAACCGCCGAGTGCCTTCCGTTGTTTGGATCACTTTAATGTTACTTTTGTTTCCTCTTGCAATTATGTGGAAGTATTTGGTGTTTTTGTCCTTCAGTTTAATGTGAGTATTTTTAGCCCTTTGTTTCCAATACGAGTAGTGGAAATTAATTAGGCAATAACATTTTTTGACAGTCTTTCTTTCTTTTGGATTAGTTATGTGTTTTTATTTTCGATAATATCTTTTTGAATAAGAATCAGTTCTTCATCGATTTTTTTTAATTTGTTCAAAGATGTTACCAAAAAAATTTTTATTCCAAGCTTTTACTTTGACTTTGATAAGTTGTGTCATATTTTTTGTAAGGTTAAATGTATGTGATCCATGTTGGTGATTTGTGAAAAGTCATCAATCCCATTGTAAGCATGTTGAGGTAAAGAAGTCACAAGGAAATGTCGATTGAGGAAATTGAATAATGTGACTTGCCATGATATGATAAGAGAAGTAAAGTAGTCATAGAAAAGAAAGGGATCCAAGAGATATACACCGATACCGAGGCTTGAACCTCGTATGCAACAGTGTATGGTTTAAGGTGCGTCTTGTTGGTAAAGACACGGCATATGCTTCGCTCGGACTAAGGCACACCATAGCATGACAAGCGGCATGAGCAACGGCGCTCGTTAAGGTGCGCTGGTGCTCGGTGTGCGCGCTTGCACGGTGCAAGGGTGGTGGCACGAGTGAGCGGGCTGCCGGGGCGCGCATATGCCTTGGCAATGGCATGATCGAGTGTGTGTGGCTGTTGGAGCAAAGGCGTGGTGCTTGCGGCGTGCCTAGGGCTTAGGCACAAGGCGCCGAGTCCGAGCATTTCAGCTAAGGATTGGTTTTGAGCTTAGTAAATGAGTCTTATAGTTTTGTGCAAATTTATATGAATGTTTGAAAGCTTCTCTAAGATTAATGAATGCATTATGCAAGGATCAAAGCTTGAGATTAGCTTGGCACATAGTTATGATACTAGAAAGGAGTATTGAAGCTTCAAACTAGTTTAGAGTTAGCTCTAGAAGCTTAAATAAGCTCTTGAATCGAAGTACAAGCTTTGCAAGAAGCTCAAGTAGCTAGGGTTTAGCTCAAGGAAGCTCAAACTAGCTCAAGTTAGCTCAAATAGACTGAAAGTCATCTCAACGAGCTAAAACATAGCTCAAGACAGCTCAACTAATAAGGTGTCATGGCTTGAGGACGCTCAAGTAATAAGGTGTTGATATCTTGACATGGCCATTTGTCAAAGATATGTCATTTAAGATGCTTTAGGCATTGGATGTGTGGAAATGCTTTCTATATTGGAAGGTATAAAAGCAAGTTGGATCACCTCATTGTGGAAGACCTTTAGTCGACGATCGGTCATGAATTCCTAATTTTGGTGATGGGAGCTCATTCTTGGGAAGTCTCAAGAGGCAACCTTGCTTGATTCGACCTTGGAGTCGGATTTTGACATTTAAGTATTAGTGGATATTATCTAAAGAAATAATTCATACTTAGAGTCAACTCGGTTGAGTTTTTGATATCACACAATAAAATTGTTGAACTCTCGTACCCAGAGGTTTGGCATAAGTTTTGGTGTTAAAACCAACTCGAGGGATGGGTGAAATCCTAGTTTACAATCTATGACTTGGACGCCCAATTCCCCCTTACTGAAAGGTGTAGGGCTGAATTCAATGTGGTAAGCCAAGGACATATGGTTGGAGAGCATAAAAAGGCCCATCAAAGGAGATGCTCTAGCCTACATAAAAAAGGGAAGTTTTGAAACTTTGTTTCATTAATGAAACTTTGGAAAGTGCCTTGGTAGGAGCACGTTAGAAGTTTCAACTAAGCATACATGGAAGTATAAGGCTTCTTCCAAGGGAGTTCTAGGACTACTCGCCTAAAAGCATATGTGAAATGGATATGGGACGTAAAAGCCTTTAAAAGCATCAAGTTCAAAGGTTAAACAGTAAGGTTAACTCATGTCGTACTATTGCTTGATACCTTGATGTACTTAGACAAGTTGATGTGGTTCAAAAATTAGGAGCACCACGATTCTTTAGTGCACAATGCGATAGCTACAAGTTGTAAATTGAAATCCATGGGATATTTACTTCTATGATATAGAGGTTGAAAAATTTTGGAGTTTTGATGACATTGCTCAAATGGGGGAGGAATGTTGGTGATTTGTGAAAAGTCATCAATCCCATTGTAAGCATGTTGAGGTAAATAAGTCACAACGAAATGTCGATTGAGTAAATTGACTAATGTGACTTGCCATGATATGATAAGAGAAGTAAAGTAGTCATAGAAAAGAAAAGGATCCAAGAGATATACAATGATACCGAGGCTTGAACCTCGTATGCAACGGTGTATGGTTTAAGGTGCGTCTTGTTGGTAAAGACAAGGCATATGCTTCGCTCGGACTAAAGCACACCATAGCATGACAAGCGGCATGAGCAACGATGCTCGGTAAGGCGCGTTGGTGCTCGGTGTGCGTGCTTGCACGGTGCAAGGGTGGCGGCACGAGTGAGTGGGCTGCCGGGGCGCCCTATGCCTTGGCAATGGCATGATCGAGTGTGCGTGGCTGTTGGAGGAAAGGCGTGGTGCTTGCGGCGCGCCTAGGGCATAGGCACAAGGCGCCGAGTCCGAGCATTTCAGCTAAGGATTTGTTTTGAGCTTAGTAAATGAGTCTTATAGCTTTGTGCAAGTTTATATGAATGTTTGAAAGCTTTTCTAAGATTGATGAATGCATTATGCAAGGATCAAAGCTTGAGATTAGCTTGGTACATAGTTATGAATACTATAAAGGAGTGTTGAAGCTTCAAACTAGTTTAGAGTTAGCTCTAAAAGCTTAAATATGCTCTTGACTCGAAGTATAAGCTTGGCAAGAAGCTCAAGTAGCTAGGGTTTAGCTTAAGGAAGCTCAAACTAGCTCAAGTTAGCTCAAATAGACTGAAACTCAGCTCAACGAGCTAAAACGCAGTTCAAGCCAGCTCAACTAGCTGGATGCTAGCTCAACTAGTTGAGGGCCAGCTACACTAGGTAAGTGACCTAGCTAGGTACCAAGTTATGCTAGCTTGCTATGGGCCATGGTGGGCCAGCCCATGGGGCGTGGCAATTGGGCCTAATGGGCCGCATGCATGGACTAGAGCTTGGGCCAGATGCTTTGTCTTTTTGGGTTTTGCTTGTGGGCTTTTGGATTGGATTTTATAGGAGTTTTGGGCCAATTCTTTGGACCTTTTATGGGCTAGATTTGGACGGCTAAATGGAATCTCTTATGGGCTGTTTTGGACGCCTATGATGACAAGGAAAAAGAAGATTATGGATAAGGCAAGTTGGTTACAAACTTCCTAAAATCAGTCTCAACCTCTCTTCTTCTCAACCGATTTTGTAACTACTTTTTGGGCAGTTTTTGGACAGCCCATGGACGCCTATAAATAGAGTGGTGGTCATCCATTTTGAGGACACATGTGTAGACACAAGAGACACTACACAAGTAGACACAAATCGGTGCAAAACTACACTAATAGTCGATCAAGACTTGGGTTGTGTAGTTGAGTGTTTCTCTTAAGAAATCAAACACATTTGTGTAAGTATTATGGATCGGTTTTCACGAGTGAATGTGAAAGAAGAACCTCAAGTTCCATTGTGTGATGGTTTCATCCAAGTGAAGGAAGAACCACAAGGATCATGGGAGAACGACTTCGTCCAACTCAAGGATGAAGAAGAATCATGGGACTCGAACAAGGTACGTTTAATCTTGATAGAGTTGTCTTGCCAACATCTCTTTTGTCGTTTGGTACGTTTTATCTCACAACAATATTGCAGTATCCTTTGGCATGGAATAGGGGCAATATTCGTTGAAGGAAAGGTTGATCTCATCGAGTGACTCGTAGCCTTTATCCAAGTCAACTTAATAAATGTTTTAATGGGTCGGTGGTGATTACCTTTACGGTCTACACCCAACGAGATATTCCTTCGGGGTCTACTCACGAGATTACCTTTCGAGTTCTACTCAAACCGCCTTGATTATCCTTTGGATCTACAAGGGCCGACTTTCACTTCAACTTGTTTATGCAAATATTTATTCCGTTTTTCATACCCTAAAAATCAACAATCCACTAGGGTTAAGACACCACACTTGTTTGATAATGTTTCGAAAGTCTTTCCTAGCGATCCACATCATCTCAAATTTGAAAGGTTGGGCTTTAAACGGGGTTCCCATCGGGAGATTGCATGAGATTGGGCAATGGTCTGATGATGAAAAAGCGTGATTTTTAGTGACAATAGAGAGGTACCATTGGATGATCTGTTCACTAACTAGAATGTGGTCTAGCTTCTCGAATCTTGTGTTATTTTAGGTTCCTAGATTTTCTCCACGTGAATTTATTCCCAATAGTAGGGATATCACAAACGTCACATTCATTCTTAAAATTAATAAGAAGTTCAAATCAGGAATGGTTTGGGATTGCACCCCCTTGTTTCTCGTCGAATGCTGGAATTAGTTGAGATCTCCCATGATGATGCATGGGAGCATGTCTGGATAAAATCACTTAGCATTTTCCAGAAGTGCTCTTTATCTTGTGCCCATGGTGGGGCATATGCAAAGATGATGATGATTTGTAGATTGGTATAATAGATTTCGATAAATCGGTCATCTTTATGGATGGTATTTAGTATTTCATTCAAGAGCCGGTGTCCTTTCTAGAGGATACATAAACTGCATCAAGCACATGGCGCATGGTTCGGCCGGTTAAGGCCTTAGCACTTGTGCATGAGGTCTCCGGTTCGAACCTCCGGGGCGGCGGTTTGCCCCTTTTTCCTTTAAAACAGGTTAGTAACCAATGAATAGGCTAGTCCAAGTAATACTTGTGCTGTCCATAAGCCGCATCAAAACTTCTTTCTTTTTTTTAAATTTCACCGTCAGAATTTTTTTGTAATTTTTTAAAATTTTGGTCTAGTCGGAATTTGCTCGTATAAGAATGCAACGTCCAATTTACCATGTGCAGTAAAAAAAATATCAGAAATTAATCGTCCCGCCCCTGGCAATTTAATTCGTCGTAATAAGAAAATCTCAAAATCTTATCCTGCTATATGCTCAACTGTTTGTGCAGGTGGAGCGCAATCCAAGCTCTGGAAGAAATGGCGTTTTAGAGCCTCTTCAACTGCCAATGTCTTCTTCCAATCATCTTCTTTCTCCTCTCATTCTTCCCATCTCTTCCCCCCGCGCTTCTCTTTTTCCTCCCCCTGCCCAGCAATATCAACTCCCCGAAACCCCATCCTATCCAAGACCATCCCCGATTGAACATTCCTCCAAACCCGAACCCGTTTCCCAGGCTCCCCGGCCCAAATCCTCATGGGTCGAATCCCTCCGCTCCCAAGCCCGCTCCGGCCTCTTCCACGACGCCATTCGCACCTACATCCAGATGACGACAGCCGGCGTCGCCCCCGACAATTTCGCCTTCCCCGCCGTCCTCAAGGCTGTGGCCGGCATTCATGACCTGGATTTGGGGAAACAGATCCACGCCCAGGCCATCAAACACGGATTCGGGTCTAACATGACCCCGGTTGATAATACCCTAGTGAATATGTATGGCAAGTGTGGGGATATTAGGGGCGTTCTTAAGGTGTTCGACGGAATGTCTGAGAGAGACCAGGTGTCTTGGAACTCTATGATTGCGGCGCTGTGCAGGTCTGAGAGGTGGGAGGCTGCGTTGGAGGCGTTTAGAGCTATGCTATCAGAGGGCATCGAGCCTTGCTCGTTTACGCTCGTCAGTGTTGCTCTGGCTTGCTCAAGCCTGTTGCGTGGGCGGGATGATGGGTTGAGACTTGGGAAACAGATTCATGGCTACAGTTGGAAGATGAGAGATTTGACGGCTTTTACAATCAATGCATTGATGGCTATGTACTCTAAACTTGGAAGATTTGACTACGCTAATGCGTTATTAGACGTCTTTGAGGATAGGGACCTGGTCACTTGGAATACCATGGTAAGTTCGTTCTCCCAAAATGATTTTTTCATCGAGGCATTGGCACTTTTTAAGCAGATGGTTGATGAAGGAGTTGATCCTGATGGAGTGACAATCTCGAGCATTTTACCCGCGTGCTCCCAGCTAGAGTTACTAGATATAGGAAAAGAAATCCATGCTTATGCACTTAGGCGTGATAGTCTGATAAAAAATGCATTTGTGGTCAGTTCTCTAGTGGACATGTATTGTAACTGCAAAAAGACAGAGAGTGCTCGCCTTATGTTTGACAGCATCATGGAGAAGACGATTGCTCTTTGGAACGCAATGATTGCTGGATATGCCCAAAACGGCCATTATGAAAAGGCATTGATGCTTTTCATAGAAATGTTAGAAGTTTCAGGCATGATCCCAAACCCAACCACCATCTCAAGTGTATTGCCTGTCTGTGTACATGGTGAGTTTGTCTCTCGGAGAGAAGGAATCCATGGGTTTGTAGTGAAACTGGGTTTTCAACGAAACATGTTCGTACAAAACGCTCTTATTGACATGTACTCTAGGCTGGGAAAGATAGAGATATCAAAAGGTATATTTGATGGTATGGAGGTCAGAGATGTGGTTTCTTGGAACACAATGATTACTGGCTATGTTGTTTGTGGACGTCATAGTGACGCTCTTGCTTTGCTTCATCAAATGCAAGGATCAGATTTCCAAGCGAATAACATAACGCTGATGGCAATTCTTCCAGGATGTGCTGCACTTTCCTCTCTTTCCAAGGGAAAAGAAATCCATGCTTATGCAATTAGGAATTGTTTGGCTTCAGACGTTGCCGTTGGAAGTGCATTAGTCGACATGTATGCAAAATGTGGATGTTTGCCTTTGTGTACAAGAGTATTCAACCAAATTCCCAACAAAAACGTCATTACATGGAACGTGATCATCATGGCCTACGGGATGCACGGGAAAGGAGCGGAAGCATTAGCCCTATTCAAATCCATGGAGACGGAAAACATAAACCCTAATCAAATTACATTCATTTCCGTCTTTATGGCATGTAGCCACTCGGGTTTGGTTGAGGAAGGTCTTAGCTTATTCCACACAATGAAAGATGTATATGGTGTTGAACCCGGTTCAGATCATTATGCATGTATAGTGGACTTGCTTGGTCGAGCTGGGAAATTGGAAGATGCCCACAAATTGATATGTGACATGGCGCCTGGGTTAGATCAAACGAGTGCATTGAGTAGCTTGCTCGGTGCTTGTAAAGTGCACAAAAATTTAGAATTAGGGGAGATTGTTGGTAGAAGCCTTCTTGAACTTGAACCTCATGTGGATAGTCATTATGTTTTGCTTTCAAACATTTATTCGTCTGCTGGGTTGTGGGAGAAATCTGTGGAAGTGAGGAAGAATATGAAGGAGAAGGGCGTGAGGAAAGAAGCCGGGTGTAGCTGGATTGAGTTTGGGGACAAGGTCCATAGATTTGTGGCAGCTGACTCGTCTCATGAACAAACAGAGCAATTGTATGGATTTATCGAGGATTTATCAGAGCGGATGAGGAAGGAAGGGTATGTGCCAGATACTTCATGCGTTCTTCACAATGTAGAGGAGGGCCAAAAGGAGAGCTTGTTGTGTGGGCACAGTGAAAAGCTGGCTATAGCATTTGGAATACTCTATACGCGCCCAGGGACTACAATTCGAGTTTCCAAGAACCTGAGAGTTTGTAATGATTGTCATACGGCAACAAAGTTTATCTCCAAGATTGAGGGGAGAGAAATCATTCTACGAGATGTCAGGAGGTTTCATCATTTTAAAGACGGTGTGTGTTCGTGTAATGACTACTGGTGACGGGCGGGGAACCCGAATACCTTCATTTTTGTGAATGTATTGAAATATAAGAGACATTGTTGGTACATGCTACAGTTTCCTATGGACTTTACTGAACCAAAATTGCTAATTTCCACTTGTAAAATTGAACAAAATCTTAATGAACAGGAACAGATAGGAAAAACAGAGCATGACCTGGCTAAGAATTTCATTTTTTGTCAAAATTTATAAAATCTTGTTTCCATAACCTACTCGTAAAGCTACAAGGCAGAGAGCCAGAGACAGACAAAGGAAGATAACAGAAGATAGTGGTCATTTTGAAGCACCCTTGCCGGCTTACCATGTCCCTTCTTGGGCGGACCAAAATTCACGGTTTCACAACAAACCAAATTAGGGGAACCCGCAAGTCCTACTCAACCCGGTTTAAATGACAGATCCTTCTTCTAAGTCACGACCAAAATGCATATCGACCAAAATGCATATCCACCATCATCCATGCGACCATGCCATCAATGGTATCATACTATCGTCATTGATATTTGCGTTCCCTTCATAAACACTAACTTCTCTTTGAACTTTTGGCAATAAAGCCCGTGCGAATAGTGTTGAATCCAGTCTGCCATGTACATTCATACACCGACACCCAAATTGAAACAGGAGAACGTGCAATCAAGACCTAAGATTACATAAGCACACAATTGTTGTCAAAACAAAGCAAACTCGAAAATCATTACCAAAACCAACCCTAAGTCAGTACATTTGCACAAGCAAAAGAATTGGAACAATCTAATATCTCAATCTCATTTTTAGAAAGAAGCAAACGGGCGGTCGCCCTGTACCCAACGACAACCAAGCTGGGAGGGGGGAGACAAGAGAGAAGGGTCACAACACTCCTCATATGAGAATTGAAGATCTTAGCAAATCTAAGATAAGGCAAGAACTCTTATAGGGACATATCAGCTAAAACAACTCAGCGGATCATCACTCATTCAGCAGTTCAGAATTGGGACTGCACTAAACCAATTTGTTTTTACCCACCAAACGATGTCACAACCACTAATACTATCAATCTTACAAACTAACTCCTAAATAAACAAGTTGATCCATTATGGCAAAGACACAACACAATCACACATCTAAGAAGATAATATAAACACATCATTGAAACACCAATGCGAGATCAACATAACCGGACAAATCATACATGGATTAAGGAACATATCAATGGAGCAACACTTACACGTCTAATCTTCCCATTTAGAAATAATGTCATCGAGCAAATCCAGAGCCTTGTCAAAACCTTCACCTCCATCCACACCAAAACATTCCAACTCGGCATCTAAAGCCGCAGCCTCTCTCACCATCGCCAACCTCAACAACCCTCCATAAACCGCCGCCCTCAGCTCCGGCCCAGGCCCGAACCCGGCCCGGAGCATCTCCCTCAAAGCCCGCAATCCCTCAAACCCGGCTCGGCAGTCGAACAGTCCAGAAACCAAAACCCTAAAAACCTCGCGATTGGGGGCGCAGACGGAATCGGGGCGGAGCATCCATTGGAAGACCTTGATAGCCTCCTTGGGCCGCTGCTTCTTCAGGTAGGAGTCGACTAGGGTTCTGGTGACGGGGAGGAGGGAGGTTTGGGTGGAGGGGTTGTACTTGAGGCGGTTGATTAGGGCCATGGAGTCGGCCATGGAAGGATGAGAGGTGAGGTGATCGACGAGAACGGAAAAGGAAGGAGGGAGATCGGCGGTGGCGGAGAGGGAGGCGGCGAGGAGGCGGATGGCGTCGGGGAGGTGGTCGGAGTTGCAGAGGCGGGGGATGAGGCGGTTAGCTTGGGAAAGGAGGGGGTCTGGAGATGGAGATGCATTGTCGGCGGCGGCGGAGGAGGAGGAGGAGAGGCCGAGAGAAGGTGGTTTGGAGGGGAGGAGGGAGAGCGGTCGGAGGCGGAGAAGGTGTCTCATGATTCTCGATCTCATTTATGACACGGGAGCTGCTTCTCCTATAGGCTACTACCCCCTACCTCTTTGCCACGTCACAACAAAAAATTATGCCATGTAAGGGGTGGACACGGTCAGCTAACCGGTACTTCGGTTAGTAAATTTAAATAACTATAATCGTACCGTTTATTATCGGTTAACCGTGAAACTCGATACGGTTTATCGGTTAACCGACTTGTTTTAATTTTATTTTTTTAAATCAAAAATCAGATTTTTAATAAAAAATTACCTTATTTTTTAATAAAATAAACTTCAAATTAAATTTAAATACAAAATACAAATAATTATTCAAAATACAAATCAATCCAACACTATCAAATATCCAAAACAATCCTCAATTTTTCATTTGTACGTGATTTATTATTTCTCCAGTTGCACTTTTCTCATTTCACAATTTTTTTTATTAAACGTCTGCCTATACTCTTGTACATGATTCTTGTGTATAATTATAGCAACACATGCCATATTTATTTCAAAATATTTCAGGACCAGCTAATTAAGAATCCAAGCACCCAAATTTGGATCAGTGGTGATTATGACAAGAATCATGAATTTCGTTCACGGGTGCCTTGTTCGCGCAACATTATCATTGTTGCAAATTCTTGTGTAGAATTATATCAAGTGTATTTGGATCACTGAAATCTAGATGTTGCAAATTTATAATACTCTCTCCGTTCATGAAAATATGATGTTTTAGGGATTTTTTATTGTTCAATAAAAATATGATATTTTAACTATTTATGTACACATTTTTTTCAATTTTACCCTTCTGAAAAAAGGGAAAAAAGCATACAAATCAAACAAATCAATTTAGGAGCATTAATTAAGGAAGTTGTATGTTAAATTGGATGAGTATTGGGAAAGAGTAAATCTAAACCAAATCAGAAAATATTCCATAATTTAAATTTAAGTAAAAGTAAAAAATTGATAAGAAGGATAATTGAGTCAAATTATATATGTTTTTAATTTTTAGGGTTTAGGCTAAAACATCATGTTTTTATGAATGGAGGGAGTATCTAATTTATTATTTATTAAAATGCATTCATTTTAACTAAAACTAATTAAATATATAATTCTCTTTTTAAAAACATATAATATATAGTAAAAATATTATCAGTTCATCGGTTAACCGTTCGTAAAAATATTGTTAACCGTATTCGGACCGTTGAACCGTTAAAAGTATCTTAAATTTTTTTTCGGTTTGGTTAACCGTAAAAAATGATAGGTTATACGGTTTTTCGGTTCGGTTTTTCAGTTCCAGTTTTTTTTGCCCAGCCCTACCATGTACCCTATTTTCTCGCTAAATGTATTGGTGACCCTAATTTAAAATATAGTTTACTGCTCCTAATTTAAAAGTACAGTTTGGTGCTCCTAATTTATGCGCATAGGGGTAAAATGAGAAAAAATCAAGGCACGCCTATGCCAGGCTAGGAAAAAGTTTATGCGTACAATTTAATTTTTTCCTGTTTTACCCCATTTTATCCATAGGCTGGAAAATATTGAACATTGTGTGCTTAAATAAAGCGTACCAAATTCCGTTTTATTCATTTAGAATCGTTCATTCATATAAGAAAACGTTATATATTTCCTTAGAATCGTTCATTTTTATAAGAAATCGTTTTATTCATTTAGAACCGTTCATTCTTATACGAACTCTTTATATTCCTTTAGTTACGTTCATTCTTATAAGAAATCAATTTATTCATTTAGAATATATCATTCTTATAATAAATCGTTATATTGTTTTATAACAGTTCATTCTTATAAGAACTCTTTATATTCCTTTCGAATCATTCATTCTTATAAGAAATCGTTATATTCATTTAGAATCGTTTATTTCTTATAAGAAATTGTTATATTCCTTTAGAATCGTTCATTCTTATAAGAAATCATTATATTCCTTTATAGTCGTTCATTCTTATAAGAAAGTGTGCATGCACTTAAGTTAAGCGTACGAAGGATTTAGGCTAAACTCGTGTGTCTAGCTTAAGCGCACATAAGGTTTAGGGCTAAACCCGTGCGCCTAGCTTAAGCGCACCATGTTCAATATTTTCCAGCCTAAGCATAAAACGGGAAAAACCAAGGCCCGGAGGGGGGGAGTGTGCGCCTAGCACCATGGGAATCGGAACCGGAACCGACCTTGGACCTATTCCCCGTTTCCTGTCCAAGTCCCGGTTGGTTCTGAGGGCGGTTCCTCCCGGTTCCGAAACCGGAAATAATAAAAATAAATTAAATTCAATCTCTGTTTTCTCACTGAATGAAAACCATGGTCGCGGTCCAATAGACCGTGATCGCGGTTTTCATTCTAATAGCCTAACCGTGGTTGTCGTTAGCCAAATCGCAATCGTGGTTAGGCTATTTCTATTTTTTATTTGTGGAACCACCGGTTCCCTCGGAACTGGACCCATTTCTAACTTAGAAGGCACTTTGGCGTGTCTATCTTAAGCGTATAGGGATAAAATGGGGGAAAAATAAGGTCCACGCGGGGGAATGGTGCGCCTAACTTAACCGCATAGTTTGGTGCACCTAAGTTAGGCGCACCACTCCCCCCGAAACTTATGTTTTTCTCATTATCGCCCGGGGGGTATTGAACATGGTGCGCGTAAATAAAACATACCAAAGCATAGTTGTGCGCCTGACATAGGCGTGTCATCAACGTTTATATTTTTCAACAATGTGATCGTTGGAGAGCCTAAAATAGGCGCACCAACGGTCACATCTATCTATATATATACTAAAGAAGTCACTTTTCTGACACATGTCGACCTCACATTCATTTCGCCTATGTGTCGCCTCCATATTCACATCGTCTATGTGGCGCCACAATTTAATACTAATTTAAAAAAAAAAGATATTTATAATTATTTTGTTTTATTTTTATATAGGTTTGTTACAAACTAATAACTAAATCTTAGATTCATTCTTATCTCATTCTACTTTGATTAGTTATATATTTTATTGATTAATTATATATTCAAATCTCATGTTATAATAAAAAAAATTATATAAGTTAGAATTAAACTTTTGTTTGATATTATATGTATAGATTTCAAATTTAAACATATGTGTACAAATTTAAAAATTGCTAAACTAATTCATTTTCTTTTAGTAAATGAAAAAAGAAAATATTGGGTCTTATATTGAAATAATGCGTAAATTTTATTAATATTGACATAAAAAAATTAAATTAATTTATTTTTAAATTAAATAATTTATATTTGAATAAATTCGTACAAGGTACGAGTACTTATGCTAGTTGAGCCTAAAATACCTATTACGAGTATTCCTCATCCAACACCTCACCCTCTCTCATTATATTCCTCATCATGTATCAACTTTGAGAGGATAGTGACGAAGATAATGTTTGGGTTCAAAGTGAAGAAGAAGACAATTTGATAGTCGGTTGCGATTTGATTCAAAGTCTTGATGTAATGTTCGAGCTGTTCGTCTTTAGACGGCTTGGCTTCGGCTTCGCATCAATGATTGGGATCCAAACGGCGTATTTGTGGTTAGTCTTAAATTAGTTTTTTTATTAATTTTTATATTTGTATTAAATTAGTAGGAGAATAATTTGTATGAGAATATTTGTTGGAGAATAATTTTGTAGGAGAAATGCGTAATTAGTAGGTCCTATTTATTTAGATCGTCGGAATTTCGTTATTGTTTATTATCTAATAAAGAATATGTACTTGTTAATTTTAGCTTAACTAATTTATTAAGAAGAAAAAATTCATAATTTCAAGGGAAAGACTATTTCAAGTATTTTATTAGTGATCAAACATGGGATAATATTATATGAATAGGCGAAAGGTAAAGGAAAGGAGTTGGTGACGACTTTGATAAAAAAAACATCAAGTCCGTACCAAATTAATATTGGTCTAGAGGGAAAAAGCATGTCGAAGGTGAATAAAGACAACCCGGAATTTCTTGTTCCTAAAATCCGAAGATCCTAGTTGAAGAAGTGTAGGTGTACGTTTGAGCTTTTTGGTTGTCGTATGAAGAAATAGCCAGGGATCCTAATGGAAAATGGATATTGGGTGTGGTCGAAGGTCACCACAATCATCCACTTACTTGGGACTTAGGTGGGAACTAGTTGTACCCGTCGTGCCATGCACGACTACGACCCATCAATTTTTAGATATATTATAAATATGATATTAATAAAATAAATATATAAAAAATAAAAAAAGCCAAAAATAATGTAAATTCTTTTAAAAAAATTAATCAAATTCAATTCTTTAAAAATATTTTCAATAAAAAGTTAAAAACATAGTTAATAAGAAAAGATAAAAATATATAGATTTTTCAATAAATATTTTTATCAATAGAGAAAAAAAATAAAGATAAAATAAATTTTTGCTATTTTTAATTAAAATTCGAATTAATTTTTTTCCACATGAATAATAGAAAAGAATTTAATTGATAAAAAAGTAATATAAATATTTTTTTTATATAAGGTGGGGCCTGAATTATTATGGTGTCTAGAAAATTTACAACTTTAATATATAGTTATAGATAGATATGGTTTTTTTATTTCAAAGATATATATGTGATCAAATGTACATATTTTTTCTTATATTTTTTAATGTATCTTTTACAAATATAATGAATATAATGTACTTTTTTTTATCTATTTTGGTCAAATCTACTAATATTATTTTATCTTTAAGTTTATTTGGGGATAAATTTTTACAAATATTATTTTATCTTTATGTTTAGTTGGAGATAAATTTTTTGCATAATTAACTATTTAAAATTATTATTTTAATAAAGGGGTGATGTGGCGCAACGTGGTAACAGAAATTGCTTCGGCTTTAGTTATTAGTAATAGATACATTCATGGATCGAATGACCCCGGAGGAGCAATTGATGGCTGAGGTGGGGCGATGGGATGATGACTCCAAATAAAATTGTTGCTAGATTGAGAAGTACATTTCTGGGGAAATTAACCAAAGGAAGCAAGTTGCCAACTTATTGTACAAGTTATAATATGAGGATCGTGGAGAACTAACGGTGACGCATGGTCTCTCAAAATTTTAGTGGACAATTCCATTTGTGACCCTCAAACATCGTTCGATTTGTGTCGCTTTTCCCCAAAGATCTCCTATCTAACACGAAATCTCACCAAAACGGTAATCTTCATTTTTAAAAGGAAATCCAAGATACACTATCTACCACACGATATGACATTTTGTGCATTGCTAGTTTGCACCGGGTACCTGATATGCTGAGTGCTAGTGCCAAAAAGCAAACGCAACAAATATTAGGCTACGCCTTTTTGCACACAAAATTTGAGCTTATTGCACCACGGCATAACAAAGCATAACAATTTCACGGCAACTTGTGCCGTAACATTAAAAAATTATTAAAATAAGATATTCTAGTCTCGTTTTAAATTTTTTGCGTAACGTTTAAATATGACGCGTCTACGGAGCGTTATATCACGGCACAATAAAGCGTGATAATTGGACCAGACTCCCTGAAAATTGGAATTGGGCCAATAATGTCACGGCAGCCCATGCAGTGAAAATAAGGCAGCCCATGCCGTGAAATCCCTCGTCCGCAGATGAATCTCGCGTTGAAATTGGGTCGGCCCAAAGGACTATATCACGGCACAAGATGTCGTGAAAATTAGGTTTTAAAACCCGCAGCTCAGCGCTTCCTTGCGCCGTAACTTCGTCTTCTTCAACAGCGAGATCGAGCCGAAATTCCGAGCAGCCCGTTCCGAATTTCCAAGCAATATACCGAAATTGATTCGTGAAAATGGTTAGAACAAAGGGAAAAGGGTGTAAAATTGGTGGGGCGGGTGGTTATCCCACCGGATCTACAACGGGCCCGAATCAAGGAGATGGGCGGACACCACCTGCGCCACCGGAGAGTTCCGAGGGTGTGGCTGCGCGGCCACCAACTGTGATTTCCGGCACTGGGCGGGCACAACCTGCGATTTCGGGCGCTGGATAGCAACCAAAAACGAGGTCGGTGGCTGGGCGGGCGCCGCCTGCGGGGGCTTCGGCGGCTCTGCCGCATGTGGCTGGGCAGCCTGGTGGGCCAGGGGCGACGGCCAATGTAACTGGTCGGAGAAGACAACCAGCCGCCCCAGCTCCAAGGTCAATTGGTGTTCCGGCTCCCGGTGCTAGAGGAGTTGGGACGAGTGGGGCGAGCACAAGCGGAGCAGTCGGCCCCGTTGGATCTGGACGGGCGAGCACGTTGGTTACTCCGACGCAAGTGACGGGTCCGTTGGAATCGAGAGTAGGGCCAACGATATCGGTATGTTTTTCTATTTTATTAATTAATTTGATATTATTGATTATTTATTGTATGTTTAGGGGTTAATTTATTCAATTGTAAATTATTTATAATTTTTTATCATTATTATATAGATTGATAGGGATTATTTTATGTAACTGTTTACAATTCGAAAACTTTCGTAGTTATGATCATAATATACTCTACCTAATAATAAGAAACGATATAGAGTAATAAAAAAAATAGTTCCATTAATAATATTAGTTAAAAGTCGGAGCCGGTTTTGACTAATAAATCATGTGCTATAATTTATAATTTATATAAATCATAGAACATAATTAGAAAAATCATTAGATAATTTATATAAATCATAGAACAAAATTATCTAATAATATTAATTCTAGTTATTATTAGATAACTAGAAAGTATAAATTATAGAACATAATAAAAATCATTAGATAATATCTATTAAAAAAAATATAAATGAGAAATGCAAAAATCATTAATATCTTACAATAACTAGAGTTGCAAAAATCATTAGATGATTTTAATAATTGGAAATTATCCATACAAAGTTGTTTAAAACTTTATAAAAAAAAAATTCGAAAAAATAGTAAAATTAAATTTCGTATATGAAATTAGGCCATACAAGCGGCCTTGGTGGCCGGAATGAAGAGGAAGGAGCGTGAGTTCGATGCGCAGCCTACCGGTAGGGACTTGATGGAGGAGTTCGACGAGATGGTTTCCCGCGCCTCGACTTCCGCCCCGACTGCCACAGTAGATCTTGTTGCTACTGCGACATCGACCTTAGCTCCCACCTCGGCTCCCACTCCGATTCCGATCTCGGCTCCTGCTCCGACCCCGGATACAGGAGTTGCGGGTTCGCATCCCCCCTCTCCTGCCACCGTCGGGACCAGCGAGGTCCCCGACGCAGCATCACAGGCTCAGGTTCCGCCTCGTGATGCGGAGCCCGAGGACGCACGAGATGCGGAGCCCGAGGACGCACCGGATCTCGCTGCTCCTGCTACAGGCTTTGGTGGGGGCCCGGAGATCATGGATATACTTGCGAGCTATGCCACTCACGTCGCGGTGGATATTTGGGAGCAGACGAGTGTCGAGGTCGCCCGTGCGGCCGAAGGCGAGGATGATGCTTCCCGTGTGGTGCAGACGGAGGCATTGGTACGTAAATATATATAATTTAGTACGATTATTTCATATTAAATCATATTATGCGTTTAAAATATTTATATTAATAATTTGTGAATTTCAGCCGCGTAAGGTGCTGAGAGTTCACACACGTGCTAGCTCCCACTATCGAGGGCTCCATGATTACATAGATTTTCAAGCCGCGGATGATAATAGGGGGGAGGGTTGGTTTGATGTAGCTAGGGAGAGCGGTCTTACTAGTTTAGCCGACGAGAAGATGGTTTGGGGCCGGATAGACCACGTTTTGATCTCGGCATTTGTGGAGCGTTGGCATCCGGAGACCAACTCGTTCCACTTCAATTGGGGGGAGATTTCTATTACGCTCCACGACGTCGTGGAGATTTTATCCTTGCCGATCGATGGTCTTGGTGTGGCGGGTGTGGCGAACACCGCCTCACGGATTCAAATGGTAGCTGAGGTCTTTGGCATCGACCTGGAGGATGCACAGACGCTGCGGAGGGTTACCGAAAGTATAGAGGTGAAGGAGATTATTGGGTGGGAGGAGCGCGGGGAAAACGACGAGGAGGATGTGCAGCACGATGGCTTTTTTCAGAGACGGCTCAAGCCCGGATCCACGGACCAGTTGGCCGCCATCTATCTCTTCGTTCTTCTGGGGTCCACCCTGTTCGTCGATTTGATTTCTATTACGCTCCACGACGTCGTGGAGATTTTATCCTTGCCGATCGATGGTCTTGGTGTGGCGGGTGTGGCGAACACCGCCTCACGGATTCAAATGGTAGCTGAGGTCTTTGGCATCGACCTGGAGGATGCACAGACGCTGCGGAGGGTTACCGAAAGTATAGAGGTGAAGGAGATTATTGGGTGGGAGGAGCGCGGGGAAAACGACGAGGAGGATGTGCAGCACGATGGCTTTTTTCAGAGACGGCTCAAGCCCGGATCCACGGACCAGTTGGCCGCCATCTATCTCTTCGTTCTTCTGGGGTCCACCCTGTTCGTCGACAAATCGACGAACAAGGTGAGAGATTGGATCCTCCAGTACATTCGGGATCCGGTCAGCGCGAGTCGTTATGCGTGGGGGGCTGCGGTTCTAGCCCACGTCTACCGGGAGTTAGGTGCGGCGTCTCGTAGCAAGGTCGCGTCGATCGCAAGCGCGTGCCTACTTATCCAGGTTTGGGCTCGACTTTTAAATTTTTTGCCATCATTTTTTATATTTGCATACTTGAATTTTGTCATCATTTATATTTGCATTTTCTCTTCAGACTTGGATTCGGCACTACTTCCCGAGGTTCGCCGGCCACGCAGCACAAGATACGACGGCTATGGCTGATTCGAGAGTTGCTGCGCGTGAGCGTAGAGACAGGGTTAGCAGGGAAAAGGCGCGACTCGTGGAGCTTCGGCTGATATTGGACCGTCTTACACCGAACAATGTATGTATTTGAATTTTTTCTTCTACCTTCGTTTTAAATCATTTAGTGCAACGTTCTTGTCTTTAGGGTTTAGGGTTTAGGGTTTAGGGTATGTACTTGACTTTTTTTCTTCTACCTTCGTTTTAAATCATTTAGTGCAACGTTCTAATAAAACCATAGGTTGTCTTTATGCCGTGGGAGCATCCATTGGAGCTCGACGACAAGCATCAGATGACCTTGTATCGAGGTTTGCTCGAGTGTGGAGACATCGAGGAGGCATACATGCCCGATCGATTGGTTCGACAGATGGGCTTCGTGCAGGACATCCCACTCCCTCGCATTACGCCCACGGCTTTCCACCGAGCGAAGGGGATTAAGAAGTACGAGGTCTTCTTCAGCGACGAGTTCCGTCTTTGGCGCCGACGGCATGAGCACCTTATTAGCCTTGACGGTCACGTCAAGGCTAATGAGGGTTGGGAGGTGGCCCCCGACTACCTCGAGTGGTTTTTGCCTCGCTCTCATCCGAGGTTGGACCCGATGTCGACTACTATGGAGGTGCCAGTGCCACGAGACGTATTCGCCATTGAGTCGCATAGGGTATGTTCTAATAATTTTTGTAACTTTATTGTAAATTCTTTTCTATTCACTTCTTAATTTAATTTTGGTTAATTCACTTAATTTTTGCAGTGCAACCGTTTGGTAGTCGGGGAGATGAGTGAGCATCTTCAGCGAGCCGATTTACGAGATTCGGAGCGATCTCAGATCGAGCGTTGGATTGGTATCTTGTCTGGCACCTTTCCCGCTATTGTCGCTCCGCTGCCTCGTGCTTCCCAGACCCAGCCCCAGTCCGAGCGAGGCGAGCCCTCCCATACTCAGTCCGAGACATAGGATATATCATAGTTGTTGGATTTCGTACCTTATTTTGTATTTTGGAGATTTCGTAGTTCATGGATTTCGTACTTCGTTTTGTATTTTGGAGATTTCGTCGTTGTTGGATTTCGTACTTCGTTTTCGTAGTTGGATATTTCGTAGCTTATTTTATATTTTGAAATATGAAATTACATAATTTAAGCTAATAGGGTATATTACATAAAATAGAGTTTGACTCTTAAATTACTAAAAGAAATACATCAAACTATCCATATAAGTCCGTGCGACGTCCATGTTGACCACGACATGCGGTATATTCCTCTATCCTATCTCTAAATGGCAAGTCCCAACCTTTCACACTCGGGTGATGAACGTGAGACCAAATCAGCGCAACCGGCGGCAAAGGTGCTTTCTCATTCAACCAAACCTGCATTACCAAACAACCAAATTAGTTAAAAAATGATGGTAAAGCAATACAAATTAAAAAGTTGTAGAAATCTTACCGGTATGAAGTGGGTTTGGTTTTGAACGTGTGCAATCGCAAGAATACGTGTAGGGGGGTCACAATTGCCGCCAACACTAACCAATGGGAGGCACATGTGGGGTTGGGACCACCCTAAACATACGAGCACCACATGGAAATACGTCGCAAACGCCAAACCCATGATGGGCATCTCCATCCAATGTTCGTATGAACAAGGGCTTCCGACATAGTTCACTTTTGGGATCAACTCCTCCAGTGGTGTGAACACAGATGCGGCTTCATATATTCCTCGATTTCGGACCAACTCGGCCCCCAAGCACCTCCTCATTTTATGGAAATCTCCCTCTTCCCAATCCAAGATGGATGCAAGGGCCCGATACCCACAATTCCCATTCGGGAGGACATCTCTAACCCCATCGATGAAAGAGTACATAAAGACATCAATGGCTCGGACCCCAAAGTGAACTCCCATCACGTCCTCCGTCTCTGCAGGAATTTTTGCACGTCCTTTGCCGGCCGCTTTCTTCTTCCTTACACGCGGTTTTTCTGTAGGCTCTGTGTCTTCGTCAATATTTAGGACCTTGTCGTTCACCTTTCCCCACTGAGCCATCTTGTGCTCAAGGTGTGTTGGATCCCTCCTGGAGTACTTGGTGGTGCCCTTAGGCCTTCCTTTGTCCGGTTTTGTTGATGGCACGACGATCTTTGATCCGCTCGGGGACAACATTTCATCAAAGTGTGAATTGATGTTGGACACTTGCTCTCGGCTCAATTCACCCGTGTTTTTTCTTCTGACCATATCACACCATTTGATGTCCTCAATGTCCAAAGGGGTTGTGGAATCCTCCGTAGTGTACACATCGGGAACGCCTTCCCATAACACTTGCCTCCAAAAAAGGTGAATCTCACACAATTCGATGGGCGTGCCGTCGACGATCGCACTCGCAACTCTATGGATGCATGGAATCCCGAAACAATCTATCCACCAATGATCGTCGCACACTTCTTGGTAGTTACCTTCCACCACATCGAAATACATAGACAACAAGATCTCGAAACACACCTCGGATACTCGATGGATCAATGGAGCAAATAGGTACCTAAATGATGCAATGACGTTGTCCATCTTGTTCGGAATCGTTGTACGTGATTTCTCCAAGTCTTCCCTCACGCGCCGGATCTGTGACTCCAAGTGATCGTGAATCTTTAATATCATTGTGTTGAAGCCCAGAGTTGATGAATCTAAAGTGTCCTTCACAACCTTGTGCATTCCCTCGACCCTACCAATGTACAAATTGTGCAATCACGAGATGAAAATAAAGTGACATTCAATATTTTATAAATTTTACGTCCTTTAGCTCTAGCATAAGATGAGAAATTTACCCGTTTGTCGTTCTAGTGAAGAAATGAAGTCGATTGTCGGTCCAAGTTCTCACTATGTTCTTCTTAAACGGCCTAAGCCAAGTCTTGTCCACGTAGCCGACTAGCCCCGAATGCCAGTTTTTCAAGATTTCTGCTTGTTTTGCTTCGTAGCTCTCCTCGGTGGTTGACATGAATAATCCCCAACATCGATCCGCAAACGCTTGAGCTGGGCCGTTGTCTTTTAGGATGTCAAGCGCATATGCTTTTATGTTTGCTCTAATATGCACCCAACATAACAAATGTATCACCTCGTCTTCGGTGAAAACCGCGTGGATTGCATTTATGAGGGCTTGATCTCGATCCGTCACAATGGCCGTTGGCATTTCACCTATCTCCTCGTACAATCTCCTCAAATGCTTTAAAACCCATGTAAAATGTGGAGTGTCTTCCTTGGACACAAATGCAAACCCGATGTTAAACGTCAGGTTTGTGCATGTCATGCCAACCATCTCCAACATGAACATGTTATACCTATAAATTAGAATAAACTATTATAGCACATCAAAAAAAGATTAGAACACAAACGTCAAATGGGACAAAACACTAAATTACAACATACATGTTTGTCTTGTATGTAGCGTCCATAACAACGAGATAAGGAAACTTCTTCATCAAGTGTTGTGACGTCGGGTGGACAAAGAATAGGATATCTAACTCATCGGAAGCTGGGAGAGTTGCTGTCCGAACTCTATAACCTTGCTTTTGCATAAACTGTAGCGTCCACTGACACACCGTCAACTTACCACGGTCTGCCACTAATATTTTCTGCTTGAAGTTCGATATTTGTTTCCTTGACGTCACATTTTGAGGGTTAGCAGACACCAACATAGTTGAAATAGCCTTCGGGCTCAAGAATAATCCAGAAGCATTGATGATCATATCCTGTTCCGTCAGGGTCAATCGGCCAGCATACGGGTGTCCAAGGAAATTGGGACAAAGCTCATGGTTGTGCATGTCGAACTTCACCTCCAAAGTCCATTTTCGATTATACCTTGACCGGCGTCCAACCAACTTAAATGGGCAGTTGCACTTCCTTGGCCCCCCTATTTTCTTTTTCGATCTAGACTTCCCGTAATGCTCGCATCTTAGATTCACACAATTTTCATTTGAGGTTGAAATGAGCAAAATCATCATCCTATCTCGACCGGTTTGCCTAACCCACTTAATCAACTCATCTCTATCATCCCACGATTGTTCCGTGGTAAAATCACTTGTGAAATCTGTACCATATGGCTACACATACAAAATTCCATCACATTTTTGTTTCTAATAAATTTCACATAACCCTAAACAATTATATATTATTAATTTAACTTCTTAAGATGATATCGAATGGAAAACGTCATAAACAATTGTAACAACTTCGACTAAACAATTCTACTAGATTATAAAAATATTAAACTATTTCCTATTACTTAGTAGATTCTAACAAATATAATGAATTGAAATAACTTTCTATACAATTTCTTAAATTTAATTCTAAAACTATTTCAAATATAAACAACTCTACTAGATTATAACTATATTAAACGATTTCCTATTACTTATTTGATTATAACAAATATAATGAATCGAAATAACTTTCTATACAATTTCTTAAATTTTAACTCTAAATAATAATATCGAATTCTAAAGCGATTTCAAATATAAACAATTCTACTATATTATAACTATATTAAACGATTTCATATTACTTATTTAAATCTAACAAATATAATGAATCTAAATAACTTTCTATACAATTTCTTAAATTTTAATACTAAATAATTATATCGAATTCTAAAATGATTTCAAATATAAACGTACGTACCGGTAAAAAATTGCTCGGGTCAAACGATTCTTCTTGTTCATCTACTTCTTCTCCTCCATCATATGAGGGATTTTGACCTTCTTCTTCTCCACCATAAGACATTGTAAAAAAATATAATTTTTGTAAATGATAAAAGTGGAAGAGGAAGATTGAGAAGAGGTTTGTAGGAAAAATGGTGGAAAGAAAGGGGGTTTATATAGGGATAAATTTGACCGTTGTCCAACAGTCATATTTTTCACGGCACGTAATAGCGTGATATTTATAGCCGTTGATATACACAACTGGGCCAGAATTGGGCTGGCCAGATTGGGCCCAGCCCACACCAGATCTCACTGCACCTGGTGCCGTGAGATCACTGCACCTGGTGCCGTGAGATCTGGTGTGGGCTGGGCCCAATCTGGCCAACCCAATTCTGGCCCAGTTGTGTCACGGCACTAGAACGCGTGATATTACGCAATTTTTTTTAAAAATACCCTAAAATGGAATATTTTAATACTTTTTAATGTTATGCCGTGAAATTATTACGCTTTATTATGCCGTGGTGCAATAAGCTAAAAAATGGTGTGCAAAAATCCCGAGCGCAAATATTATGAAACGTAGTGCAAGAAATACTATTGGTGTCAGGAAAGAATGATAAGATACATTCTTCTTCAGAGAATTTATCCCACCACCTCTTTCTTGAAACAAGAGGCAGGATCAAATACAGCCAGAGTTTGAACTTATTAAAAAAGGATGCTCAAAAATCAAAATACCATCGCCAGTTCAAAACTGTAGCAAACTTGAATAACTTAAATGTTTTGTTTGAAGCTCTTTCTCTTGCTATTGACCTAGTTATCAACCACTTCAATAAGGGTTTGCTCATAATCGGCTGGGGCTTCCAATCCATGGAGGTTTATAACGGTTGCAGCTACGTTGGCAAGGCCAGCAGTAGGAGGAAGGTCGGTGCGGAATCTGACACCAGGTGCAAGACCAGGACCACCAATTGCAATGGGGACCTGCATAACACAATTTCAAATGTTTGCGCTGCAAAATTAATAATTTCAAGAGAAAGAAGCGAGTTTCCACAGCTTGTAAGAGTACTAACCGGCTGTAGTGTGTGAGAGGTCAGAATTTGGAGTTGGCCGTTCTTGTCCAACAGTGGCTTTCCCTTCTTGTCTCTCTTAACCATATCTTCAGCATTTCCATGGTCAGCAGTCACTACGAATATGCCACCAACTTGCTCAATTGCATCAAGGATCACCTGTAGCAATAGAATTTGTCAGATTACTTCACAAACATAAAGCATTTCATCAATTGTTAATTTGTTGTATGAATAGCTTAATGACAAGAAAGATGTTAGCCCCAAATAATGTGTCAATAAGGTCATATTGCTGTTAGTGTTACTTGACAGTAGCAATCAGCGATCAAGTGCTAGTATAGAAAAGGCAGAAATTACCTTGACAGCTTCATCAGCAACTTTGCAAGCTACGACTGTGGCTTTAATGTCTCCAGTATGACCAACCATATCTCCGTTTGGAAGGTTAACACGCACCTGGAAAAATATATACATCATGTATCAATAAAAATGTTACAATTTCCAGGAAATTGAATGTAATGAACATTGTAAGTCACATAACATCACCTGGTGGAATTTGCCACTAAGGATTGCATCTCTTGCCTTCTCGGCAATTTCTAAAGCCTTCATCTTGGGCTGTTCATTGAAACTGATACCACTGTCACTGGGGATCTCAACATATTCTTCCATTTCAGAATTGAAGTACCCTGAACGGTTGCCATTCCAAAAGAAGGTAACATGACCAAACTTGACAGTTTCACTGCAATAAATGCAAATGGCTGTTAGTGTTAAAAAATGGCATAAATGACCTGATTATCATATATGGTGAGATATCTCATTATTCTCATACCATATCAACTCTCCAGTTTATCTACTGATACATTGTAATAAGTATGTACAACAGCTTTACAAAAGCAATCATAAGGAATACTAGTGAATCATGAAAATACTATTGTCTGAGACTTACCTGCAAGCAAAAGTACGGACACCATTATACGTTAAATATTCCCCGGATGTTCTTTCAATTTCCGGAGGGGTAACAAGATAATGACTTGGAAGCTTCAATTCACCATCATATTGGAGCATTCCAGCATAACGGATCTTAGGGAATCGAACTCTGTCAAAGTTGTCAAACTTCTCATACTCGAGTGCCTTGGCAAGCATAGTCATACGATCAGCACGGAAGTTGAATGTCACCACAGCATCCCCATCTACTATAGGACCAACGGCTTTCCCATTTTCATCGACACAAACAAATGGTTTCAAGTACTGGTCATTAACACCGGGCTCTTGCCTCAGTGTCTTAACAGCTTCCACAGGATCGGTAAATTTGTATGGAGCTTCACCAAGAACTTGGGCATCCCATCCACGCTTTACAACCTCCCAATCGTTCTGCAAAAGGGTAGATCTCAAATTATAGTTCAACATCATTCAAATGTCGGCTAGGAAAATAATATACATCATCTAAATGTGTACACCTAATAATATAAGAAAACCAAACTATTATGTACACCTAGACACATTCTCAATGCATTAAACATCACGTGTCATTGTAAAAAAAATAAAAATGTGCAGAGTAGCAGAAAGACACTGATAACCAACTACCTAGTACAAGCAATACACAATTCATATCAAATGCCAAGAAGGGAATGTACCTCATAACGATCCATTGTCACATACATACGACCACCACCAGATGCAACTCTAGCATCAACACCTTGTTCACGGAGCTTAGCTAGATCATTCTCAAGGGTTTCAACAAAACCCACACTTGAACCATCCAACACATCACGTCCATCAGTGAGGAAATGAACACGAATTCTCTTGGCACCACGTTCAGCAGCACCCTTAAGCAATAGCTGAGAATGTGGCAATTAACAAATTCATTAATGACCTTGTTCTGAATTATATATAACAGGAGGTAAAGAAAACATTCGTCTAATAAGTAGAAAAACATACCTGAACTTGATCGAGCCTAGAGTGCACACCTCCATCACTCAAAAGACCAATAAGGTGTAGTGTGCCAGTCTCAAAAGATTCCTTGATGTACTTAAAACCTTCACCGTCATAGATTTTTCCAGAAGCAAGTGCAAGGTCAACAAGCTTAGCACTGTATCAAAAAAAAAATACATAGAAAACTTCAAATCCATTACAACATGCCACCAAATCCATATTATAATAAAATAATAATTACAACCAAAAACTCCAAACTACTTTTCCCTCATTCAAGAATATTCCATAATTGAGTAGAAACCAATATTTCGATTGTTAAGATAAGATGAAAACTTCAGAATTATGTCTCAAGCAAGGTCAAGAAAGAGTATTTAATTATTGATGATTGTATGATACATAGCATAGAGATTTAGAGAATTAAGTCTTATAATGAAAGAAGAAAATTGAGCATGATTCATGACATCTAAAATCCAACTACCATGCAAAAGCCAGAGATAAGAGAATATTACAAGTAATAATATTTTATTATTTAAACATAAATCAAGAAACGTATACAACTTGACCATCATTTTATAATGTGAAAACAAGTTACAATAAGCACTCAGTAATGGAGTATAAACTATAGAAAGCATATTATTACCCTTGAGCGAATATTCTACCAGCACCAAGAGCATTATGACCAACTTCACTGTTGCCCATGTCATCTTCAGAAGGTAGCCCCACAGCAGTACCATGAGCCTTGATCAGCCTCCACTTTTCAGGGGCCCCCTATAAAATTACACATTTACACTCACGCAGTTAGAAGCATTAAAAAATGACAAGATGCTACAGGTATCCAAAATTTGAGGCAAGAAACCCACTCCATATGCACCATTATGGCAAGAAATTGAAAATGGAAGCTATATAAAGTAAAAGAGCAGTGCTTATTCATATTACTGAGTTCAATCTGATTAATGCAAATCAGAGTTCTTGCAGAGGCTTAAGAAAAATAAGATATCAAGCATTAAGCACCACAAGAAAACACATCAATTTCCTTCAGCAATTAGAATAACTCAATTCTCAAAAGAGAATTATTAATTTAATTCATAATTCTCCTCAAAAAAGTGTACATTTGTAAATGAAGAAAAAATATAAATACCAAATGACCAATTTATTAGATACATCACTTATCAGCTTGACGTGTAGCATAATAACCACAACTTCCCATTGCAGACCATAAAGATTCGCACAAATTAACATACCCACTAGATTATGATCTAAGTCATCTGACCACTGATATTACAAAGCTGTTTATTGTGGTCACACAAGTGTTCCATACGAGCAAGATCATTAAAAAGTGGAGAACGTGCTTAAAGTATAGCCAACTTCACACAAGACGGATGCACTTAACTGTTGTTGACATCTTTGTGTGTGGATTAAAAAAAAATAGGATTCATGTTCGATTTTTCCATCTTTGAGCCATACACCCAAGTTAAGACCCAAACAAAACATATCCAGAAACAAAACAAAGAGCACATCCCGTAACAGAAGCAAGAACGACAATAACTTATAATTTATCGATTTTCAGATCTAAACATCCAGATCTACAAGCACACAACATCAGAAATCAATAGATGGACTAACAAAGCATCGGATCCAAAAAAAATCAGATAAATTCAACCTAGATTAAACGGGATTGAGAGAGATATAAACCTGTTTAAGGGAATCCATGGTGGTGGTACCAGCTTTGTGGATACAATTATAATCATCAAGGGCGGCCTCACCCCAACCATCCAAAACTATCATCGCAATAGTTTTCCCCTTGGGAAGCTTGGGGTGATCGGGCAACTTCCATGAGAACTCAGAGCTTCCCATAATATTCGTCTAGCGAAAACAAATACAAAAAATCAAATCAAATCAGAAACAAGAACAATTGAATCAACTCGTTTCTTTTCCTCTCCCCCTTTTTATACTAAAATTTCCGGTAAACAAAAATTGTCACAGGAACGGAAATAAAAAAAATTGAATTCAAAATCTGTGTGCGGAGAGAAGAAAGTAAAGAGGAGTGAGCTGTCTGACCTAAATGCGGATGCGGTAGCGAATTGCGATGGAGAGAGAAAAGAAAACTTGGTGGCGGAGAGTACTTTTCGGGTTCCTAGATCTATTTATACTGTGGGCTGCTAATGGCTTTCTTCTTGGGCCTGAGGAAATAAATTACTCCTTAACTAGTTGATGACCCGGGCCTTGCCCGGGAACTTTTCTAAATAAAAATTATAATATGTTAATTTAAATATGATATAGGTATTATACTTTATATAATAATACAATATTATAAATAATTAAGTTAATTATTATAATTAAAATGTATACAACTGTTAGCTTATTATTAAAAAAATTATTTGTAATATTTATGTAATAATCATAAAAAAATTGACGTTCTTAACTCGTTGGGTTGACCCGAACCCGCACAAAAGTCGTAATGAATTGACCCAATTAACCCATAAATTTTAACAACATGAACCCATACTCAATCGAACCTAAAATGACCGAACCTAAACACGACTGAACCGACCCGATTAACTGGTTTATTATTAAGGGATCGATAATTTTTTATTTATTTATTAAGGTATCCATAATATAAAAAATCAACATACTTATCAGTAGAAAATTAATATATTGTAAAACACAACATATCTATAAACAAAAAAAATTGTTTTTATAAACAAAAATATAAAATTACATGATTAATATAAAAAAGTTAAACAAAAAAATTAATACAAAAATCCGAAATTAATAATAAAAATACATGGTTAAAAATATGGTTCATACAAATATAAAAGTTATTGTACTTTTTAATAGATATAAAATTCATCTATTTCATTTAAATATATTAAATTAATTTATATGAGATATTGAAGTAAAAAATGGTAGTTGGGATATTAAATTAATATTTTATATTTTTCATATTTATGGATAAAACACTCATCATCATCATTGACCCAGTGAGGCTCCACTACAGCGGAATCTGCGGGGTCAAGATAGGGGTACCCCTGCCCGATGGAAAGGGGGTACGCCGGATAGACCCAAGAAAAACTGAAATTCAGCTATGTGACAATAATAACTGAATTTAGTTAGAATGCACCAAATTCTAACTAAATTCAGTTATTATTGTTATTAAAAAAATTGTTATTAAAAATATAACACTAATATTAAAAATTTGTTATTAAAAATATACTTATAAATTAGTATTTTTATGTGGCATACATATGGATAGAATTATTATATTATTTCCTTTGTATTTGATATTAAAATAGTAATTTAAGATAGTTAATTTGATCATAAAAATGTTAACAAAAATAATATACGTATTATAATTTATATAGTGAAAAAAAATTCAAATAATGAAACTAATAACGCATATAAAATTTATTTTAATTATTATAATATATTTAATTTTACAAATATATTAAATAATATTTTATCATTAAAAATATTATTTACTTGTAATATCATTTTTCATAATCATAAAAAATTTAATGATGTAATCAACCCGTAAATTTTAACCCGTAAATTAACAACATGAATTTGTACTTGATAACCCGAGACGAAACCAAAACTTGAAAGAACCAACCTTGTTAATTAATTTAACATTAAGGGACCATTAAATTTTATTTATTTATATAGGGATCCGTAATCTGAAAAATTAACATACTTTTATATAGAAAATTTGAAAAGTTGTCATACTTTTAAATAGAAAATTAATATTAAAAATTTAAAAATAAATATAAAAATATGTAATTAAAAATATGGCTCATATTAATTGAAATGTTGTCATTTTTATGGATAGAAATTAAATATAAAAAGAACCCGTAATTAATTATATGGTGATTGAGATATATTTAATTTTAAATTTGAGAACAAAACCACCATTTACTATCATATTTATAGATAGAATATTAATATAAAAAATCAACATAATTATGTATGAAAATTAAAAAATTACCATGTATAGAAAATTAATATAAAAATGAAAATTTAATATAAAAAATCCGTGATTAAAAATATGGTTCATACGAATTAAGAAAGTTATTATACTTTTGAATAGAACGTTAATATATATGAATCTAAAATTTTATTAATGAAAATCCGTAATTTAAAATATGGTCCATATTTGATCCTCATGGATATAAAAGCTATGTATTTCATTCAGAGATGTTAAAATTAATATATTATGGGATATCTAATTATAAAAGGTAGTTGGGATATTAAATTACTATTTTATATTGGAAAAATGACTTAAAATAATCTCAAGTATCAACTTTCAACCAAAAATAATCCCAAGTTTGAAAATCACCACCAGCAATACGAACTATCACAATATTAACAAAAAACGATCCGAACTCATTTTCCAACGAGTTTTTTGGAGGAATCAATGATGCGGTGATCAAATATATTTTAAACAAGCGTAAAATAATAAGTTGTTATGTCGGATTTTTATCGCTACATCATTGATTCCTCCGGTAAACTCATCAGAAAATGAGTTCGGATCGTTTTTGGTTAATATTGTGATAGTTCGTATTGCTGGTGGTGATTTTCAAACTTTGGATTATTTTTGGTTGAAAGTTGATACTTGGGATTATTTTGAGTCATTTTTCCTTTTATATTTGTCATACTTATGAGTTAAAACTTAATATTAAAAATCTGTAATTAAAAATATACTTCTGGATAAAAAAGTTAAATAAAAAACGATTTTATATTCATCATATTTATGGACAAAAACTTATCTATTTTAATCTAATGGATTAAATTAGCATTTTTTATATGTCATACATATGGATAGTGATTAACTGATTTAAGGTAAGGGATCAATAATTTTTATTTGTTTGTCAGACGGTTCATAATATAAAAAATCATCATACTAATAGAAAATTATTATAAAGAAATCTAAAATTTAATATATAATCTTCAATTAAAAACATGGCCCATATTAATTAAGAAAGTTGTCATAGTTACCAATAGAATATTGATATACAAAATTTGTAACTAAAAATATGGTGATCTATTTAACTTATCAATTTTATTTGTCATATATATGGATAGAATACAAATAGTAATTTTATTTTTATACATATTAAAACTCATGATTCATATTAATATTTGTATGCATTAATATAAAAAACAATTTATTGATTGAAAACGGTAATCTACCTATACTTTAACACGGACATAAAATCGATCTTGTTTTAATAAGCGCCAAATATAATTCACGATCGTAATTTATGTCCGTTTGTTTTAATAAGTTTATCTTTGTTCATACATTACTCATTAGCCACATAAAAAGTGCAAAATATTGAAAAAAAAATTATTTTAAAAAACGGTGGTATTATAAATACGTACAATCTATGATTATCACAAAAAATATTTACAATCTATGATTATCACAAAAAATATTTAATATTTTTTTTATCGGAGAATATAAATCTTCGGGCTTGCACACTTATGAATATCTATCTTATATCTAGATAATGAAATTGATAATCATACTATAGTTAAATATTAGAATATAATGTAATAATGAGTAGAGATAAAAATTTATCCATGAACTATAATGCAATAATAAGTAGAGATAAAAAATTTATCCAAGCACATATAAAATTGATAAGAAAATTATTAAATAAGTTGAGAGTATAAGATTGGAAATTTCATAAGGTGATTGAATCACATAATATATAATTGATTAAAAAAACATTATTAAAAATAGGTTGGCCGTAATATAAATTCATAATGACGAAACTGCCCAAAAGTGTTTCAGGTTTAGAAGATATATATATTGATTACGGAGCATTTAATAAATTTGTATTTTATAAGCTGTTAATTATTTATTAAAATTAATATTTTTCTTTTGGATCTATCCATTTTAATTCAGGAAAATAGTTTTGAAATGTAAGATTCATCTAAAATTTTCAAAAAGTAATTCAATTGTTAAATTTCTTACCGTTTTTAAATAGTGTCGAATATTCTTTTCTAATCCTCACTATTGTTTAGTCTGGTTCATATCAAGATGTCATTTTTGCCAAGGGGGGTGGTTGGTGTGGGATTGTTTGACGCTCTGGTGCCAAAGCATCTTTTACCTAATACCTTTGGTAAACTTTCAACGGGTGCATATATGGAGTTCATTGGGAAATGTACAAAAGCATGCTCCGTATGAAATAGAATATACTTACTTATTGAAGATTTTTCTAATAATTAATAGGGTTTTATTTTTCAATTAGAATTTAAGTTTTTGAAAAGAAATATTCTTATTCCATGCTCTTCTTTCGCTCCGTCTTCGATCTCTTGACCTAAAAACCTGCAAAACAATGGACACAGGGGGCGGGAACCCCCTAATCCACCTTCGATGCCTAAGTCAGAAGAGCAATTGTCGAATTGAACGTCGAGGTACAACAAGAAAGCGAGAGATCCAGCGAGTATGGATATTCCTGAACAGTCGAGCTAAGCGGGTATTAGCCTGTTCAAGTTTTCAATAGGTGTGTTCAATAGCCTGAGCGAATATCAGTCTATCAATCAGTATGCAACCTCTGTCTTTCCCTACACGGAGAAGACGTGTATTTATAATGGAAGAAGGAGAGGTAGGGGGACGAAAATTCTATCTTCCAAGGGCTGGTCAACTGCCTTAAAGCCCAAGCAAGGAATATTCCACCCCTTCTCCAACTTTAATTCTATCTTTAATGAAAGATAAAATCTTCCAAGGGCTTGCATGAAGAGCAACCATGCTTTGAGGGTGAGGTCGGGTCACGGATTTGGTCATCCTAAAGCAAGTTGTCTTGTTCGGCACTTTCTAGGGTTTGATCCTCCGAGCGAATATCGGAGTTTTGCTTGATCACCCTGTGAGTCTTGACTATTTTCCGAGCAAAGATCGGACTTTGCCCCCAGCACTTTTAGGGTTTTTGGGTTTCTAAAAAACTACGCGGTGATTGCTTTCTCCTGGGCCGCGATCGCGGTGGTATGGACCGCGGTCGCGGTTGTCAAGGCCGCGGTCGCGGCCGACGGGGCCGCGATCGCGGTGGCGCTAGAATTGGGTGGCGATTTTATGGTTTACGAGTGCGTCGTTTCTTTGGGGCCAACAAAGGTCGTTTCTTGGTTGTCAAAGATCGATTCCAGCCTCACGATTGCATGGATTGATCGCTTTTTAACATCCTCTGAGAACTTCTCTTGTGGCTTGACTTGGAATCCATTGATGGGATGATCTTTGAAAGCAAGAACAAATATTTGGATACGCTCTATCAGGATTGGTAAAGTCCGCTCAGACTCTCCAAATCTCTTGAATAGCGCTGATCTATCTTAATCCCTTATTTCAGCGATTAAGGCTTCTGATTGCTAGATAGGATCATTTCTCTTGCTTTTACGATCAACTTTTACGTTTTAAGAGGACACTTAGCCTATGGCAAGTAAGATCCGATTTTATTCCAAGCAAGTTGTATGGGCCCTATGCGGGGAGGTCATGATTATCCCGCAATAGGTATACGATTGTTGAAAGCTTTTCAGGTCTGCCCCTAACGAAAGAAGAACTTCTTCTTAGGCTCGCCTTTTTCCACCTTATTTCTTTCATAATTTGTCAACGACGTTTATTGTTGGATTCCAAGCCTATTCCGGTCAATCCTAACACGTTGACTATCGAATTTCTTTAATTTCGGGGGACCTGTGGCCACGGATTAGGGTGCCGCGGTCGCGGTGGCGTGGGCTGCGATCGCGGTGTATCGGGTCGCGATTTCGGTCTTCTTGGCGGTCGATTTCGGTCCCTACACGCGTCCGATCGAGCGAATATCGATCGTCGCCGCTTGTGCGGGTCCCGGGTCCGCTCCAAAAAGTTACCAACTTTTCCCTCGTTAGGTTTTCTTCACTTTGATTGTGGTTTGAACGTTGATTCACAATTAAGTTTTCAACTTTGGGCTACCGGGCGCGCGCCCAAAGCCTAATCCGTCAATTGGTGGTCGACTACCAACCTTAGGCGGGATTGAATTCGACAAGGGGCTTGCAAGGTCGCTCCCTGCCCCAGTGTCGTCGATTTCGCAACGCGCATTGCGATCAAAACTGGATACGATGATTCGATCATGATTTTGCTTAGGGTTCAAATAAATCCCAAAGCGGATCTCTTTTGTTGATTTTTGGGGATCCCTTTAGGCTAGAAAAAAACCCAAAAACAAATTTTCGAAGTCACAAATTTCCGGAGGGGCACTCCGGTCGAGAATCCGGAAAGGGCGAATTCCCGGAGGCGCACTACGGTGGGCCGCAATCGCGGCCATGGGGCCGCGGTCGCGGTTTTGGTGGCCGCGGTCGCGGTACGTTGCTCCACGACCGCGGTTCGCTTGTTGAGGCTTCGCGATCGCCCCAAGGCTTCAAAAATTCGATTCTTTTTCTTCTAGGAACGATTACTCATGCATTTAATCCTCGTTCCCACAGACGGCACCAATTGTTAGTGCATAAAAACTCCGCCTTCAATTCGTCTTCAATGCACTAATTAAGAACTCCTCCTCTTCCGCTCCGCCTTCGATCTCTTGACCTAGAAACCTGCAAAACAATGGACGCAGGGGCGGGGACCCCCAAATCCACCTCCGATGCCTAAGTCAGAAGAGCAATTGTCGAATTGAACGTCGAGGTACAACAAGAAAGCGAGAGATCCAGCGAGTATGGATATTCCTGAACAATCGAGCTAAGCGGGTATTAGCCTGTTCAAGCTCTCAATAGGTGTGTTCAATAGCCTGAGTGAATATCAGTCTATCAATCAATATGCAACCTCCGTCATTCCCTACACGGCGAAGACGAGTATTTATAATGGAAGAAGGAGAGGTAGGGAAACGAAAATTCTATCTTCCCAGGGTTGGTCAACTGCCTTAAAGCCTAAGCAAGGAATATTCCACCCCTTCTCCAACTTTAATTCTATCTTTAATGAAAGATAAAATCTTCCATTAAGTTGCATAACCACCATATTGAATATAATAGGAAAATAAATAAAACTAATAATAAATACGTAGTAATTAAAAATACCTTCATGGCGATTACGATAATAATAATATGGTAACTATTTTTTACCCGCTCACAAAAACTATGATGATGAACTAGGTGGCTGAAAAATACATTAATCTAGTTTTGAAGGTTTGTATTAATAAAAGGTATAACTTCCTATCTCTTAGAAAAAATGGTTTTACCTCAAACCTTGATTTTATACTTATTCTCAAACTTCTATTTTTATGTTGTGCTTTCATTAGCCCTAAATTGTATAAGATGAGGCCCTTTTATAATTGGCCCTCTATTTCCTAACTAATCTTTCTCCCATCTATTACATTTGGCTTGATTGTTTCAAATTCATATCTCATGAAGTTCAAATTGTTAAGTTGCTTAATGACATGTCATGAAAATAATTTCTTAAAATTAAATTTTTCTAATTGTGATTTATGCATGTCCTTGTTTCTGTTGGATTGCCTCTTTGGATGCTAATGGTGCGCGCAATAATCGCTAAGTAGTTCGAGGTGAATTAGTTATATAAGAGAGGAAACGATAAAAATATCGCGGTGCATACGTAAATCAACCTTAATCCCGACCCAAGATAATCAAGGATATGGGCTTGAATTGGTCTACAAATGCATGACCAAGTGGACTTGGCCCAAAAATCAAACTCGTGGGCCTAGCCCAATATTGCAAACGAAAGGAACAAGCTGTACAAAAATTTGGGCATATAAAAACGGCAGAATACATCAAAAGACCCCTGTACTTATACTTTTTTTCCTATTGGACCCCTGTACTAAAAAATGTTCAAACAGACCCCTATACTGCCCCCAATTTTGCCTATTGAACACTTTCAATCTTATTCTCCTTCCAGTGTACATCACGCACCTTATGTGTCATGTTATTTTGCCAAATAAGCCAAAATGGTCAAATACATACATGTTATTTTGGCAAAATACGTACATGTTACATAAGGCGCGTGAAGACTTGAAAGTGTTCAATAGGCAAAATAACATGTATGTATTTGACCATTTTGGCTTATTTGGCAAAATAACATGACACATAAGGCGTGTGATGTACACTGGAAGGAGAATAAGATTGAAAGTGTTCAATAGGTAAAATTGGGGGCAGTACAGGGGTCTGTTTGAACATTTTTTAGTACATGGGTCCAATAGGAAAAAAAGTGTAAGTACAGGGGTCTGTTGATGTATTCTGCCATATAAAAACCGCCCTCTCATATGCATACGCGAGTAGATCCATGTGAACGTTGCCACATCATCACCATAAGCATGAAAAAACTATAAATCGTCCCACATCGAAGATAATTAATGCAAGCATACGCTCTCCTTTCCCACATCAAGCAAATCTCATTCAAGCAGCTAGCTCGTATTATATATAGAAGAGGAATGTGAAACAATAAAAGGATCGACAAACCTCTCCGGGTTAGGAATCTTTTCCTATACCTAGATTCGATGTGCTTGATGTCCGAGTAAGATCGCGCTATTTATGGTATAAAGTCCAAATGGCTTTAATTGTAAAGAGGATTACAAAACAATCAGCTGAAGGGTGAGAAGGAGGAATAATCTATGTATGAAAACTGTTTGGTTGTAGGAAATCCCGTTTATACCGCGTATTATTTCGGGCTTCATCACTGGTGCCATATGCGGAAAGGACTATCCCTATTCAACCTACTCTCGGGTAATAATCAAGTGAGTGTGACCTCTTCCCTCTTTAGGTAGCGCGTCCTTTGTGCGCGGGTCCTAAAAGAGGGGCATGCACGGTCTCGGGCCACAGTCTTTGTGCGGCGCCACGGGGTTCACCCCTGGAGTGCGCGGGCTTAGCCGCAGTCTTTGTGGGGCACCACGGGGCTCGCCCCTAGCGTGCGCGGGCTTAGCCGTAGTATTTGTGCGGCGCCACGGGATTCGCCCCGGCGTGCGCGAGCTTAGCCACAGTCTCTATGCGGCGCCACGGGGTTCACCCTTGGCGTGCGCGGGCTTAGCTGCAGTCTTTGTGCAGCGCCACGGGGTTCGCCCCTGGCATGCGCGGGCTTAGCCGCAGTCTCTGTGCGGCGCCACGGGGTTCGCCCCTGGCGTGCGCGGGCTTAGCCGCAGTCTCTGTGCGGCGCCATTGGGTTCGCCCCTAGCGTATGCGGGCTTAGCCGCAGTCTCTATGCAGCGCCACGGGGTTCGCCCGTGGCGTGAGCGGGCTTAGCCGCAGTCTCTGTGCGGCGCCACGGGGTTCGCCCCTAGCGTGCGCGAGCTTAGCCGCAGTCTCTGTGCGGCACGACGCGGGGTTCACCCCTAGCATGCGCGGTCTCGGGCCATAATCTCCGTTGCGGCGCATCGCGGAGTTGGCGACAACTCTCAAAGTACGAGGTCCTAACTCTCTAAGCGAATGAGGTCCGCTAACTCTCAAAGGACGAGGTCCTAACTCTCTAAGCGAACGAGGTTCGCGAACTCTCAAAGGACGAGGTCCTAACTCTCTAAGCGAACGAGGTTCGCTAACTCTCAAAGGACGAGGTCCTAACTCTCTAAGCAAACGAGGTTCGCTAACTCTCAAAGAACGAGGTCCTAACTCTCTAAGAAAACAAGGTTCGCTAAATCTCAAAGGACGAGGTCCTTACTCTATAGCGAATGAGGTTCGCTAACTCTCAAAGGACGAGGTCCTAACTCTCTAAGCGAACGAGGTTCGCTAACTCTCAAAGGACGAGGTTCTAACTCTCTAAGTGAACGAGGTTCGCTAATTCTCAAAAGGTCGAGGTCCTAACTCTCTAAGAGAACGAGGTTCGCTAACTCTCTAACAGGACGAGGTCCTAACTCTCTAAAGGACGAGGTCCTAACTCTCTAAGATGTGTGCAACCCGAGCGAGGCTCAGGGTTGGTGCCTAATCTCGACTTTAGGGGGCGAAGCCCTAACTCCCTTGGCAAAGTGCGCGCTCTCCATCCGATCCAGGGTTTGGATCGCGTTGCATCGCTATAACCGATAAAGCGCAAGCATCTTATGCAAGTTGGCGCACTTGTTTATTGTCTCGTTGCCCTCGTGGAACGAGAATACCGAGCTAAGGGGTTGTGATGGTGCGCAAAATAATCTCTAAGTAGTTCGAGGTGAATTAGTTATATAAGAGAGGAAACGATAAAAATGTCACGATTTGCGTACATACACAAATCAACCTTAATCCCGACCCAAGATAATCAAGGATATGGGCTTGAATTGGTAACAAATGCATGGCCAAATGGACTTGGCCCAAAAATCAAACTCGTGGGCCTAGCCCAATATTGCAAACAGAACAAGCTGTAAAAAACTTTGGACATATAAAAACCGCCCCTCTCATATGCATGCACGAGTAAATATTCTTTGGAGTTAATCCATGTGCACGTTGCCACATCATCACCATAAGCATGAGAAAACTATAAATCGTCCCACATCGAAGATAATTAATGCAAGCATGCAGCTCTCGTTTCCCACATCGAGCAAATCTCATTCAATCAGCTAGCTCGTTATATTATATATAGAAGGGAAATGTGAAACAATAAAAGGATCGAAAAACCTCTCCGTGTTAGGAATCTTTTCTTGTACCTAGATTCGATGTGCTTGATCTCCGAGTAAGATTGCGCTATTTACGGTATAAAGTCCAAATGGCTTTAATTGTAAAGAGGATTACAAAATAATCAACTGAATGGCGGGAAGGAGGAATAATTTACGTACGAAAACCATTTGGTTGTACAAAATCCCGAGAGTTAGTATTTAATATAATCCCGTTTATAGCGCGTATTATTTCGGGCTTCATTAGATGCCACATAACCACAGTGACATATTTCAACTGCGATTATTAGTCCTTTCAGATTCACTTATTTATTATATCAAATCTCATCTCTAGAGTTTTCATTTAATGGTAATATTATTTTTTTAGAGTAATCATTGTGGTGCTATTTCCTATTTCAAATTGGAATTATTTGTAATATCCGCGATATTCCAAGATTTTTAAATCAAATATAATATAATATTTATTATTTTTCTCTAAATAAAAAGAGAATTTCTAAATATCGTAATGACTTTTACTTTCTCTTTTTAAAGAGATTATCAAGAATGAATTAATTAAATAAAATTCAATAAAATAACTTGAGGGGCATAGATTAATAAAATGGGGCATAAATTAATAAAAAGGGCATTAAATAAAAATAATGCCTTATAGAGGTTGAATTCATCTTATAAAATAAATTACATAAAGACTTAAAAATCAAATTGCAAGTCTTGTAAAAAGAATGCAAGAGTCGGGACTTGAACCCGAGACCTCTTGCTACTCTACCCACATGCCCCCTCTCCAATCCCGCTAGACCAATTGCAATTTCTTGTTCATTCAACCCAACCCTTTTATCTTATATCAAATAGCCTTCTTCTTCAAAATTGAACATCAGACTTTTGTCTGATTGATTTACGTTGATGTGAAAAGTGGCCATTGCATGCCTCCTCTTCCTCCCTCTTGCTTGTTTGACCTTCATTGTTGCATCACTCCTCCATCATCCTCAAGAAAGCACAACTATGACCAATACAAGAGCATCCTCCCTCTCCTCATTGGGCATCCACCATTGGAATGGATTGCCAAGCTTCCAACCTTGCCTATATAAAGCCTCCTATTCATCCTCTTCAATCACACATTCTAAGTCTCTTCTTCCTCTCCTAGCAAGTGCACTTTTAATCCTAAAAAATCAGCCACATTCCAAGCCTTATTCCTCCATTAAAACACCACAAAAACACCATTAAAATTCCTCTTCTCTTCCTTGGAGCCCCGCCGGACCACCCTTGGAGCCCGACCGGACCACCAGCCGCCGCCGAGCCCCCGCCAGTGCCGCCGGAGCCTCTGCCGTCATCCCTGGTTGCGCCGCCGAGACCGCCGGCCCTCTCCCCTGCCTCTTCCCCTGTATTCTGTAATACAGAATACCAAAAATCAGTATATATTCTTCAACCCTATTTTATTTTACTAAATTAAATAATTGTTGTATTTAAATAAAGTAGAATAAATAAATTAGTAGGAGATCAAATTTATATAGTAAGTAGATCTTGTTAGTTGGAGTAAATAAATTAGAAGAATATGTTAGTTACTATGGTAAAATTAAAATCCTACTAATATATGTAAATTAATATTGTATTTATTATAAAGCATGCCCATTCATAATATACATAGATTTTTATAAAATAAATGTAGCATACAAATTTATAATTAATATTGTCATCTTTGAGATCAAATAAGAATTCTAGAAGTTGTTGTGCATGTCTTAAACTAAAAGATGATGATATTATAATCTATGATCAAAGATATTTTATAAGCCTTATAATATAAAAGGATTATAGGAATAATATAAACAAGGTTAATGTAATATATAGTAATTTTAGTAAGTTACTTTATAAAGAAAATAGAAATTCCTATTTATGGGAACTTTCAAGAAAATAGATTATAAGTCTAGTAGCTTTATTCAATGTGAAGTATATAATTAAATGAAATTCAAATAAGGGGATAGTATTAATAAAGTATTTCGATAAGGGAAATAATATTATAAAGTTCACTAAGGAATATTTGGAACTTTGAAAATAAGATTTTACTTAAAGCAAATATGTCAAAAGGTTAAAATAGATTCTTTAAAGTATTAATAAGAATTATACATTCTAAAGGAAAAATACCTTTTTAGAGAAAGTATGGTATTTTATAAAATTATACTTTCTTAAATTATATTAAAAGAAATTAGCAAGTGAAGTTAAAAGGATTATTTTGATATTATTAAATATAATTGTTATGGAATAACAAGGGATATTACAAAGCCAAAATAATAATAAAGGAATATTATTATTTTAAGAAAAACAACTCTCAAAATTATTATCTTAATAATTTAGAATTTCAACTCTCTTATAAAATATTATAAGAGGTAATCCCAACTTTAGGAGGAAATCATGATTAAAGCTCGCTTGTAAATTCCGTGTCGATAGGTCGGAATCTGTGCTCAAAGTTGCGAACCACATAATCCGCCAAGAAACGATAGTATACGCTCGTAAGCTAAGGCAAGTGGAATTTCCCCTTGCGACCTTTATATTTCATTCCGTAAAAATTCTCGATGTTGGGAACAACTTGTGTGCTTAAATATAAATGTACCTAGGAAATATCGATTGCTAGATATAACGACCCATTGTTAGCATAGTTCGCTTTATATTCTCTTGATAGGATTATTTATGCTAGTGTGGTTATTATCTTGACTGCTTGCGATCTCGCTCAGAGATCAACTTTGAACGAACTAGTAAGGGGCGTGGGTTAGCCAACGCCTCTATATAACCTTACTAAGTCGTACGTACCTACGACTTTCGGGATCATGATCCCATCCGCTCCGATTGCAAGGGGAGATGTGCGCACTCTAGCTAAGTGCCGGGAAACTGAGTTTTCCCCGGGTGGCTCGGATTATCCGTGTCCCACCACTTTCTATTAAAAATCATTAACGAAGTCAAATATCTTTCGTCGCTATATAAGATAAGTGCCCAATGCACATCTAAGATACCAAAACCGGACCGGTCTCAAATGATCGATCCGGCTCTCGGTCCGCTCAGGGCGCGAGAGGTTTTTAACTGTATGAAGTAATAATGTTTCCAACATACTTTCAATTCCTAAAGAAGCCTACAATCTAGTAGCTCTTCTATCGCTTATCGAGTTATCTTCACTTAAGATATACTCTCCTTCGAACCATTTAAGCTCCACATTAACAAGCCCTAGCGTATAGCCCCATCGTAAACACAACCTTATCATCTCTTTTGACAATAATTGAAATTACCAAAATACCCTCGGGAATTTCCATTCCCGCTTGCTTAGTCTCTTAGACTAATTCTTCTTTTCCGCATGTTTACCTGGCATTTTATCGCCCCTCGCGAATTATGTCAGAACCCAGGAATCCTAGCAAGGCGTAAGGCGAAGTAAAGTGAAGGAAGGTCAAGAACTCTCAAGATGTATTTGTCGTTTACTTTAGTTTATGTTTCACTTTGTTCAAGAACAAGATGGTTTCGTTATTTGATTTCAAGTACCTTTGATTTTGAAGACGATGTAAGACGTTTGTAAGAACCAAGTCTCCTTCGGGAGCACCTTTTCTACTTTATGAATTATGCTTATTTCCGCTTTAATAATGTTCTATATCATTCTAAAAGCCTTGGGTGACTTTGGACGGTAAAGTCCGAGGTCACTGGCGGTAATACCCAGTGTTGTAAAATAGGGGTGTTACATTATTTCTATGAGAGGGATCTCTTATCTCTAAATCTATTTATATTTAATGCTCTTGATATATTTGCATGCAGTTATCACTGCTCATCGTTTACTTCTATTTACATTAATGATTGTCACTACTTAAAAAGCAGACTACATAACTATCTTTATCTCCTAGTTGAGAAATACCACTTATTACCCGCTATCATACTATATTTATTCCTTTTGCATGCCTCTTCTTATCTAGGTTATACCTTCTCTAGTTCTTTTGTATTTAAGTGCTACTCGAAGGTCATATTTTTCTATGTCATGTCCTTTTCATAAGTATCTGAGCTATTGAAATTCCTTTCCTCTCCTGTACTTTCAACCATGTTTGGGTCCTTTTCGTACCAAGATGCTCTTGTTAATTTCCCTGTGCTTCCTTCTCTTACTACCTTTACGGAAATTGAATCTGTCCTAGTAGCTGCTATTTACTCACAACCTCAACCCATAACTGCCTTGATCATGTCTGATCATCTAAGCCCTAATGGTCCACTTTCTTGTCATGAAGTCCTATCCTACCAATTTGATGAAAATATCTCTCCAGCTTCTGAGGAGGTGATGTTTGTTCCATCTTATTCTATTATACAACCAAATACTTTCACCTCTTCTCTTCCTCTCCCAAACCCAATTACTATCCCATAAGTTCAAAAGTATTTGCATGAGCTCATGCACTTCACTCTTCTCCTCAAAATGGCGGAGGACCCAGTTTCCACCACCCTCATAAATGGGAAAATGAAAGAATCTTGGAAAGATTTAGCTAAGGGAGAGGTGCATTTCCAAGAGTTCTCTAACTTCTAGATTCTTTTCAAGTTTGCAAATAGGGGGTCAAGGGATCTGGTTTTCAACAAAAGGCCATACCATGTTCAAGAAAAGTTAGTAGCTCTTTACCATTTTTATCCTAAGTTTAATCCCACTAATGATGAGGTTGTGAGAGCTGATATTTGCGCAAGAATCCCTTGTTTGCCCTATTATCTTTTCACTCCTTCTGCTCTTGATTTAATCCTTAGGATAATCTTATTGGTGATTTCATTAGGATGGATGATCTTTCAAACTCTAGGAACAAAATGAAATTCTGTAGAGTTCTCATTAACACTAATGTGTTTGTTCCCCTCAAAGACTGTGTAAAAATCCTTGCCCATGATAATTATGAGATAACCTTTAAGGTTTGGTATGAAAATGTGTCTCCTGGTTGTGGGTGTTGTGGTGAACCTGATCATTTCTTGGATGAATGTCCTCTTAATAATATTCAGCCTATGAAACTAAAGCTGAGTGTTGATACCAACTCTTTTGATGCTGATCTTATTCAGCAAACTCGGCAAAAGTTGTAATTTGGTGGAGAGATCTGTTAACCTAAAAAGTTCAACTGCCTTAACTTTTGCGAGGTCTAATGTTGTTAATCCTCTGCATGGTGCTAATCTAATGCCCTCTCTATCTAATGTGTCTTCTAATCCTATGCTTGGTGGTATTGGTGGTGGTGTTCCTTTACCAACTGTTAACCCTAATGTGAACTTTGAAATGATGTCTTCTATGGATCCTATTCACTTTGCTAACCCTGTCATGGCTATGCATGCTCATGAGCAGATTGCTTATGCTTTATCTGCACTTAATGTCCCTTATCCAAAGACCATGATGATCCCACCCTATGTTTGTGCCTCTCCCATGGCTCCTATTGGTTTAGGAGCTGTAATGGGTCTTGCCACTCCTATTCCTCAAATTGCATATATGGGGTTGACTGGTATGAATAATGATAATGGGACTGAGTCTTCAAATAGCTAAGGAACCATCTTAATGTTGTTGAAATTATGTCTACAAGTGAAAGTTCTTCAAATTCTCCTAAGAGAAAGGTTGAGGATGAGGTTAATGATAAGGTGAATGTAGTTCCTAACACATCCAAGAAACCTAAAAGAACAAGGGCTAAGAAGAAATCAATAGTGTAATGATTAGTGTTTGTGTGCTCCATGGTGGTTTTCTTTGTACAAAATCAGTCCCCCTTTTGATAACTTTTTGTGGGGTTTGTCTGGTTAAACTTCTTTGGAGTAGTTTGTTGTTCAAATGTTTGTTTTTTTGTGATTGCTTGCATTTAGGAGTAGATTAGAATGCATATTTATGTTAGTTTTTGCATACGTTTAGTTGGTTTTAGTTTAATTTTTAGGATCTTGTACGTGTTGTTGGGTAGATTGCGTTTGTTTGCTCGGTTTTGCAGGATTATATGTATATGAGCAGAAGCAAGACGGTTTACAGTATAGTATGGTGGTGTCTTGAAGATTGAAGTGAGCTAGGAGGTGGTGCAAAGGAGCATTGAGAGTTAAAGTAAAGACAAAGAAGAAGGAAGAAAATGCGGTTTATAAGTATAAGTGCAACCCGAACCTTGGCAAGAAGGCAAGCCGTGCAATCCAAACAGAATACAAAAGCACGAGTTAGTAGGTGGAAAGCGCGGCCGCGCTTTAGATGTCAATCCGCGCAATTCGGAGTTTTACACGGACATGATTTGGGCCGACTTATGGGTTGAGTTTTGGGCCTTGTTTTAATGTTTGTCCGAAATTATGCTTGTATGGCTATTGAGGATATGTTTCCTTTGTTATCTTTAGTAGTATTAAGAGATATTAAAAACTCTTGTTAGTGCTATCTTTTTCATAACTTGGAATATAATTTGGAGGCTAGGGTTTGTTTTGGGGAGAGTTTTATCAAAAGAGCAACCTTTGAACCAATTTGTAAGCTTTTTCTTAATTTAATCATGGATTGCTAAATCCATTGTGTTTGACTAGTTATTGAAATCATAGATTGCATATTATTGTGTGGTTTGATTGATTCTCAACAACTTGAATAGGTTTTATTCCATGTGCTTAATTGAATCAGAGTTATTCTTTGATTGATTGCATATTATAGTTTGTAAATACATATTACTTTTTAATCAAGGTTTTTTTATAAGTATTGCCTATTGGAATACTATGAGTGTTCGTAGATCCAACTTCTGGGAGGAAGTTGGATTTATTAGGGAAAAAATAAGCTTCATATTTTTTGTTTAGTAGAAACTAAAATAGATAGTGAACCTTTTATTCATTCTTGGCAAAAATGTGGATTCCAAAAAATTAATATTCGTTCCTAGTATTAGTACTAATGGAGGAATGTGGGTTCTTATGACCCAAATCATGTGACTGATGGAGTGTTTTTAGTTAAGTCGGCCTCTAAATTAATCAATTCTATGCGAAATTTACCTTCTTTAGGTATGCTTTGATTTGGAAGTCTAAATTTCCTCCTAAAATCCAAAATTTTATTTGAATATGTTGTATAGATTGTTTACTTACAATTGAAAGACTTAATAGATTTTGTTATACTGTTCCTCATACTAGTTCTCTTTGCGATAGGGATAATGAATCTATAAATCATTTTTTCTTCCATTGTCCTTTTACTCAAAAAAAATGGTTTCAAATTTATAATTAAAGTTGCATGTTTCATTTGAAATTATTTCTTTAGGATGTTTTTATGATAACTTAATTTATACTTTAAATTCAAATGCTAATGGTGATGTTCTTTGTTTTCTTTGGTGGTATATTTGGAATCATGAAACTCGGGATTCCAATTTATTGCCCAGTGAATTGCCAGTGAGAGAGCATAATTTATGGGTTTGAACTCCGGTTAAAAAAATAATAATAACTAAATTTGCTTGTAATAGGTGCAAAAGAAAAAATAATGAGGATTGGAAAAAAACCATCTTACAATTGGTTTAAATTAAATTTTGATGCTTCTAAACAAACTAACTCTAATACTTTTATAAGTCATATTTTAGGGATCATATAAGTAGTATTATTAGTTTTGATCATCAAAAGGTTAACCCTATGTCAGTTCTTTAGGCAGAGTATTTAGCCTTGTTAGAAGCGCTTAAAGTGGCAATACGTATGAATATTAAACAAATTATTGTAGAAGGAGATAATTTATTTCTCATTAATTCTTTAAAAAAATATATGGAAAGTCCCTTGGGAAATTAATGTTGTAGTTAAGGATATCAGAAATTTGTGCAGGGGTTTGATAATATGATTTCCTTTCATTGTTTTAGGGAATGTAACTTTGCTGTTGATTTCTTAGCCAGAAGGCATGTCAACATTGCTCATTTCCGTCATGTGGTTCTTTCATCTCATCTAGTTTTTGAGTTTGAAGATTCTAGTGTTTGTAATATTAGGGACTCGTATTTTCTTTATCCTCTCCTGTTGTAATTTTTAAAGATCATCCGTTGTAATGATTTAGGCTGACTCTGTTCCTTTAAGGGCGGTCTAATGTTTGCCTTATAATGAGATATTAGCTCATTGTATAAAAAAAATTATATTCTTTCATACGAAACGAAATTTTTAAATGAATTAATTTTGATTTCACAAAATGAAATTATCGAAATGGAAATGAAGGCAAGAAAATGCCCAGATGCCTCACATCTTGTCTTAGTCCCTGCAATCTACCTATTTACCTATCTTTCTATATTTATTACTATTAAAATTATCCCTTAATATCAAATAAGTATTCTCCTTAGGGGTGTCCAACGGGCAGGTGGACCTGTAATCTGACTGGACCCGCTCGCAATTTTAAGTGTGACGGGTCAGATTTTTTTAGGTTACGGGTTACAGGTCAAGGTTTTTTAGTTTAGGGTTACGGGTCGACCCGCGGGTTACGGGTTGACTTGTAATATAAAAAATATAAAAATAAAAGATTGTTATAGTAAGTGAAAGGGAGAAATAAAAGTTTACGGGTCAAATGGGTCAAAATGGGTTGAAAAGGGTTAAATGAGTCAATTTTACGACTCGAAAAGGATCAAACAGGTCAAATTTGACCCATTTTACCCTTTTCGACCCATTTGACACAGTCAAATAGGTCAAATTGTAACCCGACCTGTAAACTCGTAACCCATTTATGGATCATGGGTCGACTTTATTTTTTTTACAAGGTCAACTCGTAACTTGTAAAACGGGTTGCGGGTCAAGTCGGGTCGACCCATTCGACAACCCTAGCTCTCCTACTACAAAACTCATACATATCCTTCAAGAAATAAAGTCAAAAATATATATTACCTAATTACACAATATTATATCCTTCTTCTTAGATCACATAGTATAAAATATTGTATATTACATTTCATTCCCAATTATAATTAACTAATTGCAAAATATTCTTCATTTTATATTAACTTATATATATAATTAACTAATTTTAGATCAAAACAGTGATTTATGGGCACAGATTAATTTATTTATACAAATTCAAGAATCATTCGAATCAACATTTAACTAAATATATATAATTATTAACATAGAGTTTGGTTATGAGTTGAAAAGATATGTCATTCATTACTTTATCTCAAAAAAATTCAAGGTTTCTTAGATGAATTTTCATCATTCTAAATTCAAGTCATACCCGACAAACACCACTACCAATATATATGAATTCACTGAAATCTACAAATCAAATTAATTCAAAACAAACACAATCTTTAAAAACACAAAGTCTATTTCCTACATCACAACATGACTTATATATCCACTCTTATATTTTTCAATAAAAAATTTATAATAAAGTTATATTATCCTCAATTAACAATGTCTAATTATATTATTGTACATATACTTGGATTCTAATTTAAATAGCTCTGTTATTATAAATCTATGTGTACTCATAAATTCAGCACACAGAAAAAAATAACCCTCACCAACAAACGAGCACAACCATCTAGTTCTTTAAAATTTGTCTAAGAGCATCTCTAATAGATGCTCTCAATCCTTGAATGTTGTGTTTTTAGGGATTTTAGGTCCATTTTAAATTCCAACAATTTCTCTATTATCATCTCCATTTTGGAGAAAATCTCCAAAAGTTGAATACCCTTCCCTATATTTAGGGAATTCTCTTCTACCAAAAAAATATTTAGGGAATTTTCTAAAAGCATTTGGAGAATGCATTAAATGCATATAATAAAATGTGGATTCTTCCTATTGGTCAAATTAGATTTTATAATATATTATTTTTATACATAAAATATTAATTATAATATATGTAGGATTTTCTAAAATAGAGAATTTGTTATAGTTGGAGTAAAAAAATAGATAATATAGGTTTTAGTTTCACAATATAGATAATTTGTTGAATATGCCCTATGATCCTAGAATATTTAATTTTCCTATAGTAAAAAAAAAGAATTTATCATTTATTAAGTCAAGATTCTATAATATTTTATTAAGTCAAATAATAATTTTTTTTATCATGTATTAGGTTGTGATTTTAGAATAATAAAGAGAAGAATATAGAGAAAGCAGAATTGTCTTATTAAATTAAGATTGTAGAATATTTTTATTTCATTGTAAGTCGAATAACAAATAATTTATTATTTATTAGGTTAAAATTCTAGAACAATTAATTTCCTTATAACTCATATAAAAAATAATTTATTATTTATTAGGTAAAGATTTTATAATATTTTTAGTTCTATAAGTAAGATAATATATAATTAGGTATTGTAATTTATATGGGAAAAAATAAAAGTATTAAATGTAATGTTCTCCAAAATAAAGAATCTATTGGAGTTGGGCTGATTTTTTTTGGAGAATATGCCAATTGGTTCTCTATTTTGGAGAAGATTATGGGAATTCTTTTAGGCTTGCTTTAAGTGTCCAAAACACTCCAATTAAATATGGCATGATCTGTGCTTGTCATCGTAAGATAAGATTTGGGATATCTGGTTGGCTGGCTAACCTCATAAACAATTAAATATGATACTCTGAATTGTGTGAGAATTTGAAAATACATGATCGATCATGTGTCTATTCGCTGGCTTTGGTAAATTTTAATTATCTAAAACATATGTTTAATTCAAGAGGTTTTTATCAGAAACCACCCGTAAAATAGCTTATATTGTGATTAACCATCCGCTTAATAACTAATTATCACAAATCACCCATAAATACGATTATGTCAAAAATCAACCACCCTTGGGCCATCTCCCGTTAAAACTCATTAAGCGCATGTGTGTTGAGTTTTTTTATAAATTTTATTTTCTTATTTTATTCTTTCTTGTGATCATGTAATGAACCCAGTCAACCCACCCTCATACCTGCTCAAATTGGAGAGAGAGAGAGAGAGAGAGGACCCATGTGTGATCTAGTTGGCCTAGGGCTTTCGATCACTCAATCGAACCAAGAAACCAAGGCTGACCATTGAATTAGGCGGGCCATTGAACCTCGACAACTATCGAACAGTTTGGGCTTAGAGTGGAGCGACAAACTAGGGCTGAATTCCACTGCAATATCGATCAATGAATTGGGTATAAAGGAAGTTTTGGCTTCTTGTGAGTTTTGAGAAGGTAAGTAACTGAGTCATGTCGTGCTTTATCAATAAAAAACTGTCTTGGCATGCATTTTAAAATCATTTATATATGAATATTGTTGAAAGACAACTCATGATAGGGACTTGGGACAATGATAACTCATTTATACTATTTATTACTCTTTCTTTGCAGATGAGTATAACTTTCAAATTTCAATTTAAGGGTCAATCTTATATGTCCAAGTTAAATGAATTATGCTACAGAAAAGGTAAAGTTTATTTATACAAAGATGTAGATCTAGACATGATATTCAAGGTTGTGATGAAAAGAGGTAAGTATGATGAGTGTGAAAGAGATTTGGTTCTCACAACTAGGACAAAATATTCACAATAGTTTGAAGCTGATTAAGGGAGACACTGATGTCATGAAAATGGTCGAGAAATGTGTTGGATGTGATGGACTTGTCCACTTGTATAGTTGTGTAACACCCCTATTTTTGCAACAATGGGTATAACCGTCAATGACCTGGGATTTTTCCCGTCCAAGGTCATCCAAGGCTAATAATAAGGAAATTCATATGAAAGTGGAAATAAAGTACTTAAATTTCAAAAATACGATTACCATATGATGTGACATCAAATGATCCTTACAAATTCATATTTTCAAAATAGTAGAGTGCTTCGAAATAAAAGACAACAAAAATGACATTCTGATAAGATCATAAGTTTGTTTCAAAAGAAGACGACATTTAATGCAAGATGCGATGTGAATCTTTGGTGATGACCTGTAACCTTCTCCTCGTGGCATCGTCGATCTTTTCCACTTCTAACTCCTTGGTAAAACTCCCCTAGTGTTTGATATTTTTGCGAAAGGCAGGAAATACCAGGAAAAAATGCAGAAAGGAAAACGGGATGGTTAGTCTAAAGAGACTAAGCAGGTGGAAATGGAAGTTCTGGAAGTATGGATTTGTGATAACAACCATCTTTGTAGGAGGTGAAGAAATAATAAAAGAAATACGATAGTGCTTTAAGTGGAGCTTTTATATGGGCAAAGAGGTAAACTTCTTGAAGAGAGAAAGAGCGAGACAATAAGGCGTAGTTCGGAAAAGGATACTACAAAAATAGTAGTTCCTTTATTGGACTAGGAACAATGTTGGGTATTTTTAGTTAATTCACATCAAGATTAAAAAGCCTCCATCGACTTATCGGACCCCGACCAACCTCATCAAATTCGGAGCTACAAGTAGGGGAGGTGGCCGCAAAGGCGTTTAAGTACCTATCCCTACCTAGTTAAGCCAGGATAAGCATTCAGATTGGAAAGGCGATCCTTCAAAGCCGGGAGCAAGAATGGACTTTCCAAATTGATGGATGGAGCGTTGGATGGTTGATAATGCGAGTTATTTGCCTTAAGAAGGAACGAAACGATGAAGCCTTCTCTTGGACCGATGGTAGTGGATGGGAGGCGTGAGGGATATGGTGCAAGGCTCGGATATGACTCACCGAGATTTGTAAACTAGATTGAAGATGAATGTTGGATATGACTCATCAACGAGTTCTTTAGCACTAGTCGAACCAAGAGCCACAAGAAGACGTCATCCTTCACTATCGTTAGCCATCGGAAACTTATGAACCTTGAGCTCCTCATTGATTTGGTCTAGCAATGCCTTAGCTCGTGCTCGTGTGATGCGCCCAAGATAGGTTGTGGTGCCTCGGGTTAGAACCTTGGCGCCTTGAACACCGGTCTTGGAAACTTGGCCACGTGAAGACTCTCCTTTCTCAGGGACGTTGGAAATGTCATGAGAGCTGGAGTCCATACTCGGGTCGTGGTCCAAAGTTCCATCACAAGTGCTTGGAGAAATGGTCCCATCAAGTATAAGCAAGGGCGCGCCCATCACACGCAAGATCGGGCGCCGACACATGCATGGGCGCGAGCGTGGTTCGGCCGTCAGCGTTCTTGACAAATGGTGAGAGGAACTCTCATCATCCTCCCCCCTTCAAAAGGGTTCATCCACGAACCTCGATCCTGAACATTCTCAACATCATCATTAGAAAAATAAGGAACAAGGTCAGAAACGTTGAATACCGCATGGACGCCATAGTTCGGAGGAAGATCAAGCTTGTAAGCATTGTCCTTGATGTGTTCTAAGACCTGAAAAGGTCCATCTCCCCGAGGCTTAATCTTAGAATTCCGAAGAGCGGGAAACCACTCCTTCCTCAAATGAACCCATCCAAGGTCGTCGGGTTTAAAAATCAACTCCTTGCGCCCTTTGTCTTCTTGGCGCTTGTATTGCATTATTCGCCTCTCCAATTGAAGGCGTGTTTCCTCATGAATGTGCTTGATCTTCTCAGCTTGATCAAGGCCCTCGCACCTCTCTCGGTCCTTAGTAGCATAAGGCACCTAATCAAGCGGTGTGACAGGATTTCGTCCATACACCACCTCAAAAGGCGTCTTCATTGTGGTTGAATGAACGGACCGATTGTATGCAAACTCAATAAAAGGAAAACACTCTTCCCACCCGCGCAAGTTAGTTTTCAAAATAGAACGCAAAAGGAACCAAGAGTACGATTAACGACCTCAGTTTGTGTAATAACCCTCCATATTAAAAAAATTAATAATTATACTTATTATTTATTCATAATAGTTATTTTAATTATTATGCGATAATGATTAATACGTCCGTTATAAGTTAGTTCGTTCCGTTTCCAAATTAATATGGACTTTGGTACGCTCTATAATTTGTAAAGATGTTCAAAGTACGATCCGAGTATATAAGAATATACTTGGTATGACCTCGTAAGGATCAGTAAATAAATAGGAGGAATATATAAAACACATTGTATGATCAACGTAATACTCATATAAATATAAAGGTTAAAATATATAAGTTAATTGTATGCATACGGATGTCCTTATATTTTTATCCTGTTCCGTTTTTAATTACCACATTACCGCCTCATATACCATGTTAGAACATGAATGAGCTGCTCAAGTACCTAAGATAGCTCATGTTTGGACAACACACCAACCTTTTATTTTGACTTATGAAACCGACCTTGTAACTCTTTCACTATATAATATCACATGTTAATTCCAAATTCCTATTTCCTTTCTTCACATCTCTCTCTCTCTCTCTCTCTCTCTCGTATAGGTGTTAAAACCACCAATTTCATCAATTGTTCCATCTCCCTCATGTAGTCTTGTTCTTCTTCTTGTTCCTTTCTATTGTTCACTTATATATGGCTATATTCAAGGAGAAGCTCCTTACAAAAGGATGTTGGTTTCTCACATGGGAGGGATTCCCATGGAATAAGCAAGGAAAAAAAAGGAGAAAGAGGATGAAGGCTTGTATAATTGCTTAAATGGGATGGGTTTTGTCTAGGTGAGGAATCAATTAAGTTGGAAACGATTTTGTTTTGGTGTGTGACACCGGTTAGAACTTAGAAAGTGATGTTAATTGGTTTTCAATTGAAATAGGTGGCGATCAATTAGTTTTGAGATACACACAAATCATAAAAGTGAGGGCTAATGGTTTGAATTTGATTTTGTATGTATATTTACATACATATATGTTTAGGTGGTGAGTGAATATGTGGGTGATCGATCAACCTAGTGGTAAGATACTAGTTAGTTTAAAAAAAATATTGATTAATGGTTGATTCTAATATAGCACGTGCAAATATATAGGTGTGATCACTGATCAAGGAGTACATGTAATTAAGGAAATATAATGTTTAATATATACACATATACAAACTAGTTTGTAAGTAAATGGGGTATAGAGAAGGGATTAATTAAGGTTAATTAATTAGTGGATCAAAGTAGTCATGATATAGAGATAGAATCGATTGATTAATGAATATATAGAGTATGTATGGAAAATTATGGTTGTTGAAGTTTAAACATAGATTAATAAGAGGATTAGTTGGTGTTAGATCGAGAATTTCAATTTGGCATAGTTTGAAAATTCATTTAAGTTAATTAGTGAATTTTAAGTTACATGGTGTTGGATCGTAATGAGTTAGCAGTGAGCTTGGGAACTGGCAGTTAAGCTGTTCCCAAGGCAGCGGAAGTAAATAATCGCAAGTAATAAAAACAGTTAAAGGGACAGTTCCTTTATAGAGGAACCCCACTACAACCAACTAGTTGTATGGGTAAACCTCTACCTCCGCTTGGAGGATTTTGAATGACTTACTTATATTGATTGCTTTGTTCCTTAGTTACACAGCCGGATTTACACTTCTCTGTTCCTACAAGTTCTTCCTAACTCTAGCAACACTAGTAAATCCTCTCAACTGAGTTCCTAAGCTCACAACAGCAAAACACAAGTAACTCAAACCTTACGCTGACTTCTCAGTTCCCTTGCTCCAGGGAACTTCAGCTTCACCGTCGTCGAGATCACACACTCGTCGGCGGGGACTTCTCTTCCTTTTCTTTCTTCTCTCTAATGTGGGTGTTTGTAAGTTTTGGGAGAAGTACTCAGACCGAGTACTATTCATTTGGCTTTATAGTCCATTTGTCTTGGGCAGTCGCATCTTTCGTTTGTGTCCAAAATGCCCTTTGCTTGATGCCCAAGTTGTACTTTCTTCACATGTGACTTTGGTTTGAACTAGGTCAACTTCTTGAATCAATCGGACCGTTGGATGAAGCGTGACAGTCTGATCCTCAGACTGTTCCCTCTGGCTGTCTGAGACAGAATCCCGCGATCTGCGCTGAACGGTCGTTGTCTTCACATGTGAGTTCCCATTTCATGGGAACTGACTTCTCCAGAGTTCCCTTGATGGAAACTCTTCATCGTTGTAAGCTTGTGTTTTTGTTTCTGGGAGTTCCCACTTCATGGGAACTTTTCTCTTCAGAGTTCCCTTGATGGAAACTCTTCATTGTGGCTAGCAGTGGCTTTGTCATTCATAGTTCTTGGTTGTACCTGTGTTCCTTAGAAATACTTGAACATAACACATTAGTTCCCTATGGTATTTGTCATTATCAAAACTTAAAGAGAAGTGAATCGGTGATCCGTTGCTTAGAACCAGAGGTCCCAACAACGTCCCAACAATTTCCCCCTTTTTGATGATGACAAACCCATCACAAAAATGCAAGTATTTCAATGAATGATATGCTGATGAGTTCCTAAGTATGATTTTGGGAAGTCACTCTTAGTGAGACATTTAGATTTAGGGAGCCACTTCTGGTGAGACACATAGTTCCTATTAGGCTTTTTATGCAATTGTTCCCCCTTAGCTTATGCGTGGTCTGTGATAACTTAAACTTTTAACTCATCTCACATTTTTTATCTTTCCCCCTTTTGACATCATCGAAAATTAAGCAAAGCAATATTAGGAAAGAATGGAACACGCAATCAAAATAAAGACCATTTCATTACTTAAGATAATATGTACAATGGGAACCCAAGTACAATTTGTGGTCATTTTTGGATTTAAGGGAACAAGAAGGGAGAGATCATGGGCTCTGAGGGAACAAGGCGTTACAAAGGCGCGTAAGGACTTGTGTAAGCTTTTCTTGTCCTCTGGCCAACACTGTCTGGTCCCTAGCAATCTGATCGAGGGTGTTGGCGATGCGGAGCAACACTGAAGAGTTCCCCTCTTGTGTACCAGACTCTAGGGGAGCCGCCTCCTCTACAGGCTCCGAGTGCCTCATCTTCTGGGCAACTGTAATGTCCAGTTCCCTTCCAAGCTCGATTTCTTCTTTAGAGGCGTCGTAGAGACCCTCTTTTTGTAGGAGCTTCTTGATCAGCCCGGAGTAGGGAAGGGAATGGGACTTGGAGGCCATGCACTTTTCCATGTGCCCAAGGATGATTCGGGGAAGATTTATGGGCTTCTTGAGGAGGAAGTGATAGAGGATGATGGCATCGGGGATGTTGACGACCAGGCGCTTTTCTTGGCGTGGGATCACCACGTTGATGATGAATTGGTGAGCGAGCTTGGCGACCAAGGACAGATGATGCGTCGAGAGGACCTTAGAGGGAACCCGACCCTCAAAAATTGTGTTGTACACCTCGGCACTGTTGAAGTCGCCCCAGAGCTTGCTGGGCAACTCGCTAAGCCCTTGACCAGGGACCTGGAGTTGAAGACGGATCGTAGACGTTGTAAAAATGAACTCGTCGCCTTCGTGGGAGAGAGTTCCCTGAGTGCCGTCATTGGTGATAGTGAAGTTGTTGTAGAATTGACGCACTTGTGAGGGATCTACTCTCACAGTTTCTTGGCAGAGTCTCTCCCAGCCCTGGGCCTTGATCAGTTCCCACAGTTCCTCCAGACCATTTTCAGTTAGCGCCTCTTTGGAAACAATGAGGTGATGGAGAAGCTTTCGGCGCTCATTGACATGATGCTTGGTGGTCCCCTTCCCCTTCTTTGACTTGCTTTTGGATTTGTTCCCCCTAGAGACCGTGCGAGGTCCTTTCTGCTGAGGGGGTGCAGCCGCTTCGATCATAAGCACGCGGTCCCTTGGTGGTGGGGAACTCGCGGACACCACCATTTGGTGTCCAGGTGTAGGGATGCGTGCTGGCTCCTTTGTAGCTGGAGCTTCTTCTTCTTCTTCGACCTCATCATGGGAGGTCCCTTCTTCCTCGGAGGAGCTCGAACCCGAGCCCTCCGCGTCATCTCCAGGATGACTTGGTGTTGCCTCAGCACCTCCAGCTGGTGCCAGGTCCCTTGTCTCTGTTGGCTCTTGAGGAGCAACCTTTTCTGGGGACTTTGTCCCTTGGGAGACTATGTTCTCAGAGGGACCCCTGTTGAGTTCTTCCTCGACGGCCTTGAGCTGGGCTTCCTCCTCCGAAGTTCCCATGATGATTGGAGGAGGGTCCTTGGTCATTTTGCCGATGACCACTGAAAGAGGAAGATCGTCGTCGTCTGAGGAGAGGGCGACGGTACTTTTGGATGGTGAGGGAGAGGGGAGTTTGGTGGTGGTGGGAGACGTGATGGAAGAGGGGAGAGGAGAGGAAGGAATAGGGGTTGTGAGTTGAGTAGAAGGAGGAGGAAGGGATCTGTGGTCCTGTGGAGGAGAGATCCCCGAAGCAGATATGGGAGTGGTGGAAATGTGTTTTGGTGAGGAAGGAGAAGGTGGTTGGGATGTTGGAGTTCCCATCGTGGTGGGAACTGGAGGAGGTGGCGGAGGAGGTCCCTCGATTTGAAGAGGAGGGATGGAGGAGGAAGAGGGAAGTAGACTCTGGGATTCGGAGTTCCCATCGTCGGAAGAAAAGGGGTAGGGAGGTTTGGGAGCACAAGAACTCTCCTTGGAGCAGTTCAGGTAGTCCTCAAACCGGAAGAAGGCCTTCTTTCTGGGCTCCGAGAATTCAGAGGCCTCAGAGTGTTTACGCTTTTTGGATTTGGAGGGGTCATGGGAGTGTTTGGATTTTTTGGATTTTGAGGGATCCTTTGATGAGTGGCGATGTTTGGATGAGTGGCGATGTTTGGATTTATGGGGTTTTTCATTGATGGAGGGGCGAGCATCTCCGAAGTTGTCAACGATGACAACTCCGGAGGAGGTGTTGGTGGTTGAAGGTGGAAGAGGAAGAGATTCGGAGGAGGAAGAGGTCCAGGAGACGGTTTCGTCGACCGGAGGAGGAGGAGGAGGCAAGAAGGGGCTTACTTGATTGTATAGCCCTTGAATGAGGACATCCTTCATGATTGGGTCTTGTTCTTGCTCGATCTCGTTCAGTTGAGTGATGAAGAGAGTGCGAGGATTGGCAATTACCCACTCTTTGATTTGTGCGAATGTGTGTTGAGGGGCCATTTTTGTAAGAATTTGGGAGGTTTTGGAGGTTTCTTGAAAAGAGAGTGAAAGGGATTTGGGGAAGACGAATGACAGGGATGTAGGATGGAGTAAAGGGCCTAAAAATGGCAAAGAGGGGTTTTAAAGGAGAGAGGAGGTGAAGGGTAGAAAGGGAAGTGGAATAACCTCGATAACCGTTGCCCAATGAACGTGGGGCACCGTTTCAACTTCTCAAGCACGCTTCTGGACACGCGTCACAATCTCTTGGGAAGTCCTTTTCAAATTTTGAATACTTGGCCTGTAACGCTTCAGAGCTTCTGACACGAAAGTCCGCTTCCCAAGTGACGATTTTTCTTTGAAGATTAGTCAGTGTTCCCTTTGTAGATGCAGCAGTTCCCATGATCTTTTCAAGGTCAGGGAGAGTGAAGTGGTTGAGGGAACTTCACACTCATCCTTTTGTGGGGCTAGGGAACTCAAAGGGAACCAGACAATTTGCAACTCGATAAAGGAAATGTTTTGGCTCATGAGAAGTATTTGTCTGGTCCCTAGCTTAGGGTGGGTCATATGATCAACCGTCATGGTGGCTTGTAATGAGGGATAAAGGGAACTCTGGTTGATCATTTTGGGCCAAAAGAAATAGAGTTCCTTTGCACACATTTTTCTCTAGACTAGTAATCATGGCATAGTGAAAGCAATAAATCCAAGTTCCCTATCATGCAATCTTATATAAACTAGTCAGGCATTGAGAGAGAGACAAACAGGGACTTGTTTAGTTTAGAGTTATCATCCCTAGAAGCATTCGAAAACGCTGGTAGGGACGTCTGTCTAAAGCTTTGGTAAGAATATCCGCAATTTGCTCTTCAGTTCTACAGTGTTCCATCGAAATGTTCCCATTCTCAACATTGTCACGTAGAAAGTGATGCCTTATATCAATATGCTTAGTTCTAGAATGATGCACATGATTTTTGGAAATGTTTATGGCACTAGTGTTATCACAGAGTATGGGAACTGGGCCAAAAGACATACCGTAATCCTGGAGTTGTGACTTAAGCCATAGAACCTGGGAACAACATGATGCGGCAGCCACATATTCAGCTTCAGCTGTGGAGAGTGCCACTGAGTTTTGCTTTTTAGATCCCCACGAAACTAAGCAAGACCCTAGGAACTGGGCCATTCCTGAAGTGCTCTTTCTGTCAACCAAGTGCCCTGCAAAGTCAGCATCTGTGTATGCAATGAGCTCAAGGGAACTGTTCCTTGGATACCAAAGGCACAAGTTATTGTTCCCTTTGAGATACCTGAAAATTCTCTTCACCTCTTTCAGGTGTGATTCCTTAGGGTTAGCTTGAAAACGAGCACAAAGACATACGGAGAACATGATATCAGGTCTACTAGCTGTTGAGTAGAGAAGGGACCCAATCATACCTCGATAGTTCCTTTGGTCCACACTGATACCTGTTTCATCTGCATTTAGCCTTGAATTTGGTGAGATGGGAGTGTCAATGGGCTTTGAATGCTCCATCCCATACTTCACGAGCATTTCCTTGACGTATTTCTGTTGATGGATCTTTGTTCCCTCCTTTGTTTGGGATATTTGAAGTCCCAAGAAGAACGTGAGTTCCCCAATAAGACTCATCTCAAACTCATTGCTCATGAGGTCCTTGAACTTTTCTACAAGAGCTTCGTTAGTTGCTCCAAACACAATGTCATCAACATATACTTGCACAATCAAAATGTCTTTAGATTCTTTCTTTAAAAACAAAGTCTTGTCTATGGAACCACGAATGTATCCATGGGACAAGAGGAATTGAGCAAACCTGTCATACCAAGCTCGGGGAGCTTGTTTGAGTCCGTAAAGGGCCCTTTCCAGGAAATAGACATGGTTGGGCATTTTCTCATCTTCGAATCCTGGAGGTTGGGCCACATACACTTCTTCCTTGAGATGTCCATTCAGGAAGGCTGTTTTCACATCCATTTGATAAAGTTTGAATCCCTTGTGAGCAGCATAGGCGATGAGGAGTCTGATTGCCTCGATCCTGGCAACTGGTGCGAAGGTCTCATCGTAGTCAATCCCTTCCTCTTGCCTGTATCCTTGTGCTACTAACCTAGCCTTGTTCCTTGCTACAGCTCCAGTATCATCGAGCTTGTTCCTAAAAACCCATCGGGTTCCTATGATGTTCTTGGTTTTGGGCCTAGGAACTAGCTTCCAAACTTTGTTTCTCTCGAATTGGTGGAGTTCCTCTTGCATGGCTTGAATCCAATCTGGGTCCTTTAATGCTTCTTTGATATTTTTGGGTTCCACCATTGAAACAAACGCGTTAAAAGCACAAAAATTATTGAGAGAGGAACGAGTCTGCACACCTTTAACAAGAGAAGAGATGATGTTCTCAAGAGGGTGGTCCTTCCTTTGTTGAAAGGTTCTTGTATGAGTGAGTTCCTTTGCATGTGTATCATCCTCAGTCGGTGTTTCTTTGTCATGGGAACTCTCATCTCCAGCTTCTTCATTTGATGTTTCTTCAGAGATTTCTGACAGGTTCCCTCTTTGTTCCCCTTGAATACTTGATTCTGGCAGAGTATTGTCTTGGGGGACAGCAGAGTTGTTCCCTGAAGAGGGGACCTCGAGTGAGTTGGAGGTGTCTTGTGGTTCTTCTGAGGAAGGAGCCTTGAGGAAGGTTTGATCAGTGAGGGTTGGACCTTCGTCGTTGTTCCCTGGTTGCGGGATATTGCTTGCACTTGGATAGTCTTCATCCCTCTTTCTTGACTCATCCTCGTCATCATCATCGTCTTCATGTCTGACTAGTTTGAACAGAGTTCCCTTCCCTTGGGTCTCGGTTCCCATCTTTACAGACTTTTCATTGAAGACGACATGAATGCTTTCCTCTATCTTCTTGGTTCTTTTATTGTAGACCCTGTAAGCCTTGCTTTGTGATGAGTATCCCAGAAAGATCCCTTCGTCGCTTTTGGGGTCGAATTTGCCAAGATTGTCTTTGCCGTTGTTGTGAACAAAACATGTGCAACCAAATGTTCTCAAGTGTGAGATGTTTGGTTTTCTCCCTTTGATGAGCTCATAGGAAGTCTTGTTGATTAGGGGCCTTGTCATGGCTCGATTTAGGATGTATGTAGCTGTGGAGATTGCTTCAGTCTAGAAGTACTCAGGAACTCCACTTTCGATCATCATGGTTCTAGCCATGTCCTCCAGAGTTCTATTCTTTCTCTCGACCACTCCATTTTGCTGAGGAGTGCGAGGAGCTGAAAAGTTGTGAGAGATCCCATTTTGCTCGCAGAAGTTTAGGAACTCCGAGTTTTGAAACTCAGTTCCGTGATCAGATCTGATTGCTTTCAGTTTCAGCCCCAAGCTTACTTCTGTTCTTTTGATGAAGGGCTCAAATTCTTCAAACGCTTGTGATTTTGCCTTCAAGAAAATAACCCAGGTGAATCTTGAAAAATCATCAATTAAAACATACATGTACCTTTTTCCACCGTAGCTAGCTGTTCTCATGGGACCACAGAGATCCATGTGAATTAACTCCAGGGACCTGGTTGTGCTTACCACCTTCTTCGGTTTGAAGGAGGTCCTGGTCTGTTTCCCTCGAACACATGCTTCACACATTTTGACTCCTTCGAGATTTATCCGTGGGAGACCAATGACCAGATCCTGTAGATAAAGCTTCAGGATTTGGTTTACACCAGCATGTCCCAGTCTTCGATGCCAGAGTTCCGTGTCATCTTGGGAACTCGCAAGGCACAGCTTCATTGGTGGTTCAAAGTTGGTGTCCACCACATACACATTGTTGTATCTTCTTCCTCTCAGAATTACTTTGTTTGTCTTCTTGTTGATGACGAGACATTCATCTGAGTCGAAGGTGACGATGTTGTTCCCTTGATCACACATCTGGGAGACACTCAGCAGATTGTATCCCAGATCCTTTACCAGATTTACGTTGCTGACTTTGATAGATTTATTTAGCAACACTTCTCCTTTTCCAATAACTTCTCCTTTGTTCTTGTTGCCAAATGAGACGTGGCCTCCTTCGGCATGAGTGTGGAGTGAGATGAGGATATCCTTGTTTCCTGTCATATGGTTCGAGCATCCACTATCTATGAACCATGTACTGTTCCCTCTCACTGCCACCTACAAGGAAAAGTTAGTGTTTTGAGACCCAGGCAAGATGACTCTTGCCAGGTCCCTTGCAAGGGAAAATATTTTCATTTAAGATATAGTCAGAAATGTTGATGTCTTTGGAATTTTGAGAGTTGGAGTTCCTTTGGTGATGAGTATGACGTTTTTGTCTGTTTGGGAACTCATGGCTTCTAGGGGTTTGGGCTCTCTTCTTGGGACATGCTTCCTTGTAGTGCCCATGAGCACCACAGTGCCAACATGTCTTGTAGTATTCTCCCAGGTAGTATTTTGGGTGTGGTCTTTGGATACGGTTCCTATCCATGGTTTCTTTGTTGTACACCCGAGACCCATTTCCCTTAGCAATTTTGACATAGATTCTATGTCCAAAGTTCCCAGTATAGTAGTCTTTCTCACCGTTGTTTCCACTCTCTAGGACCCTGATTTTCTCCTCGAGATGAGCATTTTTCTGTTTCTCGCACTGGAGTTCTAAGTCCCTACACTCATGGATCTCATGTTCGCTCAGGGGTGACTTTCTGTTCTTGGAGCACTCACCTTTGTATCCTATGCCATGTCTGGCTGGGACAAACTTAATTTGGGAACTAGAGGCTTCAGTATGTTCGGGAGTCTTACTCAGGTTTTGCAGGAGGGTGTTCTCACCTTTCTCTAAAGTTTTGATTTCACTCTCTAGATCTACGATGTGAGACACATGGGACTTGAGTTTTTCTAGAAGGGATATGCAGTTGGGACAGGGCTCAAGACCAACTAATTGAGAATTTATGTGTTCCTGTTTTTCCAACTTGTTTTGCAGTTTTATGTTATCTTTAACAAGACTTGAAAGAATTTTCAACAATTCAGGTTTTTCATAATTACTCAAGGAATCAAGAACAGTTTCAGTGGTTACCTCACTGGGTTGTTCCCCAGTGGTTTCTCCTATGGCCATGCCACACATGTCTGGGAGTGCCCATGCTTCAGGATCTTCGTCTTCATCATCGCTCCAAGTAGCGATGTAGGCCTTCTTTCCTTGCTTTCTGCCTTCAGTTCCTTGTGGACATTCCTTCGCAAAATGTCCTTTCCTGTTGCATTTGTAGCAAGTCACTTCTGAGAGATCCTTCTCTGTGGGCTTTCTTTGGGAACTCTGTCCCTTTCCCCAGTTCCCTTCTGAGAGATCCTTCTCTGTGGGCTTTCTTTGGGAACTCTGTCCCTTTCCCCAGTTCCCACTGTTCCGTTGAGACTTTCCTTTGTAGAAATTTCGAAGAGCTCTTGTCACAAGGACTAGCTCTTCATCCTCTTCTTCTTCGGAGTCTTCATGTTGTTCTTGGGTTGATTTGAGCATTTTTTCGATCTTGAGTGCGATCCCTCGATGAGCTCGACTTTGTTCCTTATCATCGATCTTCCTCTTCTCATGTCCCACTAACTTTCCAAATACTTGATGGAGCATAAGCGTTCGATTTTCTGGGTTTTCCTTGAACATCGTTCTTTCATTTGCCCATTCTCCAGTCAATCCATTGAAGAGCTGTTGGACCTTCATTTTGTGGGTGATTTCTTCTTTTGTGATCCCCAATCCTTCCATCTTAGTGCAAAGTCCTTCAAACCGGGATTGGTAGCTATCGACGGACTCTCCCATCTCCATTTGGAAGTTGTAGAACTCCCTCTTTGCGTTCATTTGAAGATCTTCTCTGAGATCTGAGTTCCCAACGTGCATTTGTTGGATGGCTTCCCACATTTCCTTGGCTGTGTCAAGGTTGGCAACCCTGTCACAATCTTGTACGCACATGGACCTTTTTAGATACTGTTTTGCTTTGTAGTTTGCCTCCATGCACTTGTACTCGTTGGGACCCCACTTTGAGAGATCGTTGACAATAGCTGGATCAATTTCGAAGTTCCCCCTTTCGATGACGCACCAGGCTTGGTAGTCTTGGCCACGCATCCAATCTTTCATGTCGCGTTGCCAGCTTTCAAATCTTCCTGTTATAAGCCTTGGCGGCTTGCTGGTATTGTTCCCCACCTGAGTAAGTTCCTGAGCCATTTTGGCACCTGCGATGCTAACACAAATCTAGAGCGCAAGCTCTGATACCAATTGTTGGATCGTAATGAGTTAGCAGTGAGCTTGGGAACTGGCAGTTAAGCTGTTCCCAAGGCAGCGGAAGTAAATAATCGCAAGTAATAAAAACAGTTAAAGGGACAGTTCCTTTATAGAGGAACCCCACTACAACCAACTAGTTGTATGGGTAAACCTCTACCTCCGCTTGGAGGATTTTGAATGACTTACTTATATTGATTGCTTTGTTCCTTAGTTACACAGCCGGATTTACACTTCTCTGTTCCTACAAGTTCTTCCTAACTCTAGCAACACTAGTAAATCCTCTCAACTGAGTTCCTAAGCTCACAACAGCAAAACACAAGTAACTCAAACCTTACGCTGACTTCTCAGTTCCCTTGCTCCAGGGAACTTCAGCTTCACCGTCGTCGAGATCACACACTCGCCGGCGGGGACTTCTCTTCCTTTTCTTTCTTCTCTCTAATGTGGGTGTTTGTAAGTTCTGGGAGAAGTACTCAGACCGAGTACTATTCATTTGGCTTTATAGTCCATTTGTCTTGGGCAGTCGCATCTTTCGTTTGTGTCCAAAATGCCCTTTGCTTGATGCCCAAGTTGTACTTTCTTCACATGTGACTTTGGTTTGAACTAGGTCAACTTCTTGAATCAATCGGACCGTTGGATGAAGCGTGACAGTCTGATCCTCAGACTGTTCCCTCTGGCTGTCTAAGACAGAATCCCGCGATCTGCGCTGAACGGTCGTTGTCTTCACATGTGAGTTCCCATTTCATGGGAACTGACTTCTCCAGAGTTCCCTTGATGGAAACTCTTCATCGTTGTAAGCTTGTGTTTTTGTTTCTGGGAGTTCCCACTTCATGGGAACTTTTCTCTTCAGAGTTCCCTTGATGGAAACTCTTCATTGTGGCTAGCAGTGGCTTTGTCATTCATAGTTCTTGGTTGTACCTATGTTCCTTAGAAATACTTGAACATAACACATTAGTTCCCTATGGTATTTGTCATTATCAAAACTTAAAGAGAAGTGAATCGGTGATCCGTTGCTTAGAACCAGAGGTCCCAACAACGTCCCAACATATGGTTAGTCTAGTAAGAAATAAATTGAGTACGTATTTTGATATCGGGACAACTCATGAGTTAGTTGGGTTAAATCCTTTCCTTAAACTTTTACTTGAATTGGTTAAATCGACATTTCTTATAAAAATATTATTAGTATGTATTTCCGTACTTTGTACGGGTTTTTCTTAAATAAAATATTAATAATAAAATAATTTTCAAATATATTTATTATCCGAGAAAAATAATCATGTAAATTATTAATTATAAATTTTGAATAAATATTTAAAATCAATAACCTATAAAAAAATTTATTTGTAACAATAATATTTTATTAATATTACGAATTAAATTAATATTCAAAACATAATAATTTATTTAATTATGAAAATAAATAAGTAATAAGATAATAACTTATCAATTTATTATATACATGAGACTGTTCAAAACAAATTTAATTATAGTGATATAATATTGTGCGTAAATTACACTATCTTTATATTAAACTTAATTATCTAAACCTAGCATACGCATTCTATCTAAAAATAAAATAAATATCCTAATATTTTTATAATATATAACCTACAAAATATTAATAATCTTCCTATTTATCATATCCAAAAATAAAAGATTGTTTTTTTAAAATTAAGAATGAGAGTTTCTATCCATTGATTATAGTGGTATAAGATTGTACATTACACTATCCTTATATTAAACTTAATTATTTTGTCAATGATTGATTTTAATAAAAGGGGTGACGTGATCCAATCTAAAAGCGACATGTGTCGTTTAAAAGGGGTGACCTAATTTTTATAACCACTGCTTTAGTATATAATTATGATTTTTATTCTTAGGCAACTAGTTGTTCAAGATTATTCCTTCTGTGTGCTGATCTTCTTTTAAGGTAAATCACTTAGACTTACTTAGTTATCAATTTTGATGTGTGTTGGATGTATAGATTTGTATTTTGTGATTCATTCCTATATATTATATGTGTCTATTTAAAGGGTTTGGTTCACGTGCGAATGGGCGCCCAAGTGCCAAATAAGAAAGAACAAGAACCGTTGGATGAAGAAAAATCAAAGGCGTTAATCATTTCACTTAAAAGGGGGAAAAATGACACGGGCAAATTTTTGGCGAATTATTCACATATTTTTGAAAAAAACGGAAATAGGACGCGCGCCCAGATTGTTCATCAGTACTATGGATTTGTTCATCAATAATGTGGATTTGTTCATCATCAATGTGATTTTGTTCATCGAAACTATGATTTTGTGCATAAATAAACTATTGCTTGTGTATCATAAATCTATTGTTTGTACATAAAAAATGGACAAATGTGTATCGAAATTGTATGCAATACGTTCATCAACATCGTGATTTTGTTCATAAAAAACAGAAATAGGACACGAGTCTAGATTGTTCATCAACACAAGGATTTTGTTCATCAACACTGTGATTTTGTGCATAAATAAACTATTGTTTATGTATCAAAAATCTATTGTTTGTATATAAAAAAGGGACGAATGTGTATCAAAATTGTATGCATTAATATATGTGTGTGCATCATAATTAGCCATATGTGAGACAAAACTAATTGTTTTGATGTCAGTCTCGGTATTGTCTTGTTTGACTCCTTCGGATTTTTCATTGTTGCTACCATGAAACGTGTGGCTACTTCTTGGGCTCTGAACATAGCTAAATAAGACACAAGCACTCCTCTTCGGTTTGCAGCTGATTCGTTCTCTATCATACATCGTATAACAATTACATAAACTAGATAAATATATATGTGCATTGAAACTAATTATATGAGCATGTGAGAGAAAACTAATTATATGAGTAAGGAAAATATATAGCCTTAAAGCACAAAATAAATGCAACAATGCAAAAATAGATAGTCCTAAATGTACAAATTGATGGTATTGACACATAAACATAAGTTTATTTCAATTTACAAATAAGGGTATAATAATGAACAAAAAAGGTTATATCAATGAACAAATAGCAGTATATTCATGAACAAATATGGTATATCAATGAACAAACAATGGACAAACAATGTTATATCAATGAAACAAAAAAAGTTATATCAATGAACAAATAAGGGTATATCCATGAACAAATAGGGTATATCAATGAACAAACAATAATCAAACGAAGTTATATCAATGAACAAAAAAGGTTATTTCAATGAACAAATATGAGTATATCAATGAACAAATAATGGTATACCAATGAACAAACAAGGTTATATCAATGAAAAAATATGGACATTGCGACCTTTTGATCCGGGCTCGTGTTTGTCTAAACTTGATATCTAACATGGTAATCCATGGAGGTTGCGAAACTTGATCCGTCATGGCTCCTAAATGATCTAGAAGAGCAATAACACATGAGTTTCATCTTGCATCTTCTTGGTTCGAGTTCTTGTGATTGGTCCGTCAAATGACAAATTTAACTTTTCCTCGACGTCGTTAAGAGTCATAGACGAATGTTTGACATTAATATTGAACTTGAAAAAAGAAATTTGGGGTTCAACTTTTTCTTATATCTTTAACAATCAGAATACCATTTCTGGTTTGAAAATAATTATATGTGCTTAAAAAACTAGATAATATTGTATTCATACACATAGCTAAGGTTAAAAAATAAAATTAAAAATTAAAAAAATTCGAAATCGATGAAAAATGTTATAAAAAAATTCGATGCACAATTAGTTAGTATTGATGAACAATTGGTGAATATTGATGAACAAATCACTAGTTTTGATGAACAAACTAGGCGCATCTCATAAAAACGTATTTTTCCAAAAATACGTTAATAATACGGGAAAATTTCGTCTGTGTCGTATTTTATTGAAAAATATGCGAATAATACGGGAAAAATTCGTCTGTGCCGTATTTTATCTTTTTAATGAATGTTTCATCAGGGGCGTTAATTTTTTGGAAGGGACGAGCGAGATTTATTATTAATTCTCACCTGAGCGACCATTCTCACACGACTCTTTCTCCTATTTAAAAATAGTTCGTTATTTTGGAAAAATATAATAGATGAACACTATTCTGTATTTTATTCGGATTTCTAAACATTGGCACTAACCGATACGGCTACGATCGGGAATAGTCGGAAAGACCGAGACATCCCTAACTTAGTTATATGTCAAGGAGGGCCCCTTCAAAATTATAATAAAATGTTTTGGTGAGTGCTCCCGAGGAGGCTTGACCAGGAGTAAGAAGGTGAATGATGAGGGTGTGAGTGGTTCGGATAAACAGTGGAGGCCGCCGTCCACTACACTGTGTAAGGCTGGAGGATGCTATGCTTGTTTAATAAATTATGTCGATTGAGAATTGATGAGTTGCGATTGAACTATTATTGAGACGAAAAGTGATTGTGGTGATACTTAAGTGAAATGATGTGGTATTACTAGTATTCATCGTATGGTTATAAGTGTTACTATGTGCTTCTTATAATTATAAGTATTGTTGTGCGTTTGTTGTGGTGAATATATTATATGTGAACTATTCTATTACTATTCTTATTATGTAATTTAATAAATTGATTTTGATGCTGCATATTATGTTTACCGTTTAGTGCATATTAGAATTGTTAGCTAACTCTTCGGGGCGTTATTGTTCTCTTAGAATTCAACTCATATGCAAACCATGCTTCAAGGAAACTCTTCCAAGATAATGGTGAGTCAGCTCGACGTAGCGGGTCTTAGGATGAAGTCAGGCTTTAATTTAGAATTTAATGGGTTAAGGGTTTGTGAATATAAATGAAGGTTAGAGGTTTTGGTTTGGGTTGTTTCTATTTGGAAGTTGGTGCATACACGGTTTTGAATTCCAATTTTAATAATATATGAGTTGGATGTTTTTCTTATTTTCTCGTCGTGCCTTTGCTGCAAGATCCATAATATGAAATTATTGTCAAACTAGCTTAAGTGGACCCACGATAGGTCTACTACCGAGTAGCATTCCAATATTTAAAACCGGGGTGTTACAGTTTGCCCATATGTTTGCGGGTGGCAAGTAGTAGAAAATAGAAGCTTGGTACCGAGCTTGGCCAAAAGCGTCTTCCAAAAGAAACTTAGAAATTTCACATCACGATCAGAAACTATTGAATTAGGGACACCATGCAACCGAACAATGTTATCAAAGAACAAGCTAGCAACATGAGAAGTATCATCGGTTTTGTGGCAAGCAACAAAATGTGCCATTTTTAAAAACCGGTCAACCACAACAAAAATGGAATCCCTACCTCGCTTCGACCTAGGTGACCCCAACACAAATTCCATGGAAATATCCTCCCATGGCACACATGGAATCGGTAATGGGGTATACAAACCGTGAGGGTGCACCTTAGACTTTGCACACAAACAAATCACACATGAAGCACAAAATTTCTCTACCGACCTAAGCATGTGATGCCACTAAAAATGCTCCCTAAGCATATGCAAAGTTTTCATGACCCCAAAGTGCCCCATGAGGCTGCCACCACGGGCCTCATGCACTAGCAAACGTCTAACCGAGCCATTCGACACACACAAACGAGTTCCCATAAAAAGAAACCCCTCATGCAAATAGAATTGATCCCAACTCCCCCCTTCAAACAAGCATGATATATGTCATCAAATTCAGAATGATGAGCATATAATTCCTTCATGAAAGCGAATCCAAGCAAGCGAGCATCAAGTAAACATAGAAGTGTATACCGCCGTGAAAACGCGTCGGCGACGACGTTGTCCTTGCCTTTATTGTCCTTAATGACATAGGGGAAGGACTCAATGAATTCCACGCACTAACATGCCTCCGATTCAATTTGCTTTGGCCCCTCAGGTATTTCATCGCCTTGTGGTCGGAATGAATGACAAATTCCCGAGGCAAGAGAGATAGTGCTCCCATGCCTTAAGCACCCGCATATGGGCAAGCAACTTCTTGTCGTACGTGGGATACTTGAGCTCGGCTCCTCCCAACTTCTCACTATAGTAGGCAATGGGCTTCCCTTCTTGCATGAGCACCCCTCTAAGACCGATTCCCGACGCATCACACTCAATCTCGAACATCTTTCTAAATTCGGGAAGGGCCAACAACGGTGCTTGTGTCAACTTAGCTTTGAGGGTTGCAAATGCCTCCTCTTGCACCTCTCCCCGTGTAAATGGAACATTTTTCTTGGCGAGGAAGGTCAAAGGCACAACCAACGTACTAAAATCTCTCACAAACCGGTAGTAGAAGCCGGCCAAACCGAGGAAGCTTTGGACTTGAGTCATAGTTGTCGGTATTGGCCATTCTTGAATTGCCTTGACCTTTTCTTTATCCACTTGTAGTCCATTCCAACTCACAACAAAACCAAGAAACACCACGTGATCCGAGAAAAAGTGTCATTTCTTGAAGTTAGCAAATAGACGCTCAATTTTTGTAGGATTGTTAGTACTTAAACGAGTCGGCGACTCCTACGAAGTCATTGACTTTAAGTAATAAAGCAGCGGAATAACCAAACAAGAAAAACAAACTTTACCAACAGTCAATGACAAGCGATGTATAGTGGAAACTCCTTGTAAACCAACTAGTTTACTTGGAGAAAAACCACTCCCTTCCAAGCTTCTCACTTGGTCGGATTTCAAGAGTCCTTAGACTCGCTCTATTGATTTCTTGAGTGTTTACAAAGCTCTCCCGTGTACAAGAATGAATCCCACACCCTTGAACCACGTTCTACCTTTGCAGTCACACTCTCAATCTCACACTATGCCTAAGAACACTCGACACACCACTCATACGAATCTTACACACAAGTTCACTCTTTCTTTCTTACACAAATTGTAAAATGACGCTCAAAAGTCTTACCACTATCCTAAACACGAATGTATTTAAGGTAGGGCAAGAGAGATCTCGTATGTATCAAATCCCATTCGATTAGGGAAGTGACACACACTCAATCTTTACATATCTTTCCAAATATACATGAACGCATACATTAAAATATTCTAGGAGAATCAAATCGTCTTCCTCTTGGTTTTTACACTCTTTTATGATGATCTTCTTCTAACACTTTTTAAAGCATCGAGCACTTGCCTAAGGTGCTCGACATGAGTGGGTAAATCATGGCTATAAATCAAAATATCATCAAAGTACACAACCACAAACTTACCAATGAATGGTCGGAGGACGTGGTTCATCAAGCACATGAATGTGCTAGGAGAGTTGTTCAATCCGAAGGGCATGACCAACCACTCGTAGAGGCCTTGCTTGGTCTTGAACGCTGTCTTCCATTCGTCGCCCTCCTTCATTCATATATAATGATAGCCACTCTTCAAGTCAATTTTGGAAAAGATACTAGCTCCGTGCAACTCATCAAGCATATCCTCAAGCCTCGGAATCGGATGGCGATACTTGATAGTGATATTGTTGATCACTCGACAATCGATGCACATTCTCCATGTGCCATCCTTCTTAGGCACAAGGATGAAGGGAACGACACACGGAATGAGGCTTTCACGCACATATCCCTTGTCAAGAAGCTCTTGCACTTGCCATTGAAGCTCCTTGGTCTCCTCGGGATTGGCTCGGTAGGCTGGACGGTTCGGCAAAGTGGCGCCCGGGACAAAGTCGATTTGGTGCTCGATCCCTCTTAGCGGTGGGAATCCCTTTGGCACCTCTTCTTGAAATAGCTCCTCAAATTCCTACAAAAGTAAGGATATAGGAGGAGGAAGATCACTTATTTCTTGGAAAGACAAGTAAGATTCATGAAAGACAACTAAAAGGCAAACACCACTTCCATTGAGTGTGTGAACAAACTCTTTCGGTTTGGCCAAAAGAAGGGGAGTAGTGGTGCCCACATAGCCGCCAATGACCAGCTTCTTGTCTATCTTTTCCTCTCGGCTAGCATGCTTCTTCCTTTGCTCTTTGGCTGCGTAATCCAACATTATCTCATGGGGTGACATCGGATGCAAGGTTACCTTCTTTCCCCCCATTTGGAAGTGATAATCGTTGGAGATACCGTCATGAATCGCCCCCTTGTTAAATTGCCAAGGGTGTCCTAAAAGTAGATGACAAGCGGTCATCGAGACCACGTCACACTCCACCTCATCCTTGTATGGACCTATAGAAAAAGACACACGAGCCCTCTCCTTGACTTGGATAGGGGCGTTAGAATTCAACCAACACAACAGATAAGGTAAAAGGAGAGGAATAGTACTAAAAGAAAACCGATCCACCACCTCTTGACTAATAATGTTACAACAAGACCCGCTATCAATGATCATACTACATACCTTATCCATGATCTTACATCGAGTGTGAAAGATAACTTCTCGTTGATTTGGTGTGGTGGTATTCTCCGTCATGAAGAGTGTTCGTTGGACCACGAAGCACTCCCCATCCTCGGTCGTGACATGGAGTTCTTTTTCTACTTGGACCTCGAGACTCTCTTCTCCTTTTTCCACAACCCCTTCATCCTCATATTCGTACTTTACTTGGGATGTGAAAAGAACCTTTCGGGAGTTTGGACAATCCCTAGCATAGTGTCCGTGACCTACTTGAAACACTTCACATTATTGGCTCGCTCTTCTCCTTCTTTTCGAGGGTGTGGAGTGAACTCCTTCTTCGGATGTAAACTCGAATCTCTCCTAAACTCCGACTTCTTGGGCTGGTTCATGGGCATACTAGGTGCCGTAGTGGTTGAATGCCACGCCCGAGAGTTGGTGGTACTTTGGCGCCGTTGAGGAAGGTGCTTGTAGATGTGGTTGGTGTAATGGAGCACCTTCTCAACCTCGGTTCCTGTACTAAAGTGTTGCATGCTCACAATATTTTTTAGTTCCAAACTTAAACCATTAATGAACTTAGAGATTACGTACCCGTCGGGAAATTGCAGCCCAGAACAAAAAATCAGCATGCACAATTCATTGTAAAACTCATCCGGGGAATGGTTCCCTTGACGCATTTGCTCGAGCTTGGCATGGATTTGCTCGGTGTAATCTTGAGGCATAAACCGCTCCTTAAGGGCATCTTTGAGCTCTTGCCAAGTTTTGATTTGGGGCATTCGTTGTGCTCTCCTCAAGGCCTTGTCCTCGAGCCACCAATGGTAAGTGAACTCGGTGAAGTGTATGGCCGCCATGGCCACGCGCCGTGCATCGTCATAGCCATAGAAATAAAAAATGGACTCGACCTTGGCTATCCAATCAAGGCATGCATCGGCGTCGAAGGTGCCCGCAAAGGTCGGCACATTGAGCTTGATGCCTTGGTGTTATTCTCTATCTTGAGGCCTCTCCTCATGATAGACGGGCGCTTGCCAAGGCTGGGTTGCGGCGCCATACAAGAGCACACGAGGAAGCTGGCCGTGGCCAACCATGCGTCGAGGGAGAAGCCTAGCTGTCCCGCCCATAGTGGTGGCCGTGGCCCGACCCTTTTCTTGAGATTTAGCCACTCCATGACCTACAAGGTTAGTGGAAACTAAAGGAATATTGTTCGGGAATGTAGCATAAGTAGGTCTTACCCCGGAATTGGCCACATAAGGTGGAATGTTGGCGAAGCTCGTGGAAGGGATATACGGAGGAAGGCTCCCGTGCGGCGTACTTAGACCGTGAGAGGCGGTGGCCTCAAGATTCGGAAAATAGGACGTCGAGGCCTCCTCATGAACCGCTTCCACCCGATTGTGATTTTGTAGGGCGCTCGGTAGGGCCCCACATGAGGCACTTGCGTCCTCTCATCCAACCCATGGACTCGACTTTCCAAGTTGTCAAAACGTGTCTCCATGGATTGAAGGGATTGTTGAATGGACCGGAACATTGCCTCCACCGATTTGGGTGACCCATCTTCAGCCTCGTCTTTGTTGTCACCTAAACCCGATATCTCAACAAACTTCAAAGTAACAAGCAAGTATATAGAGATGCACACGAATTAATCACTAAAACTTATTCGAGATAAAAATCCGACAATTTGCAAATATGAGGTCTTGGCGACCAACACAAGAAACAACCAGGAAAGCTCGATCAAAAAATAACACAAACACACCACACACTCGTCTAATGGCGAAACGATAATAAGAAGCTACTAAGGTCGATCTTTTAAGTTGGTTCATGATGACGTGGAATTTCGTCCTCATATTATGAGTCGATTTCCACCTTCATCTTGTAGGGACATGTCCGATCACTTAATTTGTTGTCTCTCAATTAGAAAAATTTAATCAATTAAATTTGTACCTCTCTCGAAAAAAAATATCAAGATCCCATCAATTTTATTTTCAAAAAAAGAAGAAAATCTCTCTCCTTCCAAACTATCGTTCCTCAAAAGAGAGAAAAAATGTTCCAAACTACCCGTGGAAGGTCTCAATCCTCCATGGTAGTCGAGACCTTTCAACACGCCTGGCGTTCCTGTTACGTTACCCGTAATAAGGGGGCGAAAGCGAAAGTTGGACGCGAAAACAAACCAAACTCCTCTCTCCTTTCTCCTTGTCAAAAGTCTTCGTCGCCGTAGCTTCAACGTCAAACCTTTACTTAAAACCACACCCAACTCATCTACCTCAAAAAGAAACCCATTGCCCAAAATTGCACGCCATGGCCGATTCTCCGAGGCAGCTCGTAGCTCCTTTGTGGGTGCTCGCTTTTTTCTTGAGTTCTTGTGCTGTGTATGGGAGGTTTGTGGTGGAAAAGAACAGCATATCCGTTATAGCTCCCGGTGATCTGAAATCAACCCATGATGGGGCAATTGGCAACTTTGGAGTCCCTGATTATGGAGGTTCTATGGTGGGAATTGTCGCGTATCCGTCCAAAGGCGCTGTTGGGTGTAGCGCTTTTGAAGGTGATAAGCCTTTCAAGTCCAAGACCTCTAGTCCCACTATTCTCATCGTTGACCGTGGAGGTACACATCTTAATTCTTGGTGCTTACTCAAAATAACTAAAGTTTAGAGCAATTTGGGGTTTGCTTTTCTTGTGGGCATTTTCTCATACTGTTGGTGGGCAATGGGAGTTTGCTTTGAATAAATAATATCTCACGCTGTTTTTATGTGAGATCGAATGGCGTGCATCAGTGTATAGATCAAAGTCTATGTAGAAATGAATTTTAATCAGGAAGCATGATTTTACTTTTTTTTTTCCCTCAATCTATATTTATTTTTCGATTTTTCTAACCTATGCCCCAAGGGCATAGATTAAGACACTTGAAATGGAAAGATTTTGTTGATTTTTATTATACGGGCTAATTTAATTTTTTCTAATAAGGTTCATTTATTTCCATATAGGGTTTTAGTTTCTTAAATAAGAATGCTTAACCTATGCCCTTAGGGCATAGGCTAGAAAAACCGTTTATTTTTTCATACTTTAAAGTCACTAAACATATGAGGATTTCATTGGCGGATATCTGAAGTTTCCTATTTTGAGAATCTGTTGCTGTTAAAATAATTAGTATCCGTATTGATATTGCGGGAATATGATCATTGAATTTAGGTTTATGAGAATTTGGTTGGAGAAATTGTCTCCCAAAAATCCAATTTTGTATAGGCCCAGTTGTCTTCTAAAATCAACTATATGATGTGCTAAAATATGAATCGATGGACTTGTTCAAATCATTTAGCTCCAGATCCAGATCACAAGTCCATATAAGCTCTTATGTATCGTGCCACAAATTTATTCTGAACATAAGTTAATTATAGAGATATGGATTTAGGATTGATATTGCGCTTTACCTATATTGTGTTAAACTACTAATTGTGGCTGGGGTTTCTCTTGGCTTTTAATGGAAATCTCTTCTGTTCTTTTTAACATTTTCCTTACCTTATTTTTGCCTACTTTGTGTGTTAGAATAAGATGTAGCTTCACTGTCTTTTATCATGTTTTTGTAGTATTATCTTGTATAATCCTTTTTTAAATTGCTTCATTTTTTCCTTCTACTCGAAATCTTGAAAAAACAGAAATATTGTGCTCATCCATTTTTTCAATTATTGTATCATTAGAATGCTACTTTGCAAAGAAGGTATGGCACGCTCAACAGGCAGGAGCTGCTGCTGTGTTGGTTGCTGACTCCATAGATGAACCTGTAATAACAATGGATTCGCCAGAGGCAAACGGCGATGCAGATGGATATATTGACAAAATAAATATTCCATCAGCTTTAATTCAGAAATCTTTTGGTGACACTTTGAAGGAGGCTTTGAAGGACGGAAAACAAGTACTGGTAAAACTAGACTGGTCTGAGTCCATGCCCAACCCAGATGGGAGAGTTGAGTATGAGCTTTGGACTAACAGCAATGATGAGTGTGGGAAAAAATGTGACGATCAGATGAATTTCATTAAGAATTTCAAGGGTCATGCTCAAATCCTAGAGAAAGGTGGCTATACTCAGTTTACGCCCCACTATATCACTTGGTTTTGCCCTCAACCTTTTATAGATAGCAGACAATGCAAGTCACAGTGTATAAATAAGGGGAGGTATTGCGCACCTGATCCTGAACAGGATTTTGGAGAAGGCTATGAAGGCAAAGATGTGGTGTTTGAGAATCTAAGACAGCTTTGTGTTTATAGTGTTGCCAAATCAGAGAACAGATCATGGGTTTGGTGGGATTATGTAACAGATTTCCATATTAGGTGCTCCATGAAGGAGAAGAAATATAGCAAGTCATGTGCTGAAAATGTATTGAAGTCTCTTAGTAAGTTTTACTATAGATAAGATTGGTAATACATTCCAATAGCTATGTGGCCATGTATTTCATAATATTGAATTTATCGGCCTCTGCAGATTTACCAGTTGACAAGATCAAAAAATGCGTTGGAGATCCTGAAGCTGATATGGACAATGAAATCCTGAAAAATGAACAAAACAAGCAGGTTTGATTTTAATCTTCAGACTTCAGCTGGATGCATCATCTTTCCCTAAATCAAGTTTCATATGCTTGCATTAATTAGTCAAGACTAATGACATGCACTGATCTTTTCTGTCTGTGGGAATGCAGGTTGGTCATGGTACTCGTGGGGATGTCACCATTTTGCCCACTTTGGTCATCAATGATGTCCAGTATAGAGGTTTGTAGAAACTAAATGGATCTACCAAATTAATTTTCCACTTGCATATAAGCTGCTCTTTCAGTCGACTCTCATTAATCAGATGTGAAAAAGGAAAAAAAGTTGTACTCTTTGAACATTGATTTGCAAACTTTAAGACATTAACTTGAGTCACTGATGCTTTCAGTCTGTGGAGGACAAAGGACAATGACATGATGTTTAGCTTTCTACTGCCCATATCATGAACCTGCAGTTATTTAGGTCATCATTTTCTTTGAGGGTGGCATCTCGCATGACCTTTGAATTTGTCCTTTATGTTTCCCTCTTCCTGCAATATTAACACAACTCGCCAAAAACTTGGTTTTCGTTAATAAACAAAGTGTGCTCGTTTTCATAAATTTGGAAAAACATCTAATATATTAATCTTATAGATTTATGGAAAGTGTGGTCTTTTATTTTACTATTTACTCATCACTCATTAGCAGTGACCTTCCTTGTGTTCCTCGCGTACAAAGTAGTTTATGCTTTGAGTCTAGTTTGACAAATGGTTTCACTTTCTGTACAAATGGATACTAAATCAAAGTCCAAACTTGGAATTTCTGTACTTGTGAAGGCAAACTTGAGAGCTCTTCTATTCTGAAGGCAATATGTGCTGGATTCAAGGAGACCACTGATCCTCCTGTTTGCTTGAGTTCAGGTTGGTGCGCTTTGTTTATATAATTCTGTAAGGTCCTCTTTTGAGCTTCCTACCTGTATTATTTTTGTTGGAGAAAAATGATGCATCATTTTGTCTATGTGATATTTACAGATCTTGAAACAAACGAATGTCTGGAAAACAATGGTGGTTGCTGGCAAGACATAAAGGCGAATGTAACTGCTTGCAAGGTATATGAAAAATATTGCATGTTGAAATAGAATACTTGATCATTCATGTCGTTCCTAGTTTTTCTAATCAGCCTATTTTTTTGGTGCAAATTCTATTAGACTAGGCCTTCTTACACATTTTTATCCAGTGCATTACTGACTGTAGATTTGGCCTTTGCTTAGGACACATATAGGGGAAAGGTTTGTGAGTGCCCTTTTGTGAATGGTGTTCAGTACACTGGAGATGGCTATAGCTCTTGTGAAGGTAATTCTTCTCAAATCGAGATTGTGTCTAACTAAACAGTGTAGTACTCCTTCTGTGCTTCCTACCTGCATTAACTCTTCCCAAATCAAGCTTGGCTGTTGATAGTTTTCTCTCCTATATGGCAGCTGCTGGACCTGGAAGGTGTATGATAAACAATGGTGGATGTTGGTCACAAACAGAACATGGAAAAACATTTTCAGCTTGCTCAGTTCTGTCACAATACTCCTTACTCTCTTAATTTATCATTCATCTCTTCATATTGATTGGTGTAGCATTTTTCACTTGAGTTCTCATATACCTTATTTATATGTTTTATGATTCAGGAATCTGAACTTTCAGGCTGCAAATGCCCAAAAGGATTCCATGGAGATGGTTTTGAATGTGAAGGTGATCTTTCTCTCATTCGTTGTTGTTTGATATTAAATTTGTATACACATTTCATTGTTGTTGAGAATATAAAGTCCCACATTTAAAGCAGGAGTGATAAAAAGTCTAGTATATAAGGTTGCTGGGCTGCTTCACCTTTTATCATTTGGTTCAAGGATTGAAGCCACTAGGTTATGTACTGGCTAATCTCACAGTTGTCTAAACTCACTGTTCATAATTCTTTTGAAATTATACTAGATATTGACGAGTGTAAGGAAAGGAGTGCTTGTACATGTAGCGAATGCAGCTGCAAGAATACATTTGGTGGATATGATTGCAAGTGCAGTCAAAATCATCTGTATATAGAGGAACACGATACATGCATAGGTAAGCATTGACATCATCATCTGCTCAAATTTCTCTCTGTCCTACAACAAGCACAATCTAAAACAAAGCCTTATTGTGTTTCTAATGCAGCGAAATCTGCATCCAAGTTTTCATGGTTCTTAATGCTCCTACTCATAGCAACTGTGACTGGGGTTGGTCTGGCCGGTTACATATTCTACAAGTACAGGCTTAGAGTAAGCTATACATTCAAAACTTGAACCTTCATTTCCTAGTGATTTCTGTCAAATTTCAAACTAAGAGTAAAAAACAAAACAGACTAATCCTTTTTATTTTGCAGTCTTACATGGACTCAGAGATCATGGCTATCATGTCACAGTACATGCCACTTGACAGTAATAACAACAGACAGATTGAAGTCCACAATGAAGATGAACCTCTTCACCACGGTTCATCAGTATAACTGTAAGGTTGTCATGAATTCATGTTTGGAGAGTTTAATGCTGTTCTTGATGATGGCTCATGACAATTAAACTTGGTTTTTTTTTTGCAGAATCATGCCTTAAATCTGTCTCTGCATGATACTGAATCTGCTGATTCAAGAGCTGTGGATACTGTACATTTGAAGTCCATTTCAATGGTTCGAATCTTGGAAGTGAGTTCGATGTGTTGATAGTATGAATCGAAGCTTTGAGAGATATACATTATACAGGAGGGGCTCATCACAGATCAGAGAATGACTTGTAACTTTATGTATACAAAGCATTTGAGATGCTAGTATAGAACATTATATTGCAGGATTTTATGTACATTAAGAGTAGTTCTTATACATCTCCATTTTATATGCATCTGTATTCAAACCTTTTTCGTCGATGTATATCCGTCTGAGCATTTAAATTTTATAGTTGCTTTGAAGATCAAGAGGTCTAATCGCGCTTGATATGGATCGTCTTAGACAATTCAATAACATGTATGCAATGTTGTCAGGATTGGGATTCTTGGATCGGATCGTAAGGGGTAGTAGGATCGGATTGTAGAATCGGTCCTTCGTAAGATTCTACTGTATTAATAAAATAATAAAAGAACTAATTTTAATATGTTATATATCACTCAAATATGAAAGTTAATCATTAAAAAAACATATACATTATTCATTAAATACCCCAAAGGTAACAAATCCATATATAAGATGAATTATTTTTCAATACTCCGATACGTTTCTTTTAAGAAGAGATAGAAAGAATGCAATTTTCATTTTTTTGAATTCTTATGTAAATTTTAAGTAAACAATGAGTCTTTATGAATAATTTAATGTATTAAGTTAATGAGTTAATAGCCAAAGTGAGCAAAAATATCCAAAATGATGATTTGTAGCTTAATTTGAGTAATTTAGTAGGATCTTACGATCCCACTTACGATCCTACGATCCTATACGATCTTGTACGATTCTACTACGATCCTGTACGATCCTACCACAATCCTACTTGTTACGATTCATTACGTACGATTCGAGTCGTTTGTGAAATCCGAATCGTAGGATCATACGATCCAATGATCCGGATCGCGATTTTGATAACATTACATGTATGCATATAATCAAAACCAGGATATTTCATACGATTGTGAGTTGGACATAAAATCCTTACCCTCCAGCACTACCAGGTTTTCCTTTGGAGACTGCAGTCTGCATATATCAGTATCCATGTTTTAGTTTTATCCCCCCCCCCCCCCCCCCCCCTCCATTTAATACATCTCCCTTCATTTTTTAATCTTTTTTTTCCTTTCAAGTTATGGCCTTATTTTAAATTTGATCACAAGCCCATTAATTAATAATTTTTTTCCCCTAGTCTTATTGTTGGATAAATGTATTTATTGCTTTGACACAAGGCTAGAACTCTAGCGCATGACGCATGGTTCGGCCGGTTAAGGCATCAACACTTGTGCATGAGGTCTCCGGTTCGAACCCCGGGGCGGCGGTTTGCCCCTTTCCCTTTGAAAACTGGTTAGTAACCAGTTTTCACCCGTTTACGGGTGGTCTCGGCTAGTCCAAGTAGTACCTGGGCTATCCTAATTCTTACCAAATCAAAAAAAAAAGGCTAGAACTTTAGTTTTTTTGTAAATTGTCTTTTTTGTATAGTATGTTAGCAGTCTCTAGTTTACTCTAGCTAGTCTAGTCTATGTTTAATTATCCCTCTATTGGTGTTAAGTGTGTATTTCCTAAGCTCCTTTTTCCTGGAGTGTTTAGTGTTTTTTAAGTTTATCTCTCGTGTATTTATTTCGGGCTTATGCCTTTGAAATTCAAATAAGAATTTTCTTTCTCTCTGTTTGCTCACATGGTATCAGATTTTGAGGTTTAGAAATGGACCTAAATACATTTCGTGGAGTTTCAGCTTTTATTACTAAAATTTCCCTATCCTTTCCGTTGCTTTCTTAGCCTTCATTGATGAGTTATCCTTTGATTTTCAACCTTCATTGCTAAACTTGTCTTTCTCGACCATAATTATTGAGCTTTTCTCTGAACTTTTCATTGCTGAATATTCTTTCATCTCAGCCTTCATTGCTGAGCACTATCTTACAATACATCTCAGCCTTAATTTTTGAGAATTTCTCTGGTTTTTCAACCTTAATTGTTGTAAACTTATGTCTCCCAAAGATGAAGATCTATCTTCTCTCGTTTTTCATCGAGGAATACATTTCAGATGAGAACAATCCTCTACTTCCTAGAGGGTTTAGTTCTGCTCAACTTAAAATAAATTCAGAGTCTACTACAACTCCGTTGGAAAAGCATCAAGTGATACTTCTTCTAGTCCATGCACTCTTACACTATGAGGTGTGGGGCCCAAGGATGAAGATTGGCCTCGCTAAGGAGAATGGCCTCTAATATCTTGCTATAGAGAAGCAATTTGTTCTAGATTTTTGGGTTTTTGACTCCAAGCTTGGATTGGTAGACCTCTATTATCCAACTTGTATTTATTATTCTAACACAAGGCTGCAGTTTTACTTTTTCTATAAAGTGTCTTTTTTAGAGTGTTTTAGCAGTCTCTAGTTTAGTCCAATCTAGTCTAGGTTTAATTATTCCTATATTAGTTTTAGGTGTGTATTTCCTAAGTTCCTTTTTCCTGGAGTGTTTAGTGCCTTTTAGGTTTATCTCTCACGTATTTATTCTGAGCTTATGCATTTGCAATTCAACTAAGAATTTTCTTTCTCTATGTTTACTCACACTTATAGTAGAAAATAGATTACTTGCAAAGTTACAATATGGGGTGCATCCACATGCTTATTGTGTTTTATACAATTCCTTTAAAGTGGATATAACTCGTATATCAATTTTGATACATTTTAACTAAATTTAGTTATTATTGTCACATAGCTGAATTTCAGTTTTCCTTGGGTCTTTCGAGCACATCCTTTTGACATGTTCGGTGTATGGGTACCCCCATCTTGACCTCTCAAATCTTACTGGAGTGAGACTTTACTGGGAAATGATGATAATGATGAAAATTGTAAGAAAAAGAGTCTCGTGCGAACGCCCACGTGTGTGAGAAATGAGAAAGCACCCGGGCTGTTCGATCGTATCACACGGACGGTTGAGATTGCTCTTATCTTTAAAAAAACTGTAAAAAAAGAACACGCGCCACGCGGGGCGTTCAAGACACGCGTTGTTTATAAAGTCCATCGTCTTCTCTTTCTCGCCATTTCTCTCTCTCTCTCTCTCTCTCACTCACTCACTTTTACAGTTTCCGAAGCGGTTTCAAGCAGTTCAAGCGTAAAATTGTTCAATCGAAGCTATTTCGGAGTGATTTTGAGCCGGATTCTTACCATTAAAGCCATTAAAAAGCTCAATCCAGTTCCAGATGGAGAAATCTCAAAGTTCATCTCAAGAGAATCAAGGTTTTTATCTCTCGTTTTAAATTTACTGAAACCCTAGGTTTTTCGTTTGTTATTTGTGTTTGCCGAGTGCATATATACTAAATGTTTGATCGATTGTGTGTATTTTAGTGTTTATTTGAGTTGTTTGAAGTTGATATTGCCGATTTTGGTGTTTTGTGCTTTGTGAATAAAAAAATGCATGAATCGTCACTTTCTTTTACTCGATTTTTGGTCCTACCACTTGAATAAAATATAAATTGTGTGTGCATGTGTGTATTTGTTGTTTTTATCCAGTTTTTCGATGTTGAGTTTTGCAATAGGTGATTGGGGCTTTGTTAGTTGCATGAAATGATTTGGTATACGTGCGTGGGAAAGTGTTAGTGATCTTGTGTTGAATTTTGTTCATTCATTTTTGCATATTTGTTCATTAAAACTGGCATAGCATTTGTTCATCAGAAATTGGCATTTGTTCATCAGAAACTTGCATTTGTTCACCAGACACTTGCATTTGTTCACTAGAAACTAGCATTTGTTCATCAATAAAATCAAACATTGTGGTGGATATATGCGTGAATGTGTGATTTGTATTTCTTTTGTTTATTTAGGGAATAAACATTCAGGATCTATTAAACAACGTTCTGCAAATAATAAACAAGTAAAACATCTTAAAGAGATGGGGTTTGAGTACCTCATACAGTGGAATGTGATTGATATACCTAGTAAGCTGTGCTACCATGTCGCTAGCTGTTTCGACCCTACATCATGCACATTGAAGATTGGTGGTGGACCAGGTGTTATTCTAACACCTGAACTTGTGCAATTTTACCTTGGTCTACCTCGTGGTCCAAGGACAATTTTTGTCCCGAAGACTATCAAGCATTCAGATATGTATAATAGATTTAGAGAACAGTTTTTGTTGGCTGAAATTTATGAGGTGACAGGGAAGAATAAACTGATGGATTTTGAGAAGGTCAAAATAGGGAATTTGAGTACAGTGATCAAGGAGGCTAAGAACGGTGGTGCTTGGTTTAGGAGGAACTTTATTATATTGTTCTACACCCTATGTATAGAGAGCATTCAAATGGTGGTGTAAACTTAAAGTTCTTGGATCATTTGGTAGACTTGAACAAGATCAGTGAGTATGATTGGTGTGCTCATCTTGTTGACAAGTTGGTTGAGAATGCTAATTTATGGAGGAAAACAAATAATGAGTTTTTCAGAGGACCTATTATATTGTTGCTGGTATGATTTCTAATTTGTTCATTACTACCATCAATTCGTTCATTGGTTTATGCATATTTGTTCATTAGTAAGATGAATTTGTTCATTTGTATATACATATTTGTTCATTAACATATTAGTATTTGTTCATGACAGATTGTCTATTGCGATTGTATGCTCATCTACAATCGTCCTGAAACTCCAAGATCCTTCCCAGTGATCAAGCATTTTAATCATGATTACTTTGTTGAGAGAGAGAGTTTCGAGATTTCGAAGGAAGGTTTTGGAAAAGGGTATTTTAGAGGTTTGCCTGAGTTTGTTTACCCTGGTGGTGATGCTGACAAGAATGAAGGGAAAGCCCCTGCTTCTGATCATTTTAAAGAAGGAATTGATCTTGGCGATGGCGGTGACGTATGTTTATTTGATTTTATTGCAAAATATTTTTTATTTTTGCATGTTTTTGTCTTTATTTTTTGCATGATGGTGGTGATGTATGTTTATTTGTTCATAAGAAACTAGCATTTTGTTCATCACAAACTAGCATTTGTTCATCAAAAACTAGCATTTGTTCATCACAAACTAGAATTTGTTCATAGTATGTTGTGTCTTTTTTTTATCTTTTTACTTATATAGATTACTTCTTGTGCAGTCATTTCTGAAAGAACATCTTGAGATGTCAATGGAGCTTGCATCAGTTTTGAAGAGATATCTTGATCATGTGCAAAGAGCTCCAACTGAAATTGCCAGCCACAGACTTTTTACCAAGATCAATGAAGCTTTTGAGAAGCTATTGGGGTTGAAGGGTGTTTCATCATCATCCCAATCTGGCACCCAAGAAGATTCTGAATCGCCAAGCCAAAATTCATTCTAGGAGGAAGCTACAAAGGTTTTGGATGAAATTGAGGCCGCAATGAAGGCAAATAAGCGCTTTGAATTACCTTCTTTTAACCTGGGTGTGTCTCCATTGAGGGATGATTAGGCTGGTGTTGCAGATATCGGTAGGGAAAGTGTTATTATGCAAGAAGATGAGTTCTGGAAGGTTGATGCGACAAGGAAGAAGGAACTAAAGATTTCTTTTGTTTGCAAGGGATTAATTGATGAACAAATTAGAAAAAAGGCTTAGGAGGAGGAAGCTTCAAGGAAAAAGACTGAGGAAGACAGGAGAAGGATTGAAGAAGAAGAGAAGTTCAAAAGGGATGAAGAGGACAAGAGAATAAGAGAAGAAGAAGAAAAGAGGAAGCAGGAAGAGGAAGAGTTGGAAGCCATAAGGAGGGAGGATGCATTAATACAAGAGGAGGAGAAGAGAAAGAAAGAGTAGGAAGAGAAGAGGAAAATGGAAGAGGAAGAGAAGAAGAAGCGGGAAGAGGAGGCAGAGAAAAAGAGAAAAGCAACTGAGGAGGAAGAGAAGAGACAAAGAGAAGAAAAAGCGGGAAGAGGAGGAAGAGAAAAGGAGACAACTAGCTGAGGAAGAGAAGAGGCATGTAGAAGAAGTTAAGAGGTTGGAAGATGAGGAAGAGAAGAAGAGGAACATTGAAGAGGAAGAGAAAAAGAGAGAAGCAAAGGAGAAAGAGAAAAAGAGGATTGAGGAGGTTGAACAACATAGAATGTAAGAGGAGGTGAAGAGGAGGCAAGAGGAAAGGAAGAAGAGGAAGAGAAGAGGAAGAAGGAATATGCTGAGGCGAAAAAGAAGATTGATGAAGAGAAGAGAAAGGAAGAGGAGAAAAAGAAGAAGAAACAAGAAAGGGATGCAGAATTGATGTGAATTGGAATGGAGCTGAAGAAGAAACAAGAGGAGTTAAATAAGATGAAGGAGGATGACGCAAAGAAGAAACTTGAAGAGGAGCTGAACAGGATTCAGGATGAGGTTTGTTCATTGATTTTACTTATTTGTTCATTGATTTTTGCTTATTTGTTCATAAGTTATAGGACATTTGTTCATTGATTTTCTATGTAGTTTGTTCGTGAATAATATGTGTTTTTACATTTGTAGATCAAGAATGAGGCGCATGAGGTTGGTTCTAGTTCAATTGACACTCCCGTTGGTGTTAAACTTACTGATGAGGATGTACTTGATAAAAGAATATCTAAGCCTTCTGATTATGTGAACTCACCTTACATGGGAAGGAGTGTTGTTTTGACAGAAAAAGTATCTCCTGCGGCCAAGAAATTGTTCGATTGGCTGATTGAAGATATTCCTGATCAAAGAGGGTAACAATGCGTAGAATAGTATTTTTCCTTTACATATTGCTCTTTTTATATCTTGAAGTTGATTTTATTATTAAAATTGATCATTTTATGTTTTATGTTTCTGATTTGTGTAGTATTGATATATTTAAGATGATGCATGTTTCCGCCGTGAAAAAGGATTTTGTTTCAATGGCGGTAAATTCTGAAGTGGAAACAAATATAATCGGGCTTTGGAGCTGTTATCTCAATATACAAGAGCAGTGGAAAAGCGACTCAAAACCCTTGAGGTTTTTTTATGTCTCTTGAGGATTTGGTAAGAAAAGGGTTTTTTATATTCACATTGTCTTATTTCATGACTTTTTGATATTCTCAATCTAACTTATATATATATATATATATATTTTTCAGTTATTTCCACTGAAAAAGGATTTTAGTGATGAGGATTCGAAAGTGTTTTTCATTAATGTCGTTCATGAAACTCTTGAAAAATTCAAGTGGATTAATGTGCACAAGATTGGCCTGATATGCATTTTTGTTCATTGATATAACATTTTTGTTCATTGATATTCTTTTATTTGTTCATCAGTACTACATAATTTGTTCAGAGGTATTAGCTATTTGTTCATTAGAAAGATTGACTCTTCACTATGTTGTTTTTAATCAATATTAGGGTTTTTCATGCTTGTTTTCCTCTGCATTTTTACAATTTGTGTTTCCTATCTGTACCTCATCACATTACTATTGTATTGCGTTGAATGTGAGAGTGCCACGTTTCCACATAATTGATATCTCAATGACGGATGTGCCCTTTGAAGCAAAGTATGAGCACGTACCTGCTAAATTGGTGAGTTTTATTTTGTTTTTGTAATAGTTTGTTTTTCATCATTGACACGTGTGTTTAATATTGAATGAGTTGTGTTATTTCTTGTTGTTATTTTTTTAGAGAATGCTCTTTGTCGAGCTTATGAAGACGCTCAAGATGGATACGAGAGCTACTTTGTTCAAGGATGTGGATAGGGTTCCATATGAACGTCTTGAGATGAAATGGAGAGAAAACAGAAACAAGACTAATTGTGGAATTTTTATGATGCGGCACATGGAAACGTACTTCGGCAGCGGCTTGTCTGGTTGGGCATGTGGACTCAATAAACACGATCATCATCAACTTGATGAATTGAGGATAAGGTAATGTAATGAGTTGTTGTTGAGTCCATTGAATGAACACAAGACAACAGCTAAAAAGCTTGATCAAGAATTTGTCCTGTGTAAACCGACAGTCACATCTCTTGCTCCTCTTACAAGGAAGTCAAAGAATAAGAAGTGATGTACAATGATATGTGTTGGTTGGAAAATAGTTTGGAATGGGTTTGTTTTTGTGTATGGTTTGTTTAGAATACAATTTATCGTGGTGTATGGCTTGAATGCTGCAGACATTTGGTTTTTCTTTTTGTATAGTGTGGTATATTGCTTTTGAATGGAGTTTTTGTGGATGATGGTTATTGAATATGTTTTTCGTGTTAGTGTGACATTTGATTCAGAAAACATGATTTATCGTAATTTGTTCATCAACACCTTAGATTTGTTCATCGATACCTTAAATTTGTTCATCAATACCTTATATTTGTTCATTCATAACTTAGATTTGTTCATCAACACCTTTGATTTGTTCATCGATACCTTAGATTTGTTCATCCATACCTTAGGTTTTGTTCATCATTAATGTATGATTTGTTCAGGGAAAATATCTACATGTACATGGAAATATATTTATTGTAGAATGAAAGGGTTTTGTTCATTAGATAGTAATTTTGTTCATTACTAACTGCTAATTGTTCATCGAAACCAGAAATTTGTTCATTGATAATGCAACAATTATGAATACTATGTATTTCATCCTAATGCAACAATTATGTATCAGAAATCAAAGATTAATGAGAGAACTAATTGGGAACATTGGTGCATGTCCTGCTGTTGTGTCCAAGCTTCTTGTATTTTGCACAAGCCCTTTGCTCTTTTCTTGCTTTCTTCATTGCTTTCTCTTTACCTCCCATAATACGTCCTTCTTTCTTCCTGCCTTTTGTCACTGCTCGTTCAGGAGGGTGTACCTCAATAACACTCGGTCTGTTCCCCAAGAATGTTTGAATTGAACTCTGCCTTGTTGATGTAGATGATTCCCCTCCCAATAAGCTCAGATCGGTTTCCTTTTTTTCCTTCAAGAAACATATCAGCTCTTTGAGGTGTTCTGTGTTGTCCCTTATGGCAGTAATGCAAGAATGTACCTCGCCCAATAAATCAGCAATCAACAACTTCTTCTCATTCATCACATCACATTGGTCAATTGTTGAACCTTCTATCTCAAAACTAGGAGTCGGATTTGATATCTTTGTCCAACTATTCTTGATGTATTTAGTTGGCACCTTCCTCAAGCTAATGTTTTTGAATACGAAAAACATATGGCAGCATGAAATCCCAATATTGATGAACTTATTGCATGAGCAAATGAACTCTATGTTTTGTAGCTCATGTTTCACAACATGTACCTTCCCAAACTGCCCGTTGATGTAATACTCGTGGATATTGTCTTCCTTGACCAAATTGCTTAGACCACATTCAAATACAGAAGCAACAATTTCTGTCTGGACGTCATAGAAGACGTTTATGGTGTAAACAGATGCACAATGTTTCTCTAAATCCAATGGTGTCATTAGAGTGGGGGAGCTTGTTGAAGATTCAAAGTCTAATCTCTGCTGATTGTGCCTTTGTGAATCAATTGCACTCTCAAACTGCATCATGAAAATAACTAGCGAAGATGTGGATCCAATGAAATGCAAGAAAAAGAAGTTCTGGCTCCAAACAAGCTTGTTGAACTTGCTTCTGAATTGATCATTGTTATACACATCATTTGTAACCTTTGATGGTACCTTGAACATGATATGCCACATGCAGAAACGATGCACAACCTTGTCAAAAACTTTTTCAATTGCAACTCTTACTGCAGGATCTTGATCAGTGAGAATGACAAATGGTTCATGCCCCCTCATTGCATCTTTGAAGTTTTGGAATAGCCAGACATAAGATTCGATATATTCTTTTAGAAGCAACCCAAAGGCAAAAGTAATGTTCTTCTTGTTGTTGTCAACCCCTGTGAATGGTACAAACACCATTTCATAGCTGAAGGCAAATAATTAAATTTGTTCATCAATATATGTGATTTGTTCATCAATATATGTGATTTGTTCATCAATATATACGATTTGTTCATCAATAGAATTAATTTGTTCATTGTAAATTCCTGAAGGCAAGTATTAATTTTGTTCATCAATGCATACGATTAGTTCATTAAAAGAATCAATTTGTTCATCAAAATTAAACCTTTTTTCATACCTATTTGATTTGTATGTTGCATCAGCCGAGACAACATCTCCAAAATATGAGAAGTTCTTCCTTGCAATAGGATCAGACTAGAATAATTTGGTTCATTGACGTTGTCCATCAACATCATATTCAAAGAAAAATGCGTCACATCTTTCTTTTTTCTTGAACAAGTTGTCAATAACCATTTGAGCATCACACCCAATCATGAAGGAGTTCAGATCTTTTTTAAAATTCTTGAAATCAATTATAGTTGTACCAATTTTTGCATATGAACAAACAAACTCCTTGTATACCTTGTATGACTTGCTTGTACCAATGTTTGCTCGGATGCAATTCATGATGAAATCTTCATGGAAGGAGGTCAGTTTCCTATTGCTCTTTGCAAAGTGTTCTTAACAATATATCTGTTTCTTGCAGAAAGTCTCATAGCCATTTTAGCAATGCAACCACATCTTTTGGTTACTCTTTTTCGCTTTTTCACTTTTCCTTGTTGTCCTTCTTCTTCATGATTCTCTTCATCATCTTCTTCATCATTTTCGTCATCTTCTTTTTCTTCTTCTTTACTAGATGCAGTATCTAGAGGTTTTCCATTTGAGTCATTGTTCTGTTGTTTTGTTTTTTTAAATCCTGCCCGGTTACACAACATGTATTTCCAAACTGTAGTGTTAGTTCCATCTGAAGACTTTGTAATGGTGCCAGCACGTGGCTTGGAAACCACATGCATCTGCGTATGCCTTATAGAAATTTACTCCTTGTTCCCAGGTTCTAAACACCATCCCCTCTTTAGGTCTTAAGTTGTCATCACAAAATGGTATGTAGTAATGTGTGTTGCCAGTCGAGATCACGATCTTTAATTCCTTTTTACCTTCTATTTTTCCTTCATTATAGGGAAAAGAAACATGTAAATACGCATCAGTATCCACTACACGTACAATTTGTTATTTTTCATTTTTTCAACAATAGGTAATACCAATGAACAAATGTGTATTACCTATGCATTTGCATGATATCTATGAACAAATGTGCGATACCTATGAACAAATATTTGATGAACAAATGTGCAATATGTATGAACAAATGCGTGATATCTATGAACAAATGTGCGTTACCTATGAACAAATTTGGAATATTACACATTTGTTCATAATAATGGTTGTCTTCCCAAATAAATCATAGCAATGTCCATCAAAACCATAAAATGGAGTTTCCTATTGCTAATGCGTAAACATAAACAAATTTTGACGATATATGCGATGAAAACTTTCAAAATCGAGTTGTATTAGCTTTAATCAGGGAAAAAATCGATTATTACCTGGTTCCATTAATCGTAATCAGTTAGATCTTCGTTGTACCTTTGAGGAAATCGTAAATCTGAACAGAGCTCATTCGAAAATGATACGTGATTGCCTCAGAATCCTCCTTAGAAATCTCGTATATGACCCACACGATCCCGATCTTGCCTTGTAATTGATAATCCAACCTAAATAAGCTTTCAAAGTTAGAAACTTGTTGATCAAGCAAACGAAACTGAAACGAATTTGAATGAATGGAACGAATCTGATTCTAGATAAGTCAACTCAATAGTTCAATCGGATTGGCTCTAACGCTAAACCCGATTGATTAACTAAGTTTGATCTTTAATAATCAACTTAGAACAATCAAATTGATCACACCACAATTCAGATTTGAATACGAAAGAGAGAAGTCGGAATTGGTGTTGGACGAATGATGATGATGAGATCTCGCAATTGCAAACACACATGAGTATTTTTTGTGGCCCAAGAGATAGATTAAACCAATTTGGGTTTGGCCTCCATTCGTCTTCAACGAATCATTCGCTTGGATCCTCCCTTGATTTGTATCAGAAAAGGTATAGTTTTCTCTTTGAAAAGAGAAAATCTAGTTAAATCGAAGCTTTAAATAATGAATGTGCACTCATATAGCAAGATTAGAGTAGAAAATTAGAACATATATACCAAATCGTAAATCTTTGTGTTTCAATCCAGTTTAGAAGCTTTATTTTTGCAGAGAAAAAAAAGAGATTTTTGGTTTTGATTTGGAAAGAGGATAAAAAATTGCCTTTTTTGGGGGGTTTGCTTGGGCGACAAGTACCTTCTGGTACCGCTTGACGTACACGCGCACTCTTTTTTTTCTGAATTATTTCGATGCGCTTCGCGTGTCCAAATAATTCAAGCTAGATCGACGACGGAGATCTGTTCTCTTTTTGCACCCAAGCGCCCGTTCACACGTGAACCACCCTCATTTTACAATATATTAACACTACTATCTCTTAAATATTAGTTAGTACTAAAAATATCGCAAAATAGGTGACATGTTATGATTTATTGAGAAAGAGAGGAAGGATAAGAGAAGAGAAAGAGCGTAGAAGAGAAATAGTCTTATTTAATCTCTTTCCTCTGTTCTTCTCTCAGTGCCACTAGGATTTTTTCTCTAGATCAAGCTCGCAAGAGAGCTTTAACAAGCTTGTATATGGCAAGTCTAGGGTAGCTTCTAGAGAAGAGAAAAACGCGTCGTTCCATTTTGGAGTGGAAGCTGACTTACCAAATTGGGCTTCTCCGACACTATTTAGCTGACACTGGTTTAGGCCCAAAGACATAGCGGATCACAAAACGCCAGATCAAGCCATCCTTATCAGTTCAATCCGGTTTGGTTTGGCTTGAACCGGGGTTGATCAATCCTCATTTATTGACCTAGTCCTGAGCCTATTATTCCTGGCCGGTTGATCGAACCTGGTTCACATAGAAGGATTAATTGTTAGAATTCAACAGTCATAGAAGGATTAAAGTTGCAACAAGTTTTTTGGCGCGATGCGTGACTCAATAACCCTAAAGTGGCGGTATCTGTTTGTTTGATGTATGAATGATTTGTAACATATATATATATAGTCTCTATTTATTACTCATTGATTAATGACTGTTGACAGTACCCTGCGTGCTTCCTCCTTTTTAAGTTTTAACGTGGTGTGCTTGTCTCATTCATGTTTCAACTTAATTCAAGGCCCCACTTTTGTCTCCTCCTTTTGTAGTCCGAGTAGATTCAATGGGTAAATCGTTCTCTCGCAATAGTCCCTATAAAAGTTTCGTGGATTCACTTTACTATAAATGGTCAAATCTCCCATTATCGCTCCCCTTTTTCACCTCCGGACCACTCTAGCTAGCTAGCTAGCTTTCTTATTCTTATATGAATATGAATACCCTTGTTCAATAATCCTTAATTTCTCTAGCTCTCTTCTCAACTCCTCGATCATCACTCGTTTCATTTCTCTCCATCCAAACGCATCCTAGTTAACTAAGCTAGCTCTCAATCGTACCAAATCATATATTTCTACACGCATCGATCTTATATATATATCCAGTTTATATATTTTCTCGAATGCATACTATATATATGGCAACCAAATCAACTACATTGATGTTGGTCTTGATGCTCGTTACAGCAGTGGTCGGCGGAGAAATAGCATCTGGCGCCATCGTTAACGACGTTCTTCTTACAGGAGGTTCTACCATCAAAGATAACGGTGAAAGCTACACCACAAAGGGCTTGGCTTTCGGTCTCTCAGTATAAACGATGACCATGAAGTGTGTGAGCGGGTAAAACAAACATAATTACTATAGTTATTTTCGCTATAAAGGTATTTATTAAAATTACTGCGCAGTTATTTTCGTTATTTTCTATATAAAATTATATGGCGGTTATGCAACTTAATGGGAGATTTTATCTTTCCTTAAAGATAAAATTAAAGTTGGAGAAAGGGTGGAATATTCCTTACTTGGGCTTTAAGGCAGTTGGCCAGCCCTAGGAAGATAATATTTTCGGCCTTAAAGATATAATTTTCGGCCCCCCTGTCTCTCCCTCTTCCATTATAAATACATGCCCTAGGCATGTAGGGAGAGACACATGTGCACATCGGCATATTCAGAAATCCTAGGCAGGCTAATATTCGCTTAGCTCGACTGTTTAGGGTTTCACCGCTCTCTTGTTGTACCTCGTCGCTCAAACGACAATTACTCTTCTGACTTAGGCATCGGAGGTGGATTAGGGGGTCCCCGCCCCCTGTGTCCATTGTTTTGCAGGTTTCTAGGTCAAGGGATGGAAGATGGAGCGGAGGAGGAGGAGTTCTTAATTGGTGTATTAAAGACGAATTGAAGACGAGATTTTGTACACCAACAATTGGCGCCGTCTGTGGGAACGAGGATTAAATCCATGAGTAATCGTTCCTAGAAGAAAAAGAATCGAGTTTTCGAAGCCTAGGGCAATCGCGACAACGGACGAACCGCGGCCGCGGAACAGCGTACCGCGACCGCGGCCACAGAACCGCGATCGCGGCCTTATGGGGCTGCGACCGCGGCCCACCGGAGTGCGCCTCCGGAAATTTGCGAACTCCGGATTTTCGACCGGAGTGCCCCTCCGGAAATATGTGACTCCGGAAATTCGTGTTTTTTGTATTTTTCTAGCCTAAGGGCGTCTCAGAAATCAACAAAAGAGATCCGCTTTGGGATTTGTTTGAACCCTAAGCAAGATCATGATCGAATCACAACCGGTGTCGATCGCAGTGCGTGCTGCGAAATCGATGACACTGGGGGCAGGGGACAACCTTGTCAGCTCCTTGTCGAATTCACCGCCTAAGGTTGGTAGTCGACCACCAACTGACGGATTAGGCTCCGAGTGCGTGCCCGGTAGCCCAAAGTTGAAAACTTGATTGTGAATCAAACATCCAACCACAATCAAAGCAACAAAAAGCAATATTGGGAAAAGAGTACTCGATCCACGCGATTATGGTGTTGGAATCGACCCCTGAAGATTAAGAAGTCGTTTTTTGGAAACCCTGGGACACCGTTGCAAAGCGAATCGCGCAAGGTACGCCCAACGGAAAGAACCGCGATCGCGGATCGGCGATCAAACCCGAGATTTTCGAAAATCGCTCGGAAAGTAAACCCTAATGGGAATTGATCAATCGGATTCCGATATTCGCTCGGAAGGTGAGACCTTGGTACCCGGAAACGACTTGAACCGTGACCTGGCCTCTCTCGCTGATACGGCTGTTCATCGCACAGACCGTTCGGGTGTCCAAGTCAAGCGACGAAATCGTCAGTCGTGATACTTCAAGAACTGAATCGACTGAATTTGATCAAGCTTGGGAAACGGCAATGAAGGGTTCAAGAGCAAAGCGAGTCGATCCAATAGATCGCATCGCCGAACCGAACCGCAACCGCAACCAGGAGGGCCGCGACCGCGGTGACTCAAACCGTGCCCGCGGTTCAGAAACCGTGACCGTGGGCTGCATATTTCGGAGCATTCTCTCTATTCGCGAGCCAAATCCTGATTTGGTTAACCCTTAGAGCAAAGCCAAACTAGTCGTGACGGGTCCGATCCCGTTAGAGGAGACAATCGCATCACCTTATTATCCGACCCGAACGGCGGGAATAGGGTGTCTACAACCGCGAGAAATGATTGAATAAGGCGAACCAATAGGAAGTTTTCTCTTCATTGGGGCAAGCTCGACAGGCTTTCAACAACCGTAAACCTAATGTGGGGTAATCGTGACTTCTCCGCATAGGACCCGTACAATGTGCTTGGAATCGAATTGGATCTTACTTGCCACAGGCTGAACGTCCTCTTAAAACGTAAAGCCGATCGTAAAAGCAAGCGAAGCGATCCTATCTAGCAATCAGAAGCCTTAACCACTAAGGGATGAAGATAGATCAGCGCTATTCAAGAGATTTGGAGAGTCTGAGCGGACTTTACCAATCCTAATAGAGCGCATCCAAAGATTTGTTCTCGCTTTTAAAGATCAACCGATCAATGGGTTCCAAGTCAATTCACAAGAGAAGTTCTCAAGAAGATGTCAAAAAACGACCAATCCACGCCATCGTGAGGTTGGAATCGATCTCTGACAACCAAGAAACAACCTTTCTTAGCCCCGAGGAAACAACGAACTCGCCAACCCTAAATCGCCAGCAAGCTCTAGCGCCACCACGATTGCGGCACCATCAGCCGCAACCGCGACCTCGGCAACCGCGATCGCGGTCCGTACCACCGCGACCGCAGCCCATGCGATAGCAATCGTCGTGTGGTTTTTTCGAAACCCGAAAACCCTAAAAGCGCTGGGGCAGAGTCCGATCTTCGCTCGGAAAGTGATCAAGACTCACAAGGTGATCAAGCGAAACTCCGATATTCACTCGGAGGATCAAACCCTAAAAAAGTTCCAAGCAAGACAACTTGCTCAAAGATGATCAAGTCTGTGACCCGACCTCACCGTCAAAACATGGTTGCTTTTCGTGCAAGCCAAGCGAGGTTCGGATCGAGCGACGGAATCAATGGTCATGGCTCTACACAGTGTGATGAAATCAATCATCTACGAGAATCAGCGATGCGCGTCGTTGAACCCAAAAGCAATCAAGATAGTGGGGCATCGACCACCATCAAGAATAAAAACGAGACTATGCTTAATACGCACTCTAGCTTCCGCTTTAAGAGAGAACCAGCGGATTCAGGACAAGCATAATCGGATCAAGCCCTGTTGCTCTCGAGCCTTGGAGAAATCGCTAGGCTAAAAGCTTTTTTTGTAGAGATCCAAGAGAAGCGCCTCATCGATGAATCGACGATCGAATGGACCAATTGACGGCTCGTTAGTGTTATCGAATTCGCCGATAACCGCCGCGATCCCGAGCCGGTAAAATGATGGTGAAAGGATCGAAGAAGTATACAAGCCAAGTACGAGGGAAAATTACCGCAATCGCAGAACCTTGCGAACGACGAAGACCGCGATCGCGGCCAGCGAGGCCGCGACCGCGGCCAGCCTCCAGAAGTGTTCGCGCCTCATTTTTCGAGTATCGTGCCCGCGGGTCCCTGAATGGCGACCGCGGTTCGCCCCCGTGAGCTTCAAATTGAAGATCTATCCTTGAAATCGTATGAGGCGTGTCGGAATCAAGGACTCGAACATAAGTGCTGGGACATTGTGAAACCGGAAAGTCAACAATGGACGAATATGATAGAAGAGTCCGAGTTAGTAAAGATTGGGCAATGATCAAGCGATAAAAAACAAGTTCGTTGAAGCATTGGCAACGTTAGCCACTCGTGCAAGAATCACTTAAGACCTCGATGTGTGTTGAGGCAACGGGATGTCGCCGGGGCATGGGAAGTTCTCTTAAGGGCTCATAGGTTTTGGCAATCGCCGGAGAAGACACTAAATTGTCGTTCTTCTTCCGGGCCAAACTTGAGAAGCGTACCCCCAAGCAGGGTTGAGCCTACAATTGAAACAAGATCGATAAACGCCTACATGAGATGTATGCCGAGGATTGCATTTCTACTCTCCGATCTCGTTAGCAAAGATATTAGTGGCCTTTTGTGTTAAAAGTGCCTCGAGAAAACCAATAAAATAATTACCGCACCCTTTCCGACCACCTCGTCATCACCGAGGATTATCGGGACATTTGTCATTACACGAAATGCATCCTACCAATGGGCGACCGTAGCGTAATGTGTGGAGGCCTATACGTCAAAAGGTCATGGAAAAACACACACATATGGCGTAATTCGGTCCGAATTGGAAAGGGTAATATTAAATGACTACAGCGCAGAGTCGGAGAGCATATGAGTGAGGAAAGTCTCGACGGGGGAGATGTCCCCCGGACTTGTAAATCTCGCTCGTTCGAAGAGGTTTTCCCTTAAAAAGGAAAACCGTAGACGCTAGATCGTCGAAGACTACCGCGAAATAAGTCGACAGCGGCCGCGGCTCGTAAACCGCGAGCGTCGGTTCGCCGGTAGTCGCTTCTCGCGTGGATGTTGAGCTTAGGCCGGTATCGCTAGGATGAACGACTTTATATATTTTCTTTTTGTTTTCTTAAAATTAGAAGGCTTGGCCAAGCACTTTTTTCAACATAAACGTTCTATTCTCCCCAGTCTGATTTTGTTCGTTCTAGAGATTCCATCTTAAACCTCGGCAGAAGATACGACTCGAAAAGATAGCACTCGCCCCATGATAATCGCTCATGGATGTACGAATATACGAATATACGAATATACGAATATACGAATATACGAATATACGAATATACGAATATACGAATATACGAATATACGAAAGCGCTAGGGGACCAATCGACCAATCTGCATGGCCACTTCGATTAGAAACTCTCTGTACCCTACGTCGCCAAACACGAGGAGACGTGTAAGGCGATGTAGGTGGGGCAATTGTGAGCGGGTAAAACAAACATAATTACCATATTTATTTTCGCTATAAAGGTATTTATTAAAATTACTGCGCAGTTATTTTCGTTATTTTCTATATAAAATTATATGGCGGTTATGCAACTTAATGGGAGATTTTATCTTTCATTAAAGATAGAATTAAAGTTGGAGAAAGGGTGGAATATTCCTTACTTGGGCTTTAAGGCAGTTGGCCAGCCCTAGGAAGATAATATTTTCGGCCTTAAAGATATAATTTTCGGCCCCCCTGTCTCTCCCTCTTCCATTATAAATACATGCTCTAGGCATGTAGGGAGAGACACATGTGCACATCGGCATATTCAGAAATCCTAGGCAGGCTAATATTCGCTTAGCTCGACTGTTTAGGGTTTCACCGCTCTCTTGTTGTACCTCGTCGCTCAAACGACAATTGCTCTTCTGACTTAGGCATCGGAGGTGATTAGGGGGTCCCCGCCCCCTGTGTCCATTGTTTTGCAGGTTTTTAGGTCAAGGGATGAAAGATGGAGAGGAAGAGGAGGATTTCTTAATTGGTGTATTAAAGACGAATTGAAGACGAGATTTTATACACCAACAAAGTGCCCAGCGGCCCAAACCCCATTTCCAATTGACAGCTTAATTACCTTACATTATAGTCTTAATTTTTGTAGCGACGGTTAGTACGTACGTGCTATGTAAATTATATATGAATCTTCGATCATGCTAATTAGTAAACTAAGAGACTCATGCAGGTATGATTAATTGGTATGTGTTCGAATGTTCGATCAGTTAATAGTATATATTAGAAGGCAAGATATCCAGCGCTGCCTAGCTTAATTATCGTCCTTTGCTTTTCTACCAAAAATATTATCGTCCTTGCTTAATTAATAATCTTCTTGTTTCTCTTTAATTAGCAGGTACTCTATTCATTAATGTGTATAATTATTATATGCATCTCATCTGAGAAGGAGATCGATCACACAGATTCGAAAGAAACATTAAAAATCACCGTCACTTTTAGGAAATTAGAGGCTAAATTAAATTTATTAATCTTGGCCTAAAGTAAACTCTACACCCAAAAGTGAAAAGGGGTTCAAACTACTGTTACTATTGGATTTATACAGTTCCTGTATAATTTGACAGGAAAGTGAAAAACAAGTCCCTTTTAAACGCTGCTGCTGAGTAGTTGACTATCGAAAACCTTTATTTGTAGATTTGAATCCATCTTTATTTGTATGAGCGGCTAAAATTTTAATTATTTTTATTTAAGTTATTTTTATTTATTTTATTATCTTTTCCTTTAAATAAGGTTTTATTATGGTAAGATTTTATATTCTTAAATTTGGTAATTAAATCGCTATAATGGAATATTTTATCCTAGTCAAAATTAAAGATGGAATTTCCGCGTGGATTGGGAAGCAAGATGCCGCTTGCTTAGATGACAAGGTATTTCGGCCGACCCTGTGAGAGGATTTTCGGCCCCCTACTCCCTTTCTTCCATTATAAATACATGTATTGACTATGTATGGTAAGCATATTCAATACTCGCTGAACTCACTCGCAAGTCTTACCTTTTATCTCGCAAGATGATCACGCAAAATCCGATCTTCTCTGAATGGATCTAGCCCTATCGTGCACCGTGCAAAGCACCTTGCTTGAAGACGATATGAGACATGACCTGGCACCACCTGCGAGCGTGGCCGCACTTCCCGGTAGCCGGTGGGGTCCGAGTCGAGCGACGACATCGAGGATCGTAATACCGAGAGGTCCGACCCCAGACGAGTTCAATTGTGTATGGGATTCAGCGATGTGCATCATCGGGTCCGACCTCGATCAAAGCCTACTAGGACAAAATCGATCACATGAGATAGGGCACAAAACCGCAGTCGCAAGTCACAGCCACGACCACGCCCTAACGCGAAATCTCACTTTAAGATTTGAGCCAGCCTTAACCCGAGAGCGGCATCCCAACTCAGCCAACACGCAACATGTACATTGCCAATCAAGCCACGCTAGGACCGTCCCGTGCATGGTGGTACTCGTGCATCCAGAGCGTCGGGGCCAAACAACGGTAATGGGACATCTACCATCGTTGAGAATGAAGATGAGGTTGGACACATACATTCCTTGGCCTCCGCTTTGTGAGAGAACAAGCGGATTCAGATTAACACCAAGGGTTCTGAATTTGGTACATTTGTTTCTAAGAGAATTCAAGTCAATATGGAGATTTTTTAATGTCTGTTGAATGTATTATTGATCGGTACCCACCAAGGGTTTGAGGGTGAAGCCCCTAACAACACCAGGGGTTCCAAGGAGCGAAGCCACCTAGCAGGGAGTTTTAGGGGTAGCACCCCACAACGGTCTCTATAGGCAATAGTCTCTCTGTCTACTATGGAGGCAAAGTACCTAGTGTTGACAGAAGTTGCTAAGAAGGAAATATGGCTAAAGAGACTGGTTAATAATAGGCCTACATTAGGATCAGGCTTTAGTGTATTGTGACATCTTCAAACCCAATATGCTTAACCAACAATCAATTCCATCTTCAAAAGATGAAGCACATTGATGTCAAGCATCATTTTTCGAGGAATGAAAAGGGAATCAAGGTAAAGAAGTTACACATGAATAATAATCTTGTTGATATGTTCACCAGCCAGTTCTAGAGAATACGTTCCAACTTTGTTTGAACTTCCTTAATATCACCATTTGTTAATTGTATTTTGGGACAAAACAAAGTCCTCCTCTGGGGACAAGTCTACGGAAGAGAAACTTCTTGTACATCTAGTGCATTTGTTTCAATGATAATTCAAATCAAAGTGGAGATTTGTTAATGTACCTTGAATTTGTCGTTAACCGGTACTTGTCAAGGGTTGAGGTATGTGGACTCCGACAATACTATGGGTTCTTGGACGCTCCGTCACATGGCAGAGGGTTCGGGGGCAGTGCCCCACAATTGTGGTCTCTACAACCCACAATCACTGTCTACTACGAAGGTAGAGTACCATACGTTGATAAAAACTACTAAGGAAGCAATATGGCTAAAGGGATCGGTTAATGATCTAGGCCTACATCAGGATCAAGCTTTAGTGTATTATGACAACTTGAGTGCAACACACTTAACCAAGGATCAAGTCCATCATGAGATGACGAAGCACATTGATGTCTAGTATCATATTTTAAGTAATGGAAAGAGAATCAAGGTGAAGAAGGTAGGCACGACTAATAATCTTGTTGACATGTTCATCAATCTAGTTTAAGAGAGCAAGTTCCAACATTGTTTAGACTTGCTTAATATCACAAGCTATTAATTTATCCTTTGTGGCAAATTCAAGTCCTCCTTTAGGGACAAGTCTAAGGTAGATAAACTTCTGGTACATCAGGCACTATCATGGTGTGTCTGGTACATTTGGCAATGTCTTGGTGTGTCTAGTACATCTGTTTCTAGGATAATTCAAGTCAAGATGGAGATTTGTTAATATGCCTTGAATTCTTTTATTTACCGTTACTCGCCAAGGGTTCGGGCATAGAGCCCCCGACATTACCAAGTGTTCTATGGGGCTCCCTAATAGGGGGTTCGGGGGACATCACCCCACGATGGTGGCCTCACTTTTGATGACAATGAGTTTTGGATTTTTTCTTTTCTAAAGGTGAAATGTAGTTCAAAATGTTGAATACTTTGATTTGAAATCTTAAGTACGTGTCGTATCTTGAGTTGTAACTTAAAACCATATAGCGCTAATTGTAACTTCAAGTCTTGATCCATGTTCACAATGATAAAAGTTTAGTGCTATAAATGAATTTAATTGACTACTAGCTAGCATGCCTATTGGGCATAATTCAAGGGCCCTTGCTAATTTGTAAGTACCAATTGGGCATCAATTCATATAAGATGGGGGTATGGATCAAAATGATTTTGTGTACTTACAATATCATGTTCTTTGGTTATAGTTGAGAAATTAGAATTGCCATACCTATAATATGATATTAGCTTCCTTTTTTTGTAATTTTTTTCAATGAATAATTAAAATTCTTTCAGTAGTTCGTACAATAATATGATATTTCGGAATGGAACACATGTATTGACTAGTTCATTTACTACACCAAAAACATAATTTGTCATGCATATGTAAGCCCAACACATAAACCCAGTAGGGTTCCGTCCTAAAACCAATTAGCAATATGAGGAGTTACCCAAGGATATTCATACTGGCTTATTTCACTTTAGATTTTAGATGTGGGATAGATTATTCTCAACACGCCCCCGCAAGTGCAACTGGCCTGACCCAGTTAACAATTGGACAGACGAGTCTAGCATCTCATTCTCTTTAATAGCCAACTCAAACCCTGGATGGGGGCATCTCATTCTCTTTTTAGCCGAAAGCACCCATGAATAGGAGGAAACATCTCATTCTTTTTTTAGCCAAAAGCACCCATGCACAGGAGGAAACAACTAGACCTGTACAAGTCCGAGCCGGCCCGCTAAAAACACGGGCTTGGACATGGAAATTAGCCCGAAAGGCCCGGCCCGGCCCGTAAAATATGGGACCGGGCTTGGACAACGAAAAAAGCCCGTCGGCCCGGCCCGGCCCGGCCCGTATATATTATATATATTTTATTAATATATTATATCATTAATTTATATAATTTATTAATATATTATATTATTAATTTATATATAATTTATATTTTATAATAAAATTAATATCATTTATAATTTATAATAATATTAATATATTACAAATACAATTTATTATGCGGGCCGGGCGGGCCCGTGGACGACCTGGCCTGTGTATGTGGGCGGGCTTGGACAAGCCCGGCCCGAGCCCGCCCATGTACAGGTCTAGAAACGACCCTGGATCCGGATCGATCGAGAGAAGCCGTTAGGCAGAGATGGATCAGGGGTCATGCGAATGTAAGCCCAGCACACAAGCCCAGTAGGATTCCATCCTAAAATCAATTGGCAATAGGAGGAGTAACACAAGGATATTTATACTGACTTATTTCAGTTTAGATTTTAGACGTGGGATAGACTATTCTCAACATTCCATAAGCACTTTTTTTAGTAAGGAAAGAGATTGTGGGTCTTTTCATCTTGTCATGGGCCACCCTAGCGCATCCCAACAATTAAGACCTTATAGGTCTAGATTAGCTACAATTTTGGGTTGAAGTCAAGGATAAAGCATGTTTTGGTATTTGGTCTGCTATCTTATTGACTTCCCTGAACATATGGGAGAAATGTCAACTCTAATGTTTGTGGAGCATTAATAGGATATCAGTGAACATGATCTTAATCTTTCATGGGCAACTCCAAAAGCCTACAATAGAGTTGACAATGCTGAGATTGTTGCTTTCAATCTCAAGTTAATAAAAAAGCATTGTGAATTGCCTCTTGATTACCTTTCTTGAAAGCAAGAGCTTCTGCCATCAACACCGACTATTTATACGTCCTCCCATCATCTAGTGCACTAGTCCTGGCATTGTGGGCTTGGATGAAGAAACCAAAAGTTGTGTTTCCTTAGCAGTTCCTTGCTGCGTCTGAGTCGAGTTTATGATATTTGGGTCGAGATTGGTGACATTTGGTTTCTCTTCTTTTTATTTCTTATTTACGGAATATAGGGTAGGTTATCATCATTCTTTTTTACTACATCCCAATTCCCAATTTATTTCAAGATAAACACTTTAATGTCATTGATGTTCTTACCATATCCATTATTGAAAATCCTTTGGTACCATATGCTCCACTAGCATGTAGTTAACACTTCCATCTATCTCCATTGTGCTTATTTTATCATTGAGGCTTTTCTAAAATCTCTGTTGCTTGTTTCATTTGGGGGCAGTTCATTATGATTTGGTGTGTGGCTTTTTTGGGTTGTCCACAAACCCCACACTGAAGAGGCACTACAATATGATGCTTTTTTGGGTTAATTTTAGCTACGATATCAATAAGATAATCAAGCTTTCATATCCATTGCACTTTTTTTTTTTTTTTTTTTTCCTCTATCAATCATTTCCTTTGCACCCGTCATTTTTATTCGTGTCCCATTAGAGACGATTGGTAATTTCGTTATCTAGTAGTGGATTGCTCATTATTTGTTCGGTGATGTCATTCTATGGGTATTTTTAGAGCTCATCCAATTTCCATATTATGTCGGGATATTCTGAAAGTCAGAGACTCTTGCTCCACAATCGATGTTATATTTTTCCTGGTCCATTTCTTCAAAACCTAATTGTGGTCTCGAATTGTATCAATTTACAGAGCCAACGAATAAGACCAAAATCGAGATAGCAGAAATAGTACGTAACAATTGAAATGTGTGTATATAGATTGGATCAATGAACGATCTCAAACACCATCAGTCAATGTACATTCATACATTAACCCAGCTAGTAGTTAGGTTTGTAGTCAGGCTTGTAGTCGGGTTTGTACTCAGGTTTGTAGTTCGGTTTGCTACAAACCAGCCTCACCTCACCATCATCATCATCATCGACAACCTCTCCGAGCCTAACCATGGAGGCGGCAAACATGGACTGAAATACGTCGCCCTGGGTGGCCATGGTGTCGACAAGGTGGAGCGTCCTGGGGTCGGACTCGAGAATTTGGTCGGTGTAAAGCAAGCCCATGCCCTTGTTTAGGTTTGTGTAGTAGGCATTGTCAAAGGTGGAGTTGGTGGTGGGGTCGAGGTCGACGTATACGTTCGGAGAGCTGCACTTCCTTCTCAAGTAGTTGAGGTACCCTCGTTCGATGGAAAGGTCCGGCTTCCCCGTGCCTTTGAAGTTGAAGAGTCTCGGAATCACTGATTCGCACGAGCTTCTTCCGATTGTGTGGGCGCCTGAGAGGACAACAAGATCAAGAACATTCAAGCCCTTAGACTGGAAGAACTCAATGAGGTAAGTCATGTTCTCATGGCCACCCGGGATCTTATCGGCTTCGATAGCGTGGGACTCAAGGCCGTCTGTGCGCCCATATCGGTTAGCCCAGAACGAACCCTTGAGCAGATACGTCGCATCCCTTGCTGCCGCCGTCAGGATATCTGCGCACGACACTGTTTCCGGGCACTTCTTCTCTAACGCCGCCTTTATGTCGTCTATCACCTCGAACCCTCTTAGTGTCTTGCTAACCGGAGACTTCCTCTCACTTTGAGGCGTGTCTAGCAAAACTGACCCATCACAACCCTGCATTTGTAAGTTAACCATTACAATTCATCACTCAATTAGTTGTGCATTGATGTTAATGCATGAACCTATAAGGACCTTGTAATCACATAAAGCCCTGTTTGGATATGCTGTTTGAATCGGATTGGAATAAGGAATCGAAATGAACCAATCCTTAATTTGAAGGCTTAAGGTATAAAAGTTTAGGATTTTTAAGGTTTAAGATGGAAAATTATTATTTTTTTGAAATGAATGATATCTTCTATTTTCTATTGGAATCAACGTTGTCTATAGGCCGTGGAATGAGTCATTCCTAGTCTTTTCTAAAATTTGATCTGTCAAACAATATACTGAATCAACCATTCCTGATTCCATTCCTAATACCTAGGAAATCAAACCAAACGAGGCCTTAAGGTTCTTTTGACACTGTCTCGGAGAATTATTATGTACAAAGTCCTTGTAATCACATGTAAATAAAAATAGACTCGTTTCAAAAAAATAACCTTAATCCATCCTAGTAGTTAGGTGCATTTGCCATTTTTGGAAATTTGATCGATATAGACATAGATACACATACAAATAGACGAAAAAGTAGACAATCGACATACGTACCCTTACTGCACAGTCGTGGAAGTGCAACCTGATGAGGCTGGGCAGGATGGTTGGATCCTTTTTGTACCATTGTCTCACCGTTCGAGAAACGATGGTTTCAAACCCTTCACAACTTTCGTCATAATAATCGTAATCCAAGTCTTGCGCTCTTGGAACCGAGGCCAACAGGCATATCACGACTACGAAGAGGATTGAGCTTGAACCCATGGTTCTCCACTTAACTGAATCCTTTGTGTGGTAATTTGCTGTCTCCACGTAGTTAATTATATGCAATTGGCTTCGGGATTAAAGACTTTGAGTAATTAATTGGGTCAGATTTGGGAGAGTTTATATTGGGGTTCAGACTAATACATGAATACGGAGATGGAATGTGTTGGGTGTACGTGAGAAGCACGTCTTGGCAAACATCCAAGACATGGAAGCATGTAAGTAGAAAGGACAATTGAATGTAGAAGACACGGGCGGCATAGCTTAATTAAATAATTGTGTATTTGAAGGGGTTGACTTTAAATTAATTATAACCTTATTTTTTGGTAGAAATTAATTATAACCTTATTAAATTACGTTTGATAATATCCGATGAAAAATTTAGTTATAGTGTAATGTGCGTGCACGCTCAGCCGTTCGATCTAGCGTTTTCAATGGCTAGGATCAAGAGACATTTTTTAATGATTTTATTAACGGAGGGATATTTTCATCTTTTACTCGTCAAATTAGAATACAAGTTACAAGAGTCTTCTGCAACCTCTTGAACGTGTAGTCTTTTTCGACTTTTTCGATCGATTCTTCTCCATACGTGATGCATCTTGCTTCTTCTGATTTATTTGGCTTTTTTGGTTGATTCCGACCCCAATTTATGTTCTCTCTTCATGAATTTTGTTATAGATCGATCTCTTTTGTATGGTTTCAAGTTCACATTTGAGATTTTTTCAAATTTGGGAGCTTGGTACTTCAATTACATGCTTTTTTTATGTTTTAGATTGATTTTTTATTTTAATCAAACTTATACAGTATGTTTTGCATTGAAATCTAAAGTTTTAGATTGAAAACAAAAGTACATGGTCAATGCCCATCTAATCCCTCACCATGAGTTCGACAAAATGCCTAAAAAAACCAACTTAGAACTTAGAGCATTTCTCGCCAATTGTTCTTATTATCTCATTTAGTTTTATCTCAATTTGGTTTCATTTCATGTCTATATTTAAAAAGGTCCTAACTTTTGTCAACATATCTCACTTAGTTAATGTGCAAAATTCATGAACCAACATTGTGATTTGAGGATAATTTTATGAACTTTATTGATAATATTTATAAACCTAACTATATAAATACATAAACCAACATAATATCATTTACAAGTCATAGCACATATTATTGTGTGTTAACTTTCATCAACCTTATTTACAATTGTTATAAACCTTACGGTATAAAGACATGAATCTACACTCCAACTTTTATGAACTAAAATTCGTAAGATGAAATGTTATAAGCATATGCTTATAAAAACATCAACTAAGGGAACAAATGTCATGAACAAAAGAATTGAACTAAAATAACTAGTGTGACTTAAAAGATATGAAATGAAAAATAAACCACTAATAATTAAAAGATATGAACCATAAGAATTATTATGAACCTAGCTTGCAAAAACATGAACCGAAAGAACAACTATCATGAACCAAAAGATATGAAAGAAAATAATAACTAGCATGAACTAAATGACATGAACAATAAGATGAAATTTGATGAACCTAAGGTTATTCAAGAATGAACCAAAAGACATGAAAGAAAATAATACTAGTATGGAACAAAAAGGCATGGAACAAAATTTATGAACCATAAGAATGATTATGAACCTAGCTTACAAAAACATGAACCGAAAGAACAAATATCATGAACCAAAAGACATGAAAGAAATTAATAACTAGCATGAACTAAACAACATGAACCATAAGATGATATTTGATGAACCTAAGGTACGATTATTCAAACATGAACCAAAAGAACAATTGTTATTAACAAAAAGGCATGAAACAAAATTTATAAACCATAAGATTATTATGAACCTAGCTAACAAAAATATGAACCAAAAGAACAAGTACCATGAACCAAAAGACATGAAAGACAATAATAACTAATATGAACTAAACGACATGAACCATAAGATGAAATTTGATGAACCTAAGGTTATCAAACATGAACCAAACGAACAATTGTTATTAACAAAAAGGCATGGAACAATTATTTATGAACCATAAGAAGAAATATTATGAACCTTACCTTAAAATGACATAAACCAAAAGAATAACTGATATGAATAAAAAAGACATGACAATACCAAGAATTAGCCTATGTGGGATTTGATCCCACATCTATGTGCACATGCACATTGCTCTACCATTTTAGCTAATAGGCAACCAAGTAAGTTTCTAAATTATGCTTATAGGCTACCAAGTGTTGAAACCTGAAATAAACTAGCGCTAAGATCGAGGCACGAAATTATTGAAATGGACAAAATAGACCCTTTCTTTTATTATAATTGTGATTCAGGAGTACAACTTTCAGATTATTCAAGATCTTTCTACTACAATTCGGGATTACAACTTTCAGATTATTCGAGATCTTTTTACTAAAATTCAGGATTACAACTTCCAAATTGTTTGCGATCTTTCGATAGATGGGTGTAAGTTGCTTTTTGATGACTTGAGGTCTTTACCATTCCTAGATTATGGCGCAGTATCTACGATTGTTTCAACACGTCGATCTCTACGTGCATGATGGAGCTCGAGTTAGAGGTGTTTTTTGACCTTGTAACATTCGCGTTTTTGTGTGGTTTCGATGTGGAACGAACGATTCGTCACCATTTGATTGGTCGAGAGAGAGGCCGTCTTTGGTTGGTATAAGGGGGGTGACCTTTGATTGGTTGAGGGGGGCGGTCATGCTAACTTGAATGCACGTAGGCTCGCCGTTGCATGTGCGCGATGTTTGGTCTTGCAACCTCTCTTGCCTATGATCACGTTGTTGGGGATCTTCCCTCTTAGTTGGAAGTGCACGGTGTTTGGCTTTGCAACCTCTCTTGCCAGATCTGGAAAGGAATGTGACGTCCTAGCACTAGCGAGGGGACTTAAGGGGATTTATCTTAGTGGTTAGCGTTCTTCTCTGGGGGGGTTTTGATTGTTGCCGCATGCTTATTGATGGGGTAATTTCGTGGTTGTTAATACCTACCAAAGAATCCTAATGTAACCAATCTTAGTAGAATGGTATGTAAGGGTCGATCCCTTAGAGACTCGTGTATAAGTGTTTTACTTGAATGCCAAGTAAGGGTTTTTTTGAATGATTTTCTAAACTAAGATGTAGATTAAAACTAAGATGCAAATTAAAACTAACTATGAATGCAAAGTTGATTGTGAATATATGAGAAAAGTATGTTCAACTAGTTAAATCCATCATAGATATGCTTATTGATTATTGATTCTCAATTCAACTTTTCATAATCTATTGTGAATTATGATCCTACTAAAGATTATGACCCAAACTTCAAATCTAGTTGAAAGAACTAACAGTCTAAACAACCTTAATCATTTAACAACCTAAAACAACGTCTAGATTCAATTAAACAACAACTTTACGAGTCAAGTTATCAATAGAAACAAATAAGCACATGGAATAAAACCTATTCAAGTTATTGAGAATCAATCAAACCTCACAATAATATGCAATCTATGATTTCAATAACTAGTCAAAACACAAAGGATTTTAGCAATGCATGATTGAATTAAGAAAAACTTACAAAAAGTTAAAAGGTTGCCTCTTGAGAGAAGAAACCCTAGCCTCCAAAATATGATCCAAGTTCCCAAAGACAAGCTAAAAACAAGGTTTAAATACCCAAATGTTTCCAAAGATCAAACTATCTAAAATACATTAAACACATCGGAAATTATGTAACCAAAGCCCATCTCGAAGCCCAAAACACGCGGCCCAATGTCTCCGCCGAAAGGCAGATGGTGCGGGCATATCCGGGGTTGCGCGGCCGCGCATGTTTCTCCTCAAGCCCGCGGCACTTCTCAGTTCAGCATTCAGGTGACACTTCAGAGGCTATTTTGACCCCCTTCGTTTTGGAATTTGGACTTGGAGTAAAAACATGAATTGTAGATATTTGAATTAGATTTCCAATGATAACAAATTCAGCTCCATCAGACCACTATAGCTCCCAAACCAAGCATTTCAAGATAGAGGTGTCAAAACAAGAACTCCAATGTATACCCCGGATTTAAGCGTTCTTTTCACACAAGCTCTTGGACCTTGTTTCTTCCAATCTTCACTTGCACCACTTTAAGCTTCATTTTCATCCTCCATAATCATCTAAGATCCACCCCGTCCATGCTTGTTTTTCTAAAGATCTGCAAAACCGAACAAAACAAGCGCAAAACCCGAATTTCCTAGAAAACCTAAAAACCTAAGAACTAGACTAAACTAAGCTAAAACCAAGCAAAAAAAACATAAATATGCATCATAAGCTATACCTAAATGTGAGCTATCACTTATCGTGGGCCTTAATGGGCCTTGGGTGCCAGGCCCAAAAAGGTGATCTGGGGAGTCTCAATTCCTTTTACCTATAAATGCATGGCACCCTTCTATTTTTCCTTCACGCATGGACCCTCCCATTGCCTCCCTTCTCTCTCAGGCACTACCCTTCGATTTCCGGCAACCAAGAACCAGTGTGAACCTATAAATGCATGGACCCTCCCACTATCTCCCTCGCTTTAGTTTTTGATGAGTAAGTTCTTCTTCCCTTTTGATTCTCTTTTTAGTTTGTTTTTCCTTTTTGGGTTTCGTCTTGGGCGGAAATGGTGGTGGTTCTAGGTCGTGCGTCGACGACATGGTGGTCGGTAAGCAGGGGCAATTGATCTTCGACAGCTCAACTGGGGGTGCCCATTCTTCTAGGTGTTGCTCGACGGTTGAAAGGGTTGGCAAGTGGGCGGTTGAATTCTTTTTTATTTTCGAAATTTGAATGTTCTTGAGGGAACTCAAACGTTTTTGCTTTTGGGTGATGGGACACTTGGGCCTTTTGATCTTTTGGGATCCGGGTTTGCTTTTCCATTTTTGTTTGTTTACCCTTGATCTGCCCTAAGCGGCCTATCCTCTCGAATAGCTCTAGAGTCGCGGTATTTCTCTTTCGCTTTTATCTAGAGATTGTTTTTCTTTATAAAGTTTTCTTCTTTTCTAGGTGTTCACTTTTCGTGCCCTTGATCCCGTTTTTTCATGCCTAAGGGTTCTTCTTCGAGCCCGTCGACAGGTCTCATGTTTAAGCATTTGGAAAAGTACCACGAGAAATCTTTTGACACGATAACCACTAGCCACATAAGTGATTCCAAAAACCCGACCTCCCCTTCTTTTGTTTTCAACGATCCTTCTCCCAATTCTTCTGAAGCTTCTGTTATTTCGTGAATAGCTCGAGGACGCACATCTTCTGAAGTTGAGATGGCTTCCACCTCGATATCGGACGAGGAGCCGACCGGGATTGATGTGCGATCGACTAATTCTAGCGACCAACCAAGCTTCTGCCCGTGGTATATCGATGACTACTTATCCAACATACTGTTGGTGATCAATGAACAAATTCCGATGATCCCGAACGAGACACCCGGGTTATTCCTCCTGGACGGGGTCGAAACAGTTTTAGCTTCGTCGAAGCTTGTAAATATTGCTATGGACTTCCCACCGCCCGAGGGGATCGAGATGACACTCCCCGAAGAGGGTGGCAACTCATTAGGAGCCTATAAGGATTGCACGGAGATATACCTGCACAATCTTCAAGTTGGCTTTCAACTCCCGCTTGCTAAGCATATAGCCGAATACTTGTGGACGTTGAATGTGTGCTCCGCACAACTTCCTGTTACTAATGTTGTCCCATAGATTTTTGTAAGAATTGTGCATGATAAATTAAGTCTGGTTCTTATTTGAAATCTCTTGTGAGAATTATGCCATATATTGATCAAAATTGTGTGTTTGCATTGCACGGGCTTATTGCTCAGTTTTAATGGACAATATGTGTTATTTGTGTCATGGTACTCTCCTTTAGCAAGTTGTTGTTTGGCTTGACCTCATCTACTTTGGCTGTTTTTTTCGCCTTTTATTACTGTAAGTTGTGATATAGTTCTAAAATCAGACTTGTTTTTTATTTGCATTATAGATCATTACACATTGTTGTCAATAGTAATGGTTAGTAGTGATGCTAGAATTTATTTTCGTAGTTACTGTTCATTCTTCTTACGATATTTGTCTTTAGTTTTTCCTTCACTGTTTGTTCTCCTTGATCTATATGTGGTCACATGCACATTCTCGATCTTCTCGTATGCTTGTTCAACCACTTTTTCATGCGGAAGTTGTAAAGGTTGGTGGTCGTATGTGTTGAGATTTATGGAACCTGATTTAGAATTAGGTGGAATAGGAGACAAAGATGAAAGGAGAAGCGAAGACGGAATGAAAGGTCAAACCGAGGGAGCGGGCCAGAGGGCCGCGACCGCGGCCAGTGGAGCGTGGACGCGGGTCAGCGTTGCACGGTCACGTCATGTGGTTGCCCTAGCGTCCAAGTGGTCACTAGTATTGGCGTCCACTTGATTGCCACTTGATTAACGTTCGACCATTTACCGACCAGATTTAGTGACCACGGTATTGTCGCTAAATCGATTTAGTGACCATATTTTTGGTCGTTAAATTTGCCTTTTTTGTATTGCTTTATTCTCAACTTTAAACTTAATAATCTACAATTGATTTATTTTATTTGAGTTCAATAAATAAAATCGTTTTTGTACATGGTAATTGTGTTAAATTACCTAGATTAATTTTTTTACGTTTTAAGTATTAATATCTTAGTTATAATATATATATAAAATACAAAGTTGTAGTCGTGCATGGCATGACAGGTAAAACTAGTACTATAACTAATGTCGAATCACTCAATCCTATTTGTCAACCATTTAACTAAGTCACCTAACTTAAGCAATTTAATATTTACATTTACTAATTTGCCCATCTAAATCTTCAAAAACTACTTAATTCTACCACGTTATAATTTCTAAATACTATTTAATTAGGTCATTTACTTGTGATTTGTCATATTATACTTACCTTTTCTAATCGTAATATCTACAAAAATATTTTTTTTTATAAAAGGTATTAACTTTTTAAGATCAATTTATATAAAATAATTACTATAACCTTCTTAATTAGCTTACATCTACGCAACTTTTTAAAATCAATCAATATTAAATAATTGTATTTTAAAATTTTAGATTAAATAATTATATAAAATGAATAAACTTTTTGTATTCTCTTCTATGTATATATATTCCTACAATTTCATGGATACATTTCCTTCTTATTCACTAATTATATATCCTTAATGAGTAGTTGAATTTGTATTTTTAAATAATCATTTAGATTAATTTTATTACGTGATTATTAAATAATTGTATTTTTACGATCAAATTATATGAAATAATTTCATACAACAATATCTAACATGCACATAACTTTGTAAGATCAATTTATATTACATAATTATATTTTAGGATCAATTTATATTGAATAATTTTATAAAAATAATTTTTGAATTTTTATGGAAAAATAATTATTTCTCTTTTAAATATATGTATACATCCCTATAGTTTCAAGATTATTTTTTCTTCTTAATTATTCACTAAATAAATATCTAAATGAGTAGTTCAGTTTAAATTTTTAAATACTTATAAAGATCAATTTACTATATCAATGATATTTTTCACAGGTTATTACAAGATAATATATAAGAGTTTGGTTCAAATAAAACGAACTCTTATCCAAAAAAGAACTCTTATTTTGAAACGGATGCACTTTTCTTAGTACATAATACACTTTTCCTATTCGGAGTGCACTTTTTCGGATTTGCACTTTTCGTAATTTGCAGCGCACTTTTCGTACCTTTTGTAAAGCACTTTTTCATAATGCACTTTTTTTGTATTTTGCAATGCACTTTTGTATGAAAAGTGCACTACAAACTAGGAAAAGTGCATTCGTTTCATGTTTTAGGATAAGAGTTTATTTCATTTGAACCAAACTCTATATATAAATATCAAAGAAAACTATGATCAATACATAGAAATTTCACTAATATTTTTCATGTATAGTTTCTTACTGTAAAAAATAATAAGACAATTTTCTAATATAAATTATTCAAGCAGTACAACTGTACAAATGATGTTGAGAAAATTTAAAAAGATTCAATAACATGTTTCATGTAGAATATTCATAGCACAATATATAGATTTATCATTGTATAATGAAGTTTGATTAATCTTCATTTTCTCACATATGTAGAAATTCAACAAGATTTATCATATAGAATTTTTTCAATAATGTCATTAGGTAGAAATTTTTTATATAAAAAATCCAATTTTTTTAATAATACAAATTATGCAAATATTCTCTTATCATATAGGATAATTGAAGTCGAATCCGTCTATCTTATTTGTCATCACCTTAACTAGGCCAAAAAAGACATCTAAGCCTAAACTACACTTCAGTGTATCGTCGAATGAACCACTTACTCCTTCTAAATGTTCAAATGAAAGCTCATCATAGATGATGATAATGGAGACAACCTTACCGAAGATCAACTTTTAACTTCCCCTTCCAAAAAACTATGAAGCACGAAGAGGAAGTCTGAGTTGTTTGCAAATCTAATGAAAATCATTTCAATATTACAACATGAAGTTTGCTTCTAAAACATTATTTCGAACATATTTTTCTTATTTTAGTTGTATAGTTATTTCATACATATTTTCTTATTGATTATTCTATTTAGTATTTTATGGGAAGTTATTAGCATTAAGTTATATTTAATTTATTTGAAAATAATTATTAATATTCACTTAAAGTGAGTACTTATTTACAATAAGTACATCAATCCCTTATAATCTATATATATGTATAAAATAGATTTTATTATTAAAAATCTTGTGTAGGGCGAGTACATGAACTAGTTAATATACTAAATTTGAAAAAGTCCACGCGCATCACCGGGTCATCAAATAGTTTATTATTAAAGATCTATCCTCATCTTATATTAAATAGTTAATTGGCTATAGTTAAAAATAATAACAAATATAGAAAAAATATAAATAATGCCTTTATGATCGATAAGTTGTACGTAGGCAGCTAAAATTAACCCATAAGCGAATGAAATTAGTCGTAGTACTTTAAGTATCGATCCCATAACGACCAATGTAATATCAATTGTAACTCTACTAGTAAATTAGGCAAAAAATATAAGAAATTGGAAAAATCTATATTTAAGATAACAAATAACAATAAAATAAAGGATAAAATCAATAGGGTAGATGTATCTAAGGCTAAGGACAATAATATTTTAATAAATAAAATTATACTTTCCCTGTATTTATTTGAATGACCATCTAAAGGAGAAACTAACTCCTCTCGGACAATAAGTGTATGTACTTAAACTCGACTAATAGCCATTCTCGCACAAAGTCAAATTTAGATCCTTTGAGATTTTAGAGAGTAGGGAGAAATAAAGTCAGTATTTGCTCTCACGCTCTGCTGAAATTACTCAAACCCTAAAAACAACTACGATAGTTAAGAAATTCACAAGAGAATTAAGTCACTCTCGCATAGACAATTCTCAAGTCAAATCCCTAGGATCTGAAAAGAACCAATTTTTAATCCTCAATCTATCAATATCCTATTATTGTTATCTCCTCTCGGTCTAAAACCCTAATAGGAATGCTATATGCAAAAAGCTAATAGGGAATAAATCAACCTATGATCGAATCAAATATAGTTCAATTCAGACAAATAATATAACTTTAATTAATTATACATTGAATGGATCACCAAAACTCTTGAACTAGGAATTTATTCAACCATAATTGAAGACATAATCGCAACATATAAATTAGCCATCAACATAATTGAATTATGCAATAACAATACAAATTAAGAAAACTTAGTCTTAATTATATCGATAATCCAAATTGAGGGCTAGAACTTGAATTCCAAATCAATCAAAGTGCCGGTGAATTCCTTCGTTAAAATCAACGTATAGTGCACTCAAAATAAAACTAAGGGGTTTTTTTTTTGCCAAAAACCACCTTTTAAATTATAGTTTTTTTAAGAAAACACCTTTTTATACTACAAACACCCAATTTTACCCTAAATGGACCAAAATGCCCTTTTGAATTTATTTGATTTTCTTTTAATAATTCATTAAACAATTTAATTATTTTTTAAAAAATATAAGTTGGTTTAGTTTTTTGAACAACATCACCTTACATTTTTTTAAAAATAATTTAATTATTTTGTACAAATGAATAATAAAAAAAGAAAATATGTTTAAAAGGGCATTTTGGTCCAATTAGGATATAAATTTGCCGTGAAGGTAATTCAAATTGAGCGTATTATAAAAGTTGTTTTTACTTTAAAAAAATTTAAAAGTAATTTCTTAAGAAAATCATATTTTAAAAGGTTTTTTTTTTTGTAAAAAAGATCTAAATTCCCTATATTTTAAAATTATCTGGTTACACAAAATTGAATGGGAGCCTAGCTACCAACTGCCTATGCCTAATCTAATTGTCTAATCCCCCTGTACGTAACCTTATACATAACCCCTTATCTAATCTATCTGTATATGTATATAATATTATCATTTGTGTTTAAATTCATGGGCTTTTAAAATCTATGCTAATTCAATTTGCCCACTACATTGTTCCTCCAGCCCCATCAAAGTTGGCCCAAAAATAAATTTCTCCAATCAAGGTCTCTTGCAGTCATTCAAGTAATGGCCCAAACTCAATTCTAAAATTTGTATTGACTCTTGGCAATTTTCAAATATTTCTTTGGTCTTCCACAATTCGGCATCCAGGAAAAATAGTCTTTAACTAGTTGTACCCGTCATGCCATGTACGACTAGTCGACTACGACTCATCAATTTTTAGATACGTTATAAATATGATATTTATCAAGTAAATATATAAAAAATAAATAAAAAGCTAAAAATAATGTAAATTCTTAGAAAAATTTGATCAAATTCAATTCTTTAAAAATGTTTTCAATAAAAAATTAAAAAGATAATTAATAAGAAAATATTAAAAAATATAGAATTTTTTGTAAAGATAAAAAATCTTCTATATTTACATAAATAATCCAAAAAGGAAATTCAGGAAAAGATATATAATTTTTTATAAAAATTTAATTTAGGCTAGTAATTATATAGATATTTAAATTTTTACTTTTTGTTTTATCAAAGTTTGATTTAACATAAATATTTTTTTTATAAATAGATAAAAAGATAAAGATAAAATAAATTTTTTTATTTTTAATTAAAATTTCAATTAATTTTTTCCACATAAATAAATAGAAAGGAATTAATTGAAAAAATAATAAAAATAATTTTTTTAAATATAAATTGGAGCCAGAATTAATGAGGTGGCTAGAAAAGTTATAACTTTAACATATAGTTATAGATAGATATGGCTATTTTTATTTCAAAGATATATATGTGATCAAGTGTACATATTTTTCTTATCTTTTTGTTTATTTGGGGATAAATTTTTACAAATATTATTTTATCTTTATGTTTACTTAGAGATAACTTTTTTTGTATAATTAACTATTTAAAATTATTATTTTAATAAAGGGGTGATGTGGCGCAATGTGGTGGTAGAAATTGCTCCGGCTTTAGTTATTAGTAATAGATATTCTTCAAAATTATCCTACAATATCTGAAATATATAAAAGAACACGTGTAGATTCCAAAGACATAATAAAATAAAATATAAAATATGTAAACATAGTTGTAAATTAATATGCAACTAGACCCCAAAAAATATGACTAAATTAGGCGATATCACAATCCACTTAAAGTACGTGTTTGGTTCAAATAAAACAACTTCTTATCCTATAAAATAAGGAATGTTTAGACCCCTTGGATCTCCTTGATCCAAGGGCTGATATTCTCGAAAATTAGGGACGCAGTGGCATTTTCATAATTTCTCGTAAATTACAAAAGTGCATTGTTATGGTGAAAAAGTGCATTACTAAACCCAAAAAGTGCACTACTAAACTCAAATATTTTTGGCAATTGAGTTCAATCGGAATCGAGTTAATTGCACGTCCAAGATGATCAACTTTTTGGTATTTCGCATTGCACTTTTCCACCATAACGATGCAATTTTACAATGAACCGGACATGGAGTGTGCCCTACTGGCTTCATTTTTTTTTGCACTTTTCGGCTTGCTAATGCACTTTTTGTATTTGTCAATGCACTTTTTCACGATAGCAATGCACTTTTGTAATTTTCAAGAAATTACCAAAATGTCACCTCGTCCTTAAAAGGGATAGAATATCAGTCCTTGGATCACCTTGATCTAAGGGCTCTAAACACTTCTTATTTTATACGATAAGGAGTTGTTTTATTTGAACTTTACTCCTTAAAGTATATCTATATGGCTTACTAGAAAAGATAAAAAAACATCAAGATCCAATTGAAAAAGTAACTTTTCTTATGTGTCGATCATTAAATAATAAACCTCACCCTATATTAAAATAGTTTTTTAATGATAAAAATAAAAATTATTTTATATTTTTCTTTTTATTTATTTTTACAAAATAGTTTTAAAAATTAAATTTTGATAATAAAAAATTACGTTATCCTTTCCTTTTATTTATTTATTTATGTAAAATATTTTTTAAAAATATTATATTACCTTTTATTTATTTCCATTATATTTTCCTTTTATCTGATAGAAAAAATGAGATTATTTTTTAAAAGATAGATAATTAATTTCTTAAATTATATTTTAATAAAATTTTACATTATCTTTTTTAATTTCCTTTTACATCATTTGTTAAAACATAGATAATTAAATCCTTAGAAGAGATTGGCCAGAGCCCAGAATATTATCACAAATTCGGAGTTTCTATAAGCGTTTTGTAAGAAATTACAACACCATTGCTCACCCCTTGACGGAGTTCACTCGCAAAAATGCAGGCTTTTCATGGGGCCCACGCAAGATGGTGCCTTCTAAGAGCTTAAGGCGATACTTAAGCACCACTATTGAATTTGCATGTCTTTACTAAGACATTTGAGGTGGAGTTTGATGCCTCGGGTATTGGAATTGTAGGTGTGCTTCAAGGAGGCCACCTAATTGCTTAATTTAGTGAGAAGTTGAATGGACATGAGCTCAGCTATTCTACCTATGACAAGGACCACTTTGCTCTTGTACGGGCCCTTTGCACTTAGCAACACTATCTATGGCCCAAGGAGTTTGTCATTCACTCTGATCACGAAACCTTGAAACATTTGAAGAGCCTAGAAAAGTTGAACATGCGACATGCTTGGTGGATAGAGTTCATTGAGACCTTCCCTTATGTGTTCAAGCACAAACAAGGATAATTTTGTTGATGTTGCATTGTCCTAAACATATGTTTTACTATCTTCTTTAGATGCAGGTTTGCTTGGATATTCCTTTATATGTGAGTTATACTCCTCTTGTGATGATTTCAAGGATATTTATGCTGAACATGTGTCTAAGGGTAGCATGAACCAATTCTTAATTGACAATGAATACTTATTTAAAGCTGCCAAATTATGTATTCCTATGACCTCTGTTCGACTGTTTTTGGTTCAAGAAGCTCGTTGTGGGGGTTTAATGGGTCATTTGTCATTGAGAAGACACTTGGTATGCTTAAAGAACATTTTTATTGGCCTAAAATTAAATGATATGTGTATAGATTTTGTGTCTTGCTTGACTTGTCGTAAAGCTAAGTCTAAATTGAACTCTCACGGATTATATACTCTCTCCTATTCTTAATGATCCTTGGCATAAATTTTATTACGGGTTGCATAGGACTAAAAAAGGAAGGGACTCCATTTTTTTTTGTTGTTGACCGTGTTAGTAAGATGGCACATGATAGCTCGCATATAGGAGTAGTTTAGATGCATGTTTTATATATGTTTTAGTTAGTTTTAGGTTAGTTCTTATGTAGTTTTTAGGTTTTTGTGTTATCGGGTATTATGCGCTGGTTTGCTCGGTTTTACAGGTTTTTAGGTTCAGGAGCAACAGCGGGGCGAGTACAGATGGATCATGGTGGTGATGGACGAGGCAAAGGAGCCAAGAGAGCTAGGACATGCTAGGAGAAGAGCCAAAGACAAGCCAAGTGCTCGGGCTGAAGCCGAGCAACGAAGCCGCGCAATCCCAACTGAATGGGGAAAGCGCGGGATTGCAATATAATGCGCGGCCGCGCTTTCTGGTGACAAAGCCGCGCAATCGGGATTTTACACGGAGCAAGTGCTTTGGGCTGAGATTGGTTTTGGGCTTTGGAATGTTGATTTTTGGGCTTGTGTTATCCGAGTATGAGGTTTAAGATATAGTGTTTGAGGATATTTTTAGGAGCATATAAATACTTTATGATAGGTTATTTTCTCATAACTTTGATCATACTTTTTGAGGCTAGGGTTTTCTCTCAAGGAAGACTTTGAAACCTTTGTAAGTTTGATTTTAATTTCATTATGCATTATTAATTTCTTTAGTGTTTGGCTAGTTATTGAAGTCATGATTTGTATGTAGTTGTGAGGTTTGATTGATTCTCAACAAACTTGAACAGAAATTATTCCCTGTGCTTAATTGAATCAGAATTATTCTAGGGTTTTGTTAGATTGATCACCTAATAGAATTTCTAGGTTAATTTACAACTGAATCTGATTAATTACCGATTGGAGTTAATTAGATCAAGAGTATACTTTAATCAATTTAGTACCGGTTGGACAAGTTGATTAAAGTAGGGAATAAATTCACAAGTCACTTAGATGTCTGGTTGCTCTAAGTGTTTGTTTCTATTGATAACTTGAATCGTCATGCTGTTGTTTAATTAAATCTAGAAGGTCTTCTAGGTTGTTAAATAATTAGGGTTGTTAGACTGGTTGTTCTATCAACTATATATGAAGTTTGGGTTTTAATCCTTAGTAGGATCACTATCCACAATAGATTATTCAATGAGAAGAGAATCAAGAGAATCGATGATCAACGAATCAATATCATGATGGATCTAACTAGTTGAACACGTTTGTCTCTCATATATTCAAATCAACTTTTGCATTCATAGTTAGTTTTATTCTTGCATATTAGTTTAGATAATCATTCTGAAACCCCCCTTTAGTTACTTGGCACATAAGTAATAACATTAATACACGAGTCTCTGTGGGATCGACCCTTGCTTACCATTCTACTCGGATTGGTTAAGTTAGGATTCTTTGATAGGTAAAACGACTGAAAAATACTTCATCAAATTTGGCGCCGTTGCCGAGGACTCGTCGCTATTTGTGTTTATTACTTTTGTGCTGTTTTGGGTGTGAACCTGTTATATGGTTCATACCCGTGCTACTAACTCATCTCCCCTGTTGTTTGATCCAGATATTGACAGGACACTCTTCAAGCTAAGGAGGGAAATCCGGAATCATTTTCAGGCATTGCCATTCTTTCTTGAAGACTCTGACTCGGAATCTGAATCTGCTGAATCTGTCGAGATGGGTGACCGAACATTGAGAGAGTTGACTGCACCGAATCTGGCACAACAACCGTTGGCGGTGCAATTTCCTGCTCTTGCTGAGGGAGTCAAGTTTGAGCTGAAATCCGGGTTGATCCACCTTTTGCCTTCATTCCATGGGCATAGTGATGAAGACCCCAACAAACATCTTTCTGAATTCCATGCTGTGTGCTCGAGCATGAAGCCTGCTGATGTAACTCATGACCAGATCGCGCTGAGAGCCTTTCCTTTTTCTCTCAAGGATCAGGCTAAAGACTGGTTTTACTACTTGGCTCCGGGAAGTATTGATACATGGGCTAAGATGAAAGAAGATTTTCTGGAGAAGTACTTCCCTGCTACAAGGCTCAATGATCTGAAGAAGCGAATCAGTAATATTGAACAAGAAGCCAGTGAGTCCTTGTACGAATACTATGAGAGATTCAAGAGGTTGATAGCCAGCTGTCCTTTCCATGGCTACACTGACCAAGATCTGATCTTATATCTGTTTAATGGCCTCTTGGATGATGAGAGAAGAATGGTCAATGCAGCTTGCCAAGGTCACATTCTCAACAAAACTCCTGCTGCTGCGTTTGACCTGTTCACACAACTGTCTGAGGGCACAAGACAGTTCAAAAAGAAACTAGCTCGAAAGCTGCAAACTCTGTGGTGGCTAATACAAGGATCCAAGATGAAGTCACTGAGTTGAAAATGATGATGAAGCAGCTGTTGTAGCAAGGTGGTAGACAACAGGTGAAGTCCTGTGAAATTTGCTTTGATAACATGCATCCCACTGATTCCTGCCCTACACTTCAAGATCAGAATGCTGAGGTGAATGCAGTGGGAGGATATGGACCACCTAGGCCGAGGTATGACCCCTTCTCCAACACCTACAATCCAGGCTGGAGGGATCATCCTAATCTGAGGTATGGAAATTCCAACAACCAGCAGTTCAACCATCAAGGTGGCCAAGCTCAGTACAGACCGCCTTTCCAACCTCATCAGGGAGTAAATCAGAATACTATGTCCACAGAGGAGATGGTCCGACAGTTGACTCAATCAGTTTCTACAATGCATGGTTCTCTAACTCAGCTTCAACAGGAAACCAAGTCTAGTATAAAGAATTTAGAAAACCAAGTCAGTCAGATTGCTGAGGCGGTGAGTAAATTGGAAGCTAGAGATTCAAGTAACCTACCGTCTCAGATAGAACTTAACCCGAGGGCAAATGTCAGTTTTATCTCCATTTATGGTGGTTCTGAGGCGGGACAAGTATATCAGCTGAGCAAGGTTACAGAAACTGAGGAACAGAACGAAGACCGATTGCTCGGCCTGGCTGCTAAAAGCGCGGCCGAGCAATGTACATCCCGCGCAATACAGTCCCAGTTGGTATTGCGCGGGATCGAGGAGAAAAGCGCGGCCGCGCATTCGGATGCGAAGCCGCGCATTCTGGGCGGGTTGGACGATTCGTCTGCACCTCTTCTGAAAGCTTATGTACCTGTTCCACCATTCCCGGAAGACTTGAAAGAAACCCGAAAATTGAAGAATGATAAAGAGCTGTTCGAGGTCTTCAGTACATCCAGAGTTAATGTCCCATTGTTGAATCTGATCAAGAGTGTACCTCGGTATGCTAAGTTTTTGAAGGAGCTGTGCACTCTAAAAAGGGGACAGAAGGAGAAATGTCAGAAGCAAGTTAAAGAGAAAGAACATGTGTCTGCTGTGTTTCAGAAACGTTTGCCTGAGAAGTGCAGTGACCCTGGCATGTTCACCATTCCTTGCATGATTGGAAGCACCAAGGTGAATGAAGCGTTAATTGATTTAGGTGCATCTGTCAATGTGATTTCTTCATCCTTATATGAGAAACTCGGTATGGGACCATTGAAAGAGACCCGAACCATAGTGGAGTTGGCTGATCATTCCACTGTAAGGCCCAAAGGAAAACTTGAAGATATATGGGTTACAGTGGATTCCCTGCAATTTCCGGCTGATTTTCTAGTGATGGACATGGGATCGGTAGCTGGAAAGATGTCTATGTTGCTAGGACGACCATTCTTGAAGACTGCAAATACAAGAATTGACATACCGCAAGGCACACTGAAGATGGGATTCGATGGGAAGGAGATCGAATTCCATAGCTCGTATCCTTCTTGATATCCTTTTACGTCTAGCTAAAGACGTTAAACAAGCGCTTCTTGGGAGGCAACCCATGTTTTAGGATAGATTTGCTTTGATTTTTGCTTTCCGTTTTACAGTTTTTGTTTTTATTAGTTAGTTTAGATAGAAATAATCCTCAAAAATTTCAGATAACCCGGGCAATTATAGAATAACAGGGGCTAAAATAACTCGGACCTGCAAAGCTCGGGATCGATCCCGAGCAATGCAGTCCCAGAGGAGAAAGCGCGGCTTGGGCAAGGGAAAGCGCGACCGCGCAATCCAAGTCCCAATGCCGCGCAATCTCGACTGGGGGCATATTGCGCGGGATCGCAAATGCGCGGCCGCGCATTCCCGTGCAATCCCGCGCATTGGGCCGCTTTTCAACGACGTCCTTTTATTAAAACCGAAACCCTTCTTTTTCCCTTCCCCATTCTTACGCCCTCCTTCTCCTTCCTCACCTCTTCCTCCATTAAAGCTCAAGAGCTCAAGCTTCACCCAAGCCATTCAAGTCGGATTTTCAAGCAAATTCAAGCAAGGAACTCACATTCAAGCGGAATTCAAGTAAGTTTTTCACAATCTCCTCTTAAAATTCGGTTTTAGTCGAATTAAATCTAGATCTAGGTTTGATTAGAAAAACCCGAATTTGACCCCTTTAGGCTCGGATTTAGGCTTAAGACCTTTACAAAAGTTCGTTTATTGCATGATTCTAGGCTAGATTCGTGTTTTATTTGAACTTTGCATGCAAATCCGAAAATTACCTAGAAATTAATTAGAATTTGATTAAATTTTGATTAATGTTTTCTAGGTAGTGGGGGAAGAGAGCGTTTGAGTGATTATCTGTGAAATATTGTTGTGGTTGTCCTTGTCGGGACAACGGAATTGCGCTTGCTTGTTTGTTTTGTGGTGTTTGTGCAGGTTTATTTGAAATTCTGATATCATGGGTAACAAGAGAGGCCGAACTGATGGATCTTCATCATCCCGAGCCGCTTTAGCTCCCCCTGCTGTGGTGGGGGAGGTCACCCAAGAGACTTTTGGGATCACTTTGACCAAAGACAGTCATGTGATTAGGTTTGAGCTTCTGAAAGATAGAGAGTGGAAAGCAACTCGGTTCATTGACTGGGATCTCATGAACCAGATTGGGATAACTCATCTGTTGAATGAAATAGGAGCGTATTTGCATATGCGTGAGTTCTTAAAGCTGTGTGAACCGACCTTTAAGGGGTTAACTTTGGAGTTTCTGAGCACCTTGTCCACCAATTTTAAAGGAGAAGGGGAGATTAAGTTTTGGCTAGGGGGAGTTAGAAGGAAGATGACCTTGAAAGAGGTCAACCGAGTGTTTGGGTTCTGTAATTTTCCTATCAGTAGAGATTTGGTGCTTACAGAGGCAGGTGCTACATGGGCTGACAGACACTTCTGGAAAGCCATCACAGGGAGATCTCAGTACAATCCGTCTAGAGAAAAGGCCTCTCCCATCACTCATCCCGCTATTAAGGTGTTCCAGCGGTTCATTGCTAGCACTCTAAATGGGAGAGGTGACGGGGGAAACAATTGTCCCAAGAAAGACGTCACTGTATTGGCTGCGAGCTTGAAGAGGAAACCGTTGAACTTGGGTGCTATGCTGATGCACCACATGGCTCATGTTGGGAACAAAGGCGGTGGAGCCATTTGTATTGGCGGGATTGTGACTTTCCTAGCCAAGCATTTTGGTATCGATCTTAGCAGGTTACATGTTGATATTCCGCCTTCACCTATTGACTTTATCATGTTGAAGAAAATGGGCGCTCTCTACAAGTACAGAAACTCTTACTTCTGGGCGATTGGTGATTCTGGGAGAGCAATGAAGCTTCCTGATGGACATCGAGTGCAGATTGGGGATAGTCCAGCTAACTGGTTCATCAAAGTTCAGGCTAGAGATTTGGATGTGGCCATCGTTAAGGGCCCGATTAGGGGTAAGAAGGCGGTTTCAGTTCCTATTGTGGTGGATTCTGATGAAGAGGAGATGGATGAAGATTTCACCATGGCTGAAGAAGAAGAAGAAGAAGAGGAAGAATCTGCTGAAGATGCTGACACTGATGAGGATGATGAGTCTGAGGAGGAGGATCAGCAGAGGCAGTTTGATCCGTCTCGACCTGCTGGAGGTGTACATTACTCTGATGCTCAGTATAACCAGATGATGGAAATGATGAGACAGATGCAGCTGGACAACACGCAGCGATACAATGATATGTCTTCTCACATCGATCAGAGCTTTCAGGGCATGAGAGGTTATGTGGATCAGAGGTTCACATCATTTCAGACTCATCAGGATCAGCAGCTTGCTGCTTTTCAGGCTCGCCAGGATGAGCAGTTCAGACTGCTCAACACCAGATTGGATGGATGGAGCTCAGCAGGCTATCCGCCTCATCAGTCGTATCCTCAGTATGCCTTCCCAGATCCGCCGTATCCTCAGTTTCCGCCATACCAGCCACCGCCGGCACAAGAGATCCCACCGTACCATCCCCAGCCAGAGTATCCACCGGAGTACCAGCCACCGCCACCACAAGATTTTCCGCCTTACTACCCGAACAACTAGAGTTTTGTGAGTTTTTCTCTTTTCCTTACCTTTTTACTATACTTTGGGGACAAAGTATGTTTTAAGCATGGGGGAAGGGAATTACTTATTTGCATTACATGTAGTTGCATTAGAATAGGTCATATTTAAAATTTTAGCATGCATTGATTAAATTTTTGAAAAATGAAAAAAAAATCAGAAAAATTTGAAAAACACAAAAATATTGCATTTAGGTTCTTATTTCCCCATTGTTTGATACCTCTTGTTTTTCAATGCTAAGTATAAGTTCTAACCCATGATTGGCATGATTTACTGAAGTTGATATGATATGAGCATGATCATTGTTTGATTACCTTGATTATAGGATGGAGCATGTATTTAGCTTGAGTATTTGATTCATTCTGAAGTTCTAGACAAAAAATTAGCCTTGTGAGATATTTTTGGCCTTTCATGATAAATTTGTTCTCTAAAATTCTTGAGTGTATCACCATGATTATCTAGCTCTAGAACTTGCGTTAATATTCTATTTCAAGGCTGCTTTATATGATTGAATGCATGACATTAAAATGATTGAGGCAATGTTTCTTATTAGCCTATTATTTCCCTTCCTACCTTACAAGCTCCATGTTTTTGACACCCCACTCATTTGAGCTTTAAGCCTATTTTTATGAGCTCCACAAAATGATTCCTAGCCTAATAAGCTTGACCCATAATCCGGGATTTAGGACTTTAGGTTGATTATGTTTTGTGTGAGTCTGATGTAAGTATGGGGGAATTGGATGAAAAGGTGGAAAAAGAGGAAATAGAACTCTTGGGTTTCAAAGTTAAAAAAAAATGAAGATGAATTATGTTGCAAAGCAAAAAAAAAAAGAAAAATTGCTTGAATTATGTGTAGTCTTCATTAGCAAAGCAAGAAAAGAGTTGAAAAGAGGCAAAAGTTGAAAAAAGAGAAGCAAAGTGCTTAATTGTAAATGTAAGGAGTTGGTAGAGTGAAGTTGGAAGTGTTATGAGAAAAAGTGTTGAATTTTGGGGTTAGGCTTAGTTCTTTATCCCGGATTTAGCACCACATGCCAAATAAGATTCCTTCCTAATTTCTCTTTACCTTGGCCCCATTACAAGCCTTAAAAAGACCTCATGATTTTTGTTATGTATTTGATCCCCAAGGGTGGAGATTTAGAACTCTGATGCAAGCATATGGTAGTCTAGTTTTCATGGTTGATTTTGAGTGAAACACATACCCTTAAACACTTGAGAGTTTGAGTGCAAACACAATAACCCTGGTGAGGTCTAGAATGAATGAATGGTCTTTGCTCTATGCTTATGATGATGCATGTTAGGAAGTCTTGGTTAGGTTTTCAATTATATGTGAAATGTTTGTTTGACTTGAGATGAATGTATGATTGTATTTCTATGGCATGATTTGGATTTATGTCTTGCTTGAGGACAAGCAAGGGTTAAGCATGGGGGAATTTGATAGCTCGCATATAGGAGTAGTTTAGATGCATGTTATATATATGTTTTAGTTAGTTTTAGGTTAGTTTTTATGTAGTTTTTAGGTTTTTGTGTTATCGGGTATTATGCGCTGGTTTGCTCGGTTTTACAGGTTTTTAGGTTCAGGAGCAACAGCGGGGCGAGTACAGATGGATCATGGTGGTGATGGACGAGGCAAAGGAGCCAAGAGAGCTAGGACATGCTAGGAGAAGAGCCAAAGACAAGCCAAGTGCTCGGGCTGAAGCCGAGCAACGAAGCCGCGCAATCCCAACTGAATGGGGAAAGCGCGGGATTGCAATATAATGCGCGGCCGCGCTTTCTGGTGACAAAGCCGCGCAATCGGGATTTTACACGGAGCAAGTGCTTTGGGCTGAGATTGGTTTTGGGCTTTGGAATGTTGATTTTTGGGCTTGTGTTATCCGAGTATGAGGTTTAAGATATAGTGTTTGAGGATATTTTTAGGAGCATATAAATACTTTATGATAGGTTATTTTCTCATAACTTTGATCATACTTTTTGAGGCTAGGGTTTTCTCTCAAGGAAGACTTTGAAACCTTTGTAAGTTTGATTTTAATTTCATTATGCATTGCTAATTTCATTAGTGTTTGGCTAGTTATTGAAGTCATGATTTGTATGTAGTTGTGAAGTTTGATTGATTCTCAACAAACTTGAACAGAAATTATTCCCTGTGCTTAATTGAATCAGAATTATTCTAGGGTTTTGTTAGATTGATCACCTAATAGAATTTCTAGGTTAATTTACAACTGAATCTGATTAATTACCGGTTGGAGTTAATTAGATCAAGAGTATACTTTAATCAATTTAGTACCGGTTGGACAAGTTGATTAAAGTAGGGAATAAATTCACAAGTCACTTAGATGTCTGGTTGCTCTAAGTGTTTGTTTCTATTGATAACTTGAATCGTCATGCTGTTGTTTAATTAAATCTAGAAGGTCTTCTAGGTTGTTAAATAATTAGGGTTGTTAGACTGATTGTTCTATCAACTATATATGAAGTTTGGGTTTTAATCCTTAGTAGGATCACTATCCACAATAGATTATTCAATGAGAAGAGAATCAAGAGAATCGATGATCAACGAATCAATATCATGATGGATCTAACAAGTTGAACACGTTTGTCTCTCATATATTCAAATCAACTTTTGCATTCATAGTTAGTTTTATTCTTGCATATTAGTTTAGATAATCATTCTGAAACCCCCCTTTAGTTACTTGGCACATAAGTAATAACATTAATACACGAGTCTCTGTGGGATCGACCCTTGCTTACCATTCTACTCAGATTGGTTAAGTTAGGATTCTCTGATAGGTAAAACGACTGAAAAATACTTCATCAACACACTTAATTGCTTGTAATAAAACTAATGACTCTTCTCATGCAGTTAATTATTTTTTGAACATGTTGTGAAGTTGCATAGTATTCCTCGTACTATTGTCTCCGATAGGGATGCTAAATTTATTAGTTACTTTTTGAAAACTTTGTGGGTTAAATCAAGGACAAAATTACCTTTCTCTACTAGTTGTTATTCCCAAACTGATGGTCAAACTGAGGTTGTTAATCATACTTTGGGCGCATTGTTTCATGCCACTTTACATACTAACCTCAAACATTGAGAAGAGTGTTTGCCGTTTGTACAATTTGCTTATAACAGGTCCATTCATTTTGTTACCAAAAGGAGTCCATTAGAATATGTTTATGGGCGCAACCTTCATGCACCATTGAATCTTGCCCCATATTCACTCAAGGAGAGGGAGTCTTTTGAACGCAACACTCATGCTTAGTTTATGAGGGAGCTTCATGAGAGGACACACTTATAATTGTAGCGTCATTCTAACCAATACGCACAACAACCCAACAAAGGTTGTCGAGATCTTGTCTTTCAACTCGGTATTCTTGTTTAGGTTCACTTTCGAAAGGAGCATTTTCTTTCTCGGCATCAATCCATGCTTGATCCTAGAGGTGATTGTCCTTTTGAATTTGTCAAACAGATCAACAATGATCCTTATCAGATTGATCTCCCTTGTGACTATGGTGTTCATGCATCTTTCAATGTTGTTGATCTTTCACCATTCATTGATGATGATATTACCTCACTTGACCATGATTCGCGAATGAATCAAGAGTAAGAAAGGGAAAATGAAGTGGCCACAAAATCTACAAATTCCAATCCGAAATCAAACTTATTGGAGATGGACCAATCACACGATCTAAATCAATGAAGATGTCAAATGCACCTTTTGCTATTTTGAGGTGTGTGTTGTCTTATGCCACCATTCCTTAGAATATGACCTTAGAACAACACTAGAGTGAAGCTAGGGAACTCTCGAGTCTCATCACGATGATTACATTAAAAAAGGAACACGAATTGAGCCAAGGTGATGCATTGAAGCCAGCCATGTCTCCTACCAAAGTCCAGGATTTGATTCGATTGCCATTTAATGGACCGATAACCAGAAGTAGAGCCAAGAAAATTGATCAAAGAGTGAGATTCCTTTTAGTTCGATTGGCAACTGTGGTTGAAGAGTCCAATAAGAAGAAATGGGTTACCATAATTAGACATCAAACAAGCCATGACTCCTTCACTTAATCATATGGGTCGAGTTCTACTTAGATGAGGCGTGGACCATGTTGATTTGGTCCTTGTCTATCATATTTTCTTATCTTAGAAACATGGAATAATTTATCTTACTTTATGGCTGAATTTAGTGAGTGACCAAGTAAGATAGAATATTTCATGCGGTCCTAGTCAACCCTTTGACTTGACTAATCTAAGAAGGGAAAGTCTACCTTTTACTATTAGATATTTTTCGAGCATAATAAGACCTTATATATAGATATTTTCAGTTGTAGGCTATCTTGTTAGTGGCTGAAATATCTTGCTTTATTATTATTATTATTGAGTTTCATTCAAATGAAACAAACTCATATCCTAAAACGTGAAACGAATGCACTTTTCCTAGTTTGTAGTGCACTTTTCATACAAAAGTGCATTGCAAAATATAAAAAGTGCAATTCGAAAAAGTGCATTACAAAAAGTACGAAAAGTGCACTACAAAGTATGAAAAGTGCAAATTCGAAAAAGTGCACCACTAACTAAGAAAAGTGCACTATGAACTAGGAAAAGTGCATTCGTTTCAGGATAAGAGTTCGTTTCAGGATAAGAGTTTGTTTCATTTAAACCAAACTCTATTATTATTATTATTATTATTATTATTATTATTATTATTATTATTATTATTATTATTATTATTATTATTATTATTATTATTATTATTATTATTATTATTATTATTATTATTATTATTATTATATCTTAGATTTTGAGAGCGATCGTTTGGGCGATTAGGGCGATCGTTTAGGCGATTAGGGTTGGGGCCCTGGTGCGTCAGCGGGGGTGGGGTTGTAGCCGGCAGTGGTGGTGTCTCGGTGCTGGTGGTCCGCCTGGCGGTGGTGGTTCGTCTTCATCTGTGGTTCTTCGTCTCTTGTGTGCTCGTCAGCGCATGTCAGCGGCGCTTGTAGTTGGCTTTGCTGTTGTTGTATGTGGTTCGTCAGCAGCGTTCGTCAATGCTCGTCAGCGTTCGATCGTTAGTGGTTGCCTGGGGTTGTCAGCGTTGTCTTCCTACAGATCAGATCAGATCAGATCGTCAGCGTTCAGAATTGTTGTTTGTGGTTTGCTGTTGTGGTTTGTCAGCGTTGTCAGCGTTTGTCAGCATTGTTTGCTGTTGTTGTACAGGTCAGTTCGTCAACGCTATTTGCTATTGTCAGCATTGTTTGAAGCGCTGGTTGCTGTTTCCTACAAGTCAGTTCGTTGTTTATTGTTGTTCTTCTTTGTTGTCGTGTTGATCAGAGTTGGGTTTGTTGATCAGAGTTGGTTTTGTGATCAGTGTTGGGGTTGTGCTCTTTGTTGGGTTTGTTGGTCAGTTAGTTTTTGCTGCTGTACTTTTGTGATGTGTTTTGGTTGTGGTGTTGGTCAGTTTTGAACCTCTTACCATTTCGCTCTGTAATGCCTACCGCTGTAGTGCGTTTTCATTGCCCATTTGTGGGTCTTAATGGGTGTCGAGATGGTGGGGGTAATGGCCTTACTAAGAGCTCTTTGATCACTCATCTTCGTGATCGCCATTGTACGCCTGATGCTCAAGTAGTTACACGACATTCTCTTACCACTGACTTGGCTATTTTTTCTGAGGCTGAGTTGACCTTCCGCCGTATGGGGATTTGGCTTTGTGGGGTTTGTTTTAAGACGCATTCTCTACGTTCAAAATGTCGTCATGGTCAAGGTTCTGATTTTGTGGCCCCACCTGATATTGGAGATGGTGTTGTTCGGTTTGTGCTCTATGATCTTCCTAAACCGCCACTCAATTCTGTTGTACCTAGTCCTATGGAAACTGTTGGAGATGGTGTACTCAATTCTGATATTGTGCAAGACCAAGTTTGTGGTTTTACAATCACTCTCCTTGACAGATTGCTTTCTAAACGGCTTTGCACTGTGAAATCCATCCCTCCTAAATGCCTCTTAGGCTTCTCCCGGGTTTTGAAAGCCGCACTTGATAAGGTGCTTTGCAAGCCTGAAGATACCTCTTGTTGGGTTGTTCTTCTCGTCTTGCCTCTTTGTATCCTTAAAACCTTTAGTCCGAGGAGTAATCGCGAGTGCACATCTGCCGTTAGACGGAAACGACAAGAAGAGAGTATAGCTAATGCTATTCGTACTTGGAGTGAGCCGGGTGGTAATTTGCTGCTTTTGCGGGAAACTTTGGCAGTTGGATCTCCACCTTTGATGGATGCTGAGGAGAGCCTTGATTTGGAAGAGCGTAATATCAAGCAGTGTCGTAGGAAGATCCTACTAATATTGCTCGACCTTTGCATGGTGTTAAGTTGCTTGGTGGTCCGGCTAGTTCTGATTCTGTTTTTAGTGGAGGGCTTGTGATGCAGAGGATGACCAAGACCATTATGCTCATGGATAAAGTAGTTAAGCTTAATGATCCTCAGTGTGAGTTGTTACTACTTAGGGCATGTACCGGAGTTTCTAAACTCTACTTTGCTTTACGTACTTGTCCTCCTGATATTTTTGAGGTGGCTCAGCGCACTTTTGATGGGGCTCTTCGATCTTCCTTGGAGCGTATTGTTACTGCTTCGGGACCTGGGTTTGGTGATTGACAATGGAGACTTGCCACCTTACCTTTTTCATTTGGGGGGCTCGGTGTTTATTCTGCAGGTGATGTTCGCCATTATGCTTTTCTTGCTTCTCGGTTACATTCTGCCGGTTTGCAAACAAAGCTTCTTCAGAATGTTGGCATTGTTGATCTTGGTCATGCTTTTTGTGATGCATTGAGTCTTTTTAATAGAAATGTGGATTCTGACTTTTTGAGTAATCCTAGTGAGGTTGCTGCCCCTAAACTCATGAAGAAATTGGCAGATATATATTTCACAAAGGTTACTACTTCTGCAGAATCCACCTTTTCTTTATCTCCTCGGCAATTGGCATTGTGGAAATCGCAGCAGGGAGATCACACCTCTGTTTGGCTTCGGGCGGTTCCCATCTCGGGTTTGGGACAAACAATGAATGCTAGGACTTACCGTTGTGTGTTGGGTTATCGATTGGGTGTTCCTTTGTTCTCTATTTCGACACCTTGCTCTGCTTGCTCCAGGGTTTTTGTTGGGGATATCTTTGGTGATCATGTTGTGTCGTGTGCCGGTATTGTAGGTATTAAGCATCGACATAATGTTGTTCGAGATACCCTTGTTGATATTTGTTATCGGTCTGGGATTTCGGTAAGGAAAGAGGTTGATATTGGACTGATTGGCGGGAACGACGGAGCTCTCCGACCTGCAGATGTATTACTCTATTCTTGGGATCGAGGTGATGTCTGTGTTGACTTGACAGGATCTTCTCCTTTGACATATTACAGTTTGTCTGACTTTGTTCCGGGACGAGTTGTGGTTGATGCAGCTAATCGAAAGAGGGTCAAGTATGAAGCTGGTTGTCGGGCTTTTGGTTATGGTTTTCTACCTTTCTCCTTTTCTTCTCTAGGGGAATTGGATAAGGATGTTGTAGCGTTGCTTAAGCGGGTTCAACAGTTTTCTAAGACTCAAGACGTTGGGGCTCGTGTTGCTGCTCATATCTTTACCAGAATAGGCTTTGCTATAGCTAGAGGAGTGGGGGCCCAGATTGTATCTCGGCTTCCCACTAATTTTATGTAATTTGTTTGACTTTGTAAGTTTTCCATTATTATTATTATTATTATTATTATTATTATTATTATTATTATTATTATTATTATTATTATTATTATTATTATTATTATTATTATTATTATTATTATTATTATTATTATTATTATCTTTTGAGTTTTAGGATTAGTTTGTTAGTTTTTTATCCTTTAAGTCGAATTAGTTATCTAATTGAGTTAATTGATAAGAGGACTTAGGATAGATGTTTTAGATATATTTTTAAATTATATTAGAGAGCAAGAAACTGATCATCCTACCCCATAGGGCCGACCATAGTCTATCTTGCTAGCCAAGGAACTCCATTTTGTATTCTATTTATACTTTGCTTTTATCATTCAATAAAATCAGGTTAAGAGAGATAAAAAAAACCATATAATGGATTTTTGTCTTTCTCTGGGCCATTTAAATCCCAGATTTTGTGAGTTCTTATTTTATATTGATTGATCTTCATCGTTCTTCCTAATTTCCAGATTTTGAGTTTTGATAGCATAATCAATTTAATTGTTCTAGTGGGATGGTCAAAAGTCACAACTAGTTAATCGATTGAAATAGCGTTAGAGCCTTTCAATTGAACTATTAGATTGAGAACTACTATCTAGTCGATATCATCATGAAAAGTTCGAGAATTCAGTTTGCTTGCTCATCAAGGAATTCGAATTTGAGAGTGAACTCGGTTGGAGTTTAATTTACTAGGCAAGATAGAGATCTTGTGAGGTTATATATGCGATCAAATTGGAGCAATCACGTATCCCAATAAGGAGGAAAAACGGCTATTTGTGCACCTAATTCCAAGTTCCAGCCTGGGACGTGCGCCCCTATGCACGTTTGTGCAATAGACCTAGGTCCCAGATGAGGTCGTGCATCATAGGACACACGTTTGTGCACCTCGAGCCAATTATTGGCATGGGTCGTGTGCTATTTTCGAGACGGGTCGAGCTCGCGTTTGGGCTTGTTTCGCCTTACTTATTTGATAGACTCGCTTTATATGTTTTATCTAGTTTATTAAGATAATAAACTAGATAAAACATATAAGGTTATGTAAAAACAAAAGGAACACTTTGTTCCTCCATTGAAGGTGAGAAGCTTTCAAACTAAAGATCGTGAGAGCGGTGCTAGATTGGTTATCGATTCGTGAGATTTGAGTCTAGGATTATTCCACTCTGTTTGCAAATTCAATTCGTGAGATTCAAGTTGAGTTTCATTCTGTGGAGAATGATATCTCATAGGAGTGTCAAGTCGGAGCTCTATCAAAAGCGTGGGATTTGGCTCTCTAAAAAGTGGGAATTTCTTCATATCTTGGCGGGAATTATCAGTCTTGGTTCAAGCCCGATTTAGGCTTCTTTTATTTCGCTTATTCTAGTAGCTTTTAAAAACCGGTTCACCTATAAGCCGGACTATATAACTCTTTCATTTCGTGTTTTCCAAGTGTGATAGAACAATGACTTGTGCTTGAGAGCTTTGCTCTCTTGTGAATCAATTCTTGATCTAATGCTTGAATGAATGGCTCAATCGATTGATGAGCTTGTTTGATTGTTTCGATTGTTCAATTTTGTCTAGTTATAAAAATCTCACATGGTATCAGAGCAACTGATACTTTGATAACCTAGCTTTCGAGTGTTTTGGGATTTTCGGTTTTGCTGAGTGTTTTGGCGAGCGATCTTTCCTTTTATGGTTGCATTGTTTGTTTGATTGTTCAGTATGCCTAAGAACTCGGAAGATCTTGCCAAGGATATGCGAGAGAGAGAGAGAGGCGATGATAATTGCAAACATGCGGGAGAGAGAGGCGATCTCTCTTTCTATGATCTAACAGGTTTGCCTAGTTGTTCTTGTGGAGTTGTGGATAACTGTGAGTGTAATTTGACGGCAAGGGTGCTAGAGCAAGATTATCAAAATAAGCTTATGGAGTTCTTGATGAAGCTGAATGGTGATTTTGAGTTTGTTAAGAATCGGATAGTCTCCATGAATCCACTTCCGAATGTAAGTAAAGTGTTTCAAACAGTTTTAGGGGTTGAAACTCAAATTCAAGTGACTGGCACTGTGAACATAGAAACTTCAGCTTTTATTGCAGCTCATGGGAACAATAGAAGGACTAGCACCAGGGATCACGATGGTGGAAAAGGAGGTAACTATGAATCAGGAAGGAATGGTTCCACTAGTGGAGAGAAAAGGGACTTTAGGAGGACAAGGGATAAGAGAATCTGCTTTCATTGCAAAGAGGAAGATCATATAAAGAATAATTACATTGAATTGATTGGTTACCCAAATTGATTCAAGGGTAAGAAAGTCAGGAAGGGTGGCAGGAAATGTTGAATATGAGATTCAGGGCATTGTTGAGACACCAGTGGATTATGCTAGGGGTGGTGATCAGAGGAATGGGTTGGAACAGAACCTGGAGCAAGCAGTCACATCTCTTACTAGTGCTTGTCAAGATGTCATGAAAGCCTTTAGATCAGAGAAAGCTATGAATGCAGAAGTGAGGGGAGGAAAGGAGATTTATGAAGTCAAGAGAGGAGGCAACAGTGGCAAGACTAAAATCCACTTTGCATGTATTTTTGTCTCAGTTTTGAATGCTATGCAAAATACTAGTGAGGATTGGATAGTAGATAGTGGGGCCTCCGACCACATGACTTCATTTTTTGACTTGATTGATCCAATAAATGTGACTTACCCTGTGCATATAATACTGCCTGATGGAAGCATAAAAAATGTTCAAACTATTGGACATGTGAGAATAAACAATAGTTTGATCTTAAAGGATGTACTATTTGTGCCTGATTTTAGATACAACTTACGTTTGTTAGTAAGTTAGTGTTTCGAGGAGTTTTGGATGCACATTTTCACCAAGAAAAATGCATTTTGTAGGACCATTTGACTAAAGAATGCGTGTCAGAAGGACAAGGATCAGGAGGGCTTTACAAGATCAAGGCACGATGCAACAAGAAGAGTTTTGCTGTTTTAGATGCAAATAAAAGTTTGCTTGAGCAAAGAGATGTTTTTATTTGTTCTGTTAAACGAAACAATGATTATGTTTTGCTTCACAAGAGACTAGGTCATGTTTCTGCTTCTAAACTGGATCATATATCTTGATTCAAGGATTTATCTAGTAGAGGTTTTATTTGTGATACATGCTCATTTGCTAAATTTCGTAAGCTTAGTTGACCTCCTAGTACTTCTCATTCTGCACATTTGTTTGAATTAATGCATGTGAACCTTTGGGGTCCCTACAGGACAGGTGCTCTCAATGGAGAGACTTATGGTACATGAACTTATTTGTTGCACAGGAAACAACAAGTTGTTGAAATTTTGGATGCCTTTATCAGATATGTGGCAACACAATTTGAAAAGAAGGTGAAGACTGTCAGAACAGACTTTGAAGGTGAATTTGTCAATAGAGATTGATGTGGTATGTTAGCAGGCCACATGATCATCCATCATGTTAGTGCACAAAAATTCCGTCTTCAATGCACTAATTGAATGCTCCTTCCTCTTCCGCTCCGCCTTCAATCGTCTGACCTAAAACATGCAAAACAATGGACACAGGGGGTGGGGACCCCCTAATCCACCTCCGATGCCTAAGTCAAAAGGGCGAATTGTTGTTTCGAGCGTTAGGTACAACGAGAGAACGGTGAATCCCTGAACAGTCAAGCTAAGCGAGTATTAGCCTGTTCCAGTTTTCAAAATATGCCGATATGCACATGTGGCTCTCCCTACACGCTTATGGCGTGTATTTATTATGGAAGAAGGAGATCAGGGGGTCGACTTTCTATACTCCTAGGGTTGCGTAGAGCCCAAGCTAGGAATATTCCCACCTTCTCCAAGTTTAATTCCATCATATTTGAAGGATAGAATCTTCCATAAAATTGCACAACTACCATATATTTAATAATATGGAAAATAATAAAAATAATAATAAATGCACAATAATTTAAGAAATACATTTTAATAGCAAAAACAATTATGATAACTATGTTTGTTTTACCCGCTTACATATCAAGTAACCATGGTTCTAAGACTGAACAAAACGGGATAGTGGAGACTTTCCCACCGAAATAACGGGCTCTCCCCACGTATATATATGAATGTACTAGATGAACTAGTTGAAGTCCCGTGATACTCACGGGATAGTTCACTAAAAATTATACGGTATTATGATATTAATATAACATATAAAATACATATATATAATATCGTAATAAAATTATGTAATTTATAAAAAAAATTATTTTTTCAATCATGCTTCATAAATAAGTTGCATACAGACATACAATCAATGAATGAAGTGTTTTTTAGGGTTTATATAAAATATATTACACGTAAAATTATATATCTTTTATCAAAATAAAAATATATCAACATATAAAAAATATATCAATGTACTAAATATAATTTATATTCTAAAATTAATTTATTATTTTAAAATATATCATCATATAAATTAATATGAAAAATATCAACTCATAGATAGAAAATTACTATACATACAAAATTATATAAATTTGTTATCTATTTTATAAAACATATTACAAAAATTAATTATATACATAGAAAATTACATAATATATTATTTATAATGTAAAAATAAAATTACTCTCCCTACATATATTTTTGTTCGATAAGGGCAGTTTTAGATTCGTCACATAATTGTATAGATGCTAAATGTACATGTATACTTTTTTTTATAAGCAATTCATGTATTTTTTCAACAAATATTTTTATTAAAATTATTTTTATCAAAATTATTTCATTATTTTAAAACATATGAGCATAGAGATAGAAATTATATACTTGGATATCAAGTTTTGGTGAAAGATAAAAAAAATATTTACATTAAATTAATATATAAAATATCAACCCATAGATAGAAAACTATATACATATAAAATTTTATTAATCTATATACTATTACTAAACTCGAATCTCTCTATCCTATTTGTCACACATCTAACTATGCCACATAAGCATCTTAATTTTTAAATTTACTTATTTACCCTTTCTTCTTTTTAGTATTTACAATTCTTAAAAATATATAATATAATAATATTAATATTCCTATTAATATACAATGATCTACTACTTTTTTATGGAAAAAATTATATAATTTGTACATCATCATCTTTAATATGTATTGTTATTTTTTTTCAATGGCAAGTATGAAACTACCCATACATAATATCTCTAATATACAATGATCTACTACTTTTTTTATGGACAAAATTTAAATATTATATAATTATACATCATCATCTTTAATATGTATTGTTATTTTTTCACTGTTACTAATATGAAAAACAATCCAAAAGTCCTTTCTAAAGTAAAACAAAATCTAAAACTGAGGTATTTACTATTCTTTTATAACACCATATTTTTCCTTATTAACTATTTTTAATACTTTAATCGTTAAATGTTAATACATCCTAATTCATAAGTCATTATATTTCATTAATTTTTGCATAATAATGTTGAACCATCTCCATCTGAGCTTGAAATACACTCCAATTTATCGTCAAATAAGTCGGTAACTTCTTCAAAGCTTTTTAAATGAAAACTCATCTCTAGATGATGATAATGGAGAAAAACTTAACGAAGATCAAATTTGCACTTCCTATTCCGAAAAAAATACGAAGCACGAAAAGAAAGACTAGGTTGCTTGCAGACCCCATGCAAATTATTGCAATCTTAGAATATGAACTTTGTTTCTCAAGCATTATTTCAAATACATTTTCTAATTTGATTTAGATTTATTTCAAACATATTCTTCAAAAAAATTATTTCTATTTAGTATTTTGATGTTAAATGATATGAAAGTATTTTGACCTTGAGTTATATTTGATTTGTTTTAAAATAATTATTAAATATTTACTTTTATAATATTATTGAATATATACATTAATATACATTTATATGATAAATTTTACTATTAAAGACCCGTTCAAGGGCACGGGTACATCAACTAGTATGTTATCTATTTACGTATATATAGCAAGAATAGTATATTTATTAAAAAATAATTTGACATTAATTTATTTAAAAATACCACGTGGCGCAATTTTTACAACATACATGATTTCTGTTTTATAATGTATTAGGGTAGATTGACGGCCCAGCTAGATAATATTAATTAAACTGTCATGAACCCATATTTGATCACCTATCATGAAGAGCTTCAATCAATGTATCGTCTTAGAAAAATACTTTCAACATTATGTCTTCTACTAAGAAATATCTTACGAATATCATATAATATGTATTAGCTCTGAAGAAATTTAATAAAATAGAATTAACACTGATTATGTATTGATTTGGTTGGTTTGTTGAAGGAATATATATAGTGAATTTGGTGTCTGATGGGCTACGACTTTTACGACTCTCCTCCTTGTCATATTGCAATTTGGATTGGGCATCTTTCAAATTGTTTATCCACAAAGAGTTAATAACAGTTAGCAATGTCCCTCAATGATTATTTATAATCCTTGATTAAAATTATTAATCATCATCCATACGGTATACCTTATATCCATATAAAACTTCAAATTCCTGCTGATCAGACTCATATCTTCGCCAACCATTAATACGTATTTTTTAGTGCTTTTCATCTATATGTCAGCGTGTATAATTCTCAGTAATTAATTATATGTGCTATTTTAATGATTATTATATGCTTGTTATTTGTCTTTTTAATCTCTTTGACTAGCTAGATACTATTTTATTTAAGGATAGATTTTAGTATATATTTATTACGCTAATTTATGTGTTTAAATTGAATAAGATAAAAATAATTGTCTTGTTTGACTATTACTTGAAAAGATAGATTTTCTATCTATGAATGGAAAGAATTTCGGACTGCCAAGCAGGAGGAGAGGTGTGACCGACCCTATGGAGAAGGAGTACATGAATAGATTTCTCCGTAAATACCGCAAACCTTGCTTTGAGATTACACACTGTATAATTGAGACCCTAACTGACTTAAGCATCAGAGGTGAATAAGGGGGTTAGATCCTCTATGTCCATTGTTTTACAGGTTCATGTGAAAAGAAATTAATGGAGCATTCAAGGAGTAATTGGTGGAATTCAAGACGTATTAGGGTTCAGACAAGACCCCTAGTATTTGATGACTTTTTGCACTAACAATTGGCGTCGTCCGATAGGAACGGATACAAAAACCCACGAATTTCACATAATAAAACTCTAATTAATGAATAGATTAGGGGTTAATGAAACCCTAATTTATAATTTATGAACATACTAATGAGACGATAGAAGGGAATTAATCCCTGGGGAACAAAACATCATCGTCGATTGATTAAGCATGGTGACAAACCACTACAAAAAAACGATATTTATGGTCGCTAAATAAAAAATCTGGTCGCTAACCAAGTGGCGACCATATGGTCGCCAGTACTAGCGACCATGTGGTCGCTTCCATTAGCGATCCCATCGGCTGTGTTCCAATACGCCATCCAGAGGTCCCAAGGGGAGGACGCTATGAAATTCGGCTTCTTTCCCGCCCGACGGTGCTTCCCGACCAAGTCGTCGTACCGCTTCTTGGCGATCTTCTCCCACAGGAGCCGAACCGTCTCGACGTCCATACCCAGCTGGGAGGGATCCCATCGGAAGTGTATCTAGTTAAAACTGACAAAATAATTAATTAAACATACTAGTAGATAAATACGAAATTTGTAAAACTAAATGCGAAATAAAATAAATTTACCCTCCAAGACTCAAACCAACGAGCCTTCGATGCGGCGGAGGCAGAGTCGAACTCTGACGCCCTATCATCGAGTTGGCTGATTATGATGTGTGTGGACCATCGTGACAGCATGCCCGACGGCTGCAAGCTGCGACATTCCATAAAACGTGTTATAACATGTTTTTAGATTAATACTCGAATATAAAATAAGTTCATGTCGTACGTACCACCCGCCGACGATGGAAAGGTCCCATATGCGATTGGGATTAAGCCCTTGGCTTGATCCCGACGAGGGCGCCGGGGTAGGGGCCCTAGACTCCTCTGCGTGGGTGCCCGTCTCCTCTGTACTAGGAAGACGGGCCCCATGGTCATCGGACAAGTCGGGTGAGTTTGTTTGGGTCGCCTTGGACGAGATCTCCTCGTCCGGTCTCTAGGACGAGCCCGGATCGTCCTCCGTATGAGAAGCTCGTGCATGTCGGCGTCCTCTGGCCATAAAAAAACAACTAAAACAACGACAATACAACAATTCAACAATCTAAGTTCAATCCACCAACAATAACAACCACAATAATAACAACAACAATAACAACAACAACAAGATCAACAACAACTAACAACTTTGTCAACAATCCAACAATCAAATTAAAAAATCCAATTTTATCAAATTCAATCCAAATTCTATCCAATTTTATCAAATTCAATCCAACATCAATAACAACAATAACAACAACAACAACAACAACAAGATCAACAACAACTTTGTCAACAATCCAAAATCAAATTCAACAATCCAATTCTATAAAATTCAATCCAAATTCATTCAAATTCTATCCAAACTCTATCCAAATTCAATCAAATTCTATCCAAACTCTATCCAAATTCATCAAATATACTATTATTTATCAATTCATAAATCTATCATTTATTCAATCAAATTCCTAAACTACAAATTAACAATTTAATTTAACCCTAAACTACAAATTAATCCAAATCTCAAACCCTAAATTCAACGAAAATACTCAATCAACCGAAAAGAGGAACAAAATTCGAGAAATACCCGAAAAAGGAGGCGGCGAGGGCGCGTTCTGGTGGCGGCGGGCTAGCGGCGGGTGCCACGACGAATCCTTCTCGGCGGCGGGCGTCGTGACAAAGATTCTTGGCGGTGGGCGCGGGACGAACTTTCCAGGGATCCGCCAGGCGGCGCGATGAGGCGGTGCTAAGAGAGAGCGTGGGGAGAGGGAGGCGAATCGGAGATAGAGGTGGCGCGAGGGAGGCGGCACGGATAGAGAGGCGGCGCGATGGCGGCCGGTGGCTGGACGCATGTGGCGCAACACGAGGGAGGGGCTGGAAGAGCGAGGGAGGGAGAGGGAGGGAGGCGGCAACTGGGAGGGATCGAGAGTGAATCGGGAGTAAGGGGGAGTGAATCGGGAGGAATGAGGATCCGCTTTCCCCGCCTTATTAAAGATTAGCGATCATATGATCACTATTTTGCGACCATATGGTCGTGACATTTTTAAGGTTACGACGTTTAGGGTTAGCAACCACATGGTCGATAATTAGCACCCGTGTGGTCGCTAATTGGGGTCGTCGCCTACCCCAAAATTTTGATTTCCCCCCATTTTTTCAGATGCCCCCCTTTTTTTAGATTTCCCCCCATATTTTTCATTTTTGTGACCATATGGTCGCCACTCCTAAAAATAATTGAATTTCGCGCAAAAATTTTTAATTTCGAGTTGGCGACCACCTGATCGCAAAAATAGCGACCATATGGTCGCCAATATAGAAAAAACGGCACACGATCCTTATCTTTGACTGAGCGTAGGCACACGACCGTGCGCTAAGATAGGTCAGATATGTCAGAATTAGCGACCATATGGTCGCTAATTCTCGACCATATGGGTCGGTAACAAAAGAGTTTTCTTACAATTGGGTCATTATCGATCAAATTGGGTCGGTAACGACAAACTACGAGGTGACCGAAATTTAATTATGTGACCAATTCAAACTCAATTGTGAAAAAACAAACAACTTCATTGGTTCCAAACTTAACCAAGTTACAAAGAAGTAATTCATTACATCTTACGAACAACACTTGCTTCTTGTTAAGTGAAAAAATCAACAAACAACTAAAATTCATGGACTCTCATGTTGTACGTGGAGAATCAACTTCCCGGATCTCAGCACCTTCGAGCACCCGAAGCTACATAGCCGTTTTTCCGGCCTCAATGCGATCTATGATGTCGTCGCCGTTCAAGAAAAAAGGGCAAAATCCCGGAGGTGCTCCCCCGCCAGATGACCTCCAATCAGCGATTGCAACTCTTAATACGCAATTTGGTCTGGTGCTCCATTATGTTCTTCTCTCCCTATCCCCACAGACTTGCACGATTGAGAAGTGGATGAGTTCGGGAGCAAAGGCGATCGTGCGCCTGGAACACGCTCTCCTTTGAGCCATTGATCGGATGAATTAGAGATGGAAGCTTTAGGTGAGGGTTTGATGTTGGAATCAGAGATGCTTTGTCCTAGAATACAAACTCCACTACTGTCAGTAGCCCTAGTTGATGTGTGTGCCTTCGTGTAGAATCGATAACCGTTGACAACATAACCAGGATATGTCTTCACTTTTTTAGAGGTTCCACGAGCTAATGTTGCAATGTTAGGATTTGTAATTTCCGGACTGTCAGCCTGCATGTGGATCGAGGAAACAATTAACATTTTTGAACAATTTCAAATTAAACTGAAATCAATTTATGAATTCATTACATGGGAGTAGAACCAGAGGCAAAAGTGCTAAAATCTTTTGCTCTTCAGCTTCGTTTATTGCTGGATTTGACGACCGCACGAAGTTTGTCAAATAGTATCTATCAAAGAGTATAATTGAATCAAGTAAGTATATTAAGCACATACTTTATTCAAATCAACATATATATAATAAATAATTGACGATTATAGAAACTTACTCAATATAGGGATCCACTTCGACGCAGTTCATGAGTATGTAAATTTGGATCACATGGAATTCATCATCTGAGAGCACACGACCACTTGATCTGCTACCCAGGGTTCGACCAGTTGTTGTGAAAATTGACAAATTGCCCGGATCAACCCCAATTGGAAGTGTGCAACTGATGTTGCGGGCGACATCCATATGATTACTCGCTACATGCGAGTCAAAATAATACGAGCAAAAGGTGGAAGTCTGTTGAAGGAGATAGGCACAACAAATTGAGCCCTCAACTTTAGCTTTATAGCCTACTGTGCCCTTCAACCTTTTTAGGAACCTACAATTTATATTGAATACCATGTGTTATACAAGTTAGATAGATAAAACCAAACTAATAAAAGTAATACAATATATAATTCTACATACCTTTCTTTTGGATACATCCATCTATAATTGACAGGGCCACAAAGTGAAGCTTCCTGTGGAAAATGAATAGGCAAGTGCTCCATTGAATCAAATAGCGTTGGGGGAGAGATACACTCCATCTTGCACAAACTTATTGGTATTTCCTTGTGCAACTGCATAACCACCTCAAGCTTATGCTCGTAACATGTCAGGTCCTTGAAGAACCCACTTAGATGAGAAATAGGCTCCCAGACTTTTTCATCAAGAAATGCTCGAAAAGCAACAGGCATCAACCTTTGCATGATCACATGACAATCATGGCTCTTCATCCCAAAGAGTCTAAGCTTGTGCAAGTCATGCAACGGCTCAAGTTGGACACGTAGCCATCCGGGAATTTTACAGATCTCAACCACTCTCGAAGTACTTGTTTTTCATGACGATCTAGTGCATAGCAAGCCTTTGGGTACCTATTGTCCTCCTCGTCGAGTTCCAACTCCAAACGCTTGCACAATTCCTTTAAATCCTTTCTGGTCGACCACTTGTCTTTCGACTTCCCCGGAACATCGAGAATGGTGAAGAAAACATTATCGAAGACATTCTTTTCAATGTGCATGACATCTAATTTATGTCTTACCAGCAGATCGGACCAGTAAGGTAGGTCCCAGAAAATGCTTTTCTTCTTCCAACCCGAACCTCTACTGACCGTCTTATTCTACTACTCGGCTCCCATTTCTTTTATCTTCATCAACCCCATATTGTTAATCTAGTCTAATATCTCGTATCTGTCACGGAGTACCGAGGCAGCACGATGTTCCCTTCTACCCTTCTTGAAATCATTCTTATTGTTTCGTAAGCGATGATGATGTTCTGTAAACTTCATGTGACAATCGAACCAGCACATTTTGTGTCCACATGTTAGATAAAATGCATCAATGTCTTCCATGTAATAAGGACACGCGTATTTCCCAGAAGTGCTCCAGCCTACACAAACATATATCTGGTACAACATATTAAATTTCACAAGTCATATATGCATGATCATATATAATATTTTCAATTTAATTAAGCATATGTACAACAACATACCTGACAACATGGAATATGTCGGGAAGTCACTGATAGTCCATATTACAGCTGCACGCAAGACAAAATTTTGCTTCCTCCAAGAATCGTATGTGCACACCCCATTAAGCCACAAATTCTTGAGATCGGCTATCAACGACTGCAAGTAGACATCCAATTTTTGCTTCGAACTCTTCGGTCCAAGAACAATAACCGTTAAAAACATAACCTCTTCTCGCATTCACATCGATGGCGAAAGGTTGTAGGGTGTCATAATCACATGCCAACATGAGTATTGGTGCCCGGAAGCCCCGAACGGATTAAAACCATCCCTGCACAAGCCTAGTCTCACATTTCTAGTTTCTACTGAAAAATCTGGCCACACAGCATTGGAGTTTCTCCATGCCTCTGCATCTGATGGATATCTCATCACCCCATCTTGTACATGCTCTGCATGCCATCTCATGTGCTCGGCAGTCACCACCGATGCGTACAACCTCTACAACCGTGGAGGCATTGGAAAGTAAAACATACGAGAATAGGGAATGAGCTTTGACTTGCCTTGCCTCCATCTAGGATACTCACATATCTTGCAAGCCGCGTATTCTGCATCTACATTCCAATATATCATGCAAGAGTTTGGGGAACAATCAATGGCCTCGTACGGAAGCCCGAGACCCTCAACCAGTTTTTTTGTGTCGTAAAATGTGGCTTGTAATGTGGCCTCTGGGTGTGAAACGCGTCCGCCGAAATCCGAGATCACGTCGTATCCACGCTCTGTCATCCTTAGCTTTGACTTTAGGCTAAGTAGCTCAGTCGCCGCCTCCAACTAGGTCATATCACATCCAGGCCACAACGGCCTATTTACGGCCGACAACAAGTCGCACATACGTTGTGCATCGGGATTGGGTGCTTCATGATAATATTGCCCCCCTGCTCATGCCTTATATCCTCATTCTGGACGAGATCATCAACAGTGTAATGAATTCGGGCATTAAAACCATCATAGACCATCTTCTTCATTTGATTATCATTCTCAAATACTGGTGGTTCTGGATCAGTACTGCTATAGCCTTCATACTGTCTAGACTCGGCCAACAAGGCAGCGAACGTATCATCTGTCTCCCCGTGCGAAACCTAATGGTAATAGTTCGGAACAAAACCATCCTTAACAATGTGATAATGCACATCATCTACATGAATCAGTTTCCTATTCTTGCACCTCTGACACGGACACCTTAATTCGTATGGGTCATAAGTTGGAATAGATTTGCAAAAGTCGATAAATTGCTTAACGCCAGCTAAAAACTCGTTGTTCAAAAAACCATCTATATTACACAAATACATCCATTCACGCATTTTTCCTTCCTGCAATTCAATATAAGACGATATGAACGCTAAATAACGACGATATGGATGTTAATTGGTGGTTGGCGTCCATTTGGTCGCGATATAATGTATATGTAAACAAAAACTCTCTTCAACCGATTGCTATACTATATGAATATAACAATTACTCAACACAATCTCTTATAATTATATAAACGAAAACTTTCTACAAACAATATTTGTGTAAAACGATATCATGACGGAAGGAAATGTGGCGAATAAGTTTTAAATACATACCTTTGATGAAGTTGTCGGAAAAATTGACGTAATTCCTTCCTATAATCAACTCAGTTTTGTGAATGATTGTTTCTTTCTTCTGTGAATTTTTTTGGAAAAAGCTATGTATGAGGTTGTGTGAAGGTGGCAGAATGAGAGTGAAGTTTTTACAAATCTAGGTATATATGCTGAATTGGTGGCAATTTTACCAAATACTTTTTTTAGCGACCATGTGGTTGCAAAAAAAGGGGGATGTCACCCTTTCAAAATTGATGTTGCCCGCCAAAACATCTGATCCTTGTCAGCGACCATATGGTAGCTGACATGGGTTTGGTGTCTCGCAACCTTGTGGTCACTAACGTCTGGCGGGAAAATTGTCTGTGCATTTATTGCTACCAAATGGGGTCGACGACCACGTGGACACCACAATTAGCGTCCTTTATTTTTATTTCCCCCCGTTTTGATGTTAACATTAGCGACCATTAGCGACTATCTAGTTGCTAATTAGAGACCATATTATGTGGTCGCGAAAATATGGTCGCTAAATCTGCTGAATGGTGTAGTGAACCACCGAATGCGACGAGGCGCCTTGTGAGCATGAAGTCAAACGAGCAACGTCGGTGAACTCCTACTGATGGAAGTATGGGGGTTTGACTACTTTGCCAATTGCGCCTAGATCGGTTGATCGAGCCACCCGCTTTGTAAGACCCTAAGGCCTTAGAACGCTATCTCATTCCCACTCAAGGACTTCCCATGAGGGTCACCCATATAGGTACTACTCTCGCCCTTTCACACATAACTTTAAAGTTCTTTTACCTCACTTGAACCCTTAAAATAAAGAGCTCGTGTTAATATGGGGGAGCACCTCAATATTTATAAAATACGAGGGTGTTATAATCTCCCACACTTAAATGCTTAACCTCCTCATCAAGGCCCAAACACCACTCTTTAGGTCGATTTACCGCCATCTAGGCGAAGTACACTTATAACCTAAAGTAAACTCTAATACCATTTGAAGCGCTATCCCATGCCAACCCAATGACTTTCCAAGAGGTCACCGATTTTGGTAGTACTCTCACCCTTGCATGCTTAACTTTAGAGTTCTTTGTCCTCACTTGAACCTTGAAAAGGAAGAGCTCTTATTGATATGGGGAGCATCTTAATCTCTTATAAACTATCAGGGTATTACAATGCTCGAAAAAGGCCAGACCAAATTCGGGATTTAAAGTTTGGAAAAAAATCTTATATCTTGTGGTGGCCAAGGATGGATGAGGCTCAACTGTGATGAAGGAATACAAAGGAGACAGAGACATGCGAGCATGCTCATTAACCTAGTAGTTGAAGTGGGCCTTGTGTGTTAATGGGTCCACGTGAGAAGATTGCCTTATGATTATATAGATGATGATCAATGTGATTAATGATGATAGTTGATGATCAGTGATAATAATTGATGATGATGATGCTAAACGGTTTTGACATGTCAAACCAATATGGTCTTGTGAAGAACGAGATCCAATGTGTGTCTTACTAATTAATTGAGTCTAGGACATTAAGATCAAGAGAGTTTGAATATCTGGGACCTCGACCAAGATCGAAACGAGTTCAACAAAGATAAATTTGTTATATACATATATATTACTAAGTATGGAGGTGATGCGATCCGACTATGAACGCCGCATAGGAAGAAGAGTCCATGGCTATGTGCTCTTAAGGCCACTTGGTGCATAACCGTGCCCAAATTCCTTGGTATGTCGTGTTTCCATGTGCTAGTGCACCATTGGGGCTGATGCCCGAGTCCTTCTTCTCACCACCATCGATCTCGTACCATGCCATGTCGACGTCATGCCGACGATCGAGTCTGCGACATGCCATTTCCACGCCAATGTAATGCCCATGCCGATGTCATACCATGACCGTGCCACAACCTCGGCTTGCTCCAGCCCCGTGCCTAGCCACATCAACCCCTTGCAAACCTTCGCGCCATGATCCGATCTTCCTTATGCCGATGGAGCCACTAGTAGAAAAAGTGGTTTTTACCACGGTTCTTTGGTAAATATTACCTCGGTTGTGAACCGTGGTAGTTTTGGCCGTGGTAATTTTGTTTACCACGGTCGCAAATGTACCACGGTTCTCCTTATTACCTCGGCTCATGAACCGTGGTTATTGTGACACTCGTGGTAAAATATACATGTAGTAAAACTGTACATCTTAATTGTGGTAAATGTATATATTTTTCAAATGTAAAATTAATAATATTTTATTATACTATATACTCCAATATAATTATATAAACATTTGACACCAATTTTAAATAAATAAAGTATCTAAGTGCATTAAGTAATGTCAAAATGTCATCTAGAATTTCACAAAATAGGTGATCAAATTCACAAAATATCCAAGAAAATATATTAACAATACTATAACTAAAATTTGAAGTATCTAACAAATTAATCACTAACTAATCTATGAATCTCTGCACATATGATTCCAATTGATCGCGGATCTCATCTATCTTTTCCTTTGCATATGTCGTTGACCCACTTGATTCTTGATAGTACTGCCATATTAATAAACAAAATTTTTGATTAGAAATCATTTAAAAATATAATAAAAATAATAATTCAAATCACATACATACATTTTCTAGGATATAGTCTAGTCCTTTACTGGTTGATAATCTCTTGTATAAACCAGAAAACATAATATCCACAATCTATCTTATTTCTCTGCCACTGCAAAAGCTATCAATCCATAAATATACATCTATAATTTTGTGTACATGACCACATTTAATGCACTTAATTACAAATCTTTTATTTTGTTATATTAAAATAGTGAATGAGTTTGACTCACACATTTAAACTATTTACTATATTTTAAAAATGTAGTGTTAATTTAAACTAATTAATATTAAAATAGTCACATTGTTATAAAATACTCTCATTTAAACTAATTATTATATATTTAGTTCGTAATAACATTTTAGTGAGAAATATAAGTAAAAAATTAAAATGTAGTTAGTTTTGACAATTATGTTAGAGATTTAAGGTTTGAGTCTTCAAATAATCACTTTGAATAACTTTAATTTTTTCCATAATCAAACCGCCCTAGACAAAAGATTTAATTTAATTTGGGTTTGATATTAAAAGTATGTGAAATAATATATTTATATATATAAATTTTTTATCATGGTAATAATACATTTGCACATAGGTTGTATGGAAAATGATATATGGTTTTGATAAGTATACACCACTCTATTTGATTACATTTAGTTATAATTAAGGTGACCGAAATCCTCTCAAACTATCAAAATAATTTTTCTATAATTATTTTTTAAAAATTTTAATATAGTTTTCTTAGATATAAGAGTGCATTTAAAAATTTAGATGAAACTCTTTTGATTTAGCTCACACTTGCTAAATGATTGAATTCAATTTGAGATTGATATTAGGAAAATGTCAAATGATACAATAGGGCTATATATAATAGAATAATTCATTCATTAAAAAACTAAAAAAAGATTTTTTATACCCCATCGTGAATCTCAATGGCAAAATTTTGAAAGTGTTGTTAGAATAATCCAAATCACTACATCTATAACATAAGAAGTCATATATCATTTAAACCAGATAAATATTTTGTATTGATGTCTTGCAATATTTAAAATCATTCTATTTAAAATTAGAGAATTTAAACAATAATTGTCCATCTTAATTTAAAATTATTAATTTTACAACCTTTGATATTATAAATAAAAAATAATAAAACAATATTAACTTTTGATATTACAAGTTAAATTACAAATGCTTGATATTACAAATAAAGGACAACCGTTGGTATTATATCTAACAAAACATGGTATATGATTTAATTTTTAGACTTTTCTTTCTCATTGTAAATATTTTTTATCTATATATGAGAGTGCATCACAACTTCATCCATCATGAAGCAAAAAATAGAAGACAACCCTGAAATTGCAAGAAAAAACCGATCAAATGGAAACACGGATTAAGATTACAAAGTGAACATGAGAACACGTACAATATATGAAGGTTTTTATGGTGGAATCGATGGTAGTTAGGTTTGCACAAAACACCTTTTTTAAGTTGAAATTTTAATGATTTTTATTAATTTTATTTTATTTATTTTAATTTTGTATTATTTTTTATAAATATGCATTTCAAACTTTAAAATAGAAATTTTGCCCCGTCCAATGGACGGGCTTGACTTATCTAGTATATAATAAAATTGTACATGCATGATTAATCTATTAATTGTAAACTTAATCAAAAATATATGTGATGATTAATGACTTAACACTAACGTAACCAACTGTTTTGGTTAAGAACCAAAATAACAACAACAAATTGTATACAACAAACCTCTAAAACATTAAGAAAAGAAAATTATAATATAAAATAATTTTCCATAAATTTATTGTGAACTTATTCAAAGCATATAGTGGTAAATGACTTAAACATGTTTACTAAATACATAGAATTCAAGAATCATGACAGCAATTTTTTTTAACTCTATCTACCACGTACAGTTGTTCACAAATCAGCATTAGCATTCAATCAGCATCAAGTCGTGCAGCTCCATGACATTTGGCGTTAAAATGTTAGATTTTGAACCCACCCACAGAATTAGCATTCAATCATTCCCATGGATATAATTAAACAAGGCAGTAGAAAACAAAAAAAGAAGGAATGAAGAACTAGATTGAAACTACGTACATCTCAATTACAATACAAAAACAATTAGTAAGTGTTGGAAGAAGGTGCATTGGTTGTGACATGAATTCAATATTTCAGGGAATCAGCCATATTTAATTTCACTTGGAATTGCAATGTAGATTATCCTTCTCTTATGAATACATATATTAATTAAAGTAAGGCCTTGTGAAGTATTATTAAGCTTAAGAAACAAGTGTAACGAGGAGAATGAGAAAAATTTTAGATATGATATTGATGCAATAGAAATAGAAAGAAAAGGAGAGTAAAAAAGAAATCAACCAGTAGGCATAACCCTCTGCAGAATAGTTACGGTTGATAACAAAAATTAGCTCTGGAAGGTACACACTAAAGTAAGGCAAAATCTCTCTAAAGCGAAGAATAAAAATCGAAGAGCAATTACCACTTTGACAGTTAGCAGTGATACTCCGTTATCATCCAATTCATCCTCATACAAAATAACCTGTTGAAAGAAAAGCACAAGAATACTTCGAATTTCATATTATGATGGGAGATTTAAGATGAAGATGAAGACATTCTCGTGAAACAAACCCCAAATTTGAAAAGACGAATAAAAAATCGTACCTAGAGGGGGCTTCTTCTCCAAGATTAGAGCACTCAAATGAATCGTTCAAACCACTACAACTACAAGATTACAGTACTCATCTAACCCTTTCAAATTGAGAACAATTTGGAGCCGGGTGGTGCCACGGTGGTTCGGTCGCCGACCCTTTTATATTGAGAGCAATTCGGAGTGGCGAGTAGTTGACCGTTCGAACCGTCCACCGTGCAGTCGAGAAGATGCGAAGATGGACGAGCGAAGATGGGCGGATCTCGAGAAGATGCAGTCGCTGTTCAATTCTGTACGTGCAGTCGAGAGAAGATCCCTTTGAACCGTCGGGTAGCAATGAGCGGCCGCACAAGTGTTGTACGTTTCCAATGAGGGTATTAAACCCTAGCCCAATGTCCCGCCTATTTTTCATTCGGGTTTTAAATAAGTACGCGTTTGGAATCCATAAGTACTTACCTTTCTTAATTACATTTTTTTGTAGAATATCGTTCTTAATTACTTCAATCAACGTACTGTAGTAGCCGATCGATTGACAGGAACGCACCTGCTATTTAAAAAGTTCAAATATGGATGCAAAGTAACATATATACCCATATATTAAGTAAAGGTTTTTATCTTAATATATACTTTCCTAATTAACTTGTTTCAACAAAACTTTCCTAGTAAATTTTGCACAAATAAATATTTATCTTAATATTTCTAAGATTTTTGTGTATTTAACTATAAAAAATTTCAAAATATAATTTTTATAAAAGGTAAGTATTATCTTTTTATTCAAGATATATTTTGGACCAAATTTTCATACATAACATATATATATATATAATATGTTCTTCTCTATTAATTAATTTCATATTTAGCATGTCATCAGAATTACCACGGTTCTTATTCTATAATTAATTACGATCTATATTTGACCGTGGTAAAATAATTGCTCATTTACCACGGTTAAAAAACTTTAGTCGTAAATTGGTTGTTAAATTACTACGGTTATTGTGTAACCGAAGTAAATTGGATACTTAGTATTTATTTACCGCGATGGCGGAAGATCGTGGTAAAATGATAGAGGTAAACACCACAGTTATATAACAAAACCGAGGTAAATTGGTCACTTAGTGTTTATTTACCGCGATGGCGGAAGATCGTGGTAAAATGATAGAGGTAAACACCACAGTTATATAACTAAACCGAGGTAAAGTGTAACATATTTACCACGGTTCCTATATGAACCGAGGTAATTTAACCATATATATCACGATTACCTCGATATGACACGGAACCGTAGTAAATAATACCGTGGCCGAAACCCCTTTTTCTACTAGTGAGCCTTGCTCGTACAATTTCTTGGCCTGATCAAGTTTCACTATGCCATCTTTTCCCAAACTTATTTATTTACTATTATCTATTGTTTTATGACATTTCCGCCTATAGTTTCTATTTTTGGCTCAAGTGTATGTGTATGTGCTTGTGGCCCGCACTAGCCCGATTAGGTTTAATTATAACTTTTATATAAATACTCACTTGTCTTCCTTGTTCCTTTTTCACGTCATTTTCATAAAACAAGCAACCTTGGTCGAGATTCTCCCTAGGCATGTGTTGTCAATTTCTCTCTCTCCTAAATCTTACTCCCTATCTTGATCGTTCCTCTCGATCTTAATCTCGCCATTGTGCCTTTCTTGTTACCAATCTCACATTCTACATCCTGATCTAATTCGTTCAACTCTATCACATTCCATTTATCTGCTTCCGCCAACACTCCATTTGATATCGATATAGGAGGACACGTTGTAGGATTGAACGATCCGAGTCAAGGCATGATTGCATCTCAAATCCGAGCGGCAAACATATCAACTAGCTTCGAAGCCAAGATCTTGTAAGTCGCTCTATTCCAATCTAAATTTGCGTCATTTCTTTTCCATGTACCTTGATTGTGTAAAAAACAACATAAAAGCACAAATTTTTTTACCAAGTCCTAACCAAATTTTGGAGCCATCATTCTGGACCATACTAGGCCATATTTAAAAAAACCAACGAATCCCAACATGATTTTTGGTTGATCATTTGCCTTCCATAAGTTTTGAGTTTTGATTGATATTGCTTGCAATTGCTATTTCATTTCATTCGTGCATAGTCTAGTAACCTAGATCCCGATGTGCCCTTCTTAAAATCACTTGTTTGTGCCCTAGATCTTGCTTGCATTTGCTCGTTTATGGTTGTGGTGCGGCCACATACATTTTGGCCGATCGGTTAGTAATCGATCTTCCTTCCAGAAAAACAGTTAGCCAATTATTAAATAAAAACAAAACAGTCAGCTTTAGTTCTAAAAAAATAGTAGGGTGTCGTTAATCTTTCCCATCATTAATCGTTGCATGCTTATTGATAATTGATCGTGCTTGTTTGAGTGCTAAGTTATTCTTCCATATCGTGTTGATTAAGCCTTAGTCGCCTCTCACATAAAAGCTGACCTTGACCTATTGCGTGCATATTTCGGTTTTCATTGTACACTTTTACTCGCTACATCATGTAATGTGGTTCTAGATGATCCTAAATCAATGATAGACAAAATACAAGGATAATTGGATCCTCCACTAGACGCCAATAATGAGGAGCCAAAAGATGATGGCACCGAGCTCTTGCCCTTAGAGCACTAGAATATTGCTTTCCGCTGGGAATAAGTGAATATTCGCGAGTTCCTCGCAGACCAAGCCGTGGCGTGCATTCTCCTGCACATGGTGCCACCTACAACCTCTCCATCTTCGGCGCTGACTTTTGTCCCTTCCTCCACAACGCCTACGGTGCATGGATTAGCGCCTGAACCACGGTCTAAACAAACTTGTTGCAAGGGCCTTTGATGCGTGCGTGCGCAAAGGTGTTGGGTGCCAGTGTCGTAGGTTCTAGCCACCAGCCCCGAAGCAAGGACAAGGGCCTTAAGGAGATGTCGATGCAACAGCCGCCACGCCAAGCCTAATGATCCACTTGGTGATCGAGTCACGCCAAGCCCAGGTGCCGTAGCCCACCTCCTACGAGCTACGCGATGATCCCGATGCCTACGGGTCCGACTTGGACCACAACTACGAGGACCCAAGCATGTTTTCTCAACCCCCTCTTTTTGATGATCATTACGAGCCGAGTAGTGGTCGATGTAGACACGCGACGATCACGCCGAACATGGCGCGCCGAATGTGCTACGTATTGAGGCAACGCAATGAGTGGTACCCTGAACCGTACACAACTCATAATTATTATTTGAGGGCTTATAGAGCCCTAAATCAAATTCGGTCCCATATTCATACATCACACTATGGTTTTGCGGTGTTTTATTTTGAGACCCACCAATTGTTCACGAATGACTTTGATGAATTCGATGACGAAGAATTCAAAGATTCGGGCATAATCAACCCTCATAACATTCCAACTTTGGGGATCCCCCAGAGTTGGATGACCGCCATTGGATTGGATTCCACCAGCCAATCCTATCGTCGACAACTTTGCACAAACTCCGGGCCATCGGCGCGATGCTGCCTACAATACAAAGTGGCGCGATCAGGGCTAGCATCGACACCAAAGTGTCTCGCAGGGTCACCATCCTAGGAATGTGCCGGCAATGTTATCAGAATCCCGATCCGATTCTACGATTCTAGCAATCCTACGATCCATAACACGCGAAACGATCCACGATTCCAAGTAGATTTTATTGGAGTAGATATTAAATGATTTAGAATACAATCTTGATCCGATCCCGATTTTACATACAATTTTTACGATCCTATAAACGATTCTAACGATCCTACAAACAATTCTAACGATCCTATAAAATGACAATTTTAACCATATATTATTAATAATTTTACGATTAACGTATCATTTCCATTAAAATAGTTGACTAGTTCATCCTAAAACATTTTTAATAATCAAATTAATAAGGTTTATCATATTCTTACTTCATATATAACAAAATATACAATTTATTAGGTTATTCTTGCATACTTTTAGTTATAATGTAGGATCTTACGATCCTGCGATCCGATCTTATGATCCGATCCAAAAGACCCCCAACGATCCAACATAGAATCCGATTCTAATAACCTTGTGTGCCGGCACATTATATGCCCCCCTTGATCGAGGCTTTGATCATCCTATTGATGATGGTCTTTGGGACCACCCCAGCCCCATTGCCATTAGGTCAAAGTTAAGTTTGAGTACTTTGAAAGATATTACGAAGCGGCGTTTGAGTACTTTGAAAGACAAGAGTTGGTCCATGACACCCCACATACTTTTTGCTATTTTCATATTCGACCTAATGAGCATGTCGAAGCGGCGACGCTCCATTTCCCAGGCGCTGCCCTAATTTGGTGGTACCATTTTGTGCAAGGCTGCATTAGATGGAATAAGACATCGGAGACCACTTTGGATCAACTGGTGTATGCTATTACTCAAAAATATGTACCTAATGATTACCAAAACATGATGACAATTGAGATATCTAACCTTCGTCAAGTAGTATGACTCCACTCGAGTATTTATCAAAATTAGAGGACGTGCATTACAAGGCGAATATAACCGTCAATCCCTCTACATTGAGGACGAGGACCAAGTTTCTTAGCGGTCTTCAACATTTTTATTAAGAACCCGCTATAGATCCTTCCTATTAAGGATCTCAACATACTGACCTATACATCTATGCAATTATATAATCAGTAGGTCAGTTAAAGGTCCTATTCTTAACAGCTAGGGCAACACAAATATAACTATTCTGGCCCTCGTCCATATGTTTCTTTTACTATGCGTATGAGTGGTGTAAGTTCAGGTTCTAGATCCCATCCTATTCCTAGAGCTTTGGCAACCTCGGGATTAGGCTCAGATCCACATGCGCCGCTTTCCAAGGCAGCGCTGCCCGCCAATGAGCGCGGCCGAGACCATGAGTGATACAAGTGCGGTGGTCATGGCTACTACAAGAAGGATTTCCTTAATGTGAGGTGTGTGCTCTTCTCCTCGGCAATTAAAGGCTATGAGTCCTTGGAGGACGAGGAACTCACCTAGGAACCTTATGAGGAACGTTATGAGGTGCCCTAAGAGGATGTCTACAATTGTGCCCTGTCAGCCCCTGATGCAGGGACTCCTTTGAGCCTTGTTTCGAGAAGGTCCCTTATTCTTAAGGAGTCCTCTCTCTAGGATGAACGGGAGAATCTGTTTATACTTGGTGCCTCGTTGGGACAACTAGACTTAGTGTCACTATTGATAGCGGCAATTGCACCAACTTGGTCAATGAGAAGGTTGTCAACCATCCGAAGCTTCCAACCACTCCTCATCCTATTGTATATGGCCTTCAATGGCTTTCTTCTAGAGAAGGTATGCAAATAACTCGTCAATGTTCTATTTTTTTCTCCATTGGTCCTTACACGGACACTGTTCTTTGTGATGTCATTGTTATGGACATCACCCACATCTTGTTGGGGTTCCCATGACAATTAGACAGACACAGTCTTCGCGACTGTTTCTTGAACACTTATGTGTTCAATTACCACAAGAAGCGCATCAAGCTTTTACCTATGTCCCCTGGTGAGATATTGCATGATCAGATACAGTGGGACAAGTAGAAGATCGTTGAGGCTGAAGCAAGGGCCAAGGCGGCCAAACGGTCGAGCGCCAAATTTGATGGCAATTTAGGGACTAAACCTATGGCCTTTGACGTTTCAATCCAGGGGCACGAGAGCCCCTAAAATCGTCCCAGGCCATGAGAGCACCGAGGCCCCACTTTAGTTGCTCTAAGAGCAGTGTGCCCCTACAGGCGGCGTTGAGAGTCCAGTGGTATTGGTGCTCCCCTCGGATCTCATGACGCCTCCCAAAGGGAGCTCCCCTTATTTCCTATTGGTTTCGACTCCTATCGAGTCTTTTGGTACCTCAGATGAGTCATTATATCCAGCAATTGCTGCTTTTCTATACGAGTTCGTGGATGTCTTCCCTAACGAGCTTCCCCCATGTCTTTTGTTGCTCTGTGGTATCAAGCACCAAATTGATTTGGTGCCTGACACTTCATTGCCTTATTGGGCCACCTATAAGGCCGATCCCTGTGAGACAAAGGAGTTGTAGTGACACGTTTATGAGCATATGGATCGGGGCTAAGTCTGCGAGTCTTTGAGCCCGTGCACTATGCTCATCATTTTGGTCCCTAAGAAGGATGAAACATGGACCATGTGTGTCGATTTCCGGGCGATCAATCAGATTTCCATCAAGTAACAACATTCTATCTCGAGGCTCGATGACATGTTGGACGAGCTCCACAATGCCATCGTATTCTTGAACGTCGACTTGAACAACAAATATCATCGGATCCTCATGAAGGAGGGAGATGAGTGGAATACTACTTTTAATACTAAATTCGATCTTTATGAGTGGTTTGTGATGCCCATTGGCCTTACCAACGCCTCGAGAAGGTTCATGCGCCTCATGAACCATGTCTTCCGAGGCTATATATGTATGTTCTCATGGTCTATTTTGATGACATTTTAATTTATTCCAAGGCTTTAACTCACCACATGGATCACTTGAGGCTTGTGTTGGAGAGACTTTGATGCGAGAGACTTTTTGGCAATTTTGGGAAGTATTCTTTTTTGTAGCTCGCCCATTGTATTCCTTGGATATGTTGTTTCTGGATGGATGGAACCTTCGATAGGAATGTATGTCTTCTCATTCCTACACTTAACCGACTACTATCGCCGCTTTAACAAGATGTTAGTTTGATAGAGGCGCCCTTGCATGCCTTGACCAAAAAGGGCACCATGGTCGAGTGAAAAAAGCAGCATGAGAGGGCTTTCCAAGCTCTTAAGAACGCCCTTAGCCATTCCCCTCTTTTATAGTTGTCGGACTTCTCCAAACTCTTTGAGGTGGAATATGATGCTTCTAACATTGGGATTAGTGGTAGGCCAATCCCTTTCTTTAGTGAGAAGTTGTCAGGTGCTCAACTTAACTACCCGATGTACGACAAGGAGCTCTAAACCTTGATTCAAGTCTTGATGACTTGGGCCCACTACTTGTGGCCTCGAGAAATTATTATTCATAGTGATCATGCGGTGTTGAGCTACTTGAAGAGCCAAGCCCATCTCAACTGAAGACATGCTAGGTGGGTCGAGTTTTTGGAGATATTCTTGTACGTCTTCGTCCATAAGAAAGGTAAGGAGAATGTGGTCGTCGACGCCCTTTCTCTTAGGTATGTTCTTCTTACTTCTCTTCATGCTAGGTTTCTTGGTTTCTCTATAATGAAGGAATTTTGCCCTTTTTATTCCTTCTTAACAAACTATTATGTGTTGTGCTTAGCTAGGCGTGAGTTTGACTCCTACTTTCATGACAAAAAGTACATATACAAGACCGGAAAGCTTTGCATTTCGAACTCTTCTATAGCGCATATGTTGATTAAGCAGGCTCACGATGGCTGATGTCATTTTGGTGTTAGAAAAGACACTTGTAGCAATCTGATAACATTTATTTTCGCCTCATATCGTCAAACATGCCATGAAGTATTGCAAGCATGGTGCGATATGCCAAAAAGCCAAGTCTTGTTCTTCTCTTTTCGGCTTTACACACCTTTGTCGATTCCAGTAGCCCCTTGGGAAGATCTTTCCATGGATTTTATCACATGGTTGCTTATGTTAAGGTGAGGATAAGACTCGATTTTTATAGTTGTGGACCACTTCTTTAAAATCGCCCACTTCATTGCTTGTAAGAGTAAAAACAATGCTACCGAGGTGGCCGGTTTGTTCATTGACAATATAGTGAAATTACATTGTATTCCACACACTATCCTTAGTGATAGAGATACCAAGTCCGTGGGACATTTTTAGAGGACTTTGTGGGAGAATTTAGGTACACAACTCATGTTTTCTACTTCTTATCACCCCTAGATGGATGGCCTGACTGAGATCACCAACCGAACTTTGTGATCGCTCTTATGAGTGATGCTCAAGGCTAACCCACGCAGGTGGGAAGACTTACTCTCTATTATTGAGTTCTCTTATAAGGTGTCCCACCACTCAACTCATCAATTGAATCCATTTGTGGTGGTATGTGGGTGCAATCCGATCATGCCTTTAGACATGGTCCGAGGCCACTCAAGGATGGGGAGCACATAGATGCCACACATCATGTTGAGCAAGTTCAACACTTGCATGCTCGTACTTGTGACCAACTCGAGAGGCGTGCCTCCCAGCACAATTGGTAGCATCGTGAGATAAGTTTTGAGCTCGGGGATCTTGTTTGGGTATATACATTTGCACAACGAGCGCTTCCTAATGGCATGAATGACCAAGCTTCACCATCGAGGCGATGGCCCCTTTTGAGTCCCCGACACGCCTACTTCTTAGAGCTGTTGCATTTATACAACAACGTTCATGCCATGTTTAATGTACTGAACTCTCCCCTTGATGACGAGCCCAAGATTGATGATGAGGAAGATGGGACACTTCCCCCTCAAGGGAGGAGGGTGATGCGATCCCGACCATGACCTCCATTGAGGAAGAGGAGCCCGTGGCTATGCGCTCTCAAGGCCCCTGGATGTGTTCCCACAACAAGGCCATTGATCGCGCCGTGACTTCCTTGGCATGTCGTGTCTCTGTGTCTTAAGGCACCGCCAAGGTCGACGCCCAAGTGCTTGTTCTCGCCACCATGTGTCCCAAACTATGCCATGTCGTCGTCGTATTAAGGAACGAGTCCATGACATGCCATGTCCATGCGAGCCTCGTGCCCCTGCCGATGTCGTTCCATGATTGTGCCACAGCCTCGGTGCACACCAGCCCCGCACCCAGCTAAATCAGACCCGCGCCAACCTTCACGTCATGATCCGATCCTCCTTCTGCAAATGGAGCCTTGCTCGTTGCATTTCTTTTCCCGATCATGATTCACCGCGCCATCTTTTCCCGAACTTATTTATTTACTATCATCCATTGTTTTATGACATTTCTTTCTATAGTTTCTATTTTTAGCTAGGGCGTGTACTTATGGGCTTGTGCATCACGCTAACCCAATTAGGTTTATTTCTAGCTTTCATATAAATACTCTCTTGTTGTCCTTGTTCCTTTTTCACATATTTTTTAGCAAACAAGCAGCTTTGGTTGAGATTCTTTGTCGGCATTTGGCGTCAATCTCTCTTTCTCCTAAATCCTAGTCCCTCTCTTGATTGTTTCTCTCGATCTTAGGCTCACCACTGTGCCTTTATTGTTATCAATCTCACAATCAAGATCCCGATCTAGTTTTTTCAGCCTTATCAGATTCCATTTCTATGCTTCTGCCAACACACCATCCGAGAGCGATGTAGGAGGACATGTTGCAAGACCAAACGATCCGAATTAAGGCCCAATTGCATCTTAAATTCGTGAGGCAAACATATAAAGAGGCGAATCCTAATTTTCTTAAGGTACGAATTCTTAGTGGCCTGTATCAAGGGCACCATCAAGAAGAAACTTGAAGGAAGTCTACATGAACACCTAGGTTCGAACGAAATCCAAACCCTCAAACTAAGTGAAGGTTATTAGGCCCGACTATTAAGCGAACGATGCACTGAGGTAAGACCCGACTTCACAAGAAGATATGTGTGTCAAGTGAGTCGGATGAGAAGCACCAGCTGGATGAGCACTAGATGGTAGCAAAAAGATAATATGGGACGAGGCTCAAAGTTTAAAGCGAAAGCTTAAACTAGCCTCTAATTTGATAAAGCCGATTGAGCCCATGTTCAGAATGAGATTTGAGGGTCAAACGAAGTTAATCTCAGAAGATTAATGATGAAATAAGACTTGGTCATGACATGATCTATGTCAAGAATTGGCATGGAATACAAGGCTAAAATTAGTGCGTGGACAAATTGAGATAAAACCCGAATAAGAAATTAAGCCACACCTAGGAGTCGTTGTTTGACCTAGCTATCTTATATCACATCATCCAAGAGCTATGCATATCAGTTTATAGCAATTCAAGAGGCGTTGGAAAGTTGACTCTATAAGTTACATTTAATCTTCTTACTCTAACTACCAAAACCCACTTGAAGAGGGAGAAATTTTCCTTGGAAATCGCTGGACGAACAAAGCACGAAGTTCATATTGTATTGTTGTTGACTAGCACTGCTTTGTTAAGAAGCTACATTTATCGTTAAGAGACGATTCAAAAACTACCAGAAAGCTAATGAGATGAACTTCAATTTAGATTTGACATCTAATTCGAAATCCCACAAGAAAGTGGTCGAAATTGAGATCAAATGCACTAATGAATATTCTCAGGCAAATGGTCAAGCATAAGTTATAAATAAAGCCATATGGGAGGTCCTAAACAAAGAGGTAAAGAGGGTTTTGAGCAACGGTTGAGGGTAATGTTTTCCTTGATATACACTATTTACAATTGTGATAAGAATGATTAAGGCTAACATTTTGAGGATGATCGAAGCGATGTCATCCAGGGAGAGAATGACGTAAAACAACGTCTTAAGATGTGAAGCTAGTACTTAATTTCTTATAATTTTTCATGTTGTATTTAAATATTATTTTAATTAGTTATTTTAAATTTTTTATAATTATATTAATGAATTAAAATACTTTTTAATTAAATTTGAAAAGGAATTGACGAAGCATGTCGTGAAAGAATAACTAATGAATAGAGCTATGACCTTTGACTTGGATCATATTCCTTTAATGGGTTTACCTAACATAAAATGGAGCACTACTAACTCAGAATTTGCAAGAAGTTTTTCGATAAAGAAAGAATTAAGATAACATTTTTAACGGTTTAAAGACTACCCTAAAATCCTTTTTGATGAGATCTTCAAGAACTTTTCGAATCGAGAGTGAGTGGCCTAAGTAAGTCAATTTACATGCTACCTATTTAGATTATAAAGAAGTTGGTCATTTCCGGTTCAATCATTTTATTTTGATTTCAAATTAAAAGGTAATAGTTTATAAGAATTTTGGACATATTTATAACGAAATTGACAAACACAAATGTATCAAGTAGAAAAAATAAAATGAAAAATAACTCTAAATAATCCCAAGTATCAACTTTGAATCAAAAATAATCCCAACTTTAAAAATCACCACCAGTGATCCCAACTATTACAATATTAACTCGAAACGATATGAAGTTCTTTTCCGATCAGAATTCCGACGAGATTGTTGACATGGAAATCGGAAATCCTATATGACAAAGTTAATATTTACATTTTATTTTTTTTAAAGCTAAATCCTACATGGAAAAAACAAATTAATCACATTCAAAAACTAAATCAATCCTCAAATTTTTGAACCTGTAAAACTTGAAAACAATTTATTTTTTCCAGAAATGTGTAAATTTTTTATCCAACCCAAATTAAAATTAAAAACAAATAAACTCAAAGGGAAAAAGAAATCAATTAAGAAAACCAACGAAAAAACCCCTTTCCTCTGCCCCCTTCATCCCACCCCCTTCTTCAACATGAAACTCCAGAACCCCCATTTTACCGGAGATGGTATGAAATTGGATGGATTCTCCTCATAATTGATTATCCATGGCTAATCTCCCTTTTGCTTGTTTTTTGAGTATTGGCCAAAAATTGCACTTTGATTCGGGAAATCTCTCAACCCTAGATCGTAAAATTATGATCCTAGTGTGAGATCTGATGCAGCACAATTGAAGTTGGATAAATCCTAAGTGAGGTTAACTGATAACCTGGGCTTAGGTATCTCTAGTCCCGAGATCAATCGAGGGTTAGAAGGATCGTTCTGGAGGAGCAAGAGAAACGGATTTATGAATTCATTGAATCCATTGAGAGAATTGAGAGATTTGGAAATTTGGTTGTAATTCTGATTGATTCGGGAAGAAGCCAATTGAGGCTTTTAATACAAAGATAGAATTGAGCCGGAACAAACCGGGTAAATCGGGATAAACAGGATTACAAGAAATAAGATATCGAACCAGATTTAGCTTAACAAAATACAAGATAACATGAAGTGATTAGATAAGCTATAATCCTGCATCAATACTCCCTCCTTCAGAGGATCCTTGTCCTCAAGGATCAACAACACCGCTCCTAAGTTGGGCTTGTAACAGCACATCCGAAATGAACATCGAACAACTAGGATAGTAAAGCATAAGTAGGAATGAGGAGGTCTCCCTTGAAACCTTGCATGGTGAACTTTACTTGTGAGCTTTGAGTATTCTCCACCGGGGTCGAATATAAACCTTGTAGATCCAACCTCGACCAAGCTAAAAGTATCCAAAGCAACTAGCAAACTGTCCAGGGCATATAATATGCAACTATCAAAGTTCATTCCACCATTCAAACTACTAACATTGGTGCTGTTTTCACTTACTATCCAGGACCAATGATATGCTATAGCTAAGTGAGCAACATAGTGGATTAGTAAGTTGGTTGATTTAAGAACACCCAAATTGCCTTCCTTCAAAAACTGCATATGAAGTCCTCTAGAGTAGCTGGCAGAAATAAGAGCTCTCTTGACAAACACATTCAAAATTAGCATCCTCTTCATCAGTTGATATTTGCTCAGGTTCAGTGGACTAGAAAGGGCTAGCAAAATCAAATTTAATTTTCCGAAATAGATGAAAATTCTTCCCACAACTTTAATTTGCAGTAGAAACACACCTCCGGGATCGAAGATTAAAATTCCAACACAAAGATGTGCAGCTGCAGGGAGGAACCCTGCAGCTGCTGCATAATAATGATTGAATTTCCCAAGTGATTTTAAATCAGTTTCTGCAGCACAATAATTCCATTGCAATCTCTTCTTTGTTTCCTTACACACTCTAGATTCTATTAATTGCAATATCTCAGTTTGGTCAAACTCCAAAGCAAGAGGGCCCAATCGATTTGCAATAATTTCAAACGAATAAGCTCCAAGTAAATGTGTTTGATCAATCAGTTCCAAGAGCTTGGCCTCAATATCAGATTCATCAATGGTCGTTTCACCGAATGTATATGTCATGTAAGCATCTAGGGAAACAAATCTCCTTTCCAAGAGGAAACTACATGCTCTAGCGCGCATAAGCACTTTATACCCATGGTCAAACTTCAGCTTCTCATTATGAGTATCAATAGAAATCTGAGCACCCTTTAGCGTCCTGATGATGTTATCATATATAACATCCCAATCTGATTCTTGTAGTAATATATAATCCTTGCATAGAACAACTGATTGTATCTCATTATCTGCAGAAGGGTCAATAGCTCTCAGCTCATGCGGCTCATCAGATTTCAGCTTAGACAATAATACCATAAATGGAATTTCCCTTAGCAAAGGCTCAGTCACTTTCTTTGACAATTGTCCACCAGGATCGAAAGCAAATACTCCCGTGTAGTCAAACTTATGCTTCCGGTGGGCACATTTATGGACAATTGTATTAAATGAATGAGATTCACCATTAATTTTCCCAGCTTCACCTGAAGTACTAAGATAGGCCATTGGAGATTTCTTGGCTTCATAGTTCTCAATCTCAGTTGACAAATAATCAAGCAGACAACCCTTTCCAAGTTTCATTTCAGAAACTTCATCATCAGTACAACACAAGCTACTATTATTTTCTAAAGAAACAAGTTCATAAGTGCCAAGTAAAGTATCAGCAAAGATCAATGCTATTCCTCCAGGGTCAAAAGTCAACATTGCAAGATAGGATCCTTTCACAACTTGGGCTAATTCACATCTAGAAGTCAGCAGAGTAGATTGATCCTCGACAAATCCAAAAGCAGCTCTATGCAAATTTGTCATGCTAGCCAACTCCTTATCCTTACACATCATACCACTATTCTTCCTAGGAGTAAATTTCACATTGAGAGAATCTCCAATAAGAATCAATTCTCCACCAGGATCAAAGGATACTACTCTCACATGATCCATTGTAATTCCTCCTTGTGTGGGAAACGCATTTAGCACTATAATCAAGTCAGTGAACTCATTCTTAACAACTACTAACGCTTTAGCAGATTTGAGATCACTTACCTTCAAAGCTTTCAAAATCAATTTCCTTTTGTCTGAAGCCATGAGCAGCAACAACTCATCAACTACCTTTCCTATTTGATCCAACAACGTCTTCATTTCATGGTCTGCATTCACCATTGGCATTTTGTCGAACATGTGGTGTGCAACTGACTTTGAAGGCTCCTTCACCACTATCGTTTCAGACATTGCATCAAGTTGAGCAGGTTCTTCATTCATTATCACAACTTCATCAGTTTTAAGCTTCTTAAAATCCTTGGAGGCGGCTGACTTTATGAGTTCTGGAAGTTCGATGCTTCCTGCGATCCAGCCAAGCAACTTATTTATCTCGTCAAATGACTCGTGGTCCTGGGTCTCCACGTCATCGGGGATCCCGTCAAACAGACCGGTGAGGAGAACTCCTCCATTTTTAACGCGTCTGACTTGTACATTGGGTAAATTGAAGTGTTCATCGATGATCTCCTTCAGGTTGCTTAGATGGATTCTCGATCTAGGTGCGAATTTCAACACAGTTAAGTCATCATCGCTTTCATTCGCCATAGCAGATTCCGTTGAAGTAGGTCGAAGGATTGACTGCTCTGATACCATTGATGCAGCACAATTGAAGTTGGATAAATCCTAAGTGAGGTTAACTGATAACCTGGGATTAGGTATCTCTAGTCCCGAGATCGATCGAGGGTTAGAAGGATCGTTCTGGAGGAGCAAGAGAAAGGGATTTATGAATTCATTGACTCCATTGAGAGAATTGAGAGATTTGGAAATTTGGTTGTAATTCTGATTGATTCGGGAAGAAGCCAACTGAGGCTTTTAATACAAAGATAGAATTGAGCCGGAACAAACCGAGTAAATCGGGATAAACCGGATTACAAGAAATAAGATATCGAACCGGATTTAGCTTAACAAAATACAAGATAACATGAAGTGATTAGATAAGCTATAATCCTGCATCAAGATCTCAACCAAAAGATTTGGAACAAGTTGTCTTTGGCTTGATTCCGGCTGCTTATAGATGGAACGATAATGAAAGATGGGGATTTGTTAAAGCCTTGTCGATCGATTGTACTAATTTTGGATCGTCTCGCCTCGAGACAAAGACGGGGGCAATTTTTCGTTGGTATTGGGTCGGCGTTAGGGGGTTCGTATTCCTGGGGTTCCGGGTGGGCGCGCCTTCGATTTGTTCTTCTTCTTCTTCGTTTGATTTCGACACATTCGATGCTCTTCAGTCTTCTCCTTCATTCTTGTTTACTGGATAGACCTATCATTCTATCTTCTTCGTTCTTATTTTAATTTAATTTAATTCTTTTTTTGATTCGTTCTTGTTTACTAGATGAAAATGGAATCTAATTAAGATATTAATTTTTTTTTATTAAGCTAAATAAAATGAAATGGCACATAAAATGACATGGTTGTAAAAAAAATAAAATGTAAAACATTAACTTTGCCAAAGAGGAATACTGATTGACATGACAGCAATCTCGCCGGAATTCTGATCGGAAAAGAACTTTATATAATTTCGAGTTAATATTGTAGTAGTTGGGATCGCTGATGATGATTTTTAAAGTTGGGATTATTTTTGGTTCAAAGTTTATACTTAGATTATTTAAAGTCATTTTTCCAAAATAAAATATGAGACATCAACCAAAATTTTCTTAAATAAAAGAGCACAAATTGAAATTTTCTTATGTATAATTGCTTGTTCAATAGTCAAGCAACATCCATTAGCATTATATAACAGTATTGTCAAGAATAATAATATTTTCTATAATTTAATTGATAACTAGACAAGTTATAAGTGTTATTTATGAACAAGTTTTGAGTGAAGAACATTTTTTGGGTGTAAGCCTGTAAAGTGAGGGGAAAAAAAGATCGAATCATTAAATTTAAGAAATGTAGAGTTGAAATTAAAAGTAAGAAGTGGGAAGGGGAGATAAATTTGTAAATGAATTTAAAATAAATAATTGTTTGTAATATGTTTCAATCACACACATTTCTATCTGTTAATTATGCGCTTTAACACACTAAATGTGCACTTTTATATGAACATTTAATGTGCAATTACACTTTTAACACGTACAATTATACACTATTAATCGTACACTTTATCATGCACTTTAGCATATATTAGTTGTATACTTGTACAGTTGTACTTTTAATGCAAATATATGCAATTGCACTTTTTAGTGCAAAGATATGCATTTGAAATAGTAAAACAGGAAGTGGGTCCGGGGTACAGAGAACAAACTGACCTGACGGGACTCTCAAGGTGGATTCCGGGGCCCACAACTATATCCGTCTTTTAATTAAATAAATTCCCTCTCCGAGCGAGGTCTTTCGAAACCTCGAGGACGAGGTCTAAGCCTCATTGCCGACTCAACTGACACCCCCGCCCACCTGGTCCACTCAGCTCTTGCCGTTCTCCCCAGCCAATCATCGGCTGCCTCGCCTCCGGACCAATCAGAGACCTCTATCTCGGGCGTCCCACATCGGATAAACACCAAAACTCAATTCCCTAATTCTCTATAAATAGGGGAGAACCTCGTAGGTAGAAAGGGTCGAAAAACATCTTGAACTCAAGAACTATCTTGCTCGTTGAAGATCGACGTGTTGAAACATCGTCGAAAGACCTCGCTAAAGACAAGTGAAGTTCACAAAAAGACTTCAAGTCACACAGAGCTTCCGCTCACACTAAAGACCTCGCTACATAATCTCGCAAGTCCTCATCACCACGCTCGAACTCAAAGCTCGGCCTCGCCACCAGAATCCATCAAGCACCCCGTAGGTGGTAGAATCTCGTAGCTATTAGGAGATCTCGAGCATTGTTAGATCGAGATCTCGAATACTCGTACGAGGTCTAAAGTGTAAACCTCGTGATTTGTAACCTCGTGATTTGTAATCTCGCTGTAAAGAAATAATAAATAAAAAGCAAGTGTTTGCACAATCGAATAAAAGAATCTCGTATCTTGTCTTCTAGCGTCGGTTTATTTTGGGTTTCATCATTGGCGCCGTCTGTGGGAACCTCTTCATCCTAAGCACTTTCTCGATTTGTGCAAACCTTGGCTTCGATCCCCTCAAAATGGCTTGCCCAAACAATTTCTTCCCCCAATACCCCTATAACATGCCCGAAACCGCGCAGTGGATGGGCGCGTGGCCTCCGAGCTGCCCGTTCGTGGTCCCCCCGGGCTGGACGTACACCGCCCCCACAAAACCCCTACCCATTCCAAGGGTACGAGCCGGGCGGCGCACCCCCGAACACATATCCCTATCCGGGCTATGGGCAGTACCAGCAAGGCTTCGCCCCTTCATACGTCCCTGTTCCTCCCATGGGAACCCCACTCCGAGTAAGTGCCTGCGTACGTCCCCGGACATGTGCCCAAACCCGAGACGTCCACCAACGGTTCGTCAACGGAGAGACCTCCCCGGGACCCGATGCAGATCTCGCGGTCCCGTTCGCGACACTCAAGGATACGGGACACAGAGTTGTCCGAAACGGCAGGGTGTGCTGTGCACCCAATGAAATCGAAATCACGCCGCCAACCCGTCGAGGTCGGGTGCCGTTCCCCTTTCGTGAACGAGATCCAGGAGGCACCTATGCCCAAAGGTTTCCATTGGCCACAAATAGGGCTCTACGACGCTATGAATGACCCGGAGGACCACGTAAAACACTTTGCTGTCCAAATGAATGTCAACTCCTACAATGACGCCATATTCTGCCGTATCTTCCTGACCACCATGGACAAGGCCGCGATGACGTGGTTCATAAGCCTCAAGAAATAGTATGTGGCCTCGTTCGCTCAACTGTGCGAATCCTTTATCGCACACTTCAATGGCTCAAGGAAGCGCAAGAAAAACATGCGGGATCTCCGCGGTATTAAGCAGGGAGAGAACGAGCTATTGGGCACCTTCTTCACGAGGTTCACCACCGCGGTCGCAGAGATCGCACACATCAACGAGTCATCAGTGTGAGATACCTTCATGGGCAACCTGTGTCCGGGTCCTTTCAAGAATTTCATTTTCTTGAAATGCCCGACGACGTACGACAGCCTGTGCGCCCTGATCACAGCCCAAGTATACGCCGAGGATGCCGCCAACCATAGCTCGCGACCGAAGACCGACAAGGAAATCGTCGCCGAGGCTAAAGGGAAGGAAAAGTGGTTGCGCCGGCCGCGAGGGATGCGTATGTGACGCAGGCCCACAACCCCGTCAACAACAACAACAATAACAAAAGCAACCGAAATAACAACAACAACAAGAACAACAACAACAACGACAACAGGAATAACAACCACTATAACAACCGCGGAGGCGGCGGTGGGGGTTGGAGCTGCTTCGGCAGGAGACGACGAGGTTATGGAGGCAAGGGCGGACCTGCGTAAAACCCAAATGAAAAGGGGCGCGCCAATCTCGCATCGGGAGCCAACACCGTGCCGCAAGGCCCGGGTCAGGCTCGGGCCAACAACGTCGAGCAACAAGCTCCCACGAAGCAGGCGCGGTCTGGGCAGACAACAACCCCTGACGGGTATATCCATACCATCTCGGGTGGACCTTCGCTGGCTGGGTCAATCCAGGCGGAAAGAAAGAGGTACGCGAGGGCAAGCCACCACGAGCCCTCGGTATTCAGCGTTGCCCAGACCTCGCGGTCCCACGTAGGCTTGGCCTTCACCTCCGAATATGTCGAGGTACTCCACATGCCACACTCAGACCCCTTGGTGGTGCACGCTCAAGTGGGCTAAAAAATGGTGAAGCGAGTGCTGGTGGACACGGGGTCCTCCGTGGACATCATGTACTACGACGCTTTCGAGCAATTGGGCATCTCCGAGACGTCCCTAAAGCCCTACGCTGGGAAACTCACCTCCTTCTCAAGGAATGAAGTCGACGTCGCCGGTCTCATAGACCTTTGGATGACGCTGGGCACCGGCTCCACAAGGAGAACCGAGATGGTGGAATTTATGGTGGTGCACCTGCCTTCGGTGTACAATGTAATCATCGGGAGGGTCTCCCTGATGAAGTTCCAGGCGGTGGTGTCCATTTACCACCTCAAAATGAAATTCCCTGTCGATGACGGGGTTGGGGAGGTAAAGGGCAACCAAGAAGAGGGCTGCATTTGCTATGCGATCTCGGCAAAACAGAAGTGCCCGGTGTTTATGGTGGAGTCCCCCGGCGAGGCCGACCTCGAAGTCCGAGACTTCACGATCCCCGCCCCTGAGGTAGAAAGAAGGGTGATATCCCCCTTCGATAGTGAATCCGAGAAGATCTACCTGGGAGAATGTCTCTCCAGGACGTCAGCAACGTCACTAGAAGCCTTACTTGCTGGGTCCCGCGATGTGTTCGGTTCGACCGCGAAGGACCTCCGCAGCATCCCGCGGACCGTGGCCCAGCACTCTCTAAACGTCGATGTCACCACTCGCCCCGTGGTGCAGCAACGAAGAAAAAAGAATGAGGTGAGGGCAAACATCGCAAATGACGAGGTGGCGAAGCTACTAGCCGCGGGGTTCATTCACAAAATCCAGTACCCCTGATGGTTGTCCAACGTCGTGCTGGTAAAAAAAGCCAGCGGGAAGTGGAGGATGTGCGTGGACTTCAAGGATCTCAACAAAGCCTGTCCCAAAGACAGCTACCCCTTGCCCTTGATCGACGAGCTGGTCGACTCAACCGCATGTCACGGAGTATTGAGCTTCCTCGACGCGTACTTAGGATACAACCAAGTCCTGATGAACCCGCGTGATGAGGAGGAGAGGTCCTTCATCACCCAGCGAGGCACTTATTGTTACATGGTCATGCCGTTTGGCCTAAAGAACGCGGGGGCCACCTTTCAGCGCCTCGTCGACCGCGTCTTTAAGAATCATCTAGGAAGGAACGTGTCGGCCTACGTTGACGATATCGTGGTCCGGAGCAAGACCCCTGAAGAGCATCTGGTCGACCTCACTGAGGTCTTCGCTACCCTCAGGCACAACCGTCTTAGCCTGAACCCCAAGAAGTGCGTCTTCGGCGTATCATCGGGGAAGTTCTTAGGCTTCATGATCAGCGAGTGCGGGATCGACGTCAACCCCGCCAAGGTTGAGTCGATCCTCTCGATGAGGTCACCGCGATGTCGCACTGAGGTGCGGCGGCTCAACGGCGCCGTCAACTATCCAGGGAGGTTTTGCTCCCGCTTGGCAGAAAAGTCTCTCCCCTTTTTCGCTGCTCTTAAGAAAAACGACAAGTTCGTTTGGGATGAGGGGCTTGAGTTCGCTTTCTCTGAATTAAAGGCCTTCCTATCGAAGCTCCCCACATTGTCACCTCCAATGGCGGGTGAAGACTTGGAACTATATGTGGCAGTAAGCACGGAGACGGTCAACGCGGTGCTAACTAGAAAGGCCATGCACCCAGTCTACTTCGTGAGTCGCGTGCTCCAACCCGCGGAGCAGCGATACACCCCGGCGGAGAAGATGGCGCTGGCAGTCGTGACCGCCGCAAGGCGTCTACGCCCTTACTTCCACGCGCACCCCATTCAGGTCCTCTCTGACCTCCCACTTCGACAAATCCTCCACCAGCCCGCCCTCTCTGGGCGAATGATGAAGTGGGCAGTCGAGCTCTCCGAGTTCGACATCAGCTACCTCCCGAGGACCGCGATGAAGGGGCAGGTCCTCGCCGACTTCATGGTGGAGGTCACCTTCCCCGAAACTGACACAAGCTCGGAGGAGTGGAAGGTATTCGTTGATGGCTCACGATGTGATGCCGTTGGCGGGGCTGGCGTATTCCTCGTCGGTCCCTCGATCGAGACAAAGTATGCCGTTAACTTCTTCTTCGATGCCACCAACAACGAGGCCGAGTATGAGGCCATGGTCTCCGGGATTGAGATGGCGCTCCTCAGTGGAGCCCACAAAATTAGGGTCTACACCGACTCCGAGCTGGTTGCGCGACAGCTCAACGGGTAGTACGACACCAGAACGGGGTTCCTGCCCGCGTACCGAGAAAAGATCAAAGCCTTGGTGTCATGCCTAGAATCCTTCGCGGTGGAGTCCATCCTGCGAACCTCGAACACAAAGGCGGATGGTCTTACGAGGTTGGGACCTGCCCTTCCCTTGGATGTGGGGAATCGCGTGATGGTGGAAAGAAAACTCTCGCGGAGTGTGACCGGCGAGGTTCTCTCTATTACTACTGAGGATTGGAGGATCCCGATAACACGATATGCGGAGAGCGGTGTCCTCCCAGAGGACCCCACACAGGCTAGGAAGCTGAAAATGCAGGCGGCCCACTACTGTGTCATCTGCGGCCGACTCTATCGCCGAGGTTACGCTGAGCCCAATTTGCTATGTGTACCGACCGAGTCAACGGAGCATATCCTCTACGAAGCACATGAGGGGGTCTGTGGCGGCCACCCAGGGTGGCAAGCCCTGTCACATAAAATCACCCATTTGGGGTACTTTTGGCCCACTCTCCGGCAAGACGCGAGGGCCTATGTCCAGCGATGTGACGGGTGTCAGAAGCACGATAACCTCCAACACGCCCCGACCTCGCGCCTTCGCTCCATGCACACACCATGCCCCTTCGCGATGTGGGGGATAGACATCCTCGACCCCTTCCCCAAGGCTGTTGGCCTGGTGCGGTATATCTTGGTCATCGTCGACTATTTCACGAAGTGGGTCGAGGCATAAGAAATGGCAAAGATCACGGGGACAAAGGTCTGTGACTTCCTATGGAAGAACCTCGTCTGCCGCTTTGGCGTTTCCATGAACATCATGACCGACCATGACCCCCAATTCGACTGCGAAGAGACTCGGACCTTTTTCTCCGACCTGGGCATAAACCTCAAGTTTTCCTCCGTGGCCCACCCCCAGTCCAACGGCCAGGTGGAGAACGTCAACGCCCGCATCTTGACCGATCAAAAGAAGCGCCTAGGCATGGCGCAGGGTAGTTGGGCGGAACTCCTCCCACTCGTCCTATGGATGTATCGCACAACTGCGCGTCGCGCAACGGGAGAAACACCTTTCGCTCTAACCTACGGGGCGGAGGCGCTAGTCCTCGTGGAGACTCTAGTCCCTTCGGCGAGGGTTTTTGATTTCAATAAGGAAGAAAACGAGGCCAACCTTAAGGTCGAACTGCAATTCAGAGACGAGCTGCGCGAGGTGGCTGACCTGCTCTCTAGGGAATACAAACGCCGCGTGGCAGTATACCACGACAAGAAGGTTAGGCCTCGGTTCCTGCTACGGGTAGCCTCGTCTTGAGGCGTACCGAAGGTGGCAAGTTGGACCCTAACTGGGAGGGGCTATACCTCCTTGGAGAGGAGGTTGCGCTCGGATCTTTCAAGCTCAAAGACAGCGAGGGGCGTACCCTGAGCAAAACATGGAACGTCGACCGGCTCAAAAAATATTATGTGTAAACTCTCTAAACTCCGCTATTTCCCACAAGTTTTATGAATAAAGGGTTGTGGAATTTTTAAATCTCTCTCAAAAATGAAAATTTTGTGTTAAGTCCACCCCTTGCCTCCTGCTTGGGGTTGGAGATTCTCGGTTTTATGCTGCGAAGTCCACCCCTCGCTTCCCGCTTGGGGTTGGAGATTCTCGGTTTTAAGTTGCGAAATCCACCCCTCGCTTCCCACTTGGCGTTGGAGATTCTCGGTTTTATGTTGCGAAATCCACCCCTCGCTTCCCGCTTGGGGTTGGAGATTCTCGGTTCTATGTTGCGAAGTCCATCCCTTGCTTCCCGCTTGGGGTTGGAGATTCTCGGTTTTATGCTGCAAAGTCCACCCCTCGCTTCCCGCTTGGGGTCGGAGATTCTCGGTTCTATGCTGCAAAGTCCACCCCTCGCTTCCCGCTTGGGGTCGGAGATTCTCGGTTCTATGTTGCGAAGTCCACCCCTCGCTTCCCGCTTGGGGTTGGAGATTCTCGGTTTTATACTGCGAAATCCACCCCTCGCTTCCCGCTTGGGGTTGGAGAACCTCGTGTTTAAGTCCACCCCTCGCTTCCCGCTTGGGGTTGGAGAACCTCGTGTTTAAGTCCACCCCTCGCTTCCCGCTTGGGGTTGGAGAATCTCGTGTTTAAATCCACCCCTCGCTTCTCGCTTGGGGTTGGAGAACCTCGTGTTTAAGTCCACCCCTCGCTTCCCGCTTGGGGTTGGAGAATCTCGTGTTTAAATCCACCCATCGCTTCCCACTTGGGGTTGGAGAACCTCGTGTTTAAATCCACCCCTCGCTTCCCGCTTGGGGTTGGAGAACCTCGTGTTTAAGTCCACCCCTCATTTCCCGCTTGGGGTTGGAGAACCCCGTGTTTATGTCCACCCCTCGCTTCCCACTTGGGGTTGGAGAATCTGTTGTTTAACTCCACCCCTCGCTTCCCGCTTGGGGTTGGAGAACCTCGTGTTTTAGTCCACCCCTCGCTTCCCACTTGAGGTTGGAAATTCTCGGTTTTAAAAGTTGCGAAGCCCACCCCTCGTTTCCCATTTAGGGTTGGAAACAATCAATCATCATCGTCCAAGATCCGAGCAAGGCTCGTAATCATGCGAGATCCGAGCGAGGCTCGTGATCTTGGCATAAAGACAATTATGCGTGATCCGAGCACGGCTCGAGATCGTGGCATAATACCAGGGCTCGATGTGTCCCGAAAGTGCCACAAGTATTGTGACACTCGGGCCATGGGGTTGGATCGGGATATGTATACAAGTAAATTAAAGCAAGAAACACAAACACAACCATAAGACGAAAAAGCTGCATAAAATAAGGCCACAAGGGCCGAAGTATTTGATTACAGACCCCGATGGGACCACCAACATAACAGAAATTAAAAAAAACACTAAAAGATCAGAGGCGTCCTTCATTCTTTCGGGGCGTCGGCGGTGGGTTCTTCCGGGGCCTCGGCGGTGGGTTCCGTAGGAGTTTGGCGCACGGGCGAGTCATGGATCACCATGGGCTGGGAGCTCGGCGCGTCGGTCGCGGGGTGAGAGTGCACGACAACAGGGCTCGGGCTTCCCTGACCAAGGTCCTCCGTGGGCGGTGCCTCGGAGGCCACGGTTCCATCCTCCCTGAGGAAGAACTCGCATTCTCCCTCGGGCTCCTCCCCGGTTTCCTCCCCCATAGTCTCTGTGTAGTTGGGGTTGAAGAAGGAAATACGGGGTCGATGTGCCCATACTTCGCCACCGCCGGCTTGACTCCCATGCGGAGGGCTTGGCGAAACATCTTTTGCACACTGCCCACCAACTCCTTCTTGTACGCCGCAAACTCCACGTACTTGGGCCCCGCAGCCTCCACCTCCTCGTGCAGCTTGCTAGCGCGCTGTCGGAGGCTGGTGATCTCCTCCTCGGCCTTCAGGAGCTCCGCTTCCTTCTCCCTAAAGAATTTGTGCTCCGCGGATAGCTTACCACGGAGCTCCTTGTTCTCAGCTTTGAGGTTTTCAACCTCGCACTCGAGGCCCCTGATGGCCTTTTCCCCCTCCTCCTCGACCTTCCTAACCTCCTCCTTGGCCTTCTTTGCCTCCTCCTTGGCCCTGGCGGCCTCCTTGGATTCGTCCGACGCCGCAACCTCGACGGCCCGAATCCGTCTCTCGACCTCAGCGAGGTCCTTGTTCTTCTTTTCGATCTCAGCCTTGCGAGCCTTGAGCTTCGCCTCCATCTTGGCCATCTTCTTGTGCAGGAGGCTAACACGGCTGCAGTTGTAATTCTCGAAGAAGTGGTGCTGAAAAACCAAAAAACATGTTAACACAAAGATGATGATGATGGAACCAACAAAAAGAACAACCTCGAGGAAGTAGGACATATCATCGCCGAGTAGCGGAGGATCTCGTCGTTGAGGGCAGCTCCGAAAGGTTGTTTGCCCACGCAACATCTTCCTTCCAACCCGCCCTGTCCCAATCCTTGGGCATGCCCCAATCCTTGGGCACGCCCCGGGCGGGTCCAGGGCAGTGAAACTTGTCGGAAGGGGGCCCGGCGGCAGACACAACCCGGCTCACGGGGCCAGAGCGTTGGGCTTCCTCCCTTCCTGAGGTCCCCCTCTGGCTGTCCCCCTTATGTTTTTTTGTCTTGTCCTGGCGGGGGGGGGACCCTCAGACTCTTTTCTCTTGGAACCGGCTCCATCGCCGGAACCTCGGGAGACTTGGGAGGACGTTCTCGCGACGTCCCCCTTAGACAAATCCCCCTCGGTAGTCTTCCCCCCGGGCGCCTTCGGCGACGGGGGTATTACCTTTGGCTGCGAGGTGGGTGGCCTCGCCAGCGTGGTCGGCTCCTTTATAACAATGCCCTTTTGGCCGCGAGGAGCCTGGGCGGTGGAAGTGGAAGTCGCAGGTTTCTTTCCCTGCGATTTCGAGGTTAGAGCGTTGAAGAGGACCACTGTCAAAAAAAAAAGACATAGAAATAAGTAAGATAAAGAAACGAGACGTAACAACGAGTCAAGCTAGCATGACCCGGGCGAAGGCCCGTGGTCATCACTAGATAAGCGAGGTTTCAACCTCGTTGCCTAAAACCAAGGGCAAATAACGGAAACAAACAAAAAGAGGGAAAATCAAATACCCTCTTTTCCCTCGCGAGGTGGAAGGGTGAGGCTCAGACCGACCCACTCCAGCCGGTCCTGTGCCAGGTACTTCTGGAATGAGTCCTGACGCTCCGGGGTATATCGGGCCTTGAGTTCTCTGAGTTCAGTGGCTTTATGTGCGCCCTTGGGCCGAACAAAGTTGTCCGGTGCCGTGGGAAAGTTAAGATACCTCCCAGTAGGGTCTCGGACCAGGAACCATTTCTTCTTCCACGACCCGACGTTCGAAGGAGTCGTGGTGAGTTTAATACCCAACAAGCTAAGATTGACGAGGCAGGACTCGTGCTCCCTCCACGCTAGAAGTAGACTCGACATGATGCCGAGATCCGGCCCATCCCCAAGCTCGCGATTGCGAACGGTGTAGGCACACAACAACCTCCACGCATTGGGAAAAAGCTGTGCATGGCAGACGTGCATGGCCCACAAGAAATCAACGATGTGTGGGGCCAGGGGTAGCCTAAAGCCAGCCTGGAGACTATGTAGGTTCACAACCACGCACTTCTCGTAGCTCGCCAAGGAGCAGCCCTCCCCATCGGGAAGCGCTAGCTCAACTCCCTCGGGCCAGGCGAAGTCCTTGGCAATATCCACGAGGTCTTTAAGCTCCAGGTCCGTAGGCACCCCCTCGGACAGAAAGGTCCCTCCCAAGTCCGGGCACATCGATATCCTCTCCTCGAGGATGGGCGGCACGCTGGACACAACATCGGTTATGTCCTTCGCAAAAAAGCTCGCGAGCTCGTTGGAGTCAGACGACCTCGCGATAACACCAGCCACTTCCTCATCAGAAATCGATGACGAGGCCATTTCGACACCGGATGATGTGCGAAGTCGGGAGAAGCACGAGTTGATGGAAACAACGGAGTCGCTAGAAGAGGATTCGCTGCGACCAACGAGGGAGACCTCGGGTTCTAAGAGTCACTAGTATCTAAACTCCCTACGAACTCGGAAGCCTCCCTGTAGAATTGCTCTTGAACTTTGAACGCGAAGCTTGGTGGGGGGCTCAAAGAAGCTCTCCTAGGCATGAAAGAGCGACGTCCAGGCCACGGAAGGCAAGCACCTGGAAAAGAAAAAGGGTTGAGACACCGGGCAAAGCAACCAAAGAAAGAGAACGCGAGATCATAAGGGAAGAAGGCCACGTGGCACCCTAGGGCTACTCTGACAAGATAGGACGACAGGGAAGAAGTTGAAGCGCCCAAAAGAGGAGAGAGAAGGGGGAATGTAAACCAGCGGTGGAAGCCAACGGTGGAACCCCAAACTTCCCATCAGTCGGGCATCATGACATTTGGGTTTCCAAGGATCCCAAATTTCAAAACGGCAAAGGGGGAGCAGAAACCTAACCGTCGATTGGCAGACGAAGGGTTCGGAGGTGTGGCGGTCGCCACCCTCGCCCCACCGTCTCGCCGCCATAACGCTGGCGTAAAACACCGAGAAATAACCGTTGCCCACTAGGGCACAAAATAAAGAAAGAGAAAACACAAAGAAAAGATGGCAAGGGCACCGCACAGAAGCCCACACCGCCCTCACCATCACCGTTTCGTCGCCGTGACGCCGGTGCGAAACACCAGGCAACGTACCGTCACCTGCCTAGGACACGAAATGAAGAGGGAACAAAATAAAGAAAAGCAAAGGCGTCGTACAGACGCGAGCGGCACCGTGACACCGGCCCGAAACGCCGGGGGCGTCTTTCTCCCATTAAAGCAGAAGGCGGCGAGAGAAAAATGAAGAACGTTGAAAACGAGAAAAGAGAGTTGAGCACTTACTTGCTTAGAGTTGGTGCAGGTGAAAACGGTGGCGCTCTTGGAAAATGTCAGAAGGTCGTCGATAACCGCCTAAAAACCGCTGCCGGAAACTAGAAGGGCGAGAGAGGGAGAAAGGGAAAAAGCCAAAGGAATAAGATGAAGATGAAGATGAGGCGTGTGAGAGACGCCCCTTATAAAGAACAGGCTTGGGCCACTCCTCGCTCCCGAAGGGCTTATTGGGCCTATCCTACCTAGATGGCCCATTAAGCAAGGTACGGGGAGCGGGCCTAGGAAGCCTCACGAGTACGAGCAAGAGAAAAACCTAAGTGTCAGGCCTCGCAAAAAGAACCCCTCACGAAGCATCCACCTAACCTCTCGACCTCGCATCTCCCGACCCTAAAAATTACAATCCCCGCACCCCGATTTTTGGTGAGTCAAGTGCCCTTCATTTTTATGACCCAGGGTCCTCGGAACAAGGTCCCTAGGCCATGGGGTTGTGATGATGCTCAAAATAGTAAAACAGGAAGTGGGCCCGGAATACAGGGAATAAACGGACTCGACGGGACTCCCAAGGTGGATTCCGGGGCCCATAACTATATCCGTCTTTTAATTAAATAAATTCCCTCTCCGAGCGAGGTCTTCCGAAACCTCGAGGACGAGGTCTAAGCCTCGTTGCCGACTCAACTGACACCCACGCCCACCTGGTCCACTCAGCTGCCGCCGTTCTCCCCAGCCAATCATCGGCTGCCTCGCCTCCGGACAAATCAGAGACCTCTATCTCAGGCATCCCTCATCGGATAAACACCAAAACTCAATTCCTTAATTCTCTATAAATAGGGGAGAACCTCGTAGGTAGAAAGGGTCGAAAAACATCTTGAACCTAAGAACTATCTTGCTCGTTGAAGATCGACGTGTTGAAACACCGTCGAAAGACCTCGCTAAAGACAAGTGAAGTTCACAAAAAGACTTCAAGTCACACAGAACTTCCGCTCACACTAAAGACCTCGCTACATAATCTCGCAAGTCCTCATCACCACGCTCGAATTCAAAGCTCGGCCTCGCCACCAGAATCCGTCAAGCACCCCATAGGTGGTAGAATCTCGTAGCTATTAGGAGATCTCGAGCATTGTTAGATCGAGATCTCGAATACTCGTAGGAGGTCTAAAGTGTAAACCTCGTGATTTGTAACCTCGTGATTTATAACCTCGCTGTAAAGAAATAATAAATAAAAAGCAAGTGTTTGCACAATCGAATAAAAGAATCTCGTATCTTGTCTTCTAGCGTCGGTTTATTTGGGGTTTCATCAACTTAGGCCTGTATATTTCGAGCCTATGAAACTTATCACTTTTATTGAGAAAAATAAACTTGGTTGTATGTGTTTAGTAATACCAAACTTATGTAAGTTTATCGAGTTTCTTTCAAGTTTAAAAATTTATTAACATCCCCCTATCTTATCAAGTTTATCGAACAAAATTATCTTTTAAATCTTTAATTTTAGTTAGAGTTTAGGTGTTTTATTTTTATTTTTATATATTAACTAGTTGAATCCCCGTGATATTCATGGGATAATTCTACTAAAGATTATACAATATTATGATATTAATATAAAATCTAAAACACTTATATATAATATCATAATAAAATTATGTAATTTATAAAATATCTTTAAGATTGTGTTCCATATTTTATCAACATATAGATAAAAAAATTATATACTTGGATCCCAAATCTTGTTACAAGATAAAAAAAATATGTATAAAAACTATCAACATATAGATCAATTTATTATCTTTTAAAAACATTTGATATATAGAAATTAGAAAGAATGATACAAGTAATCATAAAATTTATTATTAAAAAATGTAACATTATTTTATTCAAGGAATGCCACATGGAGCAATTTTTTCAACGGACATGGTTCCTCCTTTATAATGTCTTAGGTAGATATTATTATATTGTTAATATTTTATGTTTTTTGGTAATTTAACCAAAAAATAAACACTCATAAACAAGTTTCTACCAAACACCCCATAACTTATTTGAAAAATAAACACTCAATTTCATCACATACTTTCGATAACTAATTTCAGCACCAGCTCAAAAAAAGCTTCAGCACCAATAATTAAACAACACCTAGTTGTCGAATTGACCATTATATGGATTGTTAATATTACATGCTTTTTTTGGTATTATGTCAAAGACTTATAGTGTCCCCCGGATCCATATGGGTTGAAGACAAATCTTTGTTCGTGTGCCATCATTATCGCTAACCAAAGAAAATTTTGCAGGGAGGACCTTCGCCAGTGTTGGTTTGTCCTTTGGAACTTGACTCATAGATCACAGAAATCTGGAAAGAGAAGGGAAGAAGCGAGACTTGCAATTAACTGAGGAAGAGGTCAAAGAAATTGAAATTCCGGCGGCAGAAGATGATGGTAGGGGGTCCGAAAACAGTCTGGTATTAGTTCGAACCCTAATGACGACAAGGCCTTTCAATAGCTTTGCGCTCAAGGCAACTATGAAGGGAGCGTGGAAGCTAAAGCATGGCTTTGTTTTTCGGGAGTTGCGACCAAACTTATTCATGTTTCGGTTTGGTGAGAAGACTAAAAAATATGTTGTACTCCGAGGAGGGCCATGGGCGTTTGATAGAGCACTCTTGGCGTTGAAGGAACCGGGAACGGAATAGCCTTTGAAGATGGTGGTTGATACTGTTCCTTTCTGGATTAGAGTGTATGATCTTCCAATAGAGTTGATGAATAGGGAAACGGCTGAAACCATAGGGAAAGCTTTTGGAGGACTCGAAGAGATTGATGAAGAAGAGGTCCTAGTATGTGCTAGATATTTGCGGATTCGGGTTTTGGTGAATGTGCTGAAACCTTTGAGGAGAGGTATGTAATGAAGGTGAAAGGGAATATAATTTGGACTGAAATAAAGTATGAAAGACTCCCGAACTTTTGTTACTCCTATGGGTTGATTGGTCATGTTGAGTTAGATTGTGTGGAGGGAGAAACAAGGGATGCTCAACAAGAATATTGCGATTGGATGCGGGCGTCGCCAATCAAAAGATGGCAGCCACGTTCAGAATTTGAAAGGGAACATGAGAAAAGGATAATCACAGGTGCTTTCAAAAAGAAAATAGGTGAGAAAAAATATCAGGGGGCATGTGAAAGAGTGAAGAGATCGCTCATGGCTTTATTGGGAGAAGAGCAAAAGGGGGAGAGTGAGGGTGTTGGGAGCGCAAGTACAAAATCTGGGGATGAAGGGAGGCAAAATAAGGAGGATTCGGAGGCTGAAACAAGCCAAGTTCAGGCTCAGTTGGAAAAAGTGGACTTAGGGGAGAATGAGAAGGCAATAAGTGAGAGCATGGTGGTGAAAGATGGACGTGATAAGGGGAGGGATGCTAGAAATGAAGATGTTCACATTGGGGAAAGGGGGAAGTTGGAGGGGAAAAGGGGGGAGTCAAAAGCTGGAACTGAAGGGGCTGTATTAGAAAAAGAAGGACTCAGAGAGAGGATGGGAAAAGATGTTAAGGAAATGAACAGTAAGAAAGTTTCACCAAAGAAAAAATGGAAAAGATGAGCTAGAGAAAGTGAGGGAGGAGTAAGTCAAACAGAGATAGGGGCGAAACGAGGAAGAAATATGGAGGATGTTGAAATGACGGAAGCGAGTGATGTTAGGAAAAAACTTTTTATCTTAACTCAATCGGTGGGAGGGGTTAGCCCTTCTCGCCGAGTATTATGAGTATAATAAGTTACAACTGTCGGGGATTGGGGAAGGCCCGTGTGGTTGGTCGCCTCACTAATTTCGTGAGGAGAGATTCCCCGAAATTTGTCTTTTTGATGGAGACTAAATGTGATAAAAAAAGAATGGAAGTTATTCGCTCGAAGGTGGGAATGGCGGGTTGTTTTACGGTGGATTGTATAGGGAGGTCGGGAGGCTTATGTATGATGTGGGATGAAGATGTAAATGTAGCAATCAAATCTTATACGTCTCATCACATAGATGCTGTTGTGAGTTTGACAGAAGGAGGAGGGGATTGGAGAGCAACAGGGTTTTATGGGTGGCCAAGCACCGAGGATAAGAAATTGTCTTGGTCTCTGCCTAAAAAATTGAGAGCAGACCGGCACGATGGCTGGATTTTCTTTGGTGATTTCAATCAAATCCTCTATCCTGAAGACAAGTATGGGGGCCTTCAAGCATATATTCAAGGAATTATGGAGTTTAGAGAGGCGTTAGATGAATGTGAGCTGAGGGAGATGATCTTCTTTGGTCAAAAATATACCTGGGACAATGGGACGGAGAATGATCAATTTATAACAGAGAGATTGGATATGTGTTTTGCAAATGAAAAATGGAAGGATGTCTTACCGGGAGCTCATGTAAGACATTTGGATCGTGAAGGCTCAGATCACGTTCCAATTGCGGTGGATTTTTTTACACATGAGGAAGACGTGGTGGAGGAAAGGAGACGGTCTCGGTTATTTAGGTTTGAGGCTATGTGGAAGGTGAATGAAGGTTGTAAGCATATTGTTCACAATTCATGGAATAATCCGAGAAGTTCGATTGACAGTGATGTTATGGGAAAGATAGGGGCGTGTGCTGATGCTTTGAGAGAGTGGAACAAAGTGGAGTTAGGCCATCACAGAAAAATTGAAGAAGGTGAGGGAGCAACTCAAGGAGATGAATAAGTCAGGTATGAGGGGAAATCTAGTGGCAAATTGAAAAGCACTTGAAAGATTAGAAGGGGAGCTTATGGATAAAGAAGAAATGTTATGGTATCAAAGAGAAAAGGCGAATGAGTTTAAATGGGGAGATAGAAACTCGACCTTTTTCAATCAAAAGGCGAATGGGAGGAGAAAGCGGAATAAAATTAAGAGATTAGTAGATGGAGAGGGTATGATGTGGAGGAGCAGTAATGGCAAGTCTCGAGTGGCAGTTTCCTATTTCTGTGATATTTTAAAGTCGGATCTTCATGCACATTCAAACAGGGTTCCTCAAGGAATCTCGCCTATCGTAGCGGAGGAGCATAATCTCGAGCTTTTACGTCCCTTCTCCGGAGACGAGGTAAATTCTGCCCTTTTTCTATGCACCCTACTAAATCTCCGGGACCGAATGGCATGTCTACCCTCTTTTTTCAACACCATTGGAATATTCTCGTAGCTAACATAGTTCAATTCTATTTGGGTATTCTTAATGGTGCTGAATTCCCGGAGAATTTAAATCACACTTTTATATCTCTCATTCCAAAAATTAAAGATCCTTTTCGCATGCAAGATTTCAGACCTATATGCTTATGAAATGTGCTTTATAAAATTATTTCCAAAGTGTTAGCTAACAAGCTGAAGCTGATTCTGAATAAGATTGTATCGCCTGCTCAAAGTGCTTTTGTTCTAGGAAGATTGATTACTGATAACGTTCTGACTGCCTTTGAGGTTTTCCATTATATGAAATTTCAAAGGAATGGTCAGAAGGAATTTATGGCTTTGAAACTGGATATGGCCAAGGCCTATGATAGGGTGGAATGGATTTTTTTGCAACAGGTCATGCAACAAATGGGGTTTGATAGGAGATGGATTGAGCTGATCATGCGGTGCGTTCGTAGTGTAACCTTCTCGGTTTTAATGGACGTAATTCCGTCATTTGTTTTTCGTCCAAAAAGGGGGCTTAGATAGGGTGATCCATTATCACCTTATCTTTTCCTCCTTTGCACTAAAGGGATTGAGGAACTTATTAGACACAGTGAGATGGAGGGAAAACTGAATGGTATAAAGATTGCTCGGGTGCCCCTTCAGTGTCACACTTGTTTTTTTGCGGATGACAGTATCTTGTTTGCTAGGGAATCTTGTCAACAAGCATGAGAAATTGTGAACATTCTCCATGCCTATGCAGCAGCGTCGGGACAACAAGTTAACCTTGCAAAATTTGAGCTTTCTTTCAGCAAAAATGTAGGCGTGAATAGCAAGGCGGAGATCCAAAGAATCCTAAAGGTGAAGGAAGTCGACAAACACCAGATATATCCTGGACTTCCGACTATGGTCGGAAGGTCAAAAAAGCCATTTTTGCTTAGATTAAGGAGAGAATTTGGAGGAAATTGAAGGGCTGGAAGGAGAAGGTGTTGTCTAGAGCCAGAAAAGAAGTGTTGATAAAATAGGTTATACAGGCAATCCCAACGTATGCAATGTCTTGTTTCCTACTCCCAGTGGAGTTTTGTCATGAAGTTGAGTAGATGATGGGTGATTTTATCTAGGGTTATGATGGGACAAAGAAAAAGCTACATTGGTTTAGTTGGAAACGATTGAGCGAGTCGAAAGACAGAGGTCGTCTTGGATTCCGGAACTTACATGCTTTTAATCTGGCACTCATGGCTAAGCAGGGATGGCGGTTATTACAGGAATCAGACTCTCTCTTTGCACGGATTATGAAGGCAAGGTACTTTCCACGTCAATCCTTTCTTAGTGCAAGTTTGGGGTTTAATCCGTCCTATACGTGGCGGAGTATTTTTAAGGCTCGGGAGGTGTTGGAGCTGGGTCTCGTTTGGCAGGTGGGGAATGGATCATCGATCAGTGTATATCATGATCGATGGATTCCTAGACCAATGTCTTTCCGGTTTTTTCGAGGCCGCTCTTTAATGGGGAAGATATGTATGTAAATGAATTGATTTTGTGGGATAGAGGTTGTTGGAATGAGGATATTGTAAGGCAGAATTTTGATCTTGTTGATGCAGGTGTGATTCTTAATATTCACCTTGTTGATGCTGGAGTTCATGATCAATTAGTCTGGTTTTTTGAAAATAACGACGAATTTTCCGTGAGATCGGCTTATCATGCTTTTAGAGATCATTGTGCGGTAAAAGAGAATACTGGTTGCTGCTCTGATGATCGTTTTACTCATTTGTTCTGAAAATAGATTTGGAAAATACTTGTGATGTCCAGAATTCGCAATTTTTTGTGGAGAGCTATCCGCGAAATTCTCCCGTGCAAATATAATCTAAAGAGGCGAAAAGCTCTACCATGCTCAAGGTGTGATTTTTGTGGGGGGATTGAATCAACTATGCATGCTATTTTTCATTGTAAAGTTGCAGGATTGGAGTTGGAGGATCCTTGAAAGGTGCACTAAGGAGGAAATTTGGTTGTGGGCGATTGCATCTTGGGAAATTTGGAATGCAAGAATTCGTAGGATTTTTGCGGGTGAGCAGCTCAGTCATTTGGAGATTATTGACAAATGCTCGAATTTGATGGAGGATTCAGAGTTGATGAAGTTTGCTGATGGGGTGAGAAAGGAGACTAATGATTTAGCCAATGGGAAAAGCTAGAGGAGGGTCTTGTAAAGGTCAATTGTGATGCTTCTGCTAATGGCACTGATTGTGGGATTGGTGTTATTGGACGGGATCACAATGGTTGTGTGATTTTTGCTGGATCTCAATCTAATCAACGAGGATCGACGACGGAAGTGGCTGAAGCTGAGGCCATTTTATTGGCCATGGAGTTAGCGATCGAGGCTGGATGTTCAAAGGTTGTCTTTGAATCAGATTGCTTGGCTTTGGTCACAAAAATTCGGAAAAGTTTTCTACCTCGCACTTTGATTGGTCTTCTGGTGGCGCAAATTCTTGCTCGAGCGTGGGAGTTCAATACTTGCGAGTGGAACTTTGTTAAACGGAATGCTAATGCTGATGTACATTGGTTAGCTGTTTGGAGACATGTGACTCGTTTTCTTTGTTTTAACGTTGAGTGTTTGCCTTCTGCATTGCTTTGTATTCTGGACAATGATGTTTTACCTTAATGAATGATTGCATTTTTTATCAAAAAAAATATATTATTTTCCTTTTGTGTGAGCAAAACAAGACCTTACACCACTACGCAATGAATTTACAATTGGAGTACTTAGATATGTATTTTAAACAAATATTATGCCTATAAAAACTTTTAAAATTTTAAAAAAGTTATTTTAATGAAACTTTTGTTTTAAAAACATTACATATATATATTATTTACCATTTTTCACTCTATCTTATACATTCATCTACTTTAATTCAATGACATGTAGCTATTTTTTACTTTAACACCCTAACAAAACTACTCGAATAATCCTAACTCTTAGATTATGTGCTTAGAATGTTCACCAAAAAAAAGATTATGTGCTTAGAATTAGGGACAAATTTGGTATTATTAGGTGCAAATAGTTAGGAATGGAAAGAATTTGTTGAACAATGTATGAATTGATGTAATTTAGGCCCAAAAACTACAACAATCAAAACCCCACCTTAAAAACTTTACCTAAATTGACGTATTTTTGGGATAAACAACATTATTTTGGTAGGAAAAAACACCATATTTTAAATAAACACTCCTGTTTTCTTTTCCTGTCGTGTGAGAGAAAAATAAAGAGTATGTTCATTTTGAGTTGTAAAGTTATTGTAAACCAACTTGTGTACAACAACAACAACAACAACAACAACATTTTCCCACTGTGGCTCCCCTTGCGAGAAATCTGGGGGGTCAAGATGGGGGCACCCCTGGCTTGGCGCAAGGGGGTGTGACCAAAAGACCCGACACGACCACGGACCACAGAAAGTAAGAGACGAAAAACAAAACGAGGCAAAGTAGAAACTAATAACTTGAAAAACTTAGAAACTTAGAACCAAAACGGAACGACGACGCCACAAGGCCCCATGGACCGGTCTGCTCGGATGCCTAACTATCCAACACTCGAATACTTTCTCTCCAATCATCTCTACACAAAGCCATATCTGCCGAAATCCCCAACTGATTGATATCTTGCCTTATACTGTCCTCCCAACATTTCTTCGGTCTTCCTCTCCCTCTACGAACTTCTCCAAGGGCCAACCTCTCACACCGTCGAACTGGCTCCTCCGGGCCCCGCCTCTGAACATGCCCAAACCATCGCAATCTAGATTCTCGCAGCTTATCACCTATACTGGCCACCCCCACTCTGCTTCTAATCACTTCATTTCTAATTTTGTCGTTTAACGTGTGCCCACACATCCACCTTAACATTCTCATCTCAGTTGTCATCAGCCTCTGTTCCTGTGCTTTCGTGGTGGGCCAACACTCTGCTCCATAGAGGATGGCCGGTCTGATCACTATTCTGTAGAACTTTCCCTTTAGCTTAAGCGGCACCTTCTTGTCGCACAGAACCCCTGACGCGGCCCTCCACTTCTGCCAACCCCTGTGGATCCGATACGTGATGTCCTCATCTATGCCTCCGTCACTCTGTAAAATTGACCCCAAATACCTGAAGCTCTCCTTTCTCGTTATGACTTCCCCTCCTAGGAGCATTTCCTCATTAGTGGTTGCCTCTTGCCCGTACCTGAACTCCATATATTCTTTCTTAGTCCTACTCAGTCGAAAACTTTTAGACTCCAACTTCTCCCTCCAAATCTCAAGCCTACTGTTGAGTCCGTCTCTAGTCTCGTCTACCAAAACAGTATCATATGCGAATAACATGCACCAAGGGACCTCCCCCTGAATCTCCTTCGTCAGAACGTCCATCACCAACGTAAAAAGGAAGGGGCTTAATGCTGAACCCTGATGTAGACCGGCCTCCAACTTAAAAAACTTTGTGCCCCGCCTGAGTTGCACACACTGGTCATTGAGTCATCATACAAGTCTCTGACTATTCTGATAAATGTGCCAGACACCTCTTTGGCTGCCAAACACTCCCAAATCAGCTCTCTCGGTACTCTGTCATACGCTTTCTCCAAGTCGATGAATACCATATGCGGATTCTTCTTCCTCACTCTGTGCGCCTCTGTTAGCCTTCTCAACAGATGAATGGCCTCCATGGACGACCTCCCAGGCATAAAACCAAATTGATTCTCTGACACTTTGACTAGCCTCCTCAACCTCATCTCAATAGCCTTCTCCCATATCTTCATTGTGTGACTAAGCAGTTTGATACCCATGTAGTTGTTGCACTGCTGGACATCTCCCTTGTTCTTGTAAACCGGAAACAACTTACTTAGCCTCCACTCGTCCGACATTTTGGTCGTCTTGAAAATAACATTAAATAGTGTTGCTAACCACGCTAGGCCTCTCACTCCCAAACACTTCCAGACCTCCACCGGGATTTCATCCGGCCCTACTGCTCTCCTGTTACCCATTTGGCTGACCACTCTTTTTATTTCCTCCATGGAGAAACGTCTATAAAAGCAAATGGGGGGCTCCTGACTTTCACGGCCCGTGGGATCATGACGTCTCTCCTCCATCTCAGAACCCTCATTCAGAAGACCATTGAAGTACCTTTGCCATCGCTGTCTGATCTGTAGGTCATCCATTAGCACTCGTCCGTCCTCATCTTTGATACATTTCACCCTGTCTATGTCTCTGCTCTTTCTTTCTCTAGCCTTTGCCAGCCTGTACAAGACTCGTTCCCCACCCTTTTCATCCCAGGCCTTGTACATGCCCTCAAACGCTTTCTCTTTAGCGGCTGACACTGCTCTCTTGGCTACTTTCTTTGCTGCCTTGAGCTCTGTTAACCTCGCCTCCCTCTCTGATTCCTCACTGCGTATCCAAGCTTTGTAGGCTAGTTGTTTTTCCTTGACCTTTTCCTGAACCTCATCATTCCACCAAGATACTGCCCTTTTGTTGCCAGGACAGCCTCTCGACATACCCAGTACGCCACACGCCGCTCTACGAATGCACTCTGCCATCCTACCCCACATCTCGTTAGCGTCACTCTTCTCTTGCCAAGCTCCCTTTGCGTTGGCTTCTTCAAAGATCCTTTCTCGCAGGGTTTGTATGTTAGATTCTGACAGGCGCCACCACCTAATTCTCGGTTGAGGTGCCGTGTTTGCCTTTTTCTTTTTGTATGGCCCCTTCAAATCCAAGATTAGCAACCTGTGTTGAGTTAACAAACCCTCGAAAGAAATGACTTTGCAGTTCTTACACTTTCCCCTGTCTACCCTTCTAGTAACAAAGAAGTCAATCTGCGTTTTTCCTAAAGGACTTTGAAAAGTCACCAACTGCTCATCTCTCTTCTTGAACCAAGAGTTGACTACCAAACAATCAAAATCTGCTGCAAACTCCAAGAGAGCACGACCTCCATCATTTCTGTCTCCAATCCCCCAACCTCCATGAACCTCCTCGTAGCCAACTCTGTCCTTCCCGATATGTCCATTAAAGTCCCCTCCAACAACCAATTGCTCTGCCGTCGGGACGCTTCTCATCAGACAATCTAAGTCTTCCCATAATCGTCTCTTTTCTTCCGAACTCAAGCCCCCGTGCGGCGCATAGGCACTAATGACATTCAAGATTTTCTCACCTAAGACGATCTTGAGCAGCATCAGACGATCACTTGTCCGTTCCACCTGCACTACCTGATATCTCAGCTTCCTGTCCACCAAGATCCCAACCGCATTTTTACTACTAGAGGTGCCTGAGTACCATAGCTTCCATCCATCAATATCTCGAGCCTTTCTTCCCTTCCACTTTGTCTCCTGAATGCAAGCCACCTGTACTCTGTAATGCTGAAGGATCTTGGTCAGCTCGATTGATTTTCCGGTCAACGTACCCACATTCCAAGAGCCTATTCTCAAACTGGTAGCCTGTCTCTGCTGCAAAGCACTGCGCGTAGGCTCAACCATCTCATAACTAAAACTTTCCTAACCAGACGAGTCAGATAGGAATACCTGCAGAAAAGCACAACCTGCAAAACACACAACACAAACAAACCAAGACCACAAACCAAGCAGAGCCAAAAGCAACAAGAGCACGAGACAAAAAAAAAGGTCGAAAACAAAGGAACTTTGAACAAAACAAGGCCAAGTTATAAGGAAACAGGTTGCCTGGTATAAAACAAAGGTCGAAACTAAGGCAAGTAAAACAGAAAACCAGGCCAAGTCAAACTGAAAAAAGGTCGAGATAAACAACAGGGTCAATCAAATAACAACACAAAAACCAACAGCAAGGTCAAAGACACTCCAAGCAACAAGCCACAACAACAACCAAACGTAAGAGACGCGCAAAACAAGTTTAACTACAAGCAACAAGCCATAACAACAACCAAGCGTATGAGACGCGCAAAAGGTCACCATCAACTGATAATAGAAGGACCAAACTGAGAACCACCTACAACACGCCACAAGAACACAGAAAACAGCAGCCAGGAAAACCGAACCGGAAACTAGCACGGGACGGAAAAACCAGCAGCAACAACGGAGCAAAGGCAACAAGAAAAGGAGGAGCGACAGTTGAAAGAACAAACCAGCAGAGCCCGGGAGAAGATGAGGTATGAGAGGTTCACCAGAGGGCGCGGTGAGCGCCAGTACGTTTGGCCCGGGAGCGAGCCGAGGCTGGTTGGCCGGTGGAGGTCCTGCCGTGAAGAAGGTGTAGCGCAGGTCTGGTTTTGGAACTGTTAGGGTTCGGGCGGGGCTGTGGGAGAAGGCAGCTCGGGCTTGGTCGGGTTCATTGGCCCTATGTTAGGGGTGTGTGGGTCTGAGTCGGCGTTGTTGTGGAGGGGGCGGGTTGTGTGCGATGGAGGAGGTTGGGTCTGGTTGTGTGTGGGTTTGGTTGGGTGCGATGGAGGAGGTTGGGTTGAGTACAGGGTGTGCTTTGTTCGAGCTAGGGCGGGGCGGGGAGGGGCGGGGCCGGTCTCAGGGGAGGAGGCCGACGAGATACGAGGTAGGGTTCCGGCGGGCGACGGGGAATCGCCGGTTGTCTGGGCGGTGGCCGGTCTAGGTTGCTAGGCCTGCAAGTTTGCAGGTGGACGTTGAGAGAGGGAGGCGTTCGCGGGAGAGAGAGAAGTCGCCCGAACTTGTGTAGTGAGAAAAATTCGTTTAAAGTTTTAAACAATATCGTTCACGGTACTATCATTATTTCAAAACATATATGGGCAAGTTACTTAAATTGTAAAGAAAACTTGTGCTAGTGATCGATCAATGTTGTTGAAACGTGTATGATTCGATTCACTATACATCCCATGTTTAAAAATATAATGCAAGCTGTTAGATTTCGGGGACCGAAATAATTGGGTGATGTGTCGGAAGTTTTTACCACATCATATATAAAGTCAGAATCCAGCTTTTAACCCAAAAGCTTAAGTCTCACCCTTCTTTATATGCTAGTGGTTTTTCCTTCCAATTTGTCAATTTGGGACAAGCCCAATTCTTCCAACTCGCCCCCTCAAGTCGTAACTACCATGGCGTAGTTAGCACTTGACATTTTTTGTTTGTTTTTTACCGGACCTAGCATCTCAATCTCTTTGTAACTAGCCCGCTTTTTTTTCACGGTTTATTAGCAATCTCATTCTTTTTAGCTATATACCCGTTCTTTTATCATGAAAACCAAACTTGACCAAACAATACTTCGATACCATATTAGATTCCCCAGATCTCCTTAGCCATCTTATATTCGATCACCTTTTTAAGGTCACCGTCACTAAGAGCATGATGAAGAACGTCTTTTCCTCTTGCATTCTTTTCAAGATTATTGAAATCAACATCATCGTACGCAGCCATGGTCTTTTCCGTCTTCCCATCTTTCGCAAGAAAGGTTTCCGGACCTATTTCGATTACCTTCCATAACAGACCATCTAGAGAGCAGATGTGAGTCTTCATCTATTCAACCCACCAGTCAAACTCTCCAACCATGAGGATTGGAGGCTTCCAGAAAGAGTCATTGAGAGCAGTGTTGCTTGAAGACATTTTCATGTAAAAAAGTACTAAAACACAATCCAGAGGCTTTTCTCTTATACCAATTATAGGATCGTTAGTACTTAAGTGAGTCGGCGACTCTTACGAAGTCGTCAACTTTGAGTATTAATGCAGCGGAATAATCAAACGGCAAGAATGTTACCAAAAAGTAAATGACACGTGATGTATAGTGGAAACTCTTCGTAAACCAACTAGTTTATTTAGAGAAAAACCACTCCCTTCCAAGCTTCTCACTTGGTAAGATTCAAGAGTCCTTAGACTCGCTCTATTGATCTCTTGAGTTGTTACAAAGCTTTCCTATGTATAAGATTGAATCCCACAATCCTTGTCTGTTAGAAGATTTAGTGTTTTGATGGTTCCATGAAGTAAGTGACTTTGATGTTGCAAGTCGAGTCGGCGACTCGGCAAAGTCACTGACATGACTAGCTGGCGAGAAAATCTATTTAAGGAAGGCACGCATCGATCATGTGCGTGCATTTGCAGAAAACTAGAGAAGTTTATTTTAGGAGAAGATCATCACAAAAGAGTGCTAAAATCAGAGGATGACGATTTGATTCTCCTAGAATATTTTATTGTATGCGTACATGTTTTATTTGGAAAGATATGTAAAGATTGAGTGTGTGTGTGTGTGTGTGTGTGTGTGTGTGTGTGTGTGTGTGTGTGTGTGTGTGTATCACTTCCCAATTCGAATGGGATTTGATACACACGAGATCTCTCATACCCTAGCTTTACCTTAGTGTTTAGGATAGAAGGTAAGACCTTGAGCATAATTTAAATTTTGTGTGAAAAGAGAAAGAGTGAGAGTGAGAGTGTTGAGTGCAAAGGTGGAGCGTGGTTCAAGGGTGTGGGATTCATTCTTGTACACGGGAGAGCTTTGTAACACTCAAGAAATCACTGCTTAGACAAAAGGAAACCAAGGAGCTGACCTTGGAGGATGTTGTTGGTCAACTCACCGTGTATGAAGGCATCCTACAAAGGAGAGAAGAACGTCTAGACTCGGAGAAGGTCAAGAACATCGCCTTAAAAGTCGAAAGAGCTTTCGAATTGGCTCAAGGAGACGATGACACTGAAGGAGTAGATGAGGATGTTGCTCTCATCTCTAAGGCTATGAAGAGGCTATGGAACCGCAACAAAGCTCTTGTCAAGACTCTAGAGTCGAGCAAGGAAGGAAAAGACATTAAGTAAGTGATCTACTATCAGTGTCAAGCTAAGGGGTACTTTGCCAAGCAATGTCCAAAACGAAAATACGGAGAAGCTGGCAAAGGGATGATGGAAACTTGGGATAAGACAGACGATGATGATGAGGTGTCGTCGATAAGAGGAAACTGTTGTATGGCCATTGAAGACAAATCATCCTAAGAGGTAAATGACTCATAAGTTTCTTCTCTTCTTGCTAAAAAGTCTAGAGAACAGTTGGTTACTATCATCGAAAAACACGGAAATCAGGTCACTAAGTTAAGAGAAAAAGTGGAAGAAAATGAAGAAACTATCTCCAATCTTTTTGATGATAACAAACTCTAGTCCTCTAAAGCTATTGAAATGGAAAAGATTTCTTCTCCAAAGTCAGTGACTTATGAGTCTTGTTCTAGCTCAAAATCCCTAGTCGTCGACTTGCAAAAGCAAGTTGAGGACTTGGAAAAACAAGTCACTAACCTTGAAGGAGAAAGACTTATGCTTAGGCTCGGTCATGCTAAGCCATCCAAAAGAACTAGAGGATCTGAAGGTTGATGATGAGACTAAAAGAAAGAAATGGCTAGATGAGTTTGTTGCTGAAAAGGCTCAAGAGGTCAGAAATGACTATAAAAAGAAATTTTTGAAGGAGATTGATAGGTCTAGGATTGGATATGCTCGTGCACCTAACAATCAGGGTACCAAACACGCTCCCCTTTTGTCTAAAGGCAAAGCCCCTATGGGTAGTCACAATGCAAGTTGTTTTACTCATGCGGTGGCCAAACTAGACAAAGGGAAGCAACAGTGGTATCTTGATCAAAAGGTGCACAATATTTGGCAAAAACAAGCCTAGAATTCGGCAACCTCACAAATTGATTTTCAATCACGCATCGACACCAAACCCATCTATCCGGGCTACCTAAAATATGTTGTCCTAAGGTCTCACAAGACATGTTGGTATTGCGACAAGGTTGGTCATTACCAACATTATTGCCACAAAAAGGACATAGATGAGAAAAATGCTAGGTCACAGACTCGGGATAATAGTTCTGACAAAACCTGTTGTCGTTGACTATCCTCCAAGATCTGTGTCTGCTAGTTGTAACAAATGATGTCCTAGGTGTTGCTTTGTTGCCAAACCCAGAGGAGTTAGAAAACTCTCGCTTCGTAAGACCTAATTCTTTCAATGCAGCTTGAAGTGGTTGACAAGGAGCCTTGGTTTATTGATAGTGCGTGCTCAACTCATATGTCCGGGAACCCCAGGGATTTCGTCTCACTTCAAGAATACAAGGGAGGTAAGATTACATTCGACAACAATAGCAAAGGTGGTATTTCTAGTATTGGTACGGTAAGATTTTTTGAGAAGATGACTATAGATAATGTGAATCTGGTTGATAATCTTAGTTTCAAGTTGTTTAAGTGTTTCCCAAATTTGCGCTAATGGAAAATTTCAAGTTGTTTTTGATAAGAAAGGTTGTCAGGTGCAAGAAATTGACTCGGGGAAGATTCTTCTTAAAGGGGTGTGTGAAAACAATCTATATAAAGTGGATCCTTGTTTAGAACCCGAGGAAAAAATGTGTCTTAGAGCAGTTATAGATGTCGCCGACCTTTGTCACAAAAGGTTTGGCCATGCGAGTTTTCAACTCCTTAACAAACTTCATAAGCAAGAGTTGGGTAGAGGACTATCCAAGAAAGATCCGAACAAGCATGAAGTTTGTGAGACTTGTGTAGGAGGTAAACAAGTGAAGTCATCCTTCAAATCTAGGAAGGAGGCCATACACTTGTTGTTCGGGTCTATGTTGATGACATCATCTTTGGCTCAACAGATGATAAACTAGTGAAGAAGTTCGCTAACCTCATGGCCAGTGAGTTTGAAATGAGTATGGTCGGTGAACTCAAGTTCTTTTTAGGTGTTCAAGTTGTACAAGGTGAGGATGGGACACGAGTTCATCAACAGAAGTATCTCAAAGAATGTGTTGCGAAGTTCGGTCTTGAGAGTTCTAAACCTTTTGACACTCCCATGTCGCCGACTACCTCACTTGGAAAGGATGACAAGGATCCAAAAGTCAATGCTACTATGTACAGAGGTATGATCAGATCATTGCTCTATCTCACTACAAGTAGACCTAATATTGTGTTTGGAGTATGCCTGTGTGCTAGATTTCATGTTGATCCAAGAGAGTCCCACTTGAAAGTTGTTAAAAGAATCATTCGATATCTTAAGGGGACTGACAATCTGTGCTTATGGTATCCAAGAGAATTTGACTTTGAACTTGTCGGCTACACAAATGCAGATTTTGCGTGGAATCGTGTTGATAGAAAGAGCACATCCAGGATGGCTCAATTTCTTGGAACTTGCCTTGTGTCATGGGGGTCTAGGAAGCAAAATTATGTTGCTCTATCAATAGCAGAAGCAGAGTATATTGTGGTTGCAGCGTGTTTCTCTCAACTCTTATGGATCAAGCAACAACTCAGTGACTATGGTGTGAAGTGTAGGTCAGTGCCCATACTATGTGAAAACACTAGTGCATCAACGTCTCAAAGAATCCAGTGCAACATTCAAAGATAAAGCATATCGAGATAAGGCATCATTTTCTTCGAGATTGTGTGGAAAAAGGCATGGTCATTATGGAATTTTGTAGAACAAGTGATCAAGAGCAGACATCTTCACAAAGGCCTTAAATGGTGAACCCTTTGAGCAACTCCGCATGGAACTAGGCATGATCTCTCTTCAATAATCTATTTCCCTACATGAATTCCCTCAATGATTGGCTAGAATTGATTGCTTTTCATATGTTTTGAAATCATGCTTTTACGGTATAAATCTTTGCGTTCTTGATAGACATCATATTTAGGAAACCCCATACATTTGACTTGTCGGTAACTTTTACTACATTCAGTATGTGTGCAACCTTTTTTTGACCTCTTTATTTTATTCCAAAAGAATCAACCTAATGATCCCAACCCTCATTACAAGCCTAAATGATGGTTGATTCAAATGCTTGTCCCTGACCTATCATGTTTGAGAGTCACTATGATCCCTCTTTATTTTTCCTTTAAAACGGAGACTTATAATCATGATCGACAAATCCACATATATGCATTGTTTATACTTGGCACTCTCTGTACAACCCAACACCAAGTAATTTCATTAGAGAAAGTCATGGATTGTGCAAAAGTCACGAACGGTTGAGAAGAGAAGATTCTATGATATGGGTCGCTGACTTGATCAAGGTCAGTGACTGTGTGTTTTAGCGCGTGAATGAGATCATGGCTTAACATGATCTTTTGAATTTTGGAAAGTTTTATTTTAAAAGGAAGGAAGAAAAGATATGGATAATTTGACAACCTCTTTTGATTTTGAAGCCCCTTCTTAAATATACTTCAACCGTCCTCAGAAAAGGTACGCTCTGAATATTTCATCTCTCTCTCGTTCCTTGCTCTCTCTCTGTCAAACCCAAAATCATCAAACCTTCAATCTCCTTCAATGACGTCTCCCTCCAACAAATCTAACAACCCCACTTCTCCCCTTCGCTCGAATGAAAGCCCAAATCGGCAAGGAGAAAGATTGTCGCCCTCTTTGGAGACGATTTCCTTTGCTCGATTATGGCCGGGTAAACCTCCCCTTCAATCGCTCTCCAAAACTCCATGACAACACCATTCCAAAGCCCTTCTCCCTCACAAAACCAATCTCTTCCAAAATCAACCTCCACTTCTCCCATTCCCTCCAAAAAATCCCAAATTCCTCAATTCCCACAAAAAGAAACTGAAACCCTAACCCCTTTATCGGAATCTGGAACTCCTCGCCAAACAGCTCTACCGGCGGTTGTTCCAGAAGCCGGTGAAGCATCCCTACCCAAGTCCAAGGAAAGAAAGATTGAGGAAGAGAGAGTGAAAACTCCTATCTTGGAGTCCATGGATTTTGAAGAAACCGAAATGGTTGTTGGTTCGTTCGAAGAAAAAGAAGAATGGAAAGATTCAGAGGGTGTAATGGAAGGCATGCAAGTACAAACTGAAGAGGAAGAATTTCAACGGCTATCTTCAAAAGATCAGCCTAAGGAGGTTGGTGACGCTCCCATAGTCATTGACAAGGTGACTGTTTCTGGTGTCACTAACAAGACTTCAGAGAAGGAGTCCTCACCAAAGGAACCAATGGAAATTTCTAAAGAAGGTTTCTAAAGAAGGTACTTTTTCTGATCCCCGCTCTCTTCTTGAGATGTCTGAGAAAGCTTAAATTGTTAAAAGGAATCTGGAAAGGGAATTCTTTGGTGATGAGTCTGAACTGTTGAAAGAGGATGAAATTGAAATGCCTCCCTCTTCTTTTTGTGACAACACCATTCCAAAACCCTTCTCCCTCACGAAACCAATCTCCTCCAAAATCACCTCCACTTCTCCCATTCCCTCCAAAAATCCCAAATTCCTCAATTCCCACAAAAAGAAACACGAATCCCTAACCCCTTTATCGGAATCTGGAACTCCGCGCCAAACAGCTCTACCGGCGGTTGTTCCAAAAGTCGGTGAAGCATCCCTACCCAAGCCCAAGGAAAGAGAGATTGAGGAAGAGAGAGTGAAAACTCCTATCTTGGAGTCCATGGATTTTGAAGAAACCGAAATGGTTGTTGGTTCGTTCGAAGAAAAAGAAGAATGGAAAGATTCAGAGGGTGTAATGGAAGGCATGCAAGTACAAACTGAAGAGGAAGAATTTCAACGGCTATCTTCAAAAGATCAGCCTAAGGAGGTTGGTGATGCTCCCATAGTCATTGACAAGGTGACTGTTTCTGGTGTCACTGACAAGACTTCAGAGAAGGAGTCCTCACCAAAGGAACCAATGGAAATTTCTAAAGAAGGTTTCTAAAGAAGGTACTTTTTCTGATCCCCGCTCTCTTCCTGAGATGTCTAAGAAAGCTTAAATTGTTAAAAGGAATCTGGAAAGGGAATTTTTTGGTGATGAGTCTGAACTATTGAAAGAGGATGAAATTGAAATCCCTCCCTCTTCTTCTTACCCTATGACTAGATCGGCCCTTGCTAGAGCTACGACTATGGCATTAAAGGCTAAAAAAAAGATAAAGGTTGGCAACCTCTGATGATACGTCTAAAGTCAGTGACTCGTCTTTCTCTGAGAAGGTCACAAGAAAGAATAGAGGGAGATCACCACCAAAGTCCGGGATTAGCACGGGTAAAAAGAAGAAGGTTGCTACTGTGGTGGATATGTCCTCTAGAGAGTTTACAAAGGATTTGTTGTGGGAGGAGAACTTCTTAGTTGAGTAAAAGCTTTCAAAGGTCAATGACTAGTTGAAACAATAGGGGTGGGACAATCTGATGCAAGGGGTAAGTGACTATAACCCTAGGATGATTAAGATGTTTTTATGAGTTCCTAGAAATAGAGGATATCGGGAACATGACCTTGGGAAGATATATTGTTGGGAAAAAGACGTACTCCTTTACAAGCAAGGATATAAGTGATCTTTTGGAACTGCCTCATGTGGGCTTTGTGGAGTACTACAACGGCTCTTGGCCTGAAGGAGTCAATGATCATAAGATCATCAAAACTGTCACGGACAGTGATGATAATTTCACTAGTCTATACTTGGTTAACAAGACGGGAATTGAAAAGAAGGTGATGTTCAATTACCTGATCAGTAACCTAATACCACGAGAACTTAAGAGAAATGTTGCTTCAGTTCAAGATCTGCTGGTCATGGACAAGATTCTCAGGGGCAAGAAGGTGAATATGCCCAGGCTTATGATGCTCCATATGAAGCACGTGGTTGATACTTCGAAACATGCTCTACGGTTGGAAATCTCATTTATATGTTGATGTTTGAGCACAAGATCTATGAGAATGGTGGTGAAGTCATCAACTCAAGGTTCTTGAACAAGCAGATGATCAGAAAATTGGTTGGAGTCTGGTTGATGGAAAGTGGGTATCGAAGCCTTCTGAGGTCAATGATAGGGATCACCCGGAAGAAGGAATCCAGTTTGCTCAAGTGGCCGGTGAATTGAAAGAATTGAAGGAGCAGAATATGATTCTCAAGGGGCTTATTGAGAGGCTTCAGAACATGTGTGGTACTATGCTTACAAAGATCAATGCAATAGACGACATGCTCAATGAATTTGGAGCCTGATGTTAGTGACTGCCACACATCAATGACTCTCTCTAGCCCTCTCTTCTAGCCCTACCACATTATCCCTCTCTTTTAAAGACTTTTTTACTTTAGTTCGATTTGGTTGTATTGCATTTGATTGTTTGTTTTTGCATCGTGCATTATGTTTTGCGCGGCCCCTGCTTCTTTTGGAGGAACTCCGGGTTGAGGAGTTACTCAAAATGCTACCAAGATATCATGATCATGGGGTTTGGTGGATGATTGTTTATGCCTGTTTTGATATATGTTTTAAAGTTTCCATGATTGTCTCTGATTTCTTTTCTTGTTTTAATAATCTTTTTGATGATGCCAAAAGGGGGGAATTTATAGGGGAATAGATTCAAAGGGGGATCTAAAAACTGAAACCATGTGGATACTAAGCTTAGGAGGAACTTTTTAGGGTTTTTTGCGTTTGCTCTTCATACTATGATGTTGTGTGTATGTTGTAAAGATCTTATTACGACAGGTTGTTTGTCACCAACAAAAAGGGGGAATTTGTTAGAAGATTTAGTGTTTTGATGGTTCCAGGAAGTCAGTGACTTCGAACTTGCAAGTCGAGTCGGCGACTCGACAAAGTCACTAACATGACCAGCTGGCGAGAAAATCTATTTAAGGAAGGAACGCACAGATCGTGTGCGTGCATTTTTAGACAGATGGAGAAGTTTATTTTAGGAGAAGATCATCACAAAAGGGTGCTAAAATCAGAGGATAACGATTTGATTCTCCTATAATATTTTATTGTATGCGTACATGTTTTATTTGGAAAGAAATGTAAAGATTATATTGAGTGTGTGCCACTTCTTTAATCGAATGGGATTTGATACGCACGAGATCTCTCTTACCCTAGCTAAAATACCTCAGTGTTTAGGATAGAAGGTAAGACCTTGAGCATAATTTACATTTTGTGTGAAAAGAGAAAGAGTGAACTTGTGCGTAAGACTCGTGCAAGTGGTGTGTCGAGTGTTCTTAGGCATAGCGTGAGATATAGAGTGTGAGTGCAAAGGTAGAGCGTGGTTCAAGGCTGTGGGATTCATTCTTGTACACATGAGAGCTTTGTAACACTCAAGAAATCAATAGAGCGAGTCTAAGGACTCTTGAAATCCGACAAAGTGGGAAACTTGGAAGGGAGTGGTTTTTCTCTAAGTAAACTAGTTGGTTTAGAAGGAGTTTCCACTATACATCGCTTGTCATTAACAATTGGTAACGTTTTTCCTGTTTGTTTATTCCTCTACTTTATTACTCAAAGTCAACGACTTCGCAAGAGTCGCCAACTCGTTTAAGTACTAATGATCCTACATTGTCTCTCACAACTCTCAACCTCACCCTATGCCTAAGAATACTCGAACACACCACTTGCACGAATCTCACGCACAAGTTCTTCTCTCTTTCTCACAAGATACAAATTATGTTCAACCGTTTCACCTCTCCTAAATACTGAAGTATTTAAGATAGAGTAAGAGAGATCTCGTGTGATATCATTTCCCATTCGATTAGGGAAGTGACACACATTCAATCTTTACAAATCTTTCCTAATATATAAAGTAAGCACATATAAAATACCACAAGAGAATTAGTTCGTATTCTTTTGATTTTTACACTCTTTTGTGGTGATTTTCTCCATAAATAAAAGACCCAGTTGTCTTGTAAACAATCGAACACGACCTTGAGAGACTTTGTTGAGTCGCCGACTCGACATGCAACTTTGAAGTCACTGACTTCTTGGAACCATCAAAACTCAAAACGTATATCAAGATGTGATAACAAAAACTATGCAAGTGGAAATAAGATTGTATTCCTATAGACATCCAAATTTAAGAAAAAAATTAAGAATTTTAAAAAAAATCAAGGACATGTAAGCTATAAGAATATTAATATTAAATGAACCTATAAGAAATTTAATCGCAAATTAATCCAAATAAAGTATCAATTGGATGTCCTTGAAGAGTAACAAATACTGAGATGTACTAGCCAATAAATATTAATAATGTACAAGGAAATAATCCCTCTTGACATACATATATTGTAAGAAACAAGCTACTCGTACTTTCTATCTACACTATCTCACTATCTAACATTATTGTAATTATCGACACTAATAAACCTCTTGTTTAATCTAGCACCTATAGAGGATTAGAGAAAGTAACAAATTCAGTCTACTATGAAGCTGAAGAGTCTTGGATCATGCCTATTATATATAGAAAGTGGTCAAGTAGATACGCAATCCTTATATTATAAAAGAAGCACATATACAAACTAAGGCAGGGTTTTTACAAGATACTTCTAGTTCACAATGGAAAAAGTTAGACCATATGACATGATAATTATCATCTTTAATGTTAAAAATGCAAAAGTATAACCACATGTACTCTTAGCCGAACTACAACTAAGAAAAGAACAAGGGGGAAGGGAGAACTCTATGGGATAATGGATAGAGAAATTTAGTGGACAATAAACTGATCAAATATCAAGTGGTTGAAAGGCTCTAAAGTCTGAACAACTATATCTTAACTCTTAATTTAATAACATTAATGTTGGAACAATGGTTGTTCCATGGTTTCTCTTAGTTTTGATGATAACAAACTTAGTTGGTATAACTTGCTTCTACTTGTAAGAGTTTCAAGAAAACAGGTATATAGTCACGAGTGATGGAACATTGTGAGGAACGATGGAGGGAACGAGTGACAGGTTTAGGAAGCGCATGTCAGACGGAACGCGGTTTTCTATTAATAGCAAGTTACCAGATCTTTTGCGAGCAATCTTCTACGAAGATATGACAGCTGTAGGCGGTTGCTTGAGGAGATCAAAGAGAGAATAAGATCAAACTTCACACGATCTTATCTAAAGAGATCCGATATCATACGATTTTGGCAAGAATCGGCATGGTTGAAGATCGGAAATCACAAACAATACTTTCTCCTTATTGTGTGGGATTTGTTAAGTGGAATATCTGCGTAATTAGGCAAGAATTACGTATGAGATCTTGTCATATCTTATAAATAGCTAGGTTATAGCTAGGGTTAAGGAGTGGTTGTAGATGACGAACTTGGAGATAGAGCTTTTCAAGCGTACGAGTGTGTGGCTTTTTTCGGTGAAGAATCCACAATTAAGTCAGTAGTTTGCTTTGTCTTAGGTTTACGCTTAGGGTTGTAGAAGTCTAGTTGGTTGAACTTTGGCTGGTGCCTTAGTTACCAGGGAACTTGACTTGCCTTGTAATCGTTGAAACTTAATAAAAGTATTCTATTGAAAATCCTCTGAGAAGGAGTCTCAGAGGTAGAGGTTTTTCTTTCTACGACTTGTTGGTCGGACAGAAAGTTTTCCTCTCTAAATTTTGTGTTCTTATTCCTAGGGAACATTACTAGTTCCTTGACTTGTTACTAACGCGTCACGATCCAACAATTCGTCTCAGAGCAGGTTTTGCTCTAGATTGTGTGTTAGTGTAGGAATACAGAATGACTTCAAACAACACTCACAATGTCGGGATTGGAAACAACAAGCCTCCACTACTTGTTGCTAGAGAGTATGACCACTGGAGAATCCTCTTCGCTACTTGGCTCAAAAGCAATGACTACCAAGCTTTGACAGTCATTGTGGATGGAGACCACCATTCCTGCGGACAAGAAGGAAAAAAAATCCGAATGGGGACCAACTGAATGGTCAGGAATGGAGAAGAACTACAAGGCACAAATGTTGCTGAACAATGCCTTGGGTGCTGAAGATCTGCTAAGGGTGGTGAATTACAAAACCGCAAAAGAAACATGGGCGGCTATTAAGCAAATGCACATCGGTAGTACAGATCTGAAGGAAAGCCATCAAAAGGATGCCAAGAAGGAGTTCTACAACTTCCAAATGAAGGATGGTGAAACCATTGCCACCTACCAATCTCGGTTCGAGGCATTGGTGAATCGCATCAACCATCTTGGTATTGGAAAAGACATCACCCAGTTGGAGAAAATCTCTACGATTGTTGATGGTCTAGGTCCCAAGTATGTTTTGACTAGAGGCTTGCTAAGAGAAAATCCAATCACGAAGACTTGCACTCTTCATGAAATCTTTGGAAAGCTGATAGACTACGAGCGATATGAGAAAATCAAAAGTAGTACCTCAAGTCGAGAAGGCCATTGAGAACATCACTGCTGGAAGAGGAGTGTATACCACAGAGGAGGACTCTGATGTGGCTCTCATAACAATAACAATGAGGGATTTCTACAAGAAAGGCAAGAAGCAAGGAGCCTGGAAGGAACAAGAGAAGATCAACTCGGAAAAGAAGGATATCAAGGAAGTTACCAGCTACAACTGTCAAGAAAAGGGTCACTATGGTAAGAGTTGTCCCAAAGGTAACGAGTCTGGGAACGAGAAGAAGAAGGTATACATCGCTGCATGGGATCTTAACTCGGATGATGAATCTGAACCAAAGGTCTGTGCCATGACTCTAAAGACCGAAGATGTTGACCCAGAGGTAACTCCTGAACAATTCCTTGCTAGTTTAGAGAATGCTAAACAATCTGATCTTGCCATCCTTGTTAAAAGCTTTTTAAAGATAACTTAAAGATGCAAGATGAAATAGAAGCTTATGATGAGAAATGTCTTAATCTTAAAGAAAAATTATCAAAATCTACTGTTACTAGTATTGTTCCTTGTTCAGAGTGTGAAGATCTAAAGAAAGATATTAAGACTCTCACTGAAACCAATAACGACCTTAGGACGGATTCGCTTATCTATAAACTCAAAGGAGAGGAATTATAAAATGAGCTTTATAAACGAACTCAGATTGTGTTTAATCCGGCTAGGTGTGGTATTGGTTATGGTAAAGATAAATCTGAATATCCTCCTGATGACCTTAGCTTTGAAGAAAAGATGGAAAGAAAAGCTATGGAACTTCAATCCGCTAGAGATAAAGTTAATCATCTAGAAGGTAGGGTTAAGATTCTTGAGAGTAATTTAAGTGATAACTCTGAGTGGTATTTTGGAAAAACGGCTCATAAGATATATCTAAAACAGTCTCAAGGGAACCAGCATAAAGTTCCTTCCGAGGAACGTGCTAAGGAACGTACCCTCCAGAAACCACATCCTAAACGCTATCTTGGCGAATATTATAGGGTGTGCTATCACTTTGGTGAGGGAGGTCATGTTCAAAAAGACTGTAAGGTTAGATTAGAGATGTCTAACAAAAGGGTTCAAAACCATAATACAGGGAACAACAAGAAATAGTGTTCTGGTAAGAAAAATCAAGGGAATGACAAATCTCATCAGAACAAAAAGAAACCGGCTCCACAACTACAAAAGAAGCAAGATTCTAAAACTGACAAAGGGAAAAACCATGTTGATCCCTCAAATATTGCTTCTAGTTCCAAGAGTCCACATAAAGCTATTTTAGTTCAATCTCAAATTCATCATTCTGTGAGCTATGCTAACCGACCCGGGAAGGCTAAGCAGGCATGGGTCGTTAAAACGTGATTTCTTTCTTGCAGGTTGAAGTGAGGGGGAACATCCGCTGGATCCTTGACAACGGGTGTTCATGTCACATGATAGGGAACGAGAGTATTTTGTCCTCACTTCAGATCAATGTTGGAGGAAACATTTCCTTTGGCAACAACAATCAAGGAGAAATCATTGGAACTGGTGAAGTCAAGCTAAATGATGACACCAGCGTTAAAGATGTGAGCTTGATGAAAGGTATTGGTTACAATCTGTTGAGTATTGCTCAGCTTTGTGACCAAGGGAACAACGAGGTATCCTTTACCTTAGATGGTTGTACGATCAAGAACATGAATTCAAATCTTGTGGTCTTGAAGGGAAAGAGGCGCAACAATGTGTATTTTATCGACTCAAGTTTCCAACCACAAGAAGAACTATGCTTTGTTACAATAGCTGATAAGACCAATCTCTGGCATAGGAGGTTTGGTCACGTAAATCATCGAGGAATTCACAAATTCTACTCACAAAATCTTGTGATAGGACTTCCCAAAGTTCTTACAGAAAAAGAAAGCTTGTGCGAAGAGTGTGTGAAAGGGAAACAAAGCAAGTCATCTTTTCAGCCAAAGTTTTCAATTAGCACCTATCATCCTCTTGAAATGGTACACATGGATTTTTGTGGTCCAATGTGGGTGAGAAGTCATGGTGGTAGCAGGTACATTTTTGTTATTGTTGATGATTTTACTAGATATACATGGACTCTCTTTCTAGGTTCCAAAGATGAGACGTTCATGGCATTCAAAAGCTGGATCAAGAAGGTAGAAGCATCAACAGGACAAAAATTCAAGGCTATCAGGTCGGACAACGGAACAGAGTTCAAGAATTCCATGTTCCATAGCTACTGTGATGAACATGGAGTTTCTCATAACTTTTTTGCGTCGAGGGACTACTCAAAAAAATGGCGTAGCAGAGAGAAAGAATGGAACACTTCAAAACATGGCTCATACTATGATGTTGGCAAGTAACTTGCCTCGGTCCTTTTGGGCAGCGGCAATCGGTACCGCTTGCTACATTATTAACCGAGTCACCATACGTTCCAACTTCTCTAAAACTCCATATAAACTAATCAAGGGAAGAAAGCCAAATATTTCCCACTTGAAAGTCTTTCGATGCAGGTGATTTGTTCACAACAACGGAAAAGACGAGCTAGGCAAGTTTGATCCAAGGAGTGACGAAGGCATCTTTTTGGGGTACGCATCCAACAGCAAGGCCTACAAGATGTTCAATAAAAGGACTAAGAAGTTTGAAAAAAGCATTCATGTTGTCTTTGACGAGTCCAAAAATGGAGGGAACTTGTCAAGTAACGAGGATGTACTGAAGGTTCTAAATACGGATTTAGATGATGAAGTCGATCCAGATTCAAGTACACAAGCCCCAGCTGAAGAAGTCACCCCACCCAGTCCTAATCCGGATGGAGATGACACAGAAGGTACTTTGATTCCTGAAGATGATTCTCCACAAAATGAAGATCATGTGGAAGAAGGAACATCCCATGGAACAACAAGCCTACAGGAACAAGAAGAGTCAGACATAGATCCCACTCAGATTGAAGTCAGAAACTATCATCAAAAGAGGGATCATCCTGTTGACAACATCATCACTCCATACAATAAAGGTGTGCTTAATCGTTCCTCTATTAAGAATTTTTGTGCTTTTAACACGTTTATTTCTCTTGCAGAGCCTAAAAATGTGAAGGAAGCATTAAAAGATCCTGACTGGATAGTTGCTATGCAAGAGGAACTACACCAGTTCGAGAGGAACAAAGTATGGAGATTAGTTCCCAAGCTAAAGCACAAAATGGCTATAGGAACAAAATGGGTATTCAGGAACAAACTTGATGACACCGGAGCTGTCACAAGAAACAAGGTGAGGCTTGTAGCAAAAGGGTACAATCAACAAGAAGGGATTGACTACGATGAGACGTACACTCCTGTTGCAAGAATAGAAGCCATCCGTCTTCTAATCGCCTATGTTGCTCACAAGGGATTCAAATTATATCAAATGGACGTGAAGACAGCTTTCTTGAATGGGTACCTACAAGAGGAGATTTATGTGTTGCAACCTCCAGGATTTGAAGATGTTGATCACCCTTATCATGTCTACATACTAGATAAGGTCCTCTATGGTCTTAAACAGGCTCCTCGTGCTTGGTATGATAGATTTGCTCAGTTTCTATTGGCCAATGGATATAGACGTGGTGTGATTGACAAGACTTTGTTCCTAAGGGAACAAGACAGTGATGTCTTAGTAGTTCAAGTTTATGTCGATGATATTATATTTGGTTCTACTAACCCTAAACTTGTAGAAAGTTTCAAGAATCTTATGAGCAGTGAGTTTGAGATGAGCATGATTGGTGAACTTACTTTCTTTCTTGGTCTACAAGTGGTACAAAGTGATGAGGGAACAAAGGTACATCAACAAAAATACATCAAGGAACTATTGAAGAAGTATGGTATGGATTCTACGAAAAGTTTTGATACTCCTATTTCTCCTAATACTCGTCTTGATGCTGATCTCAATGGTGTTGATGTTGATCAAACGATGTACCGTGGAATGATTGGTTCCTTATTGTACCTAACGGCCAGTCAGCCAGATATTATGTTCAGTGTGTGTCTTTGTGCTAGATTCCAAGCTAATCCTAAAGAAACACATCTGAAAGAAGTGAAAAGAATTTTGCGCTGCTTGAAAGGGAACGATGGGTTATGTCTATGGTATCCAAGACAAAACTCGTTCCAACTTGTTGGATTCTCGGATGCAGATTTTGTTGGTCACTTGGTAGATAGGAAGAGTACATCAGGTATGGCCCAATTCCTTGGTCCTTTATTGGTGTCTTGGGGATCGAAGAAGCAAAATCCGGTTGCTATTTCAACGGTTGAAGTGGAGTATGTCACAGCAGCTGCCTGTTGTTCCCAGGTATTGTGGTTAAAACAACAACTGGTGGACTTTGGTATGTCTCTTGGAAGTTGGAACTATCCCTATCTTATGTGATAATACAATTGCAATCAATATCTCCAAGAATCCTGTGCATCATTCTAGAACCAAACATATAGATTTCGACATCATTTCATAAGAGATAATGTTGAAAAAGGTTTCATCAAGATGGATCATTGTAGGACTGAAAATCAAGTGGCAGATATTTTCATCAAGGCTTTGGACAGAAAACCCTATGAGCATCTGAGGATGTTGCTAGGAATGATTTCCTTGGAGTAAACAAGTCCCGGTCCTCTATTCCCTCAGTGCCTGACTAAAGAGGTAACTTCTCAGGTAACTACGTATCATTTGACAAGTTTTCTAATGGCTTATATCTTTCCTCTATGCATAGATGTTGTATATATTAGAAATTATTAAGTGTTGCATGCTAAAAGGAACTGAAACTAATTTTCTTACATCCAAGATTTTCTTTTAGCGCAAAATAACCAACTTGATCTATTCTATCCCTCACTTCAAGCCGAAATGATGGTTGGTTATAAGATGTCCCTTAGCCTGGTCCAAACAAATGTTCCCTATGAACCCCCTTTGATTACCTTTAAACAGGGAATAATTGTTTGGATGTCAAAAATATTCCAACCCCACAAAAAGTTTGAATGGAATGTCTCTTGTCCCTTATCTGTTCAAACATAGCCTTTTATCCACTCATGGTAACGAGGCATATAACTAGAGGTTTGGAAATAATGTCACATTAAAGGAACGCCTTTGATTACATTTGAAGATTTTTCTGTGAAGGAACAGTGGTCAATCAATTCAGAGAACGCAGTTGAGCACTAGCCGTTGTGACTGCTCGTTTGAAAAACCCAGCCGTTGCATAGTGTTTTCGCAGGGAACGATAGGAAGTTTGGCGCAGTCGAGAATTAATGGCGGTGAAAATTCATCATTATGGAAACTCTTAGCCGTTAAGATTTGGATAGAAAATCTTGGGAAGATTATGGTCTTTATCAACAAAGAAAGAGGTGTGCTTTATAATCCCTTCTCTCGGTCATTATTTTTTGCACGGCATCCCTGTTTTACCTTTTGCAACCCTAATCTTCTTCAAGCTTCAAACTTTCCACTCTACTACTTCAATGGCTTCCTCTTCAAACATCCATGTCCTCAACTTTGACGGTCTCGATGCCTCTGAGATCGAAGCCCTTCAAGCCCAACTTGAATCTCTCAAAAAGGCCAAGCTTTCTTCTCCCTCTCCCATCTCAAAACCCGAAACCCGGTTTGATGTTGTTGCCGATATTGGAATAGCAGCCACTGCCAAGGTCTCATCAGAGAAGGAGACTCTGATTGAGGAATCCCAGAAGGATCACTCAGTGGTCCCTTCCGAAAATCCCTCTGAAAAACCTGCTGAAACAGGGGAAGGAAAAGAGGGCAAGGACGAGTCTGAGAAGGAAGAGGTGAACTCGCCTTCGAAGGAAACCACCGACGATCAAGCAAAGGTGCAGACTTTTCCATGTCACTTGCGGCCTGGGTGGGTTAAACCGACAAGCCGAGGCAAAACTCTGGCCATGAAGAGAGCCCCCAAAATTCCATCTGAGATCTTTCATATCTCGGATACGGAAAAGACTCCCTCTCCTTCTTCCAAAAAGGCAAAAGTCGCTCCCTCGGGAACTAAGTACAGCCTTCGCTCCACCGTTTCCAAGAAACCGGTGGCCTAGGAGTCCTCTGAGGAAGAAGATCCTGAAGAAGAAGAGGAGGAGGCTAGCTCTAAGTCTAAAGAGGTCGAGGAAGAAGAAAAGAAGGACTCTAGTGGTGATGGTGATGAAGAGGAGGAAGAGTTGGAAGAAGAAGTGGAGACGGACCTGAAGTCTGCCAAAGCAAAAGGGAAACTCCCAATGGAACCTGAGGCTAGTTCCAAGAAGGTTTCAAAAAGGGTTGTCGTTCCTCTGGTGATCGATGAAGAGTTTCTAAAAGGGCATGACTTGGAAGAATTCTGGGAACTTCTCAAGTTTCAAGGATGGGACAAGATTTGTGCTTCTGGTGTCAAGGTAGATGTGTCTCTTCTTGCTCAGTTCTTTGCTTCCTATGAACTAGCTGATCTTGTGACTGGTCCAATGGGGTTCGCTAATGTTTGTGGAAAGGAAATCTCTTTTTCTCTAGGGTCTGTTGCCAAGATGTTGAAGGTTCCTGGTGAAGCTTATGGTGAGTTGCATACTTCAAGCAACTGGCCAAGGAACAAGGCTCAACTGATCAAGCACGTCATGGGAAAGGCATCTAATGTTGGTCCTTATTCAACAAATGATTTGAGCTACACTGCAAGGATTGCACATCAGTTTCTGATCAAGGTTGTTGTTCCTAGGCTGGAGAAAAGGACTACTCTCACCATCAATGACATGATTCTGCTGGACAAGTTTCTGAGAAGGGAACTAATCAGTCTTCCGGAGATAGTGATGAGGCATATGGCTAAGTGCACTGGAAAGAAACATGGTCTGCCTTATCCTCAATTTGTGAAGGCCATTCTAAAGGAGAGGAAGGCTTACAAGCCTTCGAATGAGGAGTTCTTTGGATTACCCCTGGATATGCGCAATATCTCGAGGATGAACTTCAAGGGTGATTCAAAGGGAACAACTGCAAAGAAGACTACCCAGATGGACGTTGGGAGCTCTTCGATGAGTGAAGGTGTTAATGCCAAGATGTTGTTTGAGCTTCAAAAGATTTCCTCTCAGCTGAATACCATCATTGGTTACCTGGCTAAGAGAGAAACTGACACTACTGCTGCTGATTCCACCTCCTCCGAACCATGATATGGACCCTCTCTAGTTCCTTAGCCTATCTATCCCCAGATTAACGTTTTTTTTGTTGTTTCTTGGATGTTAAGATTTTTTATATTTTTATGTTTTCTCTGGCTGTGATCCCCGCGACAATTATCTATAATAATAACTATCTTTTGCTTATGAATGGATTAAGATTCAATTAAATTTGTTCATTTGCTCTACGTTTTTGCTTGATGATTGTTGATCTTTTGATGATGTCAAAAGGAGGAAGTTAGGAAAAACAGGTACATAGTCACGAGTGACGGAACATTGTGAGGAACGATGGAGGGAACGAGTGACAGATTTAGGAAGCGCGTCTCAGACGGAACGCGACTTTCTATTAATGGCAAGTTACCAGATCTTCTGCGAGCAATCTTCTACGAAGATATGACAGCTGTAGGCGGTTGCTTGAGAAGATCAAAGAGAGAATAAGATCAATCTTCACACGATCTCATACGATTTTGGCAAGAATCGGCATGGTTGAAGATCGGAAATCACAAACAATACTTTCTCCTTATTGTGTGGGATTTGTGAAGTGGAATATCTACGTAATTAGGCAAGAATTACGTATGAGATCAGACTTGTCATATCTTATAAATAGCTAGGTTATAGCTAGGTTATAGCTAGGGTTAAGGAGTGGTTGTAGACGACGAACTTGGAGATAGAGCTTTTCAAGTGTACGAGTGTGTGGCTTTTTCCGGTGAAGAATCCACAAGTAAGTCAGTAGTTTGCTTTGTCTTAGGTTTACGCTTAGGGTTGTACAAGTCTAGTTGGTTGAACTTTGGTTGGTGCCTTAGTTACCAGGGAACTTGACTTGCCTTGTAATCGTTGAAACTTAATAAAAGTATTCTATTGAAAATCCTCTGAGAAGGAGTCTCAGAGGTAGATGTTTTTCTTTCTACGACTTGTCGGTCGGACAGAAAGTTTTCCTCTCTAAATTCTGTGTTCTTATTGTTTATTTCCGCTTCCCAGGGAACATTACTAGTTCTCTGGCTTGTTACTAACGCGTCACAATCCAACAATTAAGTGTAATGATATAAGAAGTCAATAAAACTAAGAATAAAACCCCTTAATTAGTTATCTAAGTAAGTGAATCAATGTGAAGTTCTTAACAATACTAACCTTAGAAGAGCTAGGTTATTGACAATTGGTATGGGCATTATATCCTCTTTAAACAACACAGATTCAATAAGCTAATGGACAGGGAATAACAGATCAAGGAAACAACATATGCAAATGAAAGCGAAGTTCTTATTGATACGACCAATTTTCATGCATGAACGAGCAAGAGATCTTATTACAGATTGAGTACATGGACCAGTAGATAGATTTGGTTTTGTTTCCACCAGTAGCATGGTGCTTAATGAATACATTAGTGATAGCAAACACTTTTATTATACATACACAAGATCATACATATTTTAACAGCCAGATGCAACTAGAACCATAGAATAAAAAACATTCTTCATGATGAAATTGCTCCATTTGTGGTTCAATTTTAACAATGCACTATTCTTATCCCTTTCACAAATAAAAATAAAAATGCTTAGTAGCAACACCATAAGAAAGTATTCAAAAAAGCTTTTACCTTGCAATGTTGTGAAACATCTTGGGCTACAAGCATAGCAACATAGGGGAAGATTCATCTTTGCTAGCTTCTCACTTTCACCTCACAAATTATGCCAACCATTGTTTCTCTCCCAAAAAAAGTAGTCATGTGGATGAATGTACCAACTTTTTAGAAGCCATAACAATACAAAATGGTTAAGATTGAATAGCAATGTCATGCACAAACATTATAGATTTCGTCGTTGAGCTCCTCATTGACAACCCATTAACCTTCAATTTTTAATACTTAATACATAAACTAACTAATTAATTTGACCAATAGTAAGGAGGAAACCCCAACTTTGGGTTTGAAATTGGAGGAAAGCTCACCATAAGAAATTGAAACAAGTTGGCGGTACAATTAGATACTCAAGATCCCAATGTCATTGGAAATGAAGGACGAAAATAAAGGTGGTGGCTGCTAATCGAAGATGGAGTCCTCGGAGCCAGATGTAACACCCCCTTACTTACCCTGGAGGTATTATTACCGCCAGTAACCCCGTTTAGGACTAAACCAGAGTTACCCAAGGCTTTAACCTGATAAAACATACTAGAACAAGGTAAAAGAAACCATTTAAAACATAACAAAATTAATTAAAATATTACAATGGAAAAACAATTAAAAGGTCTTATACAAACCTTAACTTAAAAAGAATAAATAAATAGAACAACCTTCTATTTGAACAAAGTCTTTAAAAAGTTTTCCTTAAGTTCTTAACTGCTTTCACACCTCGCTTTGCAGCAACTTAACCCAAGAACTTCAATCAACTATAGCCATTGGAAACCTTTCTTCAACTTCGGGAGCTTCAAACCTCTTAATCTGCCTCTTGAATCAACTTCCAAGAAGAACCTGATGTGTCGTATACCAACGGTGGACACCAGCCGACCATACAAAAGAAAAGAAGATGGACGGGTTAGTCTAAAGAAAGACTAAGCTAGTGGAGAAACTAACTTAGTTCTTATGGTTGTAACTAAACATATTCGCATCAAAATCCGATTAGACTCGGATTATGATCCAACAGTATGCAGTCTTATAGAGAATAAGAAGGAGACTTTCATAATCCAGAGAGAGAACACCACCGTTTGTGGTTCCTTTAAGAAGCATAAACAATTAATGGAAACTTATACTAACCACTCAACATTCACAACCGTCTTCAACGACTAATCAGCTTAACTTCATCAAAGTTTGATTAAGAATCATTCTTAATCAGGAGCAAGAATGGTTATCAAAAGAACTAACCATTCAGATACATTACCATGCCTATCGCACTCTCTTCACTTTATGATTTTCATATTACACCTTCATTAAATAACTTTTAATCGACCCAACTGCTGCCGATAAATTCCTTGTAACTGATGTCGTCAGGGTGAGAGGGCTTATTTCATCCGTGACCACTTGACCCACATCAGTTCCTTTTGCACTTAGCTAGAGTGCAACATTGTCCTCCTTCAACGTGAAGTGAGACATGAGTCATGACTCCAATATTGGGATCCTCTAGCAAGCTACGCCCCCCAATACAAACTTTGTTATAAAGAGGTCATTGGAGACTCGGCTCCTACCCCTGAACTAACTTATTCTACAACAATGTTTCAGCATAGGACCACTAAAGAGATGTTTTGGAGTCTAAACTCCCATCTCTAACTATTTTACTTCACAACAATGTCTCAGCATGAGACAGCTAAACATACAAGATCCCATAACGGTCCTAAGTTCAGTTCTAGCGCAAAAACTGAAATAATGACATAATCGTTATTTCTAACACAATAACAATCTATCAAAATTTATTCAACACACAAATTATTCTCAACATGAGGATCAAATGGAATTCAATTCCTCATTAATAACCCTAACGCAAGAGAGAATTGTCCACTTGCCTTAGAAGGCGTGCACAACGTTATGAGTGATTCCAACAGTAATTGTTATCACCCTTCTGCCAAATATAACAAAAGGAAGCTCACGAAAACACTTCTTAGCTGTATACTCAAATTCTATAATTACCTAATCAATAAACGACTTGATTTCCGAATATCGATTTATAATTAATCCTTAGCTATCAGGCTTTAAGGAGCCATCTTGGCGAATTTATAAGTAACTAACCGTTTTACTTTTGAAACAATTTTCAAAATAAAAATTGTTCATTACTAACGGTTCTTAAAGGTGACCAAATCTCGGATCATACTGATTAACAACGAATCCTGAGTAATTGTCTGAAGTCCTTTACCTGTCAATCGATGTCAAAACTTGTATTCGCTATAACTGAAGATCCGGACGTCCATTTCCCAAGCGGTTTGAACCTGTGAGACCGTATCAACGTCAAGATTATAAAAACCACAAATTTAATTAGTAAAGTGGAACCGAAAGGTCCTTATGGTGGCTCCGCAACCAAACCGCTAATTAATCTCGATCGTAATTACCTTCACTTGAGCCTATGGCTTGTTTGGCTCAATAGTGGCTCGATCCCCGAGCCCAAGGTTGCCTGGGTGTTTCCCGATGGTAGTCCTCATGGTGGGTGGTGATCGGAGGGGCTGGTGATCGCCGACGACGTCGCGCAGCGAGGAAGAGAAGATAGTCGGCGGTAAGGATTTGAATTCTTTCTTCCCGAGTCCGGCGTTCCTCCTGATTCTCTCGCTGGTTCGGTTTGCTGCAGCAGCGCCCAAAAAAAAACACAGAGAGGAAGAAGAGAAGGCGGAGGAGAGGATGGTGGACGGAGCAGAGGAGGCGGAGAAGAAGAAGGTAGCCGGCGGTGAAGAATCGGGCAACCGAGTCCGTCGTTCTCTCGCCCAACTCTCTCGAACTCTCCCTCTAATTTTATCCAGCTGCACATACATATCCAAGAGAAAGAATCGGTTTTTCCTTCCCCATTAAGTAAGTGAGGGTAAAGAAAAGAATTTCCCGTTTCGAAACGGGATTTTTCGTTAAGCGGTAAAATTATATACCTCGGGTGGAAAAACTTACTAAATACAAAACGTCCCGTAAATTATGTAGACCAATAAAACCAATTTTTCATGATTTTAGCTTGCTACCTTCAATTTTTAAGGCTTCCGTTTCGTATTTTAAATCCTTTACAATACATAATTAAAAAGACGGTTTATCCAATAAATATTCTTTTTTCATTGAAAAATCCTAGAATTCACACCGATCCATAAAATCATTTCTTTGTGATTTTAGGATATCACCAAGAATTTTCTAGGATTTAATCTCCAACAAAATATTGGATTAAGCGTTAAAACGGGCAAAGGGGTTAAAAGGATATCCGAGAAAATTTTAAAAATATCCTTAAAAACCACAGTTATTACACCAGACATGAAGAATGTGGGAGTAGGGTCGTGAACGAAAGTTGATTATGAGCGGTGCATGAGTGCATACGACACCAAGGCAGTGTGTGGCGCTCCACCGAGACATACAATAGCAAAGGGAAGGAGGGAAAAGAAAGGACGGGTGTGAAAGGTGGAGAAAGGATGGTGGATGGATTTCAAGATTTTGATTAATTTGTAGGAATTGTTTGAGGTGCCATATAGTAAATTTTGTTTAGGTTGGAGGGTTGGGATTGTATAAATGGCGCCCATATTTTATTTTTACAATATTAAATTTTAGCGTAAAAAATATTACCGTGTAATCTTTATCCAAAATTTGCACCAATGTTTTTTAGGAATCCAATAATTCATTACCTTTTTTATATCATCTGTTACTTTAGGTTTCACAGTTTTATCTTTTTAAGAACCGTTACCTTTATTATACACATGTGTTATGTTAGGTGACTTGTGTTACAATGAACCGTAAAATTAGATTTCACTTTTACATATAAAAATAAGCCATTACCTAGATTACATATTCTAACACTATGGAAAACCATGACAAATTTACCATTACCAAAAACCCGAGAATTGGTAGTGTATATATGCATTTGAGTTACTCCTATTACCAATTGGTTTTAGGATGGAACTCCATGGGATCTTGTGCTAGGCTCATAACGCACATATGCGCATAGATGGACGTGTGCACCCCCACGTTATATATTTGTCCATCGGACTTTAAAATGGTATCAAAGCGGTTTGTTCTTGGGCCCCGACTCCTGGATGATTGGGCTTGTCAGCCTTAAGACACTAATGGGTTAGTCGGCCTAAAGGCATGATGTCAATTGCAACTAGCATATTGCGGAGCCAAGTATTTGTACTTGAGGGGCGCGTGAAAGAGAAACTTCCCACATGGAAAAATTGAAAGATAAACGCCTAGTATAATAATCACTTAGGCTATTCCTTCTATTTCCTATTGCTTTTAGGATGGAAGTTCATGGGCTTCTGTGAAAGGCCCATAACGCGCGTACATGCATAGAGGGGAGTTTACCACCAAAGGTGGGTACCTCATTAAAATAAAACTAAAAACATGTCGATCTTAAATTAAAAATAGGTTTTTTTCATTTAAAAGTTCTTCAAATATGACCTAAAAACACATTAATTGTTGAGGAATTTCATTTAAGAAAATAGAATTTTTCTATAATATATCCTAAGAACAAATAATAAAGATATTGAATTAGCAAGATTTAATTAGTGGTAATTATATAAGATTATTTAAGACACTCTATAAAACTTTCATAAAAACGTCGAGCTAAGGGTACCAAATGTAATAGAAGTTTCGCGTATGTATGTGTGTATATATATCGGAAAACATCAAAAGCATGATTCATCTGAAATAGTACTTTAATTTATCGAAAAAATTCTTTTGGTATCTTTACATTTCATTTTTTTCTTTTTGTATTTCTAAAATTATTTTTCTCTTGATACTCTTGAGGTTTTGGCCTTTTCAGTTGGTGCTCCTTTTCAGTTCAAATTAATTAAATTCAAGTCCATATTGTGTTCCACTTGATATCTATGAGATTTTGGCGCTTTTTAGTTCATGCCCCTTTTTTATTTGAATTGATTAAATTCAATTCCGTTATTGTGTTCCTCACTCCCGCATCCTTAAATTAGTAGAACTGACTTCTAAAACACCCAAAGTCATAAACAAAACATCTTAATTCGATTATTATTATTATAAAAGAGTGTGAGAAAATTTCATTACTATTATAAAAGAGTGTGAGAAAATTTGTTAAAACTATAAAAAAATATTGTGCATCCAAAAAAACCATTCCCTTTACATAAATTTACGAAAATGCCATTTTTATATATTATTCCAAAAAAACCATGCCCCTTTAAATAAATTTATGGAAATGCCATTTTCATATCTTTTTCCAAAAAAACCATGACCCTTTAAATAAATTTATAGAAATGCCATTTTTATATCTTTTTCCAAAATAATCATGCCCTTTAAATAAATTTACGTAAATGTCATTTTCATATGTATTTCCATCATATGCAAACAAATACTCATCAAGGAACAGTACACTTGTACTTACAGATCATCATGTAAAAATTAAGTCTTCGTCTTATAATCGTCGCGCAATGCGCGGCCTTAGTGCTAGTATAATAAAACTTGAGGTCAAGGATACCAAAAAAAATTCCCTTCATTTATCTTAACGGAACCAAATTCAAACAATATTATTATGCCCTACATCAAAAACACTTAAAAAAATCAAACTATTGATGAATGCAAAAGAAATATATATTTAATATCGTTTTTTCTAACCTATGCCCCAAGGGCATAGGTTAAGAACCTTAAAATGGAAATAATTTGTTAAATTATATTATTAGGAATTATTTTGATTATTTTTTTAGGGTTCATTAATTTTCTTTTAGGGTTTTAGTTTCTATAACTAGTACTCTTAACCTATGCCCTTAGGGCATAAGATAGAAAAACCGATTTAATATAACAATATATTATGCATTTTTTTAAAGGCAAGCCACAAAAATGGACTGGTTGAAGTGCATGCAGTGAAACCACTTATATACACAAGAATGCAAACCACCACTTCACGTCTTCACCTAATCCCTTATATGCATGTGATTGGTTTTATTTGGTATTCATTTGTTCACGGATTGCTTTCAAACTTGGTCATACCTATCCATATTCGTAGTATATTGTATAATTAGAATGGTCAAATGCCCACTTTTCGTTATTCGTACCAATATGTATGCTTGACAAAATAAAGACAATTCACACTATATATACCCTTAAATCATGAAATAATGGGACATTATTTATGAAGATTTAATAATGGTCAAATGCTCTATTTGACTAAACAAAATCATCCAGTTTGATTGGTCTATTTATAAATACAATATATCTAACTATTAATAATTTTAAGTCAAGAATTAGAAGATAACTAGTTAGGGCACGACTATAACTCGATATTTTTTAGATATACTATAAAAAAATATTAATAAATGAATATATATCAATATTATTATTAACATATCTTGTATTTGAATATTTGTTAGGATTACCAACTAATTGTGCGAAATAAATTATGAATTTAAATTAGATTAGGATAACAATTTGAAGTATATAAGTATAAAATTAATCAATAAATAAATGGATTTAATTATTATTAAAATTTGGCCAACTAAATCATACAGTACTACTTATTTCAAAATACATAGTAATTTTCAAATGTAGATTTAAAATAATTTTACAAAATAAACTTATGTTAATGAAGATTTTTGTGAAGATAAGCAGGCTCAGAAATGAAAATGTGTGAATGAAATTAAATAAATTAAATTAAGGGTACTAAAAAAATTATATTAGTTCAAAACTAATTAAAACCAAGCCATATTTTGGACAAAAATTTGACTAACAAACCTCTGTCCTAGATTGGGGTACGATCGAATCAAAAGGCAAGAAAACACTTTGTGAAAGAATTTTTGTGATACGGGGGAAAAGCTCTCTTTCGATTATCTCCGTTGTTACAAGTGTTTGTGTACATCCCTAAAACCGTCAAATCTGATCTATAAATCTCTTCATTTCCACGTCCTCCTACCATTTCCCACGATTTCTGAGTTTATAGGGCACGCCTCTAACTACTATCCAGTTCTCGTATATATCGGAGGTAAAAAACGTCGTAGTCGTTGTCCCATGAACGCGTTCCCCTTCTTCTTGATGGAAACCTTCTTGCTTTACATGAATGACTAATGACTTCCCTTCGTTCCTGGACTCTTTTTTGATCAAGCCTATTGATGACTTCCCTGTCTGCTTTTGGGCTCGGCTTACCAAATGGGCCGAAGATATTTTGGGCCTAACAATACCCCCAAATCCTGATCCAAATCTTTTAGGTAGGATTTGGATCGGATTTGCCGTGTGAGCTACAGGCAGCGTGTGACACGCGGCTTAACCCCGTTCGTCCGATCATTCTCGGGAGCATGAAGATTCACATCGTTCAGGCTATAAATGCTCTGACCCAGACCTCTTCGGAGATACGCGCTGATCTCTTCCTGTTTTCTGCCTCATCGTCTTCTTACGTCAATTTCTAGTTTTTTCCCCTAGTTTTCTATTACCCGTTTTCCATGGCCACTACTAACGCTAAGGGCATGGGTTTCGAATCCTCCCATACCCTTGAACCCCATGACTGTCGCCCTTGTTCTCTCTCTTCAGACGAGGTAGAGAAGATAGTCCGAACCCATGGGTTTCCAGCCAACACCAACTTCTACACCCCTACCTGCGAAGCCGTGGATTGGGTTAAAGAAGGATGGATCTGTTTCGTGGAATATCCCTTCACCCTAGGGGCTCTTTTCCCTTTTTCTCCTTTGATCCTGAATTTTCTGTTGGCTCTCAAAGCTTCTCCGGCGCAACTGATGTCGTCGGTGTGGAAGATTTTATATCAGATAAGCGAAACCTATCTGGGAGAGAAAATTGACTTCACCGTGCATGACCTGTTATGTGCCTACCGGGTTTGCCCGTTTAGGGCTGGGCGTTTTACCCTCCATGCGAGGGACGCCAGGAAACCATTGATTCCGAAATCAAAGGAGAACGACAAGGATTAGGCTTCGCGCTTCTTTTTCGTGGAGAAATCTACTCTGGGTGAGATGTACCAAGCGGCTTTCTTCGACTCTTGTACTACTAAGAGTAAGCGTTCCTAACCCTAATTTATGCACCCCTCTATCGTTACTTGTTGTTTTTTTACCGAATTTCTGATTTGGATGACTTTGCATGCAGTTCCGTCTAGCCTGGAGACCCATGTCTTGGAATCGGAGGCATGCAGGAGACACTTTGCTCTTCGTGAAGCAAAGAGAACATACCGGAGGTCTGCGGAGCAAGCGCTTGAAGGTGAGTCCAGCAACAAGATGACGGTAGTCACTGAGGGTCAGTCGTACGGCGAGGACGATACGAGATCGGGAAGCTCAAAGAAGACAATCGAGTATAGTGCTCCGACGCTGGGGAAGCTTGCTGAGGTGACCACGAACCCCGGAAAGAACCTTGCGAGTATGTACCTTTTTTCCCTTACTTTTGAGTTTTGTATCAGCTTTATCTATGGGTTTTAACATATGTCTTCCCAGAAGCTTCTTCTTCCTTGGGGAGGAGTTTCTCTTCTGTAACCCTGATTCAGCGCAAACTTCGATCGAGTGATAAGAAACCTCCTTTGGACCCCAAAGTAAAGGTTGAGGCCGCGACGAAGGTGACCCCTGCCAAGAGATCATCACTTGGTGTTACAGAAGTCATTGAGTTGGATGAGAAGGGTCCCTCAGATCTGTGGCAGAAGCTCCATGGTGCTCATGGCTCGAAGAATCCTTGCTTGGAAGTTCCCAGTCCGGCCCTGGTCAGAGACACCGGTCTATCTGTTTGGAACGTTCGCTTTCACCAGTTATTCTTCTCTCTCTCTTTTTTTATCTTACTGTGGACGATATCATGCCCTGATGCATAGGCCTTACAAAGCGTTTTCTGGGTTGCGGATGCCGTTGACAAAGAGGACCAGATCCTAAGAGAGCATTAGGCTAAGTGGGACGCTGAGAGGGCTGCCTTGGAGAGGGAAACGATTCTTGCGATCGAACGCCAGAAGATGGACGCAAGCAACCTTGTGAAACTTGCCGAGACGGTCAAGCGTCAGTCTTCTCAAGCTGCTTCGTATCGATCCAAGATCACTGAACTCGAGGCCGCAAACATGAGAATTCTTAAGGAGGCTGGCGAGATCGGAGCCTACTACTCGATGATGTCTAGGGTGGAAACAATCAAACAGTTCGTGGTTGGTCAGCACTCGGACTGGGATCTGGATGTTGAGATCGCGTCCTTTCATGATTGTTATCCCCCCAGATCAGCCGGCTCCAGGTGATGAGCTTTTCGCCTCTCTCGACGCGGAGGAAGATGGTGGTGATCGTGATCCAAGCACGGGCGTAACTCTTGACCAAGGCAAAGGGTTGGATGGGCTTTTAGCGGATGCAGGGGAGCAACCAAGGGATACTTCCGACAAGGATGAAGATTAGGGTTGCGGGCCCTTGTAAAATATTTCTTTTGTGGTGGTTGCTTTTAAACAAACTGTTGTTGGTGTGTATGGGCCGTTTAGGGGCCACAAACAATAATTGTCGATCGATCGGACGACGTTTCTTCTTGATGAGGAGAAAGTATATGTTTTTGGTGCATGCATGCTTTCTTTCTTGCGTATTTTTGCTTGGTATTGTCCTTCCTTTATGTGCAGGGTTTTCAGGACGCGTGGATGCTTCGGACTGAAGGCTTCAAGACGAGAACTCCCGCAGAAGTCTTTGGTCACGGGTGGCAGCTGCGCTTACCGAAGGAGGTTTCCAGGCAGGTGACGAGTATCGCGTCGGAACTTACGCTCAGGAAGTTTGGTTGATTAAAGACCTCTTTAGTCTAGGATTGGTTACCTCTACTGTTTGGACTTGTGTTCGATTGTATGATGTATTCTATATGATAATGAATAAAATATGCTTTTGCTTTAATACTTCTACTCATGCAAAAAGGAAATAAATGTGATTAAGTAATGATGCACTCAAATGTCATTCATTCAACGAAAAACCATAATATAGAAGTCACACAACAAGGAGCTTTCACACAAACAAGTTGATCACAAATGTACTACGAAATGGATGAACCTAGAACAAAAGCAAGATAATAACTATGGATAGATGACCTCGAGTGTCTTGAGTGTCTAGCGAAGAAAAACTTTTGTTGGGAGCTCCAAAGAAGTTTACGCTTCAATAAAGGAAGACTTCCCTTAGAAGTGATACTTTTTCAAATGTATAGCATTCCACCTTCTTGGGATGGCTTCTCCGTCTTTGGATTCCTGCTGGTATGCGCCTTGTCTGACGATCCCTGTGATCTTGTATGGTCCTTCCCATGCCGAGGCTAGCTTACTTGATTTAGTTTCATGGGTATTTTGGAAGACTTTTCGTAGTACCCAGTCACTGATTCGGAAGGTCCGGATCCTGACGTTCTGGTTGTAGCTCCGGGTGACTTGTAGCTGGTGTCTAGCTAGGAGTAATCGGGCTTGGTCACGAAGCTCGCCAGAAGTATCCAAGTCAGCCGACAGCTCCAGATGATTACGTTCTTCGGTCAAAAAGCTAGTGCGAGCAGTTGGGATGAGAATTTCGGTGGGAATGATCGCTTCACATCCGTGTGTTAACGAGAAAGGAGACTGATCGGTCGCTACTTTTGGCGTTGTTCGATCGGCCCAAAGGACGTAAGGGAGCTCATCAGCCCAATTTCCTTTAGCTTTCGGAAGCCACTTCTTCAAATTGTTTATGATCACCTTACTGCTAGCCTCGGCCAACCCATTTGACTGGGGATAGCGGGGTATTGAGGTGACCAGGTTGATTTGTCAGCGATAGCAGAAGTCTCTGGTCCTCTGGCTTATGAACTGAGACCCATTGTCACACACAATCTCCGAGGGTACCCCGAAACGACAAAGGATATTCCTGATGATGAAAGAGATCACCTGGTTATCCTTGATCTCTCGATAAGCTTCAGCCTCGATCCACTTAGAGAAGTAATTGGTCATTGCGAGGAAGAATACTCTCTGTCCGGACGAAGGGGGTAACTTCCCGACTATGTCCATCCCCCATCGCATAAAGGGTCATGGCGTGAGTGTGGGGTAGAGTGGCTCAGGAAGTTGGTGAGCGGTTGGCGCATGCCTCTGGCAGGCGTCACATTTACGACAGAAGTCTACAACGTCTTTCCTCATAGTACATGTTGAAGGGCTTTGTTGGATAAACTTCTCCCTCCAGTATGGTTCCCACATTCTCCCTCAAGAAGTCTCTAGACACCTTCCCTGGCTAGGCAACGTTGTAGTGTTCCCACCGCCGACCGGTGGAACAGTTTCCCGTCCTCTACTGTAAACTTTGTAGCCTTCATCCTTAGCAACTTAGCTTCAATTTTATCTTCTGGAAGTTTTCCCTTGGTTAGCCAATCCAGGTATGGCTGAGTCCAAGGTGCTTCGTTGGCCTCCGAGAGATCATAGAGATTTCCCTTGTGACTCGGGCTAGTCAGAGGCAGATCTGGGTCGGGATCGTTCCGATAACTCATGGCGTCGATGTCGTCACTGCTCATGAAGACGTCGTTGTGGGAAGTAGTTCTAAGAAGGCAGACCTCTTCGGTCATACTATTGGACCTCTTGATGTCATCGGCATGAGCTCTTCTAATGGCAGGAACCATGATGTGAATCATCGGGATTATAGGATACTCGTTAGGATCAATGGCTAACGCTAGACGGGTGAGAGAATCTACCTGAGCATTCTGCTCTCTAGGGATCTGTGTGAAGGATACCTTCTCGATCCGAGGAATTAGATTTTTGACCACGTCTAGATAAGCTATCATCCTCTCGTCCCTGGGTTCATATAGTCCTAGAACCTGGTTGACTATCAGCAAGGAATCACAATTGAGTTCTATCTGCCGTATGCCCATGTCTTTTGCAAGAATCAGACCGAAAATCAGAGCCTCATACTCAACTTCTTTGTTCGTATCTTCGAACGTGCATCTCACGGATTGCGCCACCCTATCCCCCTGTGTTGATTTTAGGACTACTCCTATCCTTGTTCCTCCGGCGTTAGAGGCGCCATCCGTGTGAAGCGTCCACTTAACTGGAGACTTAGCTTCTAGCGTCATCAGCTCTGCTGGTTCCGATCCTTCTTCCGTTCTAGGACTAAAATCAACCACAAAGTCACCTAGCGCTTGGGATTTCAACGTGGTTCTCGACTTTTACTTAATGTCAAACCCACTCAAATGAATTGCCCACTTAGCCATTCTTCCTGTGAATTCAGGCTTATGCATGACCGTCTTCAAGGGATGTGTGGTTCTTACCACTATCGGGTGTACCTCAAAGTAAGGGCGAAGCTTGTTGGAGCACATGACTAGAGCTAGAACCAACTTTTCCAAGGAAGAGTATCGGGTGTCGGCTGGTAGGAGAGTCCTACTAACATAGTACACAGGTTGTTGATGTCCGTCTTGTTCCCGGACCAATACTCCACTGATGGCTTGCTTGGTAACGGCCATGTACAAGGGTAGGGCCTCTCCTGCTTTTGGTTTTGCTAAGATTAGTGGATCAGAGAAGTATTTCTCCAACTCTTGGAAAGCCTCCTCATGTTTGGTCGTCCACTAGAAGCACTTGTTCTTTCTAAGTACTTCTCAAAAGAGACGACATCGGTCTGCTGATTAGGATATGAATCTATTCAAAGCGGCGATCTTCCCCAGTAAGCTTTTGAACATCTTTCACACACCTGGGAGATTTCAGCGTTACTATGGCTCGAACTTGCTCGGGACTAGATTCTATCCCTCTCTGGGTGACTAGGTACCCTAGGAACTTCCTCGACTTCACTCCGAAAGTACACTTCTGCGGGTTCAGCTTCATGTTATATTGCTTCAAGATTCAAAAGCTTTCTCTAGGTGACTTCTATGATCTACAGCTTTCTTCGACTTGACGAGCATGTCATCTATGTACACCTCCATAGTTTCTCCAATTTGGTCTTGGAACATTTTATTCACTAGCCTTTGATACATGGCCCCAGTATTCCGCAACCCAAAGGGCATCACCTTATAACAATATGTTCCCTTACTAGTGATGAAGGATGTCTTCTCCTGGTCGCTTTCTTCCATCCTGATTTGATTGTAACCACTGAAGGAGTCCATGAAAGTCAACAATTCATGGCCCGACGTGGCGTCTACCAGGGCGTCTATGTGAGGTAATGGAAATGAATCCTTGGGACAAGCCTTATTCAAATCCGTGAAATCTACGCACATCCTCCATTTTCCGTTCTTTTTGGGAACAACGACTACGTTTGCCAGCCACTCCGGATATTTGACCTCTTTGATCTTTCCAGTTTCCATTAGCTTTCTCACTTTTTCATCCACTATCTTATTTCTCTCGGCGTCGAATTTCCTCCTTTTCTGCTTTATCGGTGGGTGATTAGGGTCCACGTTTAATCTATGGGTGATGATCTCCGGATCGATTCCCACCATATGCTCATGGCACCAAGCAAAACATTCTGCATTTTTACTCAAGAAGTCTACCAGCTCATTTTTCATAGATGACTCTAAATCCTTTCCAATATTTACGGACCAATTGAGGTCAGACTGGTCTAGGACCACTTCCTCTACCAGTTCATCTTTCTTTTCTTTTCCTTTTAGAGAGGTAGAGTTAGTGGTCTCCTTTAATTGCTAGGTGAATTTTTGCTTGGCGGCTGGTTTCAGCACCGACTTGTAACACTCTCGGGACGTTCTTTGATCTCCGCAGATCTCTTGAACCCCCCACGGTGTTGGGAATTTCACCGTCTGGTGGTACGTAGACGGGACGGCTCTCATGTCGTGGAGTCATGGTCTTCCCATTATTACATTATAACAAGAAGGACAATCCATAACGAAGTACCTAACCTACATGTTCACGCCCTTTGCATACGTGGGAAGGATGATGTCTCCTACAGTGTGCTTCACTTCTCCGCTGAAGCCTACAAGTGTTGTGGGATTCTTCTCCACGTCCTTCTCGCTTAAACCCATTTCTCTCAAAGCCTCTAGCGTCATGAGGTTGGTTGAGCTCCCGGTATCAATGAGGACTCGCTTCATTAAAACGTTTTCGATCGACAAAGAAATCACGAGACCGTCATGGTGGGGTCCGTCAAGACCGTTGACGTCATCCTCGTCAAAGTGTATTGCGAGATTGATGACATTATTCTTCATTTGCACTGGGCGATGAAGAATGCCTTCTCGTGCGTTCCTCTTGGCTGCTGAGTATGTAAGGTCGCATACGCTTGACCCTCCGGTGATCACGTTCACGACCTTAGCAGGCACTGGCGACGTTGGCCTTCTCGCGCGCGAGGCCTCCACAACGTTTGGGGGGACTTGCGCATTTGGTGGGACTTCTGTAATCCTTCCCCGAGATACAAGGTAGGCAATCTCCCTTCTTAGCGCCACACACTCCTTGGTTACATGTCCATAATCGTCATGGAAGTCACACCACCGGCTCATATCTCTGTTTTGATAAGGTTTTTCATTCCTCTTCGGCCACCTGACGCCTTGTATCGTCTGGGCTATGTTCTTCACGAGGTCCTCGGGGGATATGCCCAGGTTGAACTCGTCATACTTCGGCGGTAGTGGCTTGACTGGCTTGGTCTCAGCGACGTTGACCTTCACTGCGTCGGGATGAGGGCGCAGGTACGGTTGGTCACGGTGTTCCCGACGGTGATCTGGTGCTGCCTTCTTATCCACCCTTTCCCAGACACTTGCGGGCTTCCTCATCTTCAAATCCTCCTCAAGCCTGATTTGAGCTAGGGCCTTGGTTTGCACATCCTCGAAGTTGTGGCAAGGATGCCTAGTGAGCTCTTTGTAGAGATCTCCATCTTGATTTACCCCCTGACGGAAGGCTTCCATCGTCGTCGGCACGTCGCAGTGCGAGATGGAGATATTCTCTCGGTTAAATCTGTCTAGGTACTCTCGGGTGGATTCTTCCGGTTTTTGGATAACCCGGTACAGATCGCTAGATTTCTTCTCGAATCTTCGGCTACTAGCAAATTACACTCAGAATGAATCTATCAACTCAGCGAAAGAGCGGATGCTTCCTCTTGGAAGGTTGACGAACCACTTCAAGGTCGGTCCCTCAAGAGCTGCTCCGAATCCCTTGCACATCAGTTCTTCACGGGAGTGGTACAGAACCGCATTGGTCATCATTTTTTGTTTGAATATGGCCACGTGTTCGTCGAGATCCCCCGTGCCGTCATACAGGATCATATTGGGTACCGAGAACTTCTTTGGTATCTAGACCTGGGCAATGTGAGGGGCGAAAGGTGACTCGTCGTAATCGTCAACCGCTTCCTTCTCTATGGGCCGTGGAACCCCGGGTATCTTCGCCAATTGCTCGGTGAACATTTTGAATTGGTTTCGGACGATACTTTTGAGGTCTCGGGGACAACGGCGATCCCAATCCTCGTCATCATCCATGACCTCATCTTCAAAACGTTGGGGGCTAACCTCTCGCGTCGATCGAAGGCGTATGGGTGCCCTTGCCCTCTCGCTAATAGGATTACCCTGAGTAGGGGTAAATGACGGCACCCCAAGGACCGTTGTTGGTGGGGTAACGAACTCCACACCAGGGTTTCCCTCGCGTCGGCTGGTGTGGTTTCCAGAGGAACCTTCACCCCCACTGTTCCGGGTTCGATCCGTTACTCGGGCACGCGGGCCGACAGATGACACAGATCGGAGTTGGGAGCGTAAACCGTCGTTATCAGCGGTTAACTGCTCGATGCTAGCCTTGTGCTTTTCATTGCAAGCACGTTGATCAGTCAGTTCCTTCTCCAAAGCTTGGAGCCTTTGATCGAACTCGGACAGTTCGAGGCGAAGGGCTGCCGATGTGTCCTGGTGTGCGCCTCCCTCATCCTCGGTATTTAGCTCTTGGCTACCTTCGTTAGGGTTGTTCATGGCAATCTTCCTGAACTTCCTTCAACGCAAACAGATGAATCATTTTCGATCGTAGGGCCCCACGGTGGGCGCCATATAGTTTTGCACAAAAATTTGACTAACAAACCTCTGTCCTAGATTGAGGCACGATCGAATCAAAAGGAAAGAAAACACTTCGTGAAAGTAAGAATTTTTGTGATATGGGGGAAAAGCTCTCTTTCGATTATCTTTGTTGTTACAAGTGTTTGTGTACATCCCTAAAACCATCAAATCTGATCTATAAATGTCTTCATTTCCACGTCCTCCTACCATTTGCCACGATTTCCGAGTTTATAGGGCACGCCTCTAACTACTATCCACTTCCCGTATATATCGGAGGTAAAAAACGTCGTAGCCGTTGTCCCATGAACGCGTTCCCATTCTTCTTGACGGAAACCTTCTTCCTTCACATGAATGACTAATGACTTCCCTTCGTTCCTGGACTCTTCTTCGATCAAGCCTATTGATAACTTCCCTGTCTGCTTTTGGGCTCGGCTTACCAAATGGGCCCAAGATATTTTGAACCTAACAAGTCATATCTTTTTAATTGATTAGATTGCGAAATTCAATTCCAAAAAAATCATGTGAAAAGTTTGATTTTGTTTCCAAATTTATATTTATATTTTCCATCCACAATAAAAATAATATTATATAAAGTTAATTTATTGATAATAACCTAGCCACAGAATCTTTTCAATATCTTTAAATATGCAATGTTTTCACCATAAACTTTGTCAGGCCAAGTGCCTTGTGATTTGAAAAAAGAATCAGATAATTATCTTTTTAATTAATTTTCCTTATTTATTTGTCAAGATAGAAAATCATGACCAAATTTTTCTATGTAAATTAGTAAATTTAACTAAAAAGATAGGAAAGTTAGAAGAGCACCTTTTTTTGGTGCGAAGAATAGCATTTATAAAGTTCAAAAATATTTTTTTGAAGATTTTATACTACGATCATTGATCTATAAAATAACAAAATTTTAAAGCATTAAATTATAAATCTGAAAAAAGTGGCAAGTATTATGTGAAGATCGTATTTTAAGATAAAATAAGAAAAAGTTTAAGGAAAATTATGTTGAGATCTTTGTGTATGATATTCTTCTACAATTATCTTATAAAAAAATTTTATTAATGGAAAATTTATGTTTTGCAAAATTAAATGATGAATTTTATGGTGAAAAAAATAAGAAAGTGTTATGTGATGTATATTATATTATAAAAGTGTGATTCTAGGAGATAAATTAGGAATAATCTGATTTAATTTGATTTGATTATATGTAAAATAATACTAATAAATAAAATTTTAAATTATCTAATACAATTCACGTAACCAAATATCAATTAGTTATCTTTCCTCTATTATATTTTAGTTAATAATTTATCCTTAAAAATTAGTTAATAATTTTGGAGTTGATTTTGTTAATTAAACTAATAGATATAATAATAAAAATTGTATGTATGAACTAATTTTATGGAGGTGACGGAGGTTGAGGCGCCTCCTCCACACCCACGATCGATGCCAATTTAGAATACATACTGATTGAAAGATGAAGATTGAAAACTGTTTTGGTCGTCACACTTATGAAGAAGTGGAATTGTTTATGGTGTTTCTAGAGCATCTTAAGAGAAATATGGAGAGGAGGATTAGTGATCTAGATCTTCAATATCAATTGAAGTTGATTTACAGTGAAGAGCAACTTTGATTATGAGAATCATCTTATTTCGGTTCAAGTAATTATATCACCCATGAGTAATCAGATGAAGAATTATTACAACATCAATGGAGTGGGGTTGTGAATCCTACAATTACCTTTGGTTGTCGAATTTTCCGTCCATGACTTCTCCGAGTTAGGAACAAACGCTTAATCAACATCAATATCATGAAAAATCGTGGCGGAAGCGGTAGAGAACAATAGGGCAATCGCTATGTTGGACGAGGATGAGGATGAGGTGAAGGTGGTAGAGTGGGGGTTCGAATATAATGAAAGACCGATATTATAAAGAGGAGGAAGAGAAGTAATATGCAAATTTATATTAATTAATGTATGAAAATTATTTGTAATTATATATAAATATGACATATAATATTTTAAAATTGTGGATGTAATTTATATACGACATGGACAAATTTATATGACATGGCTTAATCAATAATTAATTATTGTATGACATGGAACATGATGTGATAAAATATCATGACATGGCTTAAGGAAAAGGTGACATGTGGCAAAACCTGAGGTGGCGTATTCTCAAAATGACATACGGCAAAAGCTGATATTGCTCAATGTGGAGGCTCCAAACCTTATTACTTATATATATATATAGTAGATTTCCTCAAACAGAAGTAGTAATCTAATATATACACACTGTATATCAAAACTTTGTATGCTAGTATTAAAAACAGTATATCTTACCCTTATTTAAAATAAAAGAAAAAAGAAAACTCCTCTCTTCTTTTATTGTTCAAATTCGATTTGGCTATTCAAGAGGTTGATTTTTCTCTTTTTGGTTTTTTAAAGCATTATCCATAAAACTTATGATTATTGGCCTATTTTATATTAAAATAATTCTTTATGAATACATAAATAAATTAGAAGTTCCTGTTTTATCATTTTACGTAAAACAATATTATGTAAATGTTATAAAATAGAGATTTAGGAGAAATAGGGAGAAAGGTGATAGATTAGAGTTATCTTATTAGGTCACCCATAGGGGCCTTTATATAGAGAGAGTACAAGATAAAATATCTAGGGTTTCCATATGTACATCTAAATAATATATTATTATAACACTCCCCCTTAGATATACATCACTAACTGCCTCGTTAAAAACCTTGTCTGGAAAACCCAATGGGACAAAACCAAGACTAAGGAAAAAAAGAGTGCAGTTATGATTCTTCTCTCAACTTGAAATATATCTTCCTTGCTTGAATGAATTGAGCATCCATCATGTCTTTGAGTTGAATCTTGTAATTTGAGAACATTTGATGATAGGTACTTTGGTTGATCAATCTATGCCGAATTCTCTTCATACATCACCGTTGGCTCCTTTCAACTTGATTTGATGGATGGATAAAAACTCCATTCCTTCACATATCTCAAACTTCAGGCCGAGATTGTCTCATTTGAGACCTTATATGACGAATTGCCTCATTAAAAACCTTGTTTGGAAAAACCCAGTGGGATAAAAACCAAAACCAAGGGAAAAAGAGTACAGTCGTATAATAATGTTCCCCCACAGTTAAACACAAAAATCTGTATGCAATAAATATATGCCATTACTGAATTTTTTAGAAGATTGGTACTTCTGGACCAATAATCTTTATTTTATGTTTAGGCAGACAATAACTCATTGTCACATAAAATGACATTATTGAGGTAATGAAGCAAGGTACGGTAATGTACCTATTGTATTGAGATATGGTACTTCAAGATCTAATATCTCTTTCATTTTCTAATCAGAATGAAATGAGCCATTTTCCACACTTAGCACCTTAGTACTATTGGTGCACTTAATGAATGTGCTTTCATCAAATTCAATGGGTCTTTTATTCCATTTCTATGCCCGAACTGCAGGCCGAGACATTACTTGATATTCCTAAGTCCTTTATTTCAAATTCTCTTTTCAAATAATCAACTTCTATTAGGATCTCTTCTGGAGTCCCAATAATATTGAAATCATCAACATAAACAACAATGATTACATACCCTGAATTTGTTCTTTTTATGAACACACAAGGACCTATTTGATCGCTGACAAATCCTTGCCTTTGTAGATATTCTCTAAGGCGATTATACCACATTCTTCCCGATTGTTTCAATCCATATAGCGATCTTCTAAGTTTAATGGGATAAATGTAATGTGGTTTAGATTCAAATGCTTCAGGCATTTTCAATCCTTTTGGGATTTTCATGTATATATTGGTACCTAATGACTCATATAGGTATTTTGTTACCACATCCACGAGTTGCATTTTCAAACGCTCAACAACGGTTAAAGCAATAAGGAACCTCAGTGTTGTTGCATCCACTGCTGGTGAATACATTTCCATGTAATCTACTCCAGGTTTTTGCGAGAACCCTTATGTAACGAGTTATAACAGACTGATTTTGCACTTTATGGTGTTGGAACTACAGGCCCAAAAATATCTAGTCTGTTTATCGAATCCAATTTTGCTTTCCAGCTTTCCCAACCATTTCGATGTTGACATTCCTCCATTGTTTGGGGATTATTGTCTTCTTCTCCAATGACTTTTACGATAACTGAATAAGCAAAGATATCTTCCCGATACCCTATACTGATACTTACATAATTAATCGATATTTCCAAATTGTCGCTCATGCCATTTTCTTTGCTTTTAGAGTCTTTAGATAGAATCTCTTCAGGAGTTCTATCTTCATGTTTATTTCCAGTCGACATATCATCCTTTTGGGATGTAATTAGCTCTTTCCTCTTCTGGGGAATGTATCCTTAAATCCGTAAATGTCTCTCATGCTTCAAGCATGCTTATGTGTTGGTTTGGAGTTACTTCTGGAATCTCCAAATGACTGGTGTATTCTCAAATAGTATTTATGTCTTAGTCACTAAACTTCTGGTTTAGTTATACAATATGCTAAACTTTTGGTTTAGCTTTCTTTGGATAACAAATTGCATCTCATGCAATCTCTTAACTCGTAGTCTCAATTATCTTCTCCCCCTAAAGTTGGGATTTTCACCTCGCCAAAGTGTTAATCTTAATATCGAGCAATATATTGATCACCGTTTGTAAGCTCTAGGTATTTTATAAACGATAAGGACCCAAACCCTTCGTCTAATCCCAAATTTCATTGTGTGGCATTACTTAACAATCATTCAGGGAGGTGGAGGACATATAAAGCATTTAATCTCTTCTAGAGACAAGCTTCTATTAGGAAAATTTTCTATAAGCAGTCGGTCCAAGTCGAATTTAATTATCGACATTCACATTTCATGACCCTATTTGATCAACGACTCATCCTAGTCGTATATTTCATGCATAGCATTTGCCTAGCTATATGACCGCATTATTGACGACTCTACTAGGCCGTTTTGTGAATGTGTGTGAGAGCTACTCAATGCTCAACCACTACACTAATATTTTCATTCCCCTCCTTTTCAATGGAACCAATGGGTTGAGGCATCTTTCAACATTATATGATTAATCCATAATGGTTCACATGGAGATGTAATATGTCCTCTTATATGACATAATTGAACATAGTCAAGGAGCATATGAGACTTTGTATTTACTTGCATATTATGCTGGCTTTGCTACTAATTTGCCAAGATCACAAGCCTTTCAAGGTCACTCTTAGAAAGAGACTTCAAGTCTCAAGATCTTTCGGTCCTAGACCAATCATGCGCATTATTATTTCACTTGAGTGACCAAGTTAATCATGCCACAAATATATCTTATCATTAACTAACTTCCAGTTAGTGAGATTACATTATTCAATGGGATATACTCTTCTAGAGTCATCATAACCTTCACACCAAAATTTGCGCATGACTTGTGAAAACTTCTGGTTTTCAAATACTATGTGGTGTAACACCATTGAAAATGTCGGTGATCCATACATAAATTTGGGATCTCATCAACTCATATCAGATAAACTGTTATCTTCATATCAAAATTAGATGCCTCAAAATGGATGCATTCAGAATTTTTAATATAGACTAGACTGGTCTCCACACTTATGCCTATAAGGTGTGGTTTTTGTACAACTGGTACAAGACTAATGATCAATTACATTACTTATGGGATATCCCTTATCTTAGATGTTCTTCTGGACATCAAATTAACCCACGACGTCCTAGCTATAAGTCATAACCATGACTAACGGCCGCATGCGTAATATACCGTAACCTCTTTCACACCCTCTTCCAGAGGAGGCATGCTTCCGACATGCAAGAGGTTGGTCAAACATGACTTTGAACTTCTAGTTCATGCTAGGTAGGTGCTCATTTAGACATAGTTCTGAATATTGTGACGACCCACATTCCTTGTACTACTTCTAGAGTACATGTCATATTTCTTGTACTACATCTAGAGTACATGGTTTGGTATGAGATCTCTTAACTCTCCAAGAGTTTATAATGATCTCTACTTGTCAAAATTCGATTCTTCAAGATCGAATGGAGTTGATGATATGATACATTCATTATAACTTAGCACATGTCTATTGGAACTTCAAGTGCTTCATGAATCTCCCAAACATCTCATCTGTCAACTTCAAGTGACAATGTAATTTTATTTCTTGAACCATTTATCGTCCACTTCGAGAGATGATATGTTCATATAGTTCTACTAATAAATTCTTCTCATCATACTACAAAAAGTAATTGTATGTAAATCCACTTCTAGGGATAATACTCTTATGTATAAAAGCATCTACTTCAGGAGATGATCATTGTCACATAAATTTTATCATCTTTTTCAGGAAGTGATATTTTCTATCATTACTCACTTCAGGGGGTAATGAGATTTATCATTTCATCTCTTCAAGGATGATTTCAAATTTGTCTCTATTGGGACATATTAGCATCCGCTTAAGGAGATGACAAGTTTTAACTTTAAGAGCAAATAAACATGTATATAAGCAATAACATAATTAAATTGAAAAGTATAAATAAAAAAATAAATTATTATAAAATATTGTCAATTTCTGGTGACAAGAAATTGAATGCGAAGTCTTCTAGACTTCTTTCCATCACATACTTCAGGATGTGATTATTCATAAGTTCTTTCAATCATATACTTCAGGATGTGATTTCAATGAGACCTTTTAGTCACATACTTCAGGATGTGATATCCATGTGGGTATTTTATTATCTACTTCAAGAGATAATATTTGTCGTATTAACTTTATCTTCTACTTCTGGAGATGATATTTTTCTTTTTCAATTTGCACATGAATCATGTCATTTACTTCAAGAGATGACTTTAGTATCACCACTCACTCCAAGGAATAAGAACTTTTATTATACTCATCCACTTCTAGGGATTGATTCAATTGTTTCATCCACTTCGGGGGATTATTTGATTTGTTTCATCCACTTCGGGGGATGGAAATTATCATTCCAAATATAAAAATATAAAAATTATTTCATTCACTTCAGGGAATGAGAATTATCACTCCAAGGATAAAATAGGTTATTTCATTCACTTCAGGGAATGATAATTATCACTCTTAGGATAAAATAAAGTTTTCATTCACTTCAAGGAATGAATATTATCACTTCAAGGATAATCTTGATAAATAAATAAAATGAGAGCAGTAAATAAATAAAATAATTCATTCACTTCAGGGAATGAAATCTATCACTTCAGGGATTACATATTAATTTTTCACTCGATCCAATGAAAGAAAATTATCACTTCAGGGATAATATAATCTTTGTATATTCAATTTACACGAGGAAATAATCATCGCTTCAGGTATAATTTTATTTGTAAATTCAACTCTTCAGGAGGAAATAATTATCGCTTGTAAATTCAATTCTTCAGGATCAAATAACTATCACTTTAGCGATAATACAATGGTGTTCCAATCACTTCAGGGAAGGAAAATAATCACTTCGGGGATTATATATTGATTTTTCATTCGCTCCAAGGAATGAAAATTATATCAGAGATAAAATAATCTTTGTACATTCAAACTCTTAAGGAGATGAAGTGAAAATATAATTATTGTATATCTCTTCTGGAGATAAAAGAACGATTTTAATTTGTCACTCCAAGGACAAATTTATTGGTGAATACACCCACTTCAAGAAATGTAGCATATACGATTTAATTTGTCACTCCAAGGACTAATTTATTTATATCTACATCTACAGGAGATGTTTTATATCAATACGAATCCTCTTTGAGGGATAATATCACTACGGTATGAAATATGAACTCATCTTCTTCAGGAGATGGTACAATATGCATCCACTTCGATCAAGAGATGCTATAAATTTATCTTCACGTACCGGACTAAATTGATTTATGTATATAACTCTTTATATTAACCCGTTCATGATTGTAACACACAAACACATATATTCCTCACATATAATAATACATTGTTCAGTTGAACAGAGAAGGTATAAAATATATGACAGAAGAGTTTATGGAAGTCTAGAACAAGTACAATGTGTGCATGATTAACGAAATTGTGCAAATTTTTGTGCCGATGAGCCTATTCAAACAAGAGTATAATTAATTAACACATACCTGAATTTCTTTTCTTTTCCCTTCGTCCACAGATAAGAGGAATAAATCCAGGCCATAATTATGACGATAATTCAACTCTTTATGACGATGATTCAACTCTGACAACACGTAAGCAAAAACTGTAAAATCGAGAGCAATTCGTGCTGATAACGTGTTATAAAATAGAGATTTAGGAGAAATAGGGAGAAAGGGGATAGATTAGAGTTATCTTATTAGGTCACCCATAGGAGTCTTTATATAGAGAGAGTACAAGATAAAATATCTAGGGTTTCCATATGTACATCTAAATAATATATTATTATAATAGTAAATATATTATTGGGAAAATATCAACTACAATTAATTATAGGATCTATAACTAATTAACTATATATTAAAGCTATAGTTTTTGAGCCACCGCGTTAATTTTAATTTTATCTTATATTTTAAAAAATCAACTTTTATTCATATTACTTTATCTTTTTCAAATAAATTTTTTTTCTATCTATTTATTTATAAAACATTTTGGAATTAAAAATTTATTTTTAATAATAAAAATTATATTATCTTTATATATATATATATCCATTTCAAAAAAAGTTTTCTTAAATAAAAGTTTTAAAAAAATTATAAGATGATAAAAGTTACATTATCTATGTCTTTTTATCATTTATGATGTAAAAGATTTTTTAAAAATTAAATTTTGATTAAATTAAAGCGATAAGAACTTATCTTATCTATTCATGAGTACTTGCTTAAATTAAATTTTGATAAAAAGTATATTTTTTAATATTTTGAATTAAAAGTTATTTTATCTTTTATATTAAATTAAATCTCACTTAGTAAATCACCTTTTATTATTTATATGTTATAAAATATATGGACAATATATATATATATATATATATATATATATATCTTTCTTATTTTCTTTTTGTTTTATCTCTTTGATTAAAAACAACTTCTAATTATAACTAAATATTTAATAACATGTCTATACATATTTAATTTTTCAAAATTGAAGACAATAGGTTTTTTATAGGTAAAATTTTATTTCAACAATCATTATTCCTCATATATGAATCTCATACATTAAACAATATTTATAAATAAGTCATGTTTTGATTTTTTTTATTTAATTCGAAAAACAAAATAATCATCGTATGTGAGTATAAAATTTCTATCTTCTATGTATCATTATATTTTTAACATAAAAACACGCTCATGTCTAATTAAATTATATTTTTCTATATTTATGTCCTATTTATAATTTGTCTAAAAATAATTTTAAAATCGGAGTTGTAGTCGTGCATGGCACGACATGTATAAATAGTTGACCATAAAAATTGGAGAACTTATAGTACCATGTTAAGAACCTAACTGCTTGATTGTATGTCCAAAGGTAGATATTTGATTTTTTTTTCCACATATAGATCGTAATTAAACTAATATATATAGTAATTGTAAGGTAATTTTTGTGAGTACATGTGTTTTATATCACAATTAATTATAACTCATAATAGGCAAACTGGCTATGGTAAAAAAAAATCCATTTCCTTTACAAGTTAATCGAATTAGTACAATATTACATTATTATTGAAATTAATTAGCTATCAGTAGTACTAGCAGTACATTTTGCATTAGAAGCTAGCATATGGTAATTGCCAATACAATTTTGATATAACAGTCAAAATTAGGGTGATAAACTCCTGGAGCTCTGAAAGAATAGAATTACTAATATATTCGACGAAAAGAAAAGAGAGAGTAACCATTCAAATATATGCATGAATGATCACATATATGTAGTATGTCTGATTAGCTAGGGTTGTTTAATTTGGTAAGCATTGAAATTAAAATTAGAAGATATTTTGCTAAAAGAAGCGGATATTAATAAAGCTAGCTAGATATAATAATTAATGCTCATTTAAAAAATAAGATATTTTATAATTTCATTATAAGCATATAATAAATTTTATATCTATAATAAATATTTAAAATTAGAGAGAAGCTTTTTAGCCATCATTGCTCATATAACTAATAGAATTTGACTAATAGGATAAGATAGAATTTATCACTAATTTAATCATATTCAATGTAATTTAATCTAATTTAATGTAATTTATCACTAATTTATTTTTTAAAACGGTTGAGAGGAGAGTTGGAACTTGGAAGGTCAAAAAGAAAATATATGAGTTAATTTGAAAACAATAAATGTGAAAGGATAAGATAGAATTTACCACTAATTTAATTATATTCAATGTAATTTTATCTAATTCAATGTAATTTATCACTAATTTCTTTTTTAAAATGGTTGAGAGGAGAGTTGGAAGGTCAAAAAGAAAATATACTCCCTCCTTCCCATAATATATGGGGTTTTAGACTAATGCACACTTATTAAGAAATTTTTTAATTTTATATGTTTATAGTAACTTCACCTCATTTTCCCCATAATCTTTACAACACTAAAAGTTATCCCTCAAAGATAAATAAATCCACTAATCTCTCCTATTCAATCCCCTCCAAACTCCTATTCACCCCCCTCCAAATAATAGTATCCAAATAAGAGTATTTACTTTGAATTATATGCTGATGTTCTGAATGTCGAGTCACTTCTTGCTTTTATGTTGCTTAAATTAATTAATAACTAACATAAAAAATGACCCCGTCCAACGGACAGGCAAAGTCATCTAGTAAATATATAAAATGCATTGAGAACTTGAGAATGTATGAATTAAGGATATGAACTTTTGAAGCCAAATTAAAATATGAATTAAGTTGAAAAATAAACGAATCGAACAAAAAGAATTGACCCACATCCACATCATCTAGATGAAATCTTTGCTTTCTTTAAGGTCGAGAGACAAAATTAAAGCGTTGGTTACACTTACATGGATGACATTGACATGGGTTAAGCGTTTGACTTTGTAAAAAAGAACGATAATTAAAAGCTTCAAGTCACATACATGACATAAAGCATCATAAAATAGTAATGCAACTGCTCACTTTCTTTTGAATGGGACCTCCTTTTGTATATACACTTGCACAAGACAATCCGCGACGTATGTAATTCAACAAATATAAAATAGTATTCCATCTTATAACGTTACTTTTTTATCAGACTTATGAACGATAATGCATGTTAAAATTACACATGCATGCCTTGTATTTTCTAAGTATATATGATAATATTTTAAGAGAGGCTAAAGATGCGGGAGTAAACCGGTGTGTTTACTATTGATTAAAGAAGGTTTATATACAAACATATCGATCTACTTGGGCTCAAGCACATAAAAAGATATAAAAATATGTGGCACATAAATACATATAATATATTAGGATATAATATAACTCATATATAATACTCACTCTCAAGTTGGAGCATGTAAATAAAAAATGTCCAACTTGAAGAGAAAATACTGAAACTGTTACCGCCTGAGAGCTTTAGCTAGTGAACAAGTCTGCAGGTTGATGAGTAGTCCGAATATGAGACAAGGCAAGATAGTCGTCTTGAACCTGTTCACGAACAAAATGGCAATCAATCTCGATATGCTTTGTTCGCTCAAAAAAGACCAAATTCGACACAATATGGATAGTAACCCGTCTTTCACAAAATAGACGGCAGTGAGAGGACACATGAACGCCAAGAGAGCGAAGAAGGGAACACAGCCAAATAAGCTCAAAGGTAGTTGTACCCAAAGCCCGATATTCAGCCTCGACAGAAGACCGAGAAATAGTGGATTGTTTCTTTGTCTTCCAAGCAATAGGTGACTGACCAAGAAGAATAAAGTAACATGCGATCAAATGTCGTGTAAGAGGACAAGCGGCCCAATTAGAATCACAAAACACAATGAAACTTAGAACACTATGAGCTGATAGCAAAAGGCTTTGTCCCGGATACAATGGGCCGAAATCAGAAAAGCAATGTGATAATGTTGTTCCATAGAGAACTTAACAGGATTGGCTCCTAATAAACCAGTCTCAAAAAGAATGTCAAGAATTGAGTCAGAAAAATTCCAGTAGAAGATCTAGAAATCTCGATGCCAAAAAAAATTTAAATAGGCCCAAGTCCTTCATGTAAAAACACGTGCTTAAATATTCCTTGAAACGAGTTATAGTTAAGGATTTGTTACCAACAATGATCAAATCATCAATGTAGATAAGGACATGCATAATAGTGTCTCCACGCTGATAAGAAAAGAGGGAATAATCGGCTCTACACTATTGAAAACCAAAAGCATATAAGGCAGAAGCAAGCTTAGTAAACCAATTTCGAGGTGCTTGTTGCAGACCATAAAGAAATTTTTGCAGGTTGCTAATCTTCCCTGGAGAATAATGTGAGAAACTTGGAGGTAGCATCATATAAACTTCTTCATGGAGACTTTCATGAAGGAATATGTTATGAACATCCATTTGATGAAGATCCCAGGCGCGAGTTGTAACACCCCGACTTTCCCTAGGGCGCCACTCGATGGTAGACCCTGTTCGGGTCTATTCAGATTAGTCAGACAACAAATTCACTCGGATCTTTCAACTCGGGCACGACGAGAAAACAAATAAACATCCAACTTTTTATTTTAAACAGAAGTGGAAAACATGATAGTATTGTCGAATTCATAAATAGAAGATAACAATCACATCACTCTGTAATTGCAAACTATCCTAAATCACTTCTATCCAACTAATATCAAACAATTCAACAGACAATATTTAATACATAACAACCAGATCCCGACACCCGAACCTAATGACACGTCGCCAACATCCGCTTCACCACTTTGTAGAGAATCCATCACGATTCTTGAAAAAGTACTTGAAACTGTAAAAATATTCCCCGAAGGGTCAACTACAATTCTAATTCAAGCTAGAAAGCGTGAGATGCATATAGAACGTTTGAAAAACCACACAGGACCCTAGCAACCAAGATTCACACACAATCAATAATTATCGATTCATATCAATTCAACACTCAATGTTAAATAATAATACAGACACCCATACACACGGACACACAATCACACAGACACACAGATACACACACACACACAGACCACATCACAATCATAACCACATTAACAATACAACAATATCACAATAGTATAATTAATACAGATAATGTCAATAATAGTAACAAGGATAACAGTAATCTTCATAAAGATCTTCCCAACATATATAACCACAAAATACATTATGTTAAACAAAACCCATTAACATGAGACCATTCAAACAAAATCCATGAAATAAAATAGCAACCAAACATCCTCCTCAAATCCAAATGGCACCCTTCGGCCTCTCATATATGACGCACGGTCAGGGCGCGTCCTATACACGTGCCCATTTTCCCTATTCACCCTTCTTTCCCCGGCTAAACCTCTACTAGAGCGTTTTCCAAAACATTTTATTTTATTTTAGAAGGGGGTCCCTTCCAGCCGCATGATCATGCCCAGGGGCCTCCTCATCTCCAGTGTACCTGCACCCATGACCATACCGGTGGAACCCAATGCAAGCATAACGAAAATGTATAAAAACGATTTTTTTGTAATTTCAAAAGCATGTATAAGCACGTAATATGGAATCATTCCAAAATAAGATTTACACAGTCAATTCAATCATTTAATACATAATCGTCATACGTAGCAAGACGGCAAGCGGTTAACTTCGAAAGACAAAAGCAAGCACATAGCGGAAGAATAGGCCCGAACAAGTCACAATCACAATAACAAGTACAATTACAATTTCAATTTCAACATAATCACAATTGCAAACAAATTCACAAATTTAGACACAATCACAATTACAATTATGATTACAAGCACACACTCATAAACACGGTCAGATTCAGAATCACAATCAGACTCACAACCACAACCAGAATCACAAGCACAAACACAAACACAATCATAATTACAACTACACCCACAATTACAAATACAATTACAACTTGCAACACAATTACAAGCAGAAGCACAATCACATTTGCGTTTACAAAGACAATTACAATTATAGTTTTCAAACACACAATTACAATCGCAATTACGATACAGTTACAAACACAATTTACAAATATGAGTACCAACACAATTACAAACACAATTACAATGTTCACAATCATAGAGAGAAAACTTTATTTTTAAAATTAATATGCAAAGGGACTAGTTCCCAAAACCACTTCTACATACATGGCCCCCAATCTAACAAGAATTGACTTAAGCCGAGCAAGTCGCAGAACGACTAACCTGGAAGACGAATCTCACAGAAGGCAGATAACTTAAGCAAACCGAGCAATGAAAATCCTTAACCAGCAAACCCAAGGAGCGGAGCTTGACGATTTCCAATTGACCGATCCCATTGGCAACTTGGTTCGTTCCTTGGATGGTTGATACTCACGACAGGCTGGTTCCGACAGAGCGCAAATAGGGCTTCTTCAATCATCGTTGGTGCCCATGAACTAACTTGCTTGACCAGCGTCGAGCTCGAACCAAAACGAGCGGGTCTGCTCGCAATGGAACAAGATTCAGGGAAACGAGCAACGATGAGTAACGAGATGATCCAGAAGAAGGGAAGGCGGCCAGAACCTTATCGGAGACGAAACAGAGCACCGGGAGTGAGGTTTGCCTCGCACGGCCCAAGATCGAGGCGGATCAATGAGGACATTTGTTGTTGGTAGATCTCTAGGCAACAACCAACCCCACGGCTTCGGAAGAGCTCTAGATCGAAGTCAAACAAGGATGGAACTGCCAATGGTCCCTTGAGTCAGATATTCGCTTCGACGATGGCGAACGAAACCGACGGCGGATCGGCGACGCCACTGGTGGTGGAAGGAGTGGAAGCAAAACACACGAACAAGGCGAGTCGAGAGGCGTCTCGGGCATGGGGACTGAGATCAACGGGGTAGGTGCAAGTCGGCGGCGGCTTGGGAGATCTCTCCCTCATCCGCGACGTGCGCAACTGCCCATCCCTTTAGGTTTTTTCTTTTTGTTCCCTTCACATGAAATGAACGAGAGAGATAAAGGGAGAGGTGAAAAAAAACAACTCTGGGCCGGTCCAAGAGTTAGGCTACCAAAAGGCTTTCTCGGCCCATTCCTAAAAATGAGAGAAAGTTTGAGGGTTTTAGGCCCAGGAGGCCAAAAGAAGTAACAAAAGTTGGAACGCGAATCAAATATCGGATTCTCAAAGAATCGGGTATTACACGAGTAGTAGCAATAGACAGGAAAACCCGACTTCAAACCATTTTGGCAACCAAGGCAAACATTTCAGTGAAGTCCAACCCTTCAATTTTTTGATTGTCTAAGGAATGAGCTTGAGGCTGCTGTGAAGAATGTTGATGGTCTCGTGATTGTGGGAGGGGACTTCAATTGTATTCTATTTAACCATGAGAGGGAAGGTGGTTCAATCGGTCTTCATTCGGACTCGAGCACTTTTAATTGTTGGAAAAACAACCTAGGCCTCATTGACATGGAGTATATGGGTCTTCGCTTTATGTGGACTAAGCACCTCTCTCGCACTTCGGTGGTCTCCAAGAGGTTAGATTGTGTGTTCATGAATATGGAGGCATGTACTCGCTGGAATGAGGCTCGTGTGCATCACTTGCCATGTTTCTCTTTGAATAAAAATCCTTTGTAGTATTTTGTTCGGAGATGGGTTTGAATAAGAAACGAAGACCTTTCTTGTTGCGAAGCTGGTTAGATGACTCACCCGAGTTTTGGAGATTGATAAGATCAAGAGTTGTTGGTGCAAGGATATTGATAACCTGAGTGCTTTATCTATTCTTAGGGATGAGATTTTGCTGTGGAATAAGAAAGAGTTTGATGCATGGGATCGAGAAAATTCAAAAGCACACTAATAGGGGTGGCCGCCTTACTAGATATGGAGGCTAAACATCAAAATGATTAGGAGTTGGTTTTGGAATAAAACGATCTTTTATGGTTCAAAAAAGTCGAGAGAGCTGTGGTTGAATTTTGGAGATCGGAATACGTCCACCTCATTATAAGTAGGCATAATAGGATCGAGTGCCTTCGAGATAATGAAGGTAATTGGGTGGATAAAAGGAATAATATTGAGGCTATGGAGGTTGATTTTTTCTAGAATTTGTACACTGTTGAAGATGTTGGTAGTTTGTCATTTTCCAATGTAAGTATTGGTTGCCCTTTCATCAATCATACGTGGTATAGTAAGCTTATGGGGGCGGTTTCAGCTGATGAGATTTGGAGTGCGGTGAAAAATATGGGGGCGTTCAAGTCCCCGGGTTTCGATGGCTTTTTGACTCAGCTAAAATCGTTGTTGCCAAGATCAAAAATAAATAACCCTAAACTACTAACTAGTATAGTAAGCAAGCAAGGGGTCGAATCCAAGAGAATCGGGATTCTGAACAATCAGTAAGTAACAAGACATGGGTTTTTGGAAGTTCAGGCAAACAAACAAATATTATTAAGGATTAAATCAATTGGAAGAAAGTAGAGTTCATTCAATCAATTCCACCTTTTTACTCATTCGATCATCAATTCATCCACTTTTCTATTAATTCCCAGGTTAATTCCAATCCTTATAAAAGATTTTCGCTTGTCCACGGTCCAAGCGAAATTATGATATGTTCAAGAACGCTTAATTCAAATCATGCAAAGTATTAAGGATCGAAGGATATTAAATCATGCAATCAAGCTACGAGTCTCATGCATAAAATAACAATCAAACACTCTTTCTCAATTCTAGTCCACGGTCCTCGAAAAGAGTTGTTTCAAGGATAAATAAGATTGCACAGACAACAATCAAACTAATCCAAACAGTAGAATATCAATCAAATTCAACAAGTCGCGCGCCAAGAGAAATCAATTGATAAGCATAAAATTAAGCACAAGAGTTTTGATATTAACCAAGGGATATAAAAGTTACCAGAATCTCACAAAATACATAAAAAGGTATCCTTGATCAAACAAACTCCAAAGGGAAATTAGTTCTCCATAATAAAACTAAAAGCTGAAATAATCTCTGAAAAGTGTGCTAGAATATGTGTACTGGAAATTACGAAACTAAACATAAATAGTCAAAAATAAACCTAAACCTAAAAGATATAATAATAATAAAAGATAAAATAAAACGAGACGGAGGCGGTGCTGAAACCCTGAAATCCGCGGGCGCGAAAATAATCAGCGGGCGCGGATCCACTTGTACTCCTCGGCCGCGGAATCACCTCTATCCGCGAGCGCGGAGTACGAGTGGATCCGCGCCCGCGTATTTCAGGGTTTCAGCGCCGCCTCCATCTCGTTTTATTTTATCTTTTATTATTATTATATCTTTTAGGTTTAGGTTTATTTTCGACTATTTATGTTTAGTTTCATATTTTCCAGTACACATATTCTAGTACACTTTTCAGATATTATTTCAGCTTTTAGTTTTATTATGGAGAACTAATTTCCCTTTGGAGTTTGTTTGATCAAGGATACCTTTTTATGTATTTTGTGAGATTCTGGTAACTTTTATATCCCTTGGTTAATATCAAAACTCTTGTGCTTAATTTTATGCTTATCAATTGATTTCTCTTGGCGCGCGACTTGTTGAATTTGATTGATATTCTACTGTTTGGATTAGTTTGATTGTTGTCTGTGCAATCTTATTTATCCTTGAAACAACTCTTTTCTAGGACCGTGGACTAGAATTGAGAAAGAGTGTTTGATTGTTATTTTATGCATGAGACTCGTAGCTTGATTGCATGATTTAATATCCTTCGATCCCTAATACTTTGCATGATTTGAATTAAGCGTTCTTGTTCATATCATAATTTCGCTTGGACCGTGGACAAGCGGAAATCTTTTATAAGGATTGGAATTAACCTGGGAATTAATAGAAAAGTGGATGAATTGATGATCGAATGAGTAAAAAGGTGGAATTGATTGAATGAACTCTACTTTCTTCCAATTGATTTAATCCTTAATAATATTTGTTTGTTTGTTTGTTTGCCTGAACTTCCAAAAACCCATGTCTTGTTACTTGCTGATTGTTCAGAATCCCGATTCTCTTGGGTTCGACCCCTTGCTTGCTTATTATATTAGTTAGTAGTTTAGGGTTATTTATTTTTTATCTTACCAACAATGATTTTAGCCGAGTCAAATTTTGGCGCCGTTGCCGGGGAGCGTGGATGATGAGATCGGCCGCGGATGGTGGTGAAGGCTTGGTGGTTGGGGGATTGAAGATGGAGTTATGTGTGGGGGTGATATGAGGTTTTTGGGAAAGGGTAATGTGAGGAAGAAGATAAGGGTAGGTGGGGTAATTTGAGGAGGGTATTTTTGAGAAGCAAATTTTTATATTTATTTTTGGGCTCAGGTTGGTACTGGTTCGCGCTTTTTCGGGGGTTTCACCCGAAAATCTTTTATTTCGGGGGTTTCACCCGAAAACCTTTTATTTTTATTTTTATTTTTTTTTGAATAAAACAAAAATTAATTTTTTTTTGTCAGGCCGATCCGCGGGCTCGGCCTCGCCTCGAGCTGGCTTCTTTTTGATGGAAAAATTTGTACTTGCAAGTTAGCCCGACAAAACCAGAACAAATACTAAAACTAAAACTAAACTAAAAAGATAAAAATAAAAGAAAAGAAAAACTTACCTCGGGTTGCCTCCCGAACAACGCCTTTGTTTAACGTCGTTTGGCCCGACGTCCTTTATGCTCAGAATGGATCATCATCTATCTGAAACTGGACCTTTTTCCCTTCATGTGCCATAGATAATAGGCCCTTTGAAACATCAATTACGGCGCTCGCCGTCTTCATAAATGGACGTCCCAACAGCAAAACTGGGTCGTATCTCCCCCTACCGACCTCCAGGACATAAAAGTCCGTCGGAAAAATTAAGCCATCCACCTACACTAAGACATCTTCCACAAATCCTTTCGGATGCACATTAGAGTGATCGGCTAGCTCAATAGTAATATTAGAATCCTGTAATGGCCCTAGACCTAACCGCTCATATATGCTCAGTGGCATGACATTAATAGATGCACCTAGATCAAGCATAGAATGCTCAATTTTGGCCTCACCAATTGTAACGGGAATAGTAAACCTCCCTGGATCTCCATACTTCTTAGGTGATTGCCTTTGAAGCATGGAAGATACATTTTCAGTATTTTCAACAAGATTAACTTTTGTAACCTTCCCTTTTTCTTTTTTGCTTCCTCTTAATAGTACATAATTCTTTCAGAAATTTAGCAAAACGGGGAATGCTTTGAACAAGTTTAAGTAAAGGGACATTTACCTCACACTTGGAGAAGGTTTCAAAAATTTCCTTGTCATTGGATGGCCTCCTGGTGTCCTTCAGTGCCTCAGGAAATGGTGGAGCGGGCTTTTGAGAAGCAATGGGAGGAAACGAAGGCCTGATGTACCCGTCAGATTCTGTCAGAGGGGCGATCCGCGAGCAAGGAATGGGACCCGCGGGCGCGGTTTTGGTCCGCGAGCGTGGATTCTGCGTGAATCTCGGTTTCTGCCTCGATTTCTGAGCCGCGATCGGAACTGTCCTCCGGTGATCTCGGTGGGTCTCCGCTGGCGGGAAAATCCCTCAACTCTTTCCCACTCCTTAATGTCATTGCACTCACTTTCTACCTCGGGTTAATGGGCTAAGATGGCAGTTTTCCCGAGTCCTTAGCTTCTAGACGGTTCAGAATGGTTGCAATCTGACTTAACTGAATTTCCAGGCTTTTCACCGCAGCCTTAGTCTCTTGATTCTCCTTCATAAGCTGATTGATAATGGCTGGATTTTCATGAGGAGTCTGGGGCCTTGGCGAATAATTAGGCCAGGGAACATAGTTGGGCTGACCTCCCTGTGGTGGAAAAGGTTGTTGAGGTTGTTGATTCCACCTAAAGTTAGGATGGTTTGCCCACCCCGTGTTGAAGGTATTTGAATATGGGTCATTCTGGGGCCTTTGATCATAGTTCCCTATAGCATTCACATCACTTTCATTTGGGGTTCTTCCAGAAGTATTGGGCGATGGTGGGAAGCTCAAGAGTTAGGTTTGTGAAGGAGTTCTTCGTGTCGACTAGACTTTCGGAAGGATGAACTACACGTTGATTGTGTTATTGGCTAAGAGAGGCAAACAGGAGTCGCTTAGTCATTTTCGTCCCATCAGTTTGTGTAATGTGATTTATAAGGTTCTTACTAAAGTTATAGTTAATAGGTTATGTTGGAAAATTCATTGTTCCATGGTTTCTCTTAGTTTTGACAATGACAAACATTGATGGTATAATGTGTTTCTCTATATTAGCATTTCAAGAAAACAGGTACATCGTCAGTAGTGAAGGAACATTATAAGGAACAATGGAGGGAACAAGTGACGATCTGGAAAGAGTATCTCGAAGATACACGGCTTCCTATTTATGGAAAGTTACCAGATCTTCTATGAGCAATCTTCCATGAAGATTCGACAACTTTGTTTGGTTGTTTGAGAAGATCAAGGAAGAGATAAGATCAAGCGTGGACGGTCTTATCTAGGAAATCCGATATCATTCGGTTTTGGAAAGAATCGAAGTGGTTGAGGATAAGAATACTAGTTAAAATATTTAATCAAATGTTAGTGGGATTTGTCGAGTGGAATATCAACGCAATTAGGCAAGAATTGCGATTGAGATCAGACTTGGTAATATCCTATAAAAGGCTAGGATTAGATAGGGTTTAAGTGGTGGTTGATGGCGAACTTGAAGAGAGATATTTTCAAGTGTACGAGTTTGTGTAGATTTTTCCGGTGAAGAATCCACATTTGTGTGAGTACCCAGGTATGTAGTTTACTTTTGTTTAGGTTTATGATTAGGGTAGAAGAAGTCTAGTTGGTTGAAGTTTGGTGGGTGCCTTAGTTACCAGGGAACTTGACTTGCCTTGTAACCATTGAAACTTAATATAAAGTATTCTATTGAAATCCTCTAAGAAGGAGTCTCAGGGGTAGAGGTATTTCTTTCTATGACTTGTTGGTCAGGCAGAAAGTTTTCCTCTCTAAATATTGTGTTCCTGTTTGTGTTTATTTCCGCTGCCCAAGGAACATTGCTTGTTCCATGTAATGTTACTAACACATCACAATCCAACAATTGGTATCAGAGCAGGTTGCTCTAGATTGTGTGCTTAGTGCAGGAATACATGATGAGTACCAAAAACACTCACAACATTGGGATTGGGAACAACAAGCCTTCATTGCTCATTGCTGGAGAATATGATCACTAGAAGATCATGTTTGCAACATGGATCAAGATCAATGACTACCAAGCTTGGTCGGTCATTGAAGACGGGGACTACGTTGTTCCTAAGGACCAGGAGAACAAGAAGTCTGAGAGGGGCCCAACTGAATGCACATGTATGGAGAAGAACTTCAAGGCAAAAATGTACCTGAACAATGCCCTGGGATCTGAAGATCTACTCAAAGTGGTGAACAGCAAAATTGTCAAGGATGCATGGGTTGCTATTGAGCAAATGCATATTGGGAGTACAAATCTAAAGAAGGGTTGCAAGAAGGCGGCCAATAAGGACTTCTTCAACTTTCAGATGAAGGAAGGAGAGACCATTTCTTCATATCAACCGCGATTTGAGGCCTTGGTGAATTGCATCAATCACCTTGGCATAGGAGAATCCATCTCTCAATTTGAGAAAATCTCTGCTATTACTGATGGTCTCGGTTCCAAATACGTAGTTACCAGAGGTCTTCTCACAGAAAATCCACTCACTAAAACATGCACTCTTCATGAGATCTTTGGAAAGCGGACTAACTATGAGCACTACGAGAACATCACTAGCGGTGCAACAAGTTCCAACTGTAACACCCCCAAATTATCTCGGGAATTTCACACGCCAGTGACCTCGGATTTTAATGTCTGAAGTCACCCAAGGCTTTGCATCAGTTTAAATTTTGTAAGGTTATGTATTAAATCATATGAAAAAAATAGCAGAAAACTTTTGAAAGCAAACTCAATTTGTATTCAAACTTTCCTTTACAAATAACAATCTTATTATCAATATGACGAATTCAACGGAAGATTAAATAGAACTTTATGGTATAAAAGTCAAACTTATTTAATAAAAATGAAACCACTACTTATAAAACCTTCATGTATAGTATCATGGGCCCCATCCGTCATCACCTTGAGTGCTCTTGGATTGACGCTAGTTGCTTGCTAATACCTGGTGCCACAAGTGGTCAGCCCTCAACGGGGTCAGCTAGGTCGACTCCAATATTATATAGGTCAAAGTATTTAATTAAATCATAATAATTATTATAGTGAATGCACATTTTAAAATTTTTAATACACTTCACCTTCATCGAATCTTTCCTAGCAAACATCGAACACATTCAATGAATTTCTAAACTAAGAATAAAATAAACATAAAAACAAGCACAAAGATTTAATCCAAGATATTAATAGCGGTAGTCAACACTAGGCTAAGTTCTTTATGGTGCTTACTCGCACTTATCTTTTAATGACCACACATATACACATAGGGTTGCGATTTTTAAACCATCGAGGCTCTTACGTCCTGATAAGTGGGCTCATACATCCCAAAAGATCAATTCCGGAATTTCAAAGAGCACTAGCTCGATGCTACACCCCTCATATTCGGATGAGACAGGCAGGGTCATGACCAACATTAGGGTTTAGAACCATCCAAATGCGAATGTTATAAAGAGGCGTCCAGAGCAATTGTGGCTCACTCCCCTGGGTACTAAGCTAATCCAAAACAAGTCTCAATCGAGACGACAAACACACAAAATCAGAGTCATCGTGACCTAATCAAAACTAGCGCAACCTAGCAATACTAACATCTAAATGAGAATAACAAGGTCATTATTTTCACCGCGTCAATCACCTATATTATGTCTTCAGTTATTGATTTCGGTCTTGACTCACTGTATCATACTTGAAGCTCCAGGAAAGGGGAGGATAGTCACACAATGGACAACACCAAGCCCTCCTTGCCATTTTTACAGGCGCATTTGACAAGCCCAAGTATATGAGTTCAGATGAGAGCATGACTTACTTAGTCGTAGTAGCCTAATAACACAATATTGACTACTATTATTATCAATATTATTATTAATTCTATTCTTATTAAATAATTTAACTAAATGCTTATGCAAGTTCTTTCATGATTATATTTCTAACCTACTCAATATATTTATGCATGAATTATATTACACATAATCACATCAATCAAAGAAACACACATGGTTATTAGACTTTTCACACAAATCAAACAAGAGACTTAGCCGAGCAAGTATGAGAACTTGCTTTAGATTTGAATACGACATTCAATATTCGGAAATTTTCTTATGGACTTCATTATCTCGAAGATTTGATATCGCCTTTAATGCCGAAAGACCGTGCACGAACGGGGCGGAATGAAACGGAGGAGTCGTCTTCAACCTTGTGCATGTTACTGTTCACGGCTAATCATACACCACCTTAGTTTTCTGCTCGCTGAGGATGCTACAGAAAACGAAATGGAGCGGGGCTAGAGGCGTTGGAACCGTGACTTCGAGAGCTTTCTAACGATAAAAAGTGGGAAATTTTTCGTTGTGTATGGAGATAGAACAACCCCAATTAACGAGGCAGTTCGGACAGAACGATGTGTGCAGTTCAGCGATATTCAAGTGGCTCGTTCTCCCTCGTCATGAATCGGTTTGAGGCGTATAAGGTATGGTTGGAACCGTCTCGAAGTGTAGAATATGGTAGTTTAAACGGATTGTAAAAAGGTGGAGAAAAAAGGAAGATATCACCGAAATACTGAGACGAGTCATGCTCTATTTTTCATTGGATAGATCCGACGTTTTCAATCGGGTTTTTGGAGGCTTGTTGAGGGCGGCTCCGGCGACGGATCGGGACGAGACTGGCGACAGTTGGAAGGCTGCAACCTCCTCTCTCTACTGTTGGCAGAGGCGGAGGCGTAGGTGGTCCGACGGCGGCGAAAGGGGGAGGACACCAGCGCCTCTCGAGCAACGTTGTGCTCTGTTTTCCTAGGCATCTTCGGAACTTTCAATCGGGATTTTGAAAGGCTTAGGTCACGAGAAAATTAATGGGTATATAGTGTTTTCGAAGGGTTTTTCATGAGGATTCCGAATATCACTTCAATTTTATGATTGGATTCACGGTTTGGGAGAAAACTGAGTTTGAACAAGAGAGACGCATTTTAGGGTTTCGGTTGAATGTGTGCAAAATTCGACCCAAATAAGCGCCTATATATAGGGCTTTTGATTCGTAGGGATCAAGCAAAGGAAGATCTCCAACTTCCTTTTAGATATTGGACACAATCGTGGCTTAGAAAGATCCGAAATCGGATTTTGAAAGCTAATAGATAAGTAGAACGAAAAAGTAAAGAAAGAAGGGTAAATTTGATTTGATTTGATTTGGAGATCTTATATTTTATTGTTTACAACTAAATTACACTCCACACCTAGTTTTTAGGGAAATCTTTCCAAAATAACTAAATAACTAAATATTTTTATGCACATCCCTTTTAATTACTTTACTATTTTATTCTCACACATATCTTCACAAATCACATTTTATTATTAAAATTACTCTCTTGAAAGATAGTATCTTAGAGATATTAAAATCTTATAAATTCAAAAATAAATTTATTTATACGATATGCTTTCGTTTTCAACAAAATAATTGTTTGTTATTTGGAGTATGAAAACTCATTAAGAACATTAAGGATTTACTCTAGAATAATATCTTCAATTTCGTTAACTTCTAACAATATACTATAAGGGGAAAAAATACGATTATTCCTCATAAGAAAATAAAATCTTAAAGATATAAGACCTTAATAATTTCCAAAATGAATTTATTCATAAGATAATCTATCTTTTTAATTTAGTTATTTTAAAGTATGGCAACTTATAAAAATATTAATTTATTCTAGAAGAATATTTTTTAATTCCATTATCATATTGTAACAAAAATAAATTGATCATCCATTTATTTGTTTTATAGGACCTATAAATTAAGGTGCTTACCCTGATAGTTCTAGATTCGAAAGATTAATAAAATTTAAAAATGAATGCTATCTGTGTGATATCCCAACCTTAGGAAACCGGTTCACCTGGAGGAAAAATAAAACAGAAATAGATAATATATATGAAAAACTGGATAGAACTCTAGTTAGTGATCAAATTCTCCAATGGTTCCCTGAAATAATAACACAACACTATGTATTCTCCTCCTCAGACCATTGTAAAATCTCTATTGAACTATCTAATGGGCAAAACATTAAAGCACAATCTTTTAAATTTGAAAAAATGTGGACTCAAAGAAAAGATTTTGCAAACGTAGTTAAACAAGCTTGGCGAGTTAGCTATAATGGATCTCTCATGTACCAATTAGTGAAAAAAACACAACTCCTCAAACATCATGCGAAACAATGGAACAGAAGAACATTTGGTAACACCTTTGAACAACTACGAACCATTGAAGAGGATCTACAACACCTTCAAAACCAAATCCAGATCTCACCAACTCCAGAAAAAATCCAAAAACAACTTAGATTGATTGGAAAGAAGGAAAAATTCTAAATTTCCACAAAACATATTGGAAACAGAGAGCCAAAACAAAGTACATAAAATTATCAGATACAAATTCAGGATACTTTCATAAAATTGCCAATGTAAAAAGAAATAAGAAAATAATCAGAGAAATAAAAACCAAGGATGGAACACAGATTTATGGGGAAATGAACATAAGAAATGAAATTAGGAACGACTTCAAGAAACGATACAATAAAGAACCGATAAACGTATCAATTCTAAATGACTATTTAGGATTAATAGGCAATGAAGTATGAATAAATGAGAACATGGAACTAATAAAACCGGTATCAAATGAAGAAATCAAGAATGCAATTATGACTATAGGATCAGACAAATCACCGGGACCGGATGGTATGACTGCAGAATTTTACAAGAAATATTGGGATATTGTAGATCCAACTGTAATCAAAGTTGTTAAGAGCTTCTTCCATTCCGGAAAAATACTCAAACAAATTAACCACACTTTCATCACCCTGATCCCTAAAAAAGACAATCCGAGCACAACAAATCACTACAGACCCATCAGCCTATGTTCTACAATTTACAAGACAATTGCAAAAATCATTACCGAGCGCCTAAAGAAAGTAATGGATCACCTTATCCACCCTTTGCAAGGAGCATTTGTAACCAACAGAGCCATACAAGATAACATATTAATTGCTCATGAAATCTTTCATTCATTCAAAAATAGAAAAAATAAGGATGGATGGGTAGCAATCAAGTTGGACATGGAAAAGGCATATGATCGTGTGGATTGGGAATTCCTCTTTTGTGTTATGAGGAAATTCGGGTTTGATAGCAAATTTATAAGATGGATAGAAGAATGTGTCAAAACGGTTTCATTTTCTGTCTTAGTTAACAATGGACCTACAGAACCCTTCACCCCCGAGCGAGGCCTAAGACAGGGTGACCCACTTTCTCCTTACCTCTTTACCCTAGGTACAGAAATCCTAGCAAGGAAGGAAACAAACAAAACGATAGGATTCGCACTTGCTCGTGGAGGAACCAAAATACCATTTCTCTCCTTTGCTGATGACATTATCATCTTCTCCAAAGCAACACAATCAGCTTGTCTATCTGTTAAGAAAATTATTGATGATTATTGTGCCTTGTCTGGGCAAAAAGTAAATTACCACAAATCGGCGTTCCAAACTTCCCGTGTAGTACCAAACCAACAGAAAATAAGCATCCAAACTGCACTACAAATTACTACCATGACAAACCTAGATAAATACCTTGGATGTCCAATCGTTAATGGTACAGTCAATAAGGACACTTTTAGGGATACAGTGGGAAAAACCAAAGATCAATTAAGCAAATGGAAAGCTAATTCACTATCCCAAGAAGGTCGGGCCGTGCTGATCCGCTCAAATTTAGCAGCTAAACCAAATTACATTATGCAAAGCTTTATGCTACCAACAAATGTACACACAGAACTTGACAAAACTAATAGAGCTTTCTTCTGGAACAAGCACGAAAATTATAAACCCCTCATTGGTTGGGACAGAATTTGCAAACCAGAATTATATGGTGGTCTTGGACTAAGAAAAGCGGAACACATGAATAAAGCTCTTCAAATGAAACTTCTATGGAAAATTATTGCGGAACCTCACAACATTTGGGTTCGCATAATCAAAGAGAAATACCTCCGAAATAATGACATCTTTTCGTACAAAATCAAACCAAATACGTCATGGCAATTGAGAAATTTAATCAAACTAAAACCTCTTTTTGAGAAAGGCCTCGTTTGGCAGGTAGGAGATGGAAAAACTGTGAACTTTTGGACGGATAGATGGGTTATGGACGAACCACTGATAAACTATGCAACCAATAAAGACAGAATTAACATAAAGGCCAAAACTGTTGAGTTCCTCACAACGGAGAAAAAATGGAACACAACCGCCATGCAACAACACTTACCGATGGAAATCGTGGATAAAATCAAGCAAGTAGCTATTCCGGAAAATGATATTACCGACCGACTATACTGGGCTCCGAGCAAGAACGGGTGGTTTTCCACTTCATCATCCATAGACCATATAACAAACATAAAGAATTATAACCCAAGTATGAACAATTGGATTTGGAAACTTGATACGCTTCCTAAAGTTAAAAATCTTCTATGGAAAATAGATAATGACGGTGTACCAACGAAAACCCGATTACAAGCTAACCACATTCCTGTTCCGGGGGGTTGCCTCCTTTGCCATTGCACCTCGGAGGACATTATTCACCTCATTAGTAAATGCCCACACACTCACCGAGTATGCCAAAAAATAAACCCCAAATTCAACCAAATTCTTAACCACACTGATACAAGAAACAAACTACCCCGGCAAGTCATTAGTGAGATAAGGCAACAACTAACCGAAAAAGAATTCAATGATCTTGCAGTATGCTGGTGGGGAATTTGGCATCAACGGAACAAGCTTGTTTTCCAGCAAGCCCCAAATGACTTCATTCCAGATTTGGCTCAATACATCAAAATGCAAATACAAGCATGGGAAACTGCAAAGCAATGGACGGAAGATGAAACTAAAATAGTACAAGCTCACCAAAGAACACGTAAACCAAAGGAAAAGACCTGGAAAAAACCACCCCTAGGTTTTTGTAAGCTAAACTTTGATGGATCTAAGTTATCAAACGGATCTACAACGTCCGGAACAGTAATTCGAGGACATAATGCGGAGGTCATTGATATATCTACATCTAAACATGGTAACATTTCGGTTAATAAAGTGGAAGCTTTGGCTCTACGAAATGGTATATCAAGGGCCAAGACGTTAGGAATTAAGCATTTGGAAATTGAGGGAGACAACCTAATTATTTTAAATGCGATTAGGAAACTGGGGCAGTGCCCGTGGGACACTGACATGGTCGTGTCTGATATTTCAGCTTCGCTTACGTGGTTCGACTCTATTCGTATTAACCATGTCAATCGAAACTATAATGTTGTGGCTGATAAGATTGCTAAGTTGGGCCACAGCTTCCCGATGGATTCCATTTTGAATCATCAAGAACTTCTAGTTCTCACCCGCAAGGATGCTCTAGGACAACCTCCGTAAGGAGGTTCTCCTAATTCTTACCCTTATCAAAAAAAAAATAAGACCTATAAATTATAACTATGGCCATTCGGGTAAGATCCACTTATCTAAATAACTTATATAAGTTATTTGCTAATAAATTAATACAGTTATAATTTTTAATAAAGTCACATATATTTATTTTAAAACAAAATATAATTAAGAGCTATTACATAAATACTCTTATAAAAAAAATAGGGTTATTACAATAGTACCCACTTAAAAAGAGTTTCGTCCCCGAAATTGGAAGGATATATGATTTAAAAACGTACTAAAGTACCTTCTTTAAAGCTGAGAGTTATTATAATACTACGCACTTTAAAAAGTGTTTTGTCCTCGAAATTAGAAAGACACGAGAAAGGAAAAGTACTAATGTACCCTTCTTTAAAAGAGTGGGTTATTACATTAGTACCCACTTAAAAAGAGTTTCGTCCCCGAAACTCGGACGAGGCTACTGGGAGGTTGTGTTACACCACTATCAAGAGATTACTATACTCAAAGATAACTACACCATTTTTTTTTACCTAAGAACATTGAAGTAGGTTTAAGTTATAAAAGGTACGACTACCTTCAAGCCTTATGTTGAGTTCGATTTGGAAAAGTTATGCAATCTTATCTCACCATGTGATCAAGATGGGAAACAAGACCAACATAACCCTTTACTGTGTTTCCATGGGAATAAGACATGTAATCTCATCTCAGCCATGTGATCAAGATGGGAGACGAGACACATTCTTACTCGCCACCATGAAAACCGTAGACGATTTTAATTTTTGAATCCTATTTACATGACCGAGATGGTAAGAGATCCCTATTTAACCTTACAAGAATACTGATTACTTTGACATGTAAGAGGCAATCATACTTATTAGGTATGACTTGAATATGAAATCTTAGTACGATATCTTCATAAATACTCAAGGAGTTAAGAAGGAAACCAAGAGAAGGTAGAATGAGGAACGATAGACAAGAATAGAAAGAGCAATTACCTCAAGGGATGCAATGGTCCATGATACTATGTAAAACTCATTCAACTCTAAATTTTGATTTTTTTTATATATATAATTTTTAAATGACTTGATTAAGAAATTTCAAACATAAAACAAGGTGTCAAAACAACAAAAGTATCCTTCCACGAAAGAACAAGTTAATATAACTATGAGAACATAACTAAACTACAAACGCATTCTTATGCAAAAATTTGTTATTAATTAAATTTTATTTGCTTTCAAAACATTTCAAATCGTTAATTCTCGAATGAACTTTTCAGACATCCTGTTAGATAGTTTTCATAAATACTATAAAAATTCATTTAAATAAATCTTAATGAAGGAACTGATCATTTTAAATTTTAAAAAGACATCTATCAAAATTTCCTTGCGAAAGTTCTATTTATATTCAAACTCTTTTTTTTAATTGATTCTAGAATCCTAATAATAGGCCAAGAACCGTAAAGCTCTGATACCATATTTGTAACACCCCCAAATTATCTCGGGAATGTCACACGCTAGTGACCTCGGATTTTAATGTCTGAAGTCACCCAAGGCTTTGCATCAGTTTAAATTTTGTAAGGTTATGTATTAAATCATATGAAAAACAATAGCAGAAAACTTTTGAAGGCAAACTCAATTTGTATTCAAACATTCCTTTACAAATAAAAATCTTATTATCAATATGACGAATTCAACGGAAGATTAAATAGAACTTTATGGTATAAAAGTCAAACTTATTTAATAAAAATGAAACCACTACTTATAAAACCTTCATGTATAGTATCATGGGTCCCATTCATCATCACCTTGAGTGCTCTTGGATTGACGCTAGTTGCTTGCTAATACCTGGTACCACAAGTGGTCAGCCCTCAACGGGGTTAGCTAGGTCGACTCCAATATTATATAGCTCAAAGTATTTAATTAAATCATAACAATTATTATAGTGAATGCACATTTTAAAAATTTTAATGCACTTCACCTTCATCGAATCTTTCCTAGCAAACATCATACACATTCAATGAATTTCTAAACTAAGAATAAAATAAACATAACAACAAGCACATAGATTTAATCCAAGATATTAATAGCGGTAGTCAACACTAGGCTAAGTTCTTTATGGTGCTTACTCGCACTTATCTTTTAATGACCACACATATACACATAGGGTTGCGATTTTTAAACCATCGAGGCTCTTACGACCTGATAAGTGGGCTCATACGTCCCAAAAGATCAATTCCGGAATTTCAAAGAGCACTAGCTAGGTGCTACACCCCTCATATTCGGATGAGACGGGCAGGGTCATGACCAACATTAGGGTTTAGGATCATCCTAATGCGAATGTTATAAAGAGGCGTCTAGAGAAATTGTGGCTCACTCCCCTGGGTACTAAGCTAATCCAAAACAAGTCTCAATCGAGACGACAAACACACAAAATCAGAGTCATCGTGACCTAATCAAAACTAGCGCAACGTAGCAATACTAACATCTAAATGAGAATAACAAGGTCATTATTTTCACCGCGTCAATCACCTATATTATGTCTTCAGTTATTGATTTCGGTCTTGACTCACTGTATCATACTTGAAGCTCCAGGAAAGGGGAGGATAGTCACACAATGGACAACACCAAGCCCTCCTTGCCATTTTTACAGGCGCATTTGACAAGCCCAAGTATATGAGTTCAAATGAGAGCATGACTTACTTAGTCGTAGTAGCCTAATAACACAATATTGACTACTATTATTATCAATATTATTATTAATTCTATTCTTATTAAATAATATAACTAAATGCTTATGCAAGTTCTTTCATGATTATATTTCTAACCTACTCAATATATTTATGCATGAATTATATTACACATAATCACATCAATCAAAGAAACACACATGGTTATTAGACTTTTCCCACAAATCAAACAAGAGACTTAGCCGAGCAAGTATGAGAACTTGCTTTAGATTTGAATACGACATTCAAGATTCGAAAATTTTCTTATGGACTTCATTATCTCGAAGATTTGATATCGCCTTTAATGCCGAAAGACGATGCACGAACGGGACGGAATGAAACGGAGGAGTCGTCTTCAACCTTGTGCATGTTACTGTTCACGGCTAATCATACACCACCTTAGTTTTCTGCTCGCTGAGGATGCTACAGAAAACGAAATGGAGCAGGGCCGGAGGCGTTGGAACCGTGACTTCGAGAGCTTTCTAACGATAAAAAGTGGGAAATTTTTCGTTGTTTATGGAGAGAGAAGAACCCCAATTAACGAGGCAGTTCGGACAGAACGATGTGTGCAGTTCAGCGATATTCAAGTGGCTCGTTCTCCCTCGTCATGAATCGGTTCGAGGCGTATAAGGTATGGTTGGAACCGTGTCGAAGTCTAGAATATGGTAGTTTAAACGGATTGTAAAAAGGTGGAGAAAAAAGGAAGATATCACCGAAATACTGAGACGGGTCATGCTCAATTTTTCATTGGACAGATCCGACGTTTTCAATCGGGTTTTTGGAGGCTTGGTGAGGGCGGCTCCAGCGACGGATCGGGACGAGACTGGCGACAGTTGGAAGGCTGCAACCTCTTCTCTCTACTGTTGGAAGAGGCGGAGGCGTAGGTGGTCCGACGGTGGCGAAAGGGGGCGGACACCAGCGCCTCACGAGCAACGCTGTGCTATGTTTTCCTAGGCATCTTTGGGACTTTCAATCGGAATTTTGGAAGGCTTAGGTCACGAGAAAATTAATGGGTGTATAGTGTTTTCGAAGGGTTTTTCATGAGGATTCCGAATATCGCTTCAATTTTATGATTGGATTCACGGTTTGGGAGAAAACTGAGTTTGAACAAGAGAGACGCATTTTAGGGTTTCGGTTGAATGTGTGCAAAATTCGACCCAAATAAGCGCCTATATATAGGGCTTTTGATTCGTAGGGATCAAGCAAAGGAAGATCTCCAACTTCCTTTTAGATATTGGACACAATCGTGGCTTAGAAAGATCCGAAATCGGATTTTGAAAGCTAATAGATAAGTAGAACGAAAAAGTAAAGAAAGAAGGGTAAATTTGATTTGATTTGATTTGGAGATCTTATATTTTATTGTTTACAACTAAATTACACTCCACACCTAGTTTTTAGGGAAATCTTTCCAAAATAAATAAATAAATATTTTCATGCACATCCCTTTTAATTACTTTACTATTTTATTCTCACACATATCTTCACAAATCACATTTTATTATTAAAATTACTCTCTTGAAAGATAGTATCTTAGAGATATTAAAATCTTATAAATTCAAAAATAAATTTATTTATAAGATATGCTTTCGTTTTCAACAAAATAATTGTTTGTTATTTGGAGTATGAAAACTCATTAAGAACATTAAGGATTTACTCTAGAATAATATCTTCAATTTCGTTAACTTCTAACAATATACTATAAGGGGAAAAAATACGATTATTCCTCATAAGAAAATAAAATCTTAAAGATATAAGACCTTAATAATTTCCAAAATGAATTTTTCATAAGATAATCTATCTTTTTAATTTAGTTATTTTAAAGTATGGAAACTTATAAAAATATTAATTTATTCTTGAAGAATACTTTTTAATTTCATTATCATATTATAACAAAAATGAATTGATCATCCATTTATTTGTTTTATAAGACCTATAAATTATAACTATGGCCATTCGGGTAAGATCCACTTATCTAATTAACTTATATAAGTTATTTTCTAATAAATTAATACAGTTTTAATTTTTAATAAAGTCACATATATTTATTTTAAAACAAAATATAATTAAGAGCTATTACATAAATACTCTTATAAAAAAATAGGGTTATTACAATAGTACCCACTTAAAAAGAGTTTCGTCCCCGAAATTGGAAGGATATATGATTTAAAAACGTACTAAAGTACCTTCTTTAAAGCTGAGAGTTATTATAATACTACGCACTTTAAAAAGTGTTTTGTCCTCGAAATTAGAAAGACACGAGAAAGGAAAAGTACTAATGTACCCTTCTTTATAAGAGTGGGTTATTACACCAACAAAGGGATTGCTCTTAAGGTGGAGAAGGCCATTGAGAACATCACTACTGGGAAGGAAGATGATGAGATCGAAAAGGAATCAGATGTTTCTCTTATAACCAAGTCTATGATGTCACTCTATAGGAGAGGCAAGAAGCAAGGCATCCTCAAGGAGAGAGGAAACTATGAGAAAAGAGAAGTCAAGAACGTTACATGCTTCAACTATCAAGAGAAGGGTCACTATGCCAAAAGTTGCCCCAAAGGTAACGAGTTTGTGAACGAAAAGAAAAAGGCCTACATTGTTGCATGGGATCTTGACTCGAATGACGAGCCAGATTCAAAGATTTGCGCTATGACTCTAAAGACGAAAGAAGTCGAACAAGAGTAACTCCTAAACAATTCCTTGTTGATCTTGATAATGCAAAGAAATCTGATGTTGTTGCTCTTGTTAAAAAGCTTTTTGAAGAAAACATAAAAATGAAAGATGAATTGGAAACTGTTGATGAAAAATGTCTTAATCTTGAAGAAAAACTATCAAAATCACCTGTTACTAGCATTGTTCCATGTAATGCGTGTGACAATCCAAAAGATTAGGTCAAAATTCTCACTGAAACCAATATTGAACTTAGCACTGATTTGCATGATCTTAAACTCAAAAAGGGAGAAATTGAAGATCTTGACAAAAGAATATGAGTTATGTTCAACCCAGCTAAGTTTGGTATTGGTTATGCAAAAGATAAATCTGAGTATCTTCCAGATGACCTTAGCTTAAAAGAGAAGATGGAGAGAAAAGCTAGGAAACTTCAATCCGCTAGAGATAAAGTAACTCACCTAGAGGGTCGGATTAAAATTCTTGAAAGTGGGATAAGTAGGAACCTTGAGTGGTACACTAGCAAAACTACTCATAAGATGTTTCTAATATAGTCTCAAGGAGACCAACACAAAGTTCCTTCCAAGGAACGTGCTAATGACGAACTCTCCAAAAACCCCATCCTAAACGCTACCTTGATGAATACTATAGGGTGTGCTTTCATTGTGGTAAGGGAGGTCATGTTCAAAAAGACTGTAGGGTTAGAATAGAGAAGTCTAACAAAAAGGTTTAAAAGCAAAACCCAGGGAACAACTAGAAACAGTGATTTGATAACAAAAATAAAGGGTATGACAAATCTCATCAAAATAAAAGGAAACAAGCTCACCAACCACATAAGAAGCAAGAATCTCACGTTGAAAAAGGAAAAAACCATGGATCCCTTAAATATTGCTTCTAGTTCCAAGAGTTCACAAAAGGGAACCATATTACAATCTCAAATTTATTATCCTGTGTACTCCGCTAATCGACCCGCTTATTGACCCGGGAAGGCTAAACACACAAGACCACAATTATTGAGACCTATGTCCAAGTCTAACATAACTTAAAAATAAAAATAAACTTGTAATAACGAAGTCATTATTTCTTACAAATAAATAACAAGCTATATTTATTTTTATTTCACACAAATGTTCTCAACACTGGTATTAAACATGACGAAAACTCATGTTTAAACAAAAATGTAAGTTGATGAGATATGGATCCAACGTCTGGATGCTTCTTGCATTGATCCAAAGTGTCGGAAATAATATCAAAATATATTATCGTTAATTCATATTAATAATTAGATTTAGATCTATTTTTCCTTAATATCTCATGTAAGTTTATATTTAGGTATTACATAACCTAATAACTAAGTCATATGAATCTTTTATTGTATGTATAAAATAAAGTTGATCTATTCTACGCATACAATATTTATTTATAATCTTACCCATATGTTATTATAAGTATCAAAATAATATCTTTTAAACTTCATAAAATATTCATTTCAACTATCAAAATTCTAACTTTACCTTCATAGAAAATTATTATTGTTATTAAAAAGACATAAATATTTATCTTTCACCACAAAATTATATTTTTCACTTTCTAATTTTTTTTAAAACATTTTAACCTCTATAAAAATGTATAACCCCCCGTCACTTCATGCATGATTAAGACTCAAATTAAAAATTTTTAAAGATAGAATATTTATGAAAAATATAATGTAAAATTTAAAACAACTTGGTATGAATAGGCTATTTTTTTTCTTCCAAAAAATAGATTATTTTTGAGATTGGTATTATTACAATAATACGTATAAAATAGAAAGTTTTACTCAAAACTAAATTGTTGGATAGAAAAAGAAAACATAATAAAAAGCAAAATATATAAACGAAAAAATATAGAATAAAATGATTTTATAAATAATTTTATTTCATAAAAAAATATTTTTTACAAAAATAGATAAAGATAAGTTTAATAGATAAAAATAAATAATGTGTATGAAAATTAAAGGAAATAAATAAATAACAAAGATATAGAAAATTAAAAATATTAAAATTATTTTATAAATCTTTAATATTATGTTCGATTTTATAATTTTTTTCATAAATAGATAAAGATAAATTTAATAAATAAAAAATTAAGTAATGTGTATGAAAAATAATGTGCTAAAAAGTTGTTGATTGGAAATAACTTTGCGATATAGAATTCTTGGTGCTTGAGTGGAAATAATCGTATCTTTGGATCTGTTGTGGAAGATGATTATTAAACATCGTATCTTTGGATACTGTCAATACGATGAATATTTTTTTCCGCAATGTGAGAGATGCTCTAATACAGGTATATGGAAATTCTTGAAAATATGACAATTATTTTTTTCAACAATTATCTTAATTTTCAGTGCTTCCTATTTTGTCAGATCGTGGGCTTTCCGCTATATTTTTAACCCCACATTTTGTTATTCTATACCCCTTTAGCCATTGATTTATCTTGATCTAATGACGCACAATTATTCCCTCGTTTCTCCTTAAATCATGTTTCTCCTGAGCGCCCCCTTTAACAAATAGTGGTAGAACAAAAAACTATTTTTTGGAGGAGAGATATTTTTTAGTGTAGCCGTTTTTTTACAATTTTCTAAAAAAAATATTAAACACTAAAAAATATTTGAAGAAATCCTAAAAAATGATAAATGCGTAAATAAAATAAGTACATAAAACATGCATTTTTTATTACACGATAATCAAATATTTTAATGCAACATTTGTTTTAAAGTTATCGAGCTCAAGTATAATATGAAGTTATAAGGTTTAGCAATAGATAAATGCATTTCAACTAAATAAATAACATGTGAAAGTGGTTCGTCTATGATCAATTTTTAAATGTTCACACTTTTAGCTCGAACGTCGAATTGAAACTTACAATATATCAAATCGATTGAAGGTATAATATCAAGATATGAGGTTTTAGCAATAGATAGATATATTCCCACTTTGTTAATTAATAAGTTTCATTCTAGCTCTTATTTTTATTCATAAAAATATTTCATTCTAACTATTGTAGTCTTTACTATATTTATTAACCCTTGTAATTATTAGTGAATTGTTAGTAATGGTCTTTTAAAAGGTGGATAATAAATATAACGTAAATTTTGTGTGGTGGCCTCCAACTTAAGTCAATTTCGCATAGTATCCAAGCAAATTTTCTTTTTCGCAGGGTAACCCTAACAATTAAAAATAGTTCGCCCCATACCCATTCCGTTAAGTTAAGCCCATTAAGTTAAATTTTGGTTAAAAAATAAAAAAGATTAAAAAAACAAACAAAGAAACTTCTCATCTTTACTCCCATCCTTCTCGATCTATCAATCCAAATATTGGCAAATCCCTTCTTTGTAGGAATTGCTAGATTTTGTTTGATTAATCTGATCGCCATGGGAGTGAAACACCAGAAGCGAGTTTTATCCTCTTCCTCTGTTTGTTGCATCTCCACCTAGGGTTTCTAATTTACCCCGTCGAATCTAGATTTGTAGTTGAGAAGAACAACTTGAGAGTTACTTCTTCTGATAAGATCAAGGCAACATATAATACCTCCATCGGTAATTTCACAATTCCTCAATTTCGGGATTCCTCAATCTCGATCTTGATTTGTAGTGGCGGAAGCATCGATTCCTCAATCTCGATTACTCTGATTGCCTATCTTCGTCTTGCTCGATCGTGGAGGTTCGTTTACTTACTGTGATCGTGGAGGCTCGACTTGAGGCTACCGATTGTACTTTGAATTCCTCGTGTATCCGCTAATTGATCTGATTTGAGGCTACTGATATCTTGCACATCTGACGTAAGTATCTATGAACATGATTTAGTGATTTGAGGCTATGATACGCCGCATCAGGCGGATCCGGCGCCAACAGGGCGACCCGTTCGGAATCGCAGGGCTCCGGCCCGATTTGAGGATTATCAGTATTATTAATTATTTTATTATTTTTAAATAAATGTATTTTTTTAAACAGAGTGAAATAAACTCCTTCTCGGGTTTTCTTTACGGTTCTTTCCCGGGACGCCTTTATTGAACCGTTAGGGCTTAGTATAAATATCTCTATGTTATCAGAATTGACAATTAATGAGAAAATAATACTTTTGCCCTAATCTCACTCTCTCTTCTCTCTCTCACGTTCTTTCTCCTCCTTCCTCTAGCTTCGGTCGATCTTTCCTCCTCCCCCTCTTCTGTGTTACTTTGGTACAATTCCCGTCGGGTTGTATCAATTGGTGCTTTCATCCTTGCAACTCACATCCGTCATCACGGAGGACGACACATCATTGCAGGTTACTGGCAATATTTCTGATAGTCAGGATATCCGAACCCTTCTTCAAAACCTGTTGTTGAAAATCGACTCGATGGATCAACGGTTGAATTCACAAGAAACACGATTGGACCAAGTGTTCGATCTTATCGAGCATCTTCCCACTGGGGACGACGAGGCATCAGGTGGGACCGTTGTAACACCGCAGCAGCAACCACTGGCGCTTGCTGTTGAACGGCCGACCATTCTACCGTAACCCCCCGCCCACCAACAATTACCACATCACCCGGATCGACATTTTGGCGGGATGGGTCAGCAGCAACAATTGGGCTTTCGCCCTGACATGCAGTTTGCGGGAGCGGAGCACCGGATCGCGCAACAAGGAGCGGATGAGCAGCGCAATGATCGATACCCTAAAATTAGGGTTGACCCGCCTCGGTTTAACGGAACCGATCCATCAGGTTGGATTTACAAAGTTCAAATTTATTTTGATTATTTCAATACTGTTCCGCAGGAACGTTTACAATTGGTGGGAATGTTGTTTGATCATCTGGCATTTGATTGGTTCCGTTACCAACGTCGGAATAATTGCCTCTTAACTTGGGAGGCGTTTTTGGATGCTGTCAAGCAACGGTTTGACCCTCATTATTACGAGGATTATGTGGGTTCGTTATCCAAGTTGCAACAGAAAACGACAGTTGTGGAATATCAGACGGAATTTGAATCCCTATTGAACAAAGTTGAGGGCGTAACTGAAACCACTCTGATTTCTATGTATAAAGCCGATCTGAAACAACCTGTCAAGCGTGAGCTTAATTTACGTAATCCTACTACTTTAGCCCAAACTTTCACTCTCGCTCGGGAATTAGCGGCTTCTTATGTCGACACAGTTACTAATATTTCCACTAATCGTCGTAACTGGCAGCCGTCAGGGCTGAAAACCAGTTGGACTCCAAATCAGAACGTGGCGTCATCTTCTAATACCACACCAAGCCCAACCCCTGACCTCTCTAAACTACCTATCAGACGTTTATCCCAGGCTGAACGGGATGAACGATCCAAAAAAGGGCTATGTTGGAACTGTGACAAGAGATTTGATCGTGGTCATCGTTGTAAACATCGATTCCTGGCCTTATTGGGTACTGAAGAGAGTGAGGATGAAGTTCTTGTTGATGCTATTGATGATGAGTTAGCGGTTACAGGAGATATTTCGAGTCTTCAGTCTATGCAAGGGTTAGCTAATCCGAAATCTTTGAAATTGATGGGAATCATCAACGGCCTCGAATTACAGGTTTTGATTGATGGGGGCAACACTCATAACTTTATACACCCTCAGATTGCTGAACAATTATGTCTTCCGCTGGTTCAAATCTCTCCCTTTCGGGTATATGTCGGGAATGGCTCTTCTTTGCTGTGTACGCATCAGGGTGCTGCCACGTCGGTTAACCTTCAAGGCCATTTGTTCTCTATCGACTTATTTGTCTTGGATATTCATGGGCCTCAGGCTGTGCTAGGAGTTCAGTGGCTCCAAACTTTAGGCAAAGTGGGCCACGATTATGCAAATTTGACGATGGAATTTCGGTGGAATGATAAACTGATTACGTTGCAAGGTGACAGGCAACCGCCGAAAGCAATCTCATTTCATGCCTTGCAATCTTTATATGAGTCTGATGTGATCGCCGCTTGCTTTGAAATCATTTTACTCAACACGATACCAGCAGCAGCTAACATTGACAACCATTACCTCGTGCACCACACCACCGATTCACCGTCGGATAACGTGAGGCACAGCATGGGCACCACCCCCCATGTCGCGACCCGCGCTGCGGGGCACCCAAACCGCGGCTCGGCCGCAGAACTTACTAGCCGCGGAGCGCGGGCAAAACAGCGGCGCCGCGACCGCGCCCTCCCTGGTCGCGACCGTGCTCTCCCTGGCCGCGACCGCGGGCTCTCCCACCGTTCCGCGCAGAGTTTCCAAGAATTTTCAGGCGGAGTTTCTGCCAGATCTGCATCCAGACATCTTCGCGGTTTTACAAAAACATGCGACAGTATTCACGTTGCATGTTGGGCTGCCACCTCAGCGCGCTTGGGATCATCGAATCCATCTCCAGCATGAATCTAAACCGATCAATGTCCGTCCTTATCGATATCCATATTTTCAGAAGTCGGAAATTGAACGTCAGGTTCAGGACATGCTTCAGCAAGGCATTATTCAACACAGCACAAGCCCATTCTCCTCACCAGCTCTCCTTGTTAAAAAGAAGGATGGGAGCTTCCGCTTTTGCATTGACTATCGGGCGTTGAATGCGGCAACTTTAGCGGATAAATTTCTGATACCCATAGCCGACGAATTATTTGATGAACTTGGCCATGCCGCATTTTTCACAAAGCTAGATCTCCGGTCTGGATATCATCAGATCCGTATGCACACGTCTGACATTTACAAGACAACCTTTCGCACTCACGAAGGTCATTATGAATTCTTAGTTATGCCCTTCGGTCTGACTAACGCTCCGTCATCATTTCAGGCTGCCATGAATCAGATTTTTTTTCGCATATCTGCGCAATTTCGTCATTGTGTTCTTTGACGATATCCTGATATACAGCTCTTCACTTGATTCACACGTCAGACATATTGACATGGCCCTTCAGATTCTGCATGATAATCACTTTTTCGTCAAGAGTTCTAAATGCTCTTTTGCTACCACTAGAGTAGAATATTTGGGCCATATTGTTTCTGCTGGACAGCTGCTAGCCGACCCGAGTAAATTGGCAGCTATGGCCGACTGGCCGATTCCTAAAACTTTTTGGCAATTACGGGGGTTTCTTGGTTTAACAGGCTATTACCGCAAGTTTATCCGGAATTATGCTTCTCTAGCAGCTCCTCTCACGGCGCTTCTACAAAAAAGATAAATTTGTATGGTCTTCTACGGCAACAGAGGCTTTCGACCGCCTCAAGACAGCTATGCTCAACCCACCTGTGTTACGACTTCCTGACTTTGATATTCCTTTTGTGGTTGAGACAGATGCCTCAAATGAGGGCATAGGCGCGGTTTTATTACAGGATGAGTGCCCGATTGCTTTTTTCAGTCAGGTTCTGGGTATCCGTCGTAAAGGCTCCTCCGCTTACCATAGGGAGTTATTTGATGTGGTTTCTGCAGTATAAAAATGGCGTCAATACCTTCTGGGTCGAGAGTTTCTGATTCGGACAGATCAAAAGAGCTTGAAGGAACTACTTTCTCAGGTGATTCAGACACCGGATCAACAATTCTTTATTCGAAAACTCATGGGCTACAAATTCCGAATTGAGTATAAAATAGGGTCTAGTAATCGCGTAGCCGATGCTTTGTCCCATTGTATGATTGACGACGACCCGGCGCTGAAGCAGTTTTTTCGCTTTTTCTCAGCCAATCCCTCAGTTACTGCACCGCCTCCGACTCGAAAATTCTGAGTTGGCAGATCTCGCGGAATGGCACGCTGCCGCCACCGCCGGGACCCTACCTCCGCCATTTCATGTCCATGACGGCATTTTATACTATGGCCACCGGCTGGTGTTGAGTAAGGATTCCACCCTGAAATTTGCAGTTCTAACAGAATTCCATTCTTCGCCAAGTGCGGGCCATCCGGGAGTCGACCGCACATTCCGCCGAGTGGCAGATGTTTTCTTCTGGCCTGGTATGCATAAAGATGTGAAGCTTTTTGTTGATTCTTGCCTTACTTGCCAGTCCACCAAATACAGCACGTAGAAACCAGCAGGCCTTCTTCAACCATTGCCGATACCACACAAGGTTTGGGACGCGGTTTCCATGGATTTTATTACCGGTCTCCCGCCTTCTAGAGGCTATACTACCATCTTTGTGGTCGTAGATCGCCTTACGAAATATGCTCATTTCAGTCCGTTGGGACCCTCTTACGATGCTGCTTAAGTTGCCTCCTTATTTGTGGATATCGTGGTCAAACTGCATGGCATTCCGGCATCTATTTTATCCGACAGAGATGTTATTTTCACTAGTGCTTTCTAGAAAGAGTTACATTGACTAAGTGGTACGACATTACAGCACAGTACGGCCTATCATCAGCAGACAGATGGCCAAACTGAGGTCAAGAATAGAGGACTCGAGCAGTATTTGAGGGCCTTTACGCACACCCGGACTTCTCGCAGGTCCGTATTTTTACCGTGGGCTGAATTGGCTCTTGATTGTACTTTTCATGAAGGCTTGAAAATGACTCCATTTCAGGCCTTATACGGGCGTGAACCTCCACCCCTTATTCGTACCATACAACCATCCGATTTGGATTGTGCCGCATTTGCTACTGTACAGGAGTGGGCCGATCTGTTGGACATGCTGCGGTTGAATTTGCGGAAAATGCAGCAGCGCATGACTGCGCAAGCCAATTCCCACCGGCGTGATCTTGAATTTAATGTTGGTGACCAAGTTCTATTGAAGCTTCAGCCTTACCGCCAGCATTCGGTTGCTCGGCCTTTATCTGCTAAGTTGGCTCGTCGTTTTTATGGGCCATTTCGAGTCATTGGTCGTGTGGGTTCCGTGGCCTATCGTTTGGAGTTGCCAGCCAATGCTAAGATTCATAATGTGTTTCATGTCTCTCTATTGCGGCCTTTCATCGCTACTAATTCAGTGTCGGTCCAACCAGTATTTCCGGCCGAATTCATTAATGATCAACCTCTTTCTCGGCCTTTGCATGCTATCCAGGAGCGCAATGTTATGGTGAACGGTGTACGGCGTACGGAATGGTTGATAGTGTGGGAGGATGGATCAGAATCCGACGCTTCTTGGGAACCTTATGATCAAATTCATCAGTCTTTTCCTGATTTACGCCTTGAGGACAAGTCGCTTCTCATCGGGGGATAATTGATACGACACATCAGGCGGATCCAGCACCAGCAGGGCGCCCCGTTCGGAATCGCAGGACTCCGACCCGATTTGGGGATTATCAGTATTATTAATTATTTTATTATTTTTAAATTAATGTATTTTTTTAAACAGAGTGAAATAAACTCCTTCTCGTGTTTTCTTTACGGTTCTTTCCCGGGACGCCTTTAGATATTATATTCTTCATTTTTTTTTCATGTACGTAAATTTAGAGATTTCAAACATTTCAATATATCTATTAAATATATTATTATCTATTTTATTAATTTTAAAACTTTTAAATATTTATCTATAAAAATCACTATATAGCTATAAATAAATTTATCAAAAGATATATGGTAAAAGATTTATATTTATTTTAAAATATTTTATCTTTAATTTTAAATACTTGTATAAGGAAGTTTTCAAAAGATATTGCTATAATAAATATATATTTGTTTGATGTTAAAGATAGATTTAAATAGTTAAAGAATAATTTAATAGGAAAAAGTTAAAATATTAGAAATAAAAATTAATTTTGTAAATATGAGGTGGGACCAGAACCGTTCTCGTGGCTCGAAAAGGTATAGCTTTAATATATAGTTATAGATGAGGACTAATCTCAATTATTAGATTTACCTCATCAGTATATATTGGATGGTCAAGATTTTTTTTTATATTTTGTTTATTTGTTTACAAAAAACTTTAAAAAGGCTAACTATGACAATTCAATTTTTATATACTACGGGTTCATTTTTATACACTAGAAGTTCAATTTTTTATGTTAGGAGTTCAATTTTGTATATTGTATGAGTTCAATTTTTATATTATACGAGTTCAGTTTTTTATCTATGATATGTTCAATTTTTATGTGCTTTGAGTTCATTTTTAATATAATTCGATTTTCACATAACTAAAAAATAATTGATTTTTTCTCGATTTTTTTTTTATTTTTTTTATTTTTTTTTACTTTTTTAAAGTTATGTTGTTTTTTTTAAAAAAAGCTTTACAAACATTGAGTATGACAGTTCAATTTTTATATACTACGCGTTCATTTTTATACACTAGAAGTTCATTTTTTTATGTTAGCAGTTCAATTTTCTATATTGTATGAGTTCGATTTTTATATTCTAAGAGTTCATTTTTTTTATCTATGATAAGTTCAATTTTTATGTGCTTTGAGTTCATTTTTCATATAGTTCGATTTTCACATAAGTAAAAAAATAATTTATTTTTTATCTATTTTTTATTTATTTTTTTTCGATTTTTTTTACTTTTTTAAGATTATGTTTTTTTTGAAAAAAAGATTAAAAACATTAAATATGACAATTCAATTTTTATATACTACGAGTTCATTTTTATACACTAGAAGTTCAATTTTATATGTTAGGAGTTCAATTTTCTATATTGTATAAGTTCAATTTTCATATTCTACGAGTTCATTTTTTACCTATGATAAGTTCAATTTTTATGTGCTTTGAGTTCATTTTTTTTATAAAATTATATTTTTACAAAACTAAAAATATAACAATAAAAATAATAAAATAAAATAATAATAAATAATAAATTTTTTTGAAAAAATCTTGACCATTTAATACATAGAAAAAAAAGTAAATCTAATGGTTGAGATTAGTTCTTATTTTAAGCCTAATGCTTACCACAAGAGTGGTTCTAATCGGAACCATCCCCGATATCCAGTTATTTACAATTTGCAATCACACAAGTAAAGTCATCCCCTCTACTGATTGAATCTCAGTTCGAAATCGCACTCTTATAGAATACGTATATACTAGTTCACATAAGTAAAATTGAGATTAAACAGCAACTTATTAATTATTTGTGAGTAGATCAATTTTGATAAGCATTTAGAAGGATTGAGAGAAAAGAGTTAGAATCCTCAAATTTTACCCTAAAATGTTGAAATATAATGCCCTAAAATTTCATAAATCATAAAACTTGTACCTAAATTGAAATCGACGCCCCAAAACACCAAGAAATGAGAAGTTTATTTTTATGTTTTTTTATTATTATTTTAACCCAAATTCAACTTAATGGGCTCAACTTAATAGAATGGGTATGGGGCAAAATATTTTTAATTGTGACGGTTACCACGTCAAAATTAAAGTTTATTTGGGTACCATGTGAAATTGGCTTAAGTTGGAGGGTACCGCACGTAATTTTCGTAAATATAAATATAATGATATATTTATTAACCTGCTTAAAAATGTAAAAAATGGTAGAATTTTACTCCTTTCCTTTTGAAGTTTTACTTGTCATTTTAGGCTAAAAATTATGTTCCTTTTACATATTTTGAACACAATTTTTTCACTTTTTCTCTTATATTTAATGAAAAATAAATTAAATTTGTCTCATTTTTATTTAAAAAACAAAAACTATTTCACTAAGAAAATTTTAGTACAACTCAATTTTTTTTATAATGTGTTCAAATATAAAATGATAAGTAGAATTAAACAAAATGAGTATTATGATGTATAGGTTTGGTTCAAATAAAATAAACACTTATCCTAAAACGTGAAACAAATGTATTTTTACTAGTTCATAGTGCACTTTTTATATAAAAGGGCATTGCAAAATACAAAAAGTGCACTATAAAGTACGAAAAGTGCAAATCCGAAAAAGTGCAATGTGAAATAGGAAAAGTGCACTATAAATTAAAAAAAGTGCATTGGTCTCAGGATAAAGGTTCGTTTCATTTGAACCAAACCGTATGATGTATTTCATGGTCAAAAAGTTACCTCATTATGTATGAAAAAAAATGGCCGAATACATAAATAGGTCCTTGAACTTTGACGATTTTGGCATCAATATCCTTGTACTTTGGGAGTTTCAAATAGGTCCTTGTACTATACATATTTTTGTCATTTAAACACAAATCACGTGAAATCCACCTGCGTGCAATACACTCGCGCTTACGTGAAAATAAATTGTGCTATTTAAATGCCACGTAGATGCCAACTAGGCAATTTCATTAATTTCATTAAATTTTAATAAAAGAAAATGAAAAAAATCTCTTAAATATCATTTTTTTTATCCTCTTCCTTTTTTCCCCTTTTTAATATTTTTTTTATTAGATATACTGTAGATCTCCTTCCTTCTTACCTCGTCAAAGTGAATCAAGACAGAACGACACACTCGAATGCATATCTTCTCCGATCTGCCTCCTCAAAGAGCATCAGGACGGAACGACGGACTCAAATTCCAACATGTCTTCTCTGGTCCACCTCGTCAAACAGAATCAGGACGGAACGACGAACTCGAATTCCGGCATATCTTCTGCGCCTCGTGAAAGAGAATCGGGATCAAACGATGAACTCAAACCCCGCCCAGATCTAAAATCCCGAATTCGAATTCAAGACAAAACGACGGACTCGAACCCTCCGTCCACTCCTTCCAACTTATGGAACCCGACCTTCGGACGATTCTCCGACGAAATCGGACGAGATCGAGACCAAGGCTGCCAGATCTAAGATCTAAGGGAGTTTGACGGAGGAGGAGAAGGTCCGGGAACGACTCGGGAACTGGATTTGGACGGAATCTGGACGGCCTTCTTTTTCTTCCTGCTGAATCTGGATTTGGACGACAATCGGAACGAATTATTGGTTTAATAGCAAAATCCAATTTTGAGTCCACTCAAATCTGCTAAGTAAACAAAAAACATAAAAAAGAAAAAAAAAGGAAAAAAATCCAATTACAAGTGGTACGCGCACCTAGGAGACTGATGTGCACGCATTTTACCAGATGGGAATTTGGGTTTAAAAGACAAAAATATGTATAGTACGAGGACCTGTTTGAAACCCCCGAAGTACAAGGATATAAATGTCAAAATCGTCAAACTTTAGGGACCTATTTATATATTCGGCCGAAAAAAAATAGGAACCTAAAAAAAGAGAGATCAACTGATTACGACATGTAACGAATAGATCGTGGGTGGACTGATAGTAGCTGTGATTTGTGAAACAACCAGATCAAAGGACAAAGGATCAAATCAAAATTTACTTGAAAGTACAAACACTACTACTTTGAAGAAATCAAAGGGTCTTTTTTGCTGTACGCTTGTCTTGTTTTTTGATTTCATCATGCAAACGCAGTAAATTACATCAATATTTTGGCAAGAGTCAAACTTGGACCCACCTTATTAATATCACTCTCCTTTTCCACATTTCGTATTTGTATGTCACACAAATATTCCATCTGCCAAAACATGGTAGGAGTCCTAAATTTCATCCATCTCATAGTTTGTAGAGCAAGTCCAACAACTTCTCTATAATTTTTTCCAAAATGGAGAATCAACTGTCATATTCTCTAAAAAAAATTCAATCCAACTCCAATAGATTCTCCATTTTGGAGAACACTGTATTTAATACTTTCATTTTTTACCATGTAAATTACAATAACTAATTATATATTATCTTACATAAGAAAATAAAATATTATAGAAACTTAAAAAAATAAATAATAATTATTTGTTATTCGACTTTTAATGAAATAAAAATATTTTAAAATCTTAATTTAATAAATGATAATTTATTTGTTATTTGACTTATAAGGAATAAAAACATTCTAGAATCTTAACCTAATAAATGAAAATTATTTGTTATTTGACTTATAAGGAATAAAAATATTCTAGAATCTAAATTTAATAAATCATAAATTATTTATTATTTGATTAATAAGGAAATATTCTAAAATCTTAAGGAATAAAAATATTTGTCATTTGTTATTTGACTTATAAGGAATACAAATATTCTATAATCTTAATTTAATAATCTCACTTTTTGGTTGGCTCTTTTTTATTTTTTATCCATTAAATTAGTAATTAAAAGAAAAGGAAAATATATTGATTTGGAGATTTGGGGATCACCCCAAATTTAGGGAAAACTCACCTCATTTTGGAGAATTACTCCAAAATGGAGAATGGAATGGAGCATTTGTTGGGGCAATTTTTTGGTCCAAAATCCCCAAAAGCCCAGTCCCCAAGAATTTGGAAAAACTGTTGGGCTTGCTCTAACCGGTTAACAAAAAGAGAAGCTACAAAAATAATTAAATCATTTCAATTTTTTTTTGGTCGAGAAACGGGGTTAGACCCCTGCGAAAATCTTATTAAGCCTTAAAAGGAAATTAGTTACCCTGAGGGGTTACAACATCCGCCATAAGTAATGGCACAATACAGTTCGGAGCATAGAAATATTCAATAATAGGGGCTTGAGTTTCAAAAGCCAAGTTGGCTAACTTGTCAGCTATATTATTAGCTGTTCTTCGGACATGGACTAAGTTGATTCGCCCAGGGAACTCTGCAATCAATCGCCTACCCTCTTTGATCAGATAAAAATTCTTATGAGGGGTTAGACTTGGCAAAGTTAGCATCTTAACGACCTCACTAGAATCACATTGGATCATCAGCTGTGCATATTCCATACGTTTAGCAAATTGAATCCCGTAGATGATAGCCTTTAATTCAGCAGTAAAGGCATCAATCACCCTAAGCTTGACAGTATAAGCGTGCATAAATGTACCAGTGGAGTCTCTGAAAATACCTCCACCCCTGCTTCACCCGGATTTCCTTTAGACGCCCCATCAGTGTTAAGGACAATCCAGCTCAATGGAGGAGGCTTCCACGCAGCTGCAATAGGTTCAGCAGTGTTGAGACTTGGTGCTGTCAAACCAGTCTTTTGTGCAACAGCCATGTAAGCTTCCACGATCGAAATAACTCGCCTGGAGAGATCATCAATGTCATCAGATTGTTGGAAAACAAGGGCATTGCGGACCTTCCAAACTTGCCAAATCATGGTCGAGAAAAGAGTACTCCAACCATATTTCTCTTTGATGTTGTCATAAATCCAGTGATGAATGTCCATAGTGGTGAAAAAACTTGGAGCAAGGCCATTACCGCTTAAAGCAAGCCAAACCCCTTTCACTTTATCACAATCACGCAGCGCATGAACACTAGTTTCCTCATGTGAGCATCTGTTAGAGCTTGCGTCCTCAAATAGATGTCGCCTCACTCTATTCGAATTGCACAGGATAGAATTGTGAGCAACAAGATACATGAAGTGCCTTGCCCGTTGTTGAGTAGGAGTGCGCCATATAGCATTCCAAACTGGACTTGGAAACTGATGCTCAGTAGGTTGGATTAGATCTCGTGCTGATTTTGTAGAGAAGTCACCAGAGGGTGTGAGCTTCCAAGAAATTCTGTCAGGTGCATCATCCTCAAGCAAGATCGCAACAGCCGCAATTTGTTGCAGAATATCACCAGCAAGGTAATGCGAGAACTCCTGCCAATTCCATCCAGAAGACGAGTAATAGTCTGCGATTGTTGCCCCGAGATCATCATCAGAAACAGGGGAAATAGCCAGATTAGCAAGAGGTTCTTGAGTGAGCCAGGGATGTGTCCAGAAGAAAGTTTTCCGTCCATTGCCCGACACCATTCTCAAACCCTGTTCAAGAACTTTTGCCCCATGAATTACTCCTTTCCACATGTACGAAGCGCGTGGACGAGTTTGGAACATATCCATGTCTAGACGATTGGAACAATATTTTCCTCTAAGCACCTGACTCCATAAGGAATCAGGTTCTTGTGTCAGGCGCCAGCCCAATTTGACGAGCAGTGCAGCATTAGAAAGCCTCATTGTTTTCACTCCAAGGCCACCAAACCGCTTTGGTTGAGCAATCTTTTCCCATGAGATCATGTGGATTTTGCGATTATTCTGAGTTGTACCCCATATAAACGATCTAATTTTTTTATCAATAGCATCACAAATCGATCGTGGTACCAAGGTAGATTGCATTGCATAAACCGGTAGGCTTGAAAGGACTGAATTTGCCAAAGTTATCCTGCCTGCAGATGATAGGTACTTTGACTGCCAGCTTCCCAATCTTGAAGTGACTTTGTCAAGCAAGTAATTGTACCTGTCAGAAGTCATCCGCCCACACGTTACCGACACTCCCAAATAATTTTCAAAATCCTCCGACACCGGCATGGCGAGCAAAGCACTGATCTGTGACTTGAGCGGTGTACTAACTTTTCGAGAAAACAAAACACTGCTCTTCTGATAATTAACCTCCTCACCTAAGTAAGTACAAAACCGTTCCAAGCAATTTCGAACCACAACAGCTTGGTCCGGAGAGGCTTCCGCAAATAAAATCAAGTCATCAGCGAAGAATAAATGTGATAGAGCTACATTACCCTCATAGATTGGCTTCCAACTTCCATTAGAAACCGCATCTTGAATAATTTGAGTCAGATACTCCATACATAGCACAAAGAGATACAGAGATAAAGGATTCCCTTGACGTATGCCACGTGATGGTGTAAACTACCCGACCCTCGATCCATGCCATAGCATCTCCATTCGACCCCCTGTCTGGCATCGCATAAATAAAAATTATTAACCATAAATTTGGTTGGTTTTTACTCAACCATAAAAATATCAATTAATCACTATAAAGTACAATTTTGATACTATAATATTAGTGTAGTAGTAGTTGCAAAAAAGTGAATTGCCAAGTTGTAAAAGCAAATTATTTTTAAGTATGATTGACCAAATGTTTTTTGCATATTTGTTGGGTTATTACCTAATATAGTTATTTGCTTACGATACTCTTTATAAATAAAAATAGAAAACTGAATAATTATTTCTTATAAAAAATCAAGTGAATATTTAAAACACGAGTCTATCAACTCTACTAAGTCTTATTTTTTGTGAACAAATAATAATTTCTTATAAAAATTTGAATGCAAGGATATACCATTACGTAGATATTTTTTAATCCCTTATTCTATCATTCTCTTACCCAAAACATGTAGGACATCTCTATACTTATTGGGAAATGTAAATTTAGAGAATGTGATATAAGTTGGTACTCCGTATTAAGCATGGAAAATAATCATTGAGTAGCATAAATTAATTAATCACAAACATCCCAAATATAAAATCCAAACATCAAGCTCTACTATTCAAACCCTAGATTAATCATAAACACCCTATATTGAAAATTTGCGTATTTTCTTACATGGAGAAACCAGATATGATATGAAGCACAAAATATTGAGACAACCGATGCCAATTCGCCTCCTGGATAAATCAATTCGCCTCCTGGATCAAGTTGGTGTCGCCATCGTGTTCTCCTTGATATTTTTTTTGTTTACGTAAATTGGGTGAAATGGGTTTTACAAAGGAGAAAGGTTAATAAGTATGGGGTAATTTTGTAACTTGATAATTCACTAACGAGATATTAAATGGGATGGTAGGGTTGGGCAAAAAAAATCGTAACCGAAAAACCGACAAATCGATCACTTTTTGCGGTTAACCGAACCGAAAAAGCGGTTACGGTTAACCAACCGATACTTTTAACGGTTCAACGGTTCGGATACGGTTATCAATATTTTCGCGGGCGGTTAACCGATGAACCGATAATATTTTAATATATATTATATGTTTTTAAAAAGGGAATTATATATTAAATTTGTTTTATTAAAACAACAAAGCACTAGGACATTTTGCCCCAAAATACCCGTCATGGGTAATTTTCTTATAAAATCTAGGGTATAATATATACATTTCATCTGGATCTTATGCAGCAATAGTGCAATCAGATTCCAAATGGTACTAGGCTACTAGCATTACTGGCCTTTTTAGTAGTCAGAATATCAGACGGCTATAAACTCATGACCGGTTGAAAGTTTTATATTATATATAAACAATTGTAGTACATTTTTCATTCCTAAGTAGATATTATATCATATATCTTATAACTTATGAATATATGTTTGCCTCACACTAATCTTCTACTGGTAGTAAATTGATTGTCTCACATTAACTATTTGATAATTACAAAGAGATACGAAAAAATTATTACTTGGTGAAGTCCATAAAATAATCAATTGTTTTCTCCAATTTCCAATCTCCATACTCTCCAGCCTATGGAGGCAGTGAATGGTGAAACAAAGTCAAATCACTTTCATCCCACATGAGTGAACCCGTTGAAAGATCCATTTATATCGCTTCAATGTTGCAAATTAATCTAATTTGTTTTATTCAAACAGGACAAGAATTAAATCCTAAACCCCTTTTTTGTAAAATATTTAATATATATTATATGTTTTTCAAAACGGAAATTTCGAATTTCAAAAATCTGATTTTATTTTATTGAAAAAATAAGGTAATTTTTGTATTAAAAAATAAAATAAAACAAGTCGGTTAACCGATAAACCGTACCGAATTTCACGGTTAACCGTTAATGGTTAACCGATAACGAACGGTACGGTTATGGTTATTGAAATTTACTAACCGAAATTCCGGTTAACCGATGTCCGGTTAACCGAAACTCCGGTTAACCAACCGTGCCCACCCCTAGCTATCTGGGTGGTTTTTCGCAGACGAGGATTTCTTATGGGTGGTTTGCCGGAATTTTGATTTATATGGGTGGTTTTGTGCACAATTGTATAATTAGCAGGTGGTTTTCTGAAATACATCCATATTTTTATATAAGAAATATAAAAATTTTTAAATAAGAAAATGTTAGAATTGGAGTAAAATTATCTTACGAGTCTAAGAACAGCAAATTTCTGAAATATAAAATTTCTGAAATACATCCATATTTTTATATAATAAATATGGATGGTTTTGTGCACAATTATATAAGAACAGCAAATTCTTCAGACCTAATCTAAACTAACCCAATTCGCAATACTAATCCTTGCACTAAAAGTTCTACTAAAAAGAATATACGAGTTAGAAATGAAAAGAAAACGCTCTTTGTTGACCTTATAAAGGCCTGAGAATATCGCAATTTCCCAATCATCCTCAAATCTGCAAGAAAACACCTCTCTCCCTTCTCAATTGGAACACCATAGTGGCGCTATTTAATATCCCCCACAACCACGAGAGATTTTCCCATCCATTTTTACTCTCTCCATCTTATCCCTTGTACTACTAGTACTACTACTGTATTATTACTCCGTAGACAGTAGTAGTTACTACTTTCCTATCCCTTCTGCCAACCCCAATAAACCAAACTCCTCTGAATTCCTTAAATGCCTTGATCGCCATAACCACACAATTTAAGCTTCTGTCTTCTGCAACCCACCTCCTTTCTTCCCCAATCCTCTTTCTCCATTTCAACGCGTTATCTATCTTCTCAGGGGACCCCCAATAAAACTTAAATGCATTTTGCAGCAGCAACATCAATGAATAATCCTCCTCCTGCAATATATTCAGCTCAAAGTCAACCCTTTTCTTCTTTCTTTCTCTTCTTAATAAACACCCTTTCTGGCGTTTATGACACTGATCGTTCATTCTACTGAAATAGACAAACCTCAAAAAATAAAAACCCAGCATCAATGGCAAGAGCTCATCCTCTATCCTCTCTGGTGGTGATTTTTCTGGCGATTCTCATACACTCTACCTCAGCTACTACTCTCAAGACCCTTTTAGAGGTGAAAAGCTCAATTCTTGAAGACCCAGAAGGAGTTCTCAAGTCTTGGTCGAGTGACAACCCTGATTTCTGCAAATGGAAGGGGATCACATGTGGGTCAAAAACTGTTGACTCGGACCGAGTCGTGGTGAGCCTAAACCTCTCCGGGTCATCACTCGCCGGGTCAATCTCTCCCTCACTCGGCCAGCTAAATCAACTGCTCCACCTTGATCTCTCCTCCAACATCCTCTCTGGGCCCATTCCAACCACCCTCTCCACCCTCTCCTCTCTTCTCTCCCTTTTCCTCTTTTCCAACCAACTCTCCGGGTCAATACCGAGTCAACTCGGTTCCCTACCCAGCCTCCGAGTCCTCCGCATTGGTGACAACGATCTCACTGGCTCCATCCCACCTTCCTTGGGAAAACTCTCCAACCTTGTCACCCTTGGTCTAGCCTCGTGTACTCTCTCTGGTGCAATCCCACCTGAACTAGGCCAATTATCCAACCTTGAAAACCTTGTTTTGCAGGAGAATGGACTGGTGGGTCCAATCCCACCTGAGCTTGGGAATCTCACAAGCCTTTTGGTGTTCACAGCTGCAAACAACAAAATCAATGGCACAATCCCACCTCAGATTAATGGGCTCCAAGCCCTCCAAACTCTCAACCTTGCAAACAATTCTCTTTCAGGGTCAATTCCTAGTCAAATGGGTGATCTGGGTCAGCTTGTTTACCTCAACTTGATGGGTAACAGCCTTGTGGGTCCCATCCCAAGGTCACTATCTAACTTGGGTATTCTTCAGAATCTTGATTTGTCAATCAACAAGCTTAGTGGTGGGGTTCCTGAAGAATTTGGCAGCATGGGTCAGCTTGTTTATCTTGTATTGTCAAGTAACAATCTCACTGGTGCTATTCCAAGAGGTTTGTGCTCCAATACAACCAGTTTAGAGCACTTGTACCTTTCAGAAGCACAGCTTTCTGGTGAGATTCCAAGGGAGATCAAAGGATGCTTGTCACTCAAGCAGCTTGATTTGAGCAATAACATGCTTAATGGATCGATTCCGGCCGAGCTGTACGAGCTTGATGCTCTTACTGATCTCTATCTCAACAACAACACTTTGGTTGGCACTCTATCACCATCTATTGAGAAGCTAACCAATCTGGAGAATCTTGCTCTGTTCCAAAACAAGCTTGGAGGAAGCTTGCCCAAGGAGATTGGGAAGCTGGGGAATTTGGAGATAATTTATATCTATGACAATCAATTTTCAGGTGAAATTCCAGTTGAGATTGGAAACTGCTCAAGCATGCAGATGATTGATTTCTTTGGAAACCGGTTTTCTGGGAAGATTCCGGATTCCGTGGGGAATCTGAAGCATCTGAATTTTCTTCACCTGAGGCAGAATGAACTCGTGGGTGAAATACCCGCAACACTGGGAAACTGTCATCAGCTGACAATTCTTGACTTGGCTGATAATAAACTCAATGGTGGGGTTCCCTCTTCATTTGGGCAACTCGAGGCTTTACAGCAGCTGATGCTCTACAACAACTCCCTTGAAGGTAAAATCCCTGACCAACTCAAGAGTCTCTCCAATTTGACGAGGGTCAACCTTTCCAATAACAAGTTGAATGGCAGCATATCTCCTTTGTGTAGCTCACATTCTTTGCTTTCATTTGATGTCACAAACAATGCATTTGATCATGAAATCCCAATCCAATTCGGAAACTCGCCTTCCCTTGAGAGATTAAGATTAGGGAGCAACAATTTTACTGGGAAGATCCCCTGGACCTTGGGGTTAATCAAGGATCTGTCTTTATTAGACCTCTCTCAAAATTCCTTGAGCGGACCGATCCCGACCGAGCTTTCCTTTTGCAGGAAACTAACCCACATTGATCTCAACTCCAACCGTCTTTCGGGCATAATCCCACTTTGGTTTGGTAACTTACCAAAGTTGGGTGAGCTTAAGCTTTCCTCAAACACACTTTCTGGTGCCTTGCCACAAGAATTGTTCAATTGCTCTAACCTTCTTGTTCTTTCCTTAGACAACAACTTGCTCAATGGAACCCTTCCTTCTGAAATTGGCAATCTTGCTTCTCTCAATCTCCTAAACCTCAACGACAATCAAATATCCGGTCCAATCCCTCGAACCATTGGAAAGCTTAGCAAGCTTTACGAACTTCGCCTCTCTCATAACAACCTCAACGGTTTCATACCCATTGAGATAACCCAGCTCAGAAATCTCCAATCCATCCTCGACCTCAGCTTCAACAACTTCACTGGTCCAATTCCTTCACAAATCGGTTCCTTGTCAAAGTTAGAGGCTCTTGATTTATCTCACAATCAGCTCTCAGGAGACATTCCTTCTCAGATTGGTACTATGATCAGCTTAGGCAAGCTCAATCTTTCTTATAATGGCCTCCAAGGAAAACTCAATCAGCAGCTTTCTCATTGGCCAGCTGATTCCTTCTCTGGTAACAATCTTCTCTGTGGAAGCCCTCTTCAAAGCTGCAACAGGAAAAATCAGTCAAGGAAAGCTTCGGCTTTGGCTCTTGTTGGTTCTACGCTCCTTGCGATCATAGCAGCTGTTTTGCTGATCATTGGAATTTCAATCTGTCTCAAGTACAGGCGAGAGATGATAAAGAGATCCCAAGAAGTGAACTGCACTTTCACATCCACCTCCTCCTCCAACGCAGAACGTGGTCTCCTCGATCCAAAGAGAGCAGCAAACAAAGAATTCAAGTGGGAGGACATCATGGGAGCAACAAACAACCTCAGCGACGTTTTCATAATCGGGTCAGGAGGATCCGGGACCATCTACAAAGCCGAACTTCCTAATGGAGAGGTGGTTGCGGTCAAGAAGATAACGAGAAAAGACGACCCGCTTCTAGATAAAAGCTTTGGTAGAGAAATCAAGACTCTTGGCAGGATAAGGCACAGGCATTTGGTGAAACTGGTTGGCTATTGTAGCGGAAATGGATCGAGCTCGAGCTTGCTTATATACGAGTACATGGAGAACGGAAGCGTTTGGGATTGGCTTCATTCGAGACAGAAAGGGAAGAGTCTTGATTGGGAAACCCGACTCAAGATCGCTCTCGGATTAGCTCAAGGTGTAGAGTATCTTCATCATGATTGTGTGCCCAAAATCGTTCACCGTGACATCAAATCGAGCAACTTGTTGCTTGATTCGAATATGGAGGCACATCTTGGAGATTTCGGGCTTGCCAAGCAGATCCATGTGGACTATGACTCGCTGAACACGGACTCTAACTGTTGCTTTGCAGGATCATATGGATACATTGCTCCAGGTAAAACTAAAAACATATTTTTGGAAACATTATTTTCTCTTTTCAAATTTCAGTTGAAAATATTATTAGCCATGAAACGGTCGATTTGTTTGTATCCAGAGTATGCTTATTCCTTCAAGGCGACGGAGAAGAGCGACGTATACAGCATGGGGATAGTGTTTATTGAGCTCGTGAGCGGGAAGATGCCGACTGACGGAACGTTCGGGACAGATATGGACATGGTTAGATGGGTGGAGTCTCGAATCGAGGCTCAAGGGGCAAACCGAGATGAGTTGATCGATCCGGGTTTGAAACCACTCAAACCTGAAGAGGAATGGGCGGCGTTTCAAGTGCTTGAGATAGCTTTAATGTGCACCAAGACGTATCCGGCGGAGAGGCCGTCTTCCCGCCAAGTGTGTGATCAGGTTCTTAATGTGTATAGGAACAGAACAAGTAGTAGTAAAACTTCAAATGTGAAAAAGTGTTAAGATTATGGTTTCTGAGTATTATTACCACTTACCACGTTGTGTGTTTTTTGTCGAGGGTTGGAAAAATAAAGGGTCCCTTAAGGTGACAACATTGGGCTGAAGAATGATCCTTTAACATTGTAAAAGCTATTGATTAGTGAGTGTTATTTGTTGGGGAAATTCTTTTTGGTATCCTAGGGTTTTCGATTTTTTTGGAGTTCTAAATTTTTTTATTTTTTTTGGTACAAACTTTTTTCCTTACCCCGAAGTCCAAACGAACCTATTTACCATCCATTTTGACTCATGATTTTAACAAACATAATATGAATCAATTTGATGAAACGAGATCTAAACTAACAAATCACTCATGAATCAAACATGAAGAATCGAAATTGATATTCAGCCATGGTCAAGAGAACAGAGAGTTTCTCATTATCGAATTCTGTTACAACTGACTTATCTTGGAAGAAAGCTATCACAAGGCTATTTATAGTGAACCGGTTTTATAATTTATTCTAACAAGATATTAAAACCGGTTCTTACTAACATCCTAATTTACTCTCCATATACCCCCCTCAAGCTCGACTAGTGAAAACAAGTCCAAGCTTGCGAGAGAGAAACATATGCTGCTGAGCTCCTAGTGGCTTAGTCAAGACATCAACCAATTGCAAATGTGAAGGCACATGAATTGTGTAGATGAAGCCAGATTGCACCATTTCCCGTATGAAATGCCAATCAATGTACAAATGCTTAGTCTTCTCAAGAAAAACATGATTTTCAGCTAACAATTGAGCAGACTTGTTGTCACAATGATGCAAGGGAATAGGAAGAGGAACTTTGACACAAAAATCAGATAAAAGTCCTTCCAACCAGACCAGTTCACTAGCAGTTTGTGACATACTATGATACTCACTCTCAGTGGAAGACTTAGATACAGTAGACTGCTTTTTAGTTTTCCATGACACAATAGAAGTGCCCAAGAAAACACAATACCCAGTCAAAGATCTCCTAGAATAAGCACAACTGCCCCAGTCAGCATCACAATAAGCTTTCAACACCAAATCAGAATTGCTAGAGTAAAATAATGAAGCATTAATAGTGCCTTTTAAGTATCTAAGAAGATACAAAGCAACATCCATGTGTGCTACTCGAAGTGTAGACATAAACTAACTTAACTGTCGAACAGTATAAGATATATCAAGTCTGGATAATGTAAGATAGAGTAGTCGACCAACTAACCTCCTGTAAGATTCCGGTTAAGGTAAAAGCTCCCCAGCATCAGGTTTGAGATGCAAATTTCTTTGCATAGGAAAAGCAATGACCTTGCAATCTAACAATCCAGCATCAGTTGCAAGTCTATAACATACTTTCTTTGATTAATCCTGATGCCCTCAGCAATTCTAGAGATTTGAAGACCCAGAAAATACCTAGAAAATCCCAAATCTTTGATTGTAAATGCCATGTGCAAAGTTGATTTAGTAGCATTGATAGAGTCAGGATCATCACTAGTAAGCAACATATCATCAACATACACAAGTGTTATTGTCATATGCATAATAGATTTCTTGATAAATAAAGAATAATCCTGCTTGGATTGCTCAAATCCTAGATTGAGAAGTTGCTTAGTAAGCTCCACATTCCATTTCCTACTAGCATGTTTAAGACCATACAATGACCTTTTTAATCTGCAAACTTGTCCTGGCTGTGCATTGTTACCAGGAATAGCATTACTAGAAACTAATGACCTATGCTCACCAGTATTTTGAATCTCAGACTCATCAAAATCTGATTATCATCATTATTAACAGAAACATTACCATTTCCAAGTGCAAAATCAAAAACAAAATCCTGTAAATGCCTACAATCTGGTGAAAGAGAGTCATGAATAATAACATTTGAACTCTTAAAAGGAAAACAATCTTCTTTGAAAACCACATGTCTACTAACAAAAACTCTTTTGGTCTGCAAATCATATAATTTGTATGCTTTTTGACCTTGTGGATAGCCAAGAAAAACACACCTGATTGTAGCAGCTTCAAACTCCCCCCTTTGTTCCTTTGGAATCAAGGAGTAACACAAACAACCAATAACACGCAATGGTTCATAATCAGGTTGTTGATCAAACATAATCTCATATGGTGTCTTCCAATTGAGAACAGAAGAAGGCATCATATTTATCAAATATGTAGCTCCCAGAATACAATCTCCCCAAAATCTAATGGGCAAACCAGCATGTAATCTAATTGCTCGAGCTGTTTCAACTAAATGTCTATGCTTTCTCTCTACTCTAGCATTTTGTTCAGGAACTCTAGGAGCAGACCTCTGATGAATTATTCATTTATCAGCAAACAAATCAACAACTGATCTCTACATAAACTCCATCACATTATCTGATCTAACCACCTTAACTTGAGCACTAAACTGATTCTCAATCATTTTGAAAAAATGCTGAATTAACCTGAATGTTTGTTCTTTACTATTCATCAAATACACCCATGTTCCTCTAGAGTGATCATCCACTATTGTGAGGAAATAACGAGCTCCGGTATATGTTGGAGTTCTATAAGGACCCCAAAGGTCCATGTGAAGCATTTCAAACTTCTTAGAAGCCAAAGAAGTACTCTTTGGAAAAGGCAATTTATGAATCTTAGTAGAAACACAAGCTTCACATTGAAAATCAGTCACATCTGAATCAATACAACTTCTCATATGTCTCAACTTTGACAATGATATATGACCTAATCTGGAATGTAACAAATCCATACTTGTTTTGTTACAAACTTTATTGATACTAGATGACAACATGTCACCATTGGCTATATGAAAACTAAAATTCTTGTTTCCTCCTTGATAAACTTCTGTATCACTTCATCTGAATTCGTATAATCATCCTTCTCTTTTCCTAGCCGCCAAGACCATTTTACTTGAAAGGTCCTGCAATTCACATCCATGTTTCCCAAACACAAGCACACAAGCTTCATTGATCAACAAACTCGAAATTGACATCAAATTGTGCTTGAAAGAAGGCATATACAAAACATGCTTCAATATCAAATTTGGATGCAAATAAATTGAACCCTACTGTTCAACTAGCTGTAATGTTCCATCTAGCAATCCAACCTGAATTGGCTTATCTAGTTTCTTAAGTTGAAAAAATAAGTCTTTATTATAGCAAACATGATCCGTAGCAACAGAATCTACCATCCACATTCATTGATCAATACCAGAATTATTCATAAGAGGGTAAGCATTAAGATTACCTGCAAAGTTCACAAAGTTGTCAACATTTGCATTAGCTCTAGAGCTAGTCCCTTCATATGCAAGACCTTTATCCTTCATCTTCTTCCAAATTTCCTGAAAAACAACATTAAAAATAGTGACATCAGGTACTACACCTTCCTGTTCTGTTCCACTCAGAGGAGTTTCAAACTGTCCCATGTCTTCTACATTAGCCATCATCTTTCCTTGAACCTTTGGTACTTTCCACCAATCCGGATACCCTACCAACTTGAAGCAAGTCTCCTTTACATGCAAAACTTCCTTACAGTAATCACACTTCCTATCATACTTGGCCTTTTTAAAATACTTTCCAAAGTTTTTCCCATCATTATTGTTGTACCCTTGTTGTTGTCCATTCCTTCCTTTTCCTGTTCCATCTTGACCAGAACTTCCACCATTGTTATTGTAACCAGACTTATGATATCCCTGATATCCTCCTCTGGTCATAGCCAAAGCATCATGTGATCGTGAACCTCCTTCAGTCACTTCCTTCTGTTTTTCTTCCTGCATCACCAAATAATAAGCTCGGTTCACATCTGGCAAAGGATCTTTTGACAAAATGTTGCTTCTAATCCTATCATAAGCATCATTCAGTCCCATAAGAAACTGAAATAGTTTCATAGTCACATCCTTATCGACAATCCTCTTGAGCAACACACATCCACATTGTGCAAAAGCACCACATGTACATACGAGGATACGTTCAACTGCTTGAAGCTCGTCCCATACTTTCTTGAGCTTACTGTAGTACATGGCTACAAACAAGTTTTCTTGTTTGATGTTACTAAGCTCTCTCTGAAGTTGATAGACTAAAGGCACATTGGATTCAGAAAACCTCTCCAGCAAATCCTTCCATAATTCCCGCAGATTGAACATAAATGAAGTTCTGAGAGAGATCACTGGTCATTGAATTCAAGATCCAACTTACGACCATGAAATCACAGCGTTTACACAACTCATAATCCTCACAATCATCATCAGGTCGAACATAAGTCCCGTCAATAAAACCAAGCTTCATCTTAGCTCCCAAGGCAAATTTGATTTGCCGACTCTAACTATTAAAATTCAAGCCATCAAAGTGTACAGAGACGAGTTGCATACCTGGTGATCGCCTCAGATTACTAAATTGAGAGATTGTATCTTCTTGAAGCTTATAAATGGAACTTGCATTCGACACCTAAATTAGAGCAAGGTGTTCAAGGGACGTCGACGACTGAACAAGGTGTTCTAATTACAAGGGACGTCGACGACTCAACAAGGTGTTCTAATTACAATTAGAGCAAGGTTAAACCAGCCATGTCTCCTACCGACGTCGACGAGTTGATTCGAGTGTCATTTGATGGACCAATTACAAGGAGTCGAGCTAAGAAGATTGCTCAAGGGACGATGACGATCTTAGTTCGATTGGCAGCTATAGTTGAAGGGTCCAACAAAACAAGACGGATTACTTGCATTGGACATCAATTGAGGCTGGATTCTATGGATTGATTTGATGGGGCCGATCGAGTTTCACTTTTAATGGGGTGCCATTTGCTATTTTGGGCCTTGTTCATTCTTATTTCCTAATTTAGATACATGAAATAGCTTGTCTCACTTTAGGGCTGAATTTAGTAAGTGACCGAGTGAGATGAGTTGTTACATGGGTCAAAGTCAACCCTTTGACTTGACCAATCTAGATATGGAAAATATCTTTATTGCTTTTTATTTATGGAACAATATTATTTCAGTTTTATATGAAGAGATTTTAGCCACTAGGAGTTGTTAGGGCTTGATAATCTCTCTCCTATCTTTTATGCTATCTTTAGGATATTTATAGTTGATAATTTCCTTAATTAAATAATTCAGATAAATCTTTATTTGATTTATTTAATTTAAGGGAATCTAGTTAGTTAGAGACTAGATATTTTATTATTATCTTCGTAAGCAAGCAAAAGCCCAAAAATACCCTCTAGGGTCGGCTGGGATGTCCTGCTTGCTCTCCAAGGAGTTGCTTTGTATTCTCATATAAAAACTCTTATATTTCAGTCAATAAAAATTAGCTTGAGATTAGATAAACCCTAGAAAAGGTTTATCTAGTCTTTGGGCCACCAAAACTGACGTGTTCTAGCATGCAACGATCGATCATCATCTACTCATTCTCGAACTCTTTCTCTTTGTGATTTGTTAAAGTTTGATTCATTAATTTGGTCAATTAGTTTAGTTCTAGTCGATTTGATATCAACTAGTTCATCAACTAGAATTAGCGATCGAGCCATTCTAGTTGAACTACCTATTGATTCATCTAAGTGATTCAAACTGAGTTGTTTGTTCTTTATTCCATTCGAAATTGATAAATTACTTGTTCTTCAAGTCGTAACATTGAAAGCTAATTTAGGTGTGTATCGTGATTAATAGGCAAGATCGGACTTGTGTGGGTTCAAAAAGAGATCAACAAGGAGTAATCCGAGGCGATCACGTATCAAGTGGTATCATTCATCCAGCGTCTCGCCAAGTAAATTTTCTTACCTTAATTTGCTTTCTAGTCTATTAATTTAGTTTTTGATCCCAAAAATCTTGCCTTTAACCAAGTTACAATTTTTGAGACCTAAAAGCTGAATTTTTCCTCACCAAAACCATATAAGTCGAGCACCACCACCACATATTCTATCGGCGACCACCAACCCTGGTGTCGCTCTCCACCACCGCTCGACTGCCCTACTCACCACCGTCATTCCGCCACCACAATCATTCAATTCTGACCACCACAACCCTAAAATCGCCACCCCTACCCCGAAACCCTAACCCTAGCCGTGCACCCAAACTCTAATTTTTCCCTTGTTTGTTGCTTGCCCCCAAGTAACTAACAACCTAGGAGTTATTTAAGGGATTTGATGCATGTTTATGGTTAATTGGTTGAGTTTAATTGCAACTTCAAATTAGCATATTGTTTTCCTACAGTTTTATGAGTTTTCAATTAACATTGCATGATTGATTGAGATTCATATAGCTTGATTAGTATTTGCTGATTTCGTTATTGCATCCCATAAATTCGTCCATACCCTTGTTTTCTTTGTTAATTCGGCTTATAGTTGGTTTCATTGGTAGCAAATATCACATACAAAAAAAATAAAAAAATCAGTTCGTGTTTTCCTTCTTGTTTGCATTCATTGTTTGTTTGCTTAAATTCAGGACAAGAGTATTTTGTGCATAAATCAAAAAAAAAAAAAGAGAAGTGTGATTTACCCCAACTAGTTTCATGCCACTTTCACCCCTAGTGATTGCTTGCTAGAAAAGTAGTTGGTAATCACTTTATAGAAAAAGTGTGACAAAAAAAAGTCACATAAGCCTACCTTTTTCTGTCCCTTGCATACATTAATTGGCATTATTTCTCTTGCATAGGGTCAATTGAGAGATTGCATGTTCTTGAAGCTTATAAAGGGAACTTGTGCATGACTTTTCTGGTTTCATACTTACTAATTACTTAAGCTGCGTATTTCCTTTATTTATCAGTAGAACACCATATCCACACCATTACTCCCTTATTTCAACCCAAAAACTGAATTGGTTGATTGGATTGCTTTGAGGCAAGTGTTGGCTTGATAACGGTGTGATATTGCTTGTTCGTATTACTTTTGGAACACACTACTCTCTCGTTTTTATTGTCTTTTTCAGGATAACAATGGTGATCCCAAACGAGCCTAATCCGGCTGAATTGAACTTGACTAAAGAGGCGATCAATTTCATCAGATTGTCCATTAGAGATAGTGTGAAAGAGGGTCATCAAAGGGCCGATGTAGGATCGTTAGAACTTAAACGAGTCGTCGACTCTTGCGAATTCATGGACTTTGAGTAACAGTCGAAGTCACTGACTTTACCAAAGTCAGTGATATTGAAATAAGCAACGGAATAATTAATCAAACAGGAAAGATATTACCAAACTATAAATGACAAGCGATGTATAGTGGAAACTCTTCGTAAACCAACTAGTTTACTTAGAGAAAAACCACTCCCTTCCAAGCTTCTCACTTGGTCGGATTTCAAGAGTCCTTAGACTCGCTCTATTGATTTCTTGAGTGATTACAAAGCTCTCCCGTGTACAAGAATGAATCCCACACCCTTGAACCATGCTCTACCTTTGCAGTCACACTCTCAATCTCACGCTATGCCTAAGATCTCTCGACACACCACTTGCACGAATCTCATGCACAAGTCTTCTTCACTACTCGTACGAATCCCACACACGAGTCTTCTTCAACCTAGAACTCTCTCTTTTCTTTTTCTCAAGATATACAATTATGCACGAAAGTCCTTGCTTCTAACCTAAAACAATGCAGTATTTAAGCTAGAATGAGGCGTGATTTCGTGTGATATTATTTCCTTTTCGGTTAAGGAAATAACATCCCATGAAATCTTACAAGATCTTTCCTAATATAACATTTACGTACACATAAAATATCTCAATGGAATCATATCATCCTTTTATGATTTTAGCACTCTTTTGTGATGATATTCTCCATAAATAAATGCCCCAGCTGTCCTACAAACAATCGCACACGATCTGTGCGTTCCTTCCATAAATAGTTTTCGTCGCCAACTGGTAATGTCAGTGACTTTGCCATGACTTTGCCAAGTTGCCGACTATGCTTGCAAACTCGAAGTCACTGACTTCTTTGGGACCATCAAAACACAACTTTTCAACAATAGTTTCTTGCAAGTTATCCTTTGTTAGTGACTTTTTCATAAGAACTTGATGTCGCTGACTCTCCATGCAACTTCTGTGTCATTGACATTTGGAACCATCAAAACCAGATCTTCTAACAAATTCCCCCTTTTTGATGGTGACAAACAACATGTCCTGATAAGATCCTTAAAGCACACACATAACATCATAGTATAAAGAGCAAAAAGCAAAAACCATACAAAGTTCCCCCTAAGCTTAATATCCACATGGTTTCAGTTTTTAGATCCCTCCCTTTAAATCTATTCCCCCTTTTGGCATCATAAAAAAGATTACTAAAACAAGAAAAGAAATCAAAGGCAAATATGGAAACTTAAAACATAATATCAAAACAATCATAGATAGTCATCCACCATCACAAGAGATAATGTACGATGCAAAAACAAACAGTCCAGAAATGCAGTACTACCAAATTGAACTAAAAAGAGAAGTCTTTGAAACTGGAGAGATAATGTGGTAAGGGTAGAAGAGAGGGATAGAGAGAGCCATGGACATGTAGCAGTCAGTGACTCAGAATCAAAACAGGCAAGCCATTTCTCAAACTCCACAAATTTTGTTCTCTCTTAATTGGAAAGTATCACTTCAATCAAATCAAGCTCCGCTCTGAAAAACTTCTTTCGAAATACAAACAAACTGATCTTCTTAATATTCTGATGTGATCCACGCGCCAATATTCACACTCGCTGACTCTGCTCATGTCGGTGACCATCAAACCTGTTTTCTCATCTCAACATATCTGCCATGACATTTGCACAGTCCATGACCTTCTCTTTAAAGAACTTACTTGGCGTTGGGGTTGCATAAGGAGTGCCAAAACAAACCAAGTATAAAGTATTATATTGAGGATTTGTCGATCATGATGATAAGTCTCCTTTGCATAAGGAAATTCAAAACGGGCTCATAGAGACACTCAAAACATGATAGGTCAGGGACAAGCATTAGAATCAACCATCATTTGGGCTTGTAATGAGGGTTAGGATCATCAGGTTGATTCTTTTGGGCTAAAACGAAGAGCTCAATAAGGTTGCACACATATTGAATGTAATAAAGTCACCGACAGGTCAAATGCATGGGGTTTCCTAAACATGATGTCTATCAAGAATGCTAAGAATTATACCATAAAAGGATGACTTCAAAACATATGCAAAGCAATCAATTCTAGCCAATCATCAAGGGAATTCATGTAGGGAAATAGATCATTGAAATGAGATCATACCTAATTCCATGCGGAGTTGTTCAAAGGGTTCACGATTTAGGCCTTTGTAAAGATGTCTTCTCTTTGATCACTTGTTCTACAGAATTCCATAGTGACCATGCCTTTTTCAACACAATCTCGAATAAAGTGATGTCTTATCTCGGTATGTTTTGTCTTTGAATGTTGCACCTGATTCTTTGAGATATTGATTGCACTAGTGTTGTCACATAGTATGGGCACTGACCCGCACTTCACACCATAGTCACTAACTTGTTGCTTGATCCATAAGAGTTGAGAGCAACACGCCGCAACTGCAATGTATTCTGCTTCTGCCGTTGATAGAGCAACATAATTTTGCTTTCTAGATCCCCATGACACAAGGCAAGGCCCAAGAAATTGAGCCATTCCTGAAGTGCTTTTTCTATCAACACCATTCCTTGCAAAATCAGCATATGTGTACCCAACTAGCTCAAAATCAAATCCTCTTGGATACCATAAACACAGATTGTCAGTCCCCTTAAGATAGCGAATATTCTTTTAACAACTTTCAAGTGGGACTCTCTTGGATCAGCTTGAAATCTAGCACATAGACATACTCCAAACACAATATCAGGTCTGCTTGTAGTGAGATAGAACAATGAACCAATCATACCCCTGTACATAGTAGCATTAACTTTTGGATCCATGTCATCTCTTCCAAGTGAGGTAGTCGGTGACATAGGAGTGTCAAACGGTTTAGCATTTTCAAGACTGAACTTTTTAACACATTCTCTATGATACTTTTGTTGATGAAATTGTGTCCCATCCTCACCTTGCACAACTTGAAGTCCTAAAAAGAACTTGAGCTCACCGACCATGCTCATTTCAAACTCACTAGACATGAGGTCAGCGAACTTCTTCACTAACTTATCATATGTTGAACCAAAGATGATGTCATCGACATAGACCTGAACAACCAGTGTGTGACCTCTTTCCTTCAGCAAGAAAAGAGTCTTGTCTACTTCACCTCGAACATAATCATGTTGAATCAAGAACTGAGACAAACGATCATACCAAGCACGCGGTGCTTGCTTCAAGCCATAAAGAGCTTTGTCCAGTTTGTAGACATGATCCGGGTAGGCGACATCTTCAAAACCCGGAGTTTGTTCAACATACACTTCTTCCTTTAAGTAACCATTCAAGAAGGCAGTCTTGACATCCATTTGTTGTAATTTGAACCCATGATGAGCAAAATAGGCAATGAGCAATCAAATAGCCTCAAGACGAGCCACTGAAGCAAATGTCTCATCATAGTCAATGCTCTCTTGCTGATTGTATCCCCTAACTACTAGCCTTGCTTTGTTTCTGACCACATTTCCTTCATCATCCAGCTTATTTCTGAACACCCATCGTATTCCAATCACAGATCTTCCCTTTGGCCTTGGGACCAAATGCCAAACCTTATTTCTTTCAAACTGATGAAGCTCCTCTTGCATGGCACTGACCCAATCCGAATCTTTCAACACTTGTTCAACATTTTTAGGCTCCAACATTGAGATGAAAGCATTGAAAGTAAAGAAGTTGTTTAGAGAAGATCTGGTTTGCACACCCTTTGAGAAATCAGTGAGGATGTTAGTGACAAGATGGGCACTTTTCTGTTGATAGTTCTTGACATGTAGATCTGTCAAGTCACCGACTTGTGTCTGACGCGTTTTCTCTGAATCTTCTTCTGAGTCTTCTGGACTTGAGCTTCTTTCAGGCGTTTTCTCTTCATTTGTCTCATTGTCACTTGATCTTTGATCTTGATCACTTCCCCCTGTTCTGTCTGAGTTGGTGACATCAGTATTGTCACTGACTACTGATTTCTTCTCTGAGGTCGCAACTGGAGGTGGATCATCTTGAATCAAATAGTAACCTTGATCACCATCATCATGGTCCTCAATCATCGAGCCTCCCATCGTGTTCTCATCAAACACTACATGAACACTCTCTTCAATCTTCCTCGTCCTCTTGTTGAACACTTTGTAGGCTTTGCTATGAGGGGAGTAACCTACAAAAGTGCCAACATCACTCCTTGGATCGAATTTTCCCAGACTATCCTTGCCATTATTGTGAACATAGCACTTGCATCCGAAAGTGCGTAAGTGGGCGACACTGGGCTTAACTCCTCTAAGCAGTTCATAAGGAGTTTTTCCAAGAAGTGGACGAAGCATGGCTCGATTCATCACATAGCAAGATGCATTAATGGATCCACGCCAAAAGTTTCTTGGAAGACCACTTGAGATAAGCATGGTCCGCGACATGGTCTCCAAGGCACGATTCTTCCTCTCAATCACGCCATTTTGTTGAGGAGTTCTTGGCGCTAAGAAGTTGTGACTTATGCTATTTTTCTTGCAGAAAACCAGAAATTCAGAGTTGTCGAATTCTGTTCCATGATCTGACCTGACAGACACAAGAGCAACTCCAAGCTTTTTCTCAGCAACCTTCACCCATGCTTCAAATTCTTCAAAGACCCGATCTTTAGAAGACAAAAAAATAGTCCAAGTATACCGTGAAAAGTCATCAACAATGACAAAAATATAGCTATTTCCTCCACGACTTTGGACTCGCATGGGACCACGTAAATCAATATGAATAAGCTCTAAGGGTCTAGTGGTACTTATCTTCTTCTTGGATTTGAAGGATGACTTCAACTACTTACCTCTAACACATGTTTCACAAACTTCATGCTTGCTTGGATCTATTTTAGGTAGCCCTCTAACCAGCTCTTGCCTATGAAGTTTGTCAAGGAGTTGAAAGCTCGCATGACCAAATCGTTTGTGCCAGAGGTCGGCGACATCTGTAATTGTTCTAAGACACAGTTTTTCCTCGGGTTCAAAGCAAGGGTCCACTTTATAGAGATTGTTTTCACACACCCCTTTTAGAAGGATTTTCCCCGAGTCACTTTCTATCACCTGACAACATTGTTTATCAAAAACAACTTGAATTTTTCCATTAGCACACATCTGAGAAACACTTAATAACTTGAAACCAAGATTTTCAACCAAGTACACATTATCTATAGTCAGTTTTTCAGAAAATCTTACCTGACCAATACCTGAAATATCACCTTTACTATTGTTGCCGAAGGTAATCTTACCTCCTTTGTATTCTTGAAGTGAGACGAAATCCCTGGGGTTCCCCGACATATGAGTTGAGCACGCAGTATCAATAAACCAGGACTCCTTGTCACCCACTTCAAGCTCTTAGGATGACTTTTCTTCAATGGCCATATAACAGTCTGCTCTTGTCGGTGACACCTCGTCGTCATCATCAGACATATCCCAAGTAACCATCATTCCTTTTCCAACTTCTCCAGTTCTTCTTCTAGGACATTGCTTAACAAAATGTCCTTTAGCTTGACATTTATAGCAAATCACTTCCTTCATGTCCTTTCCGTTCTTACTGTCCTTGAGGATTGAAGGCTTCCATAAAGAGTCACTGACAACAGTGTTGGTTGAAGACATTTTCCTGTAAGAAAAGTACTAAAAACACAATCTAGAGCCTTGGCTCTGATACCAATTGTAGGATCGTTAGTACTTAAACGAGTCGTCGACTCCTGCGAAGTCGTCGACTTTGAGTAACAGTCGAAGTCACTGACTTTAATAAAGTCAGTGACCTTGAAATAAGAAGCGGAATAATTAATCAAATAGGAAAGATATTACCAAACTGTAAATGACAAATGATGTATAGTGGAAACTCTTCTTAAACCAACTAGTTTACTTAGAGAAAAACCACTCCCTTCCAAGCTTCTCACTTGGTCGGATTTCAAGAGTCCTTAGACTCGCTCTATTGATTTCTTGAGTGATTACCAAGCTCTCCCGTGTACAAGAATGAATCCCACACCCTTGAACCACGCTCTACCTTTGCACGCACACTCTCAATCTCACGCTATGCCTAAGATCTCTCGACACTCCACTTGCACGAATCTCACGCACAAGTCTTCTTCACTACTCATACGAATCCCACGCACGAGTCTTCTTCAACCTAGAACTCTCTCTTTTCTTTTTCTCAAGATATACAATTATGCATGAAATTCCTTGCTTCTAACCTAAAACAATGCAGTATATAAGCTAGAATAAGGTGTGATTTCGTGTGATATTATTTCCTATTCGATTAAGGAAATAACATCCCACGCAATCTTACAAGATCTTTCCTAATATAACATTTACTTACACATAAAATATCTCAATGGAATCATATCATCCTCTTATGATTTTAGCACTCTTTTGTGCTGATATTCTCCATAAATAAGTGCCCCATCTGTCCCGCAAACAATCGCACACGATCTATGCGTTCCTTCCATAAATAGTTTTCGTCGCCAGCTGGTGATGTCAGTGACTTTGTCATGACTTTTCCAAGTCACCGATTTGGCTTGCAAACTTGAAGTCATTGACTCCCTTGGAACCATCAAAACACAACTTTTCAACAATAGTTTCTTACAAGTGATCCTTTGTCAGTGACTTCTTCATAAGAACTTGATGTCGCTGACTCTCCATGCAACTTCTGTGTCACTGACCTTTGGAACCATCAAAACCAAATCTTCTAACAGCCGTTGAAGTTATGACAACTGCGTTGGATCCAGATTGCAGCAAATAGAAGAGCAAATTTCGGCCTTCATAGAGGCCTCACAATCAAGTCAAAAAGTTGCTCCTTCACTACAACAAGTGGACCCGAAGCAGGCCTCCGGTAGCAATAAAGGCAAGCAACAACTATAAGATGAAGAGCATGATCTACTTGCCAACTATCCCGGAGACCACGACCTCCAAGGCCATTACTCACCTACTAGTGGCCGAGGACGAGGGCATGGAAATGTTGCTAGGCAGCCCCCGATCACCCACCAACCATAATACACACGACAATGGGCGCATGACCATCAAGCGACCCATCGTCAACAACAACAATTTAACAATCCTTATGATGATGTAACTTATGGTTATCTCGGGGAAGAACGTCAACCATGGCATCCTCCCCTTGATGATTTCTACAATCAAGCTGAAGATGTAGAAGAAGTTCCATCGGCTTATGAAGTAGGGAGGCCGAACTTCAACAACACCAAGAACAACCAGCAAGTGGCTCAAATTGGAAAATGGGATATAAAGATCAAAATTGAACAAATCAGTGGAGAGCTTAATCCCGAGAAGTATCTAGAATGGGAGCAAGCTACTAGCTTCATTTTAGATCATATGGGCTATGAAGAATGGGAGAAAGTTGTTTTTGTTGTGATTCACTTTGTTGGAACCGCTAGAAATTGGTGGTTTCGAATGAAGAAAGATAGAGCCCGAAAGGCTTTGGCACCCATTGAGACTTGGAGCCAGCTGAAGTTTGTCATGAGAAAGAAGTATGTGCCGGAAGAACATACCGAGCACATGTGGCTTAAAGTTGTCACGTGCAAACAAGGAACCAAGTCACAAACTGAGTACTTCAATGAGCTTGAAGATTTGAGCTTCAAGGCTAGAATTCATCATTCTCAGAGGTCGTTAAGGACCTAATTTATGGTTGGACTGAATCAAGCAATCAAAGACACACTTGATATTCAACAAATCAAGAATCAAGGATCTCAATGCATTAGTACATTCAACCCAACTACTCTATGAACAACATCAAAGGAAGAAGAAAAAAGTTTGCAATGTACCAAAAAAGTATCCTTCTAACTCTAGTTCAAATTCCAATTCTTATTCTTCTAATCCTTCCATGCAGCAAAAGGGAGCTTTTAGCTCACCTAAACCAGGTAAAATGACGCCTAGACGTCCCACAAATGGTCCTCAAACTCAGCCAAGGACAAGAGACATTGTTTGCTACAAGTTGATGTTCGTGTTTTTAGTCTAGTTTTAGGTGTCTTTCTTAGGTTGTTTAGTTTAGTTCTAGTAGGTTTTAGAGTTAGTTTTGTGTGTTTTTGGATAAGTTTGCATATTTTGTCAAAAGTATAGAAGCTACTCCGTTTTGTGTCTTTTTGTAGATTTTAGAGCGGAGTTGAGCATTTTTAAAACGAAGCTGAAGTGAAGTGGTGGAGAGCAGAATGCATAGAAGTGGAGAAAGAAGATTGCATGGAAAGATCAAGTTAAAGTCCAAGTAAATACAAGGAAAGAGTTCAAAATAAGCAAAAACAGAGGCTCGTTAATGACCTGTGAAGGTCGTTACCGAGCTGTAAATCAGAGTTTTTGTTAAGGAGTTCAGCAAGTCTCTACCGACCCTGTGCAGGTCGTTAACGAGGTGACCTGTGTCGGTAGAGCGTAGCTGACTTTTGGAATTAATATCTTTTATCTTGTTATCTTTTAAGTTGGGTAGTTTTTATCTTTTAGATCTTTTATTAGATAGGTTTCTTAGTATAAATACCCTTGTTATAAGCCTAGGCAAGGGGGGGGGGGATTCGATTAGTTTTAGGAGAGAAGTCGAGAGAGAGAGAGAAATCGGACTGTTTTCCGATCGAGAGAGAGGAGAGGTTCGGTGATCAAGATTCTTGTTCGTTATTCTTCGGTTATATCGAATTTCCGTAAGTATTTGTAACACGATATTTCTTTTAATTTCAAGTAAGTTTTGCTTTTCAATGCTTTCTTTGATTAAAGTTGTTTGCTTTCATTCAATGAAGAGTGAATAATTTTTTTATCTAGGGTCGGGGTTGAATCCCGACATAGTTGTGCATGGTTGAATGAATGTGTTGATGTATTGATTGCCTTTTATCTTTTGAATTGTTTGTTGTGCTTATGCTTAGACAAGAGTCGAAGTAATTTAAGTTTGTTGCTTGATCGAAAGAGAAAGTTGTGAACTTGAATGTTGATATTGTTTGATAACAAAAGTTTCGAGCTTTGGATTCAAAAAAAGTAATAAAGTGAATTGATTTATGGAAGTTGATTGATTTGCTTGTTTAGTCAGCGAAAGTTGATAGATTTATCTTCAAAGGCATGATCTTTATCTTCATATGAGTTTATATGAATAACTATGTTGTGGTAAGCCTTGTCCTAGAGCTTTTTATCCTTTGAATTTCTTCAAGTTTAGCATTCGATTTCACTCGTTACCGAGGCAATTGGATCGGTACCGAGCCTGCACTTGCATCGTTATTTGTTCTGTTTTAAGTAGAATTTCAGGTTCGTTCACAACCCTGACAAGGTCGGTAACGAAGGTCTGTTGTAGCTGTTTTTGCTTTACTTTTGTTTTGTTTTCTTGTTTCTAGTTCGGTAAACAGAGAGCCTTGCTTCCCGTGGACGATCCTGACTTCGCTATACTCAGCGGGATGTTGACTTATAAATTTATTTGTTGTCAAGAAACCCTCCCAACAAATTGGCGTTGTTGCCGGGGAGATTTCAATAGTGCCAAGTTTTGTTCTTTTTGCGTTTTTCGGGACTCCGTTGAGTCAATAACGATCCCCTAGTGTCGGTACCGACCCTGCTGGGCAACCCAGTTTCTGTGCTTTTTCTTTTCATTTTCTAGGTCACTGTTGAGTCGTTACCGACCCTATCCAAGTCGGTACCGAACCTGTAAACAGGTAGTTGCTTCTTTCTTTTCAATTTTTATTTTACGAGATCGCTGCAGGCTCGATACCGACCCCCTAGGCTTCGGTACCGACCCTCCTCTGAGAACCCGTTGTGCTTTTGATTTCATTTTTGTTTTCGCTTTTGCTTTCAGTGTATGAAAGCCATGGCCATGACACCGGAAGAGATGGCACAACAGATGGCCTCTCTTCAGAAGCAGATGGAGGCGTTACAAGCTGATCGAGACGCTGCTACTGTCGCTGCTGAAGGTGAACGGGCGAACAATGCTCGTTTACAAGAAGAGCTGAATGCCTATCCGAGGAATGCCAAGCAATATATGCATCCAGAACTGAGGGTGCCAGAGTCTGTAATCGTGCTTCCAGAGATAGAGAAGACATTTGAGATTAAGTCTCAATTCATATCCTTAATAAAAAGGGCTCAGTTTGAAGGGAAACCTACTGAGTGCTCTATGGAACATATTAGAAAATTTCTTGATTTATGTGACACTATTGCTGTTGAAGGTGTCTCACTTGAATATGTTCTATTAAAAGCTTTCAGGTGGTCTCTTACTGGAAAGGCCCTGAGCTGGTTGGAGAGCTTACCTCCTAAGTCTATCAGGACTTGGAAAGCTTTGTATGATCAATTTCTTACAAAGTTCTTCCCTCTTCCCAAGACAACGAAATTGAGAAAATGCATCACCTCCTACCACCAGCTGCCTAACGAGACCTTTGTAGAGACATGGGAAAGGTTTAAGGAGATGCTCAGACAGTGCCCCACTCATGGGCAACCCCTATATGTGCTCCAAGAAATCTTCTTCCAAGGGATCAATGTAGAAACGAAGAACCGCATCAACACACACTACTTGCGATTTTATAGAGATGGATCCTACTGCTGCATGGGAACTGATGGACAAGCTGTCTAACTATGATTCCATGTATGGGACCCAGCAGCCATCCCAGCCCCAGATGCGTCTCTACATGCCTAACAAGGACGAAGTTGATCCCGATGTCAAAAATCAATTTCTACAAGATGATATCAACCGTCTTAAGAAACAGGTAAGTTTTCTGAAAACCTCTCAACCTTGTCAAGAATGTGGCTCTTCTGCCCATAGTACTTCTACTTGCACTAACATCGAGCAGGTTAGAGCCGCTGAGACTTATGCCGATATGAATTACATGAGAGGTCAATACAGGAACCAACCTAATAACTTTGACAGGCCGAACAATTATCAGGCATGAGGTAATCAAAATACGAGCCCAAGCTATGCGGCACCCCCACCAGATAGACGACTCGCACCGTATCGACCTCCAGGCTACCAAGAGCCACCATCCTGGGTAAAAGGGTTACAAGAGGGCATTAATTGAGTCCAAGCCAACCTTAACAACCAGATGAAAAGATGAGGAGATTTCGATGTGTGGAAGAATAGTGTCGATTCATAGCTAGGAAACTTGGCCGCACATATTCCGAGGCCACAAGGGCAACTTCCGGGCCGCCCCGAGGAGAACCCTAGAGGACAAATAGTGGACGTGCACCTTAGGAGCGGAAAGACACTACCGGATCGTGCCAAAGCTAAGGAGAAAAGCCCCGAATCTGAAGAGGACGCCACAGCCCAGGTCGACAATGAGCCAAAGGAGATCGTTACTGAGCCTGAACAACTTGTTACCGATACCCCTAGGGTCGTTAACGATCCCAACCCAAGTAAGTTCTCTACACCGAGCTCCTCTCTCAGTCCCAGGCTCGTTACCGACCCGACCCTTCTAAGGCACCAATCGACCCTAAAGTCGACCTGGTAGCATCACCTCTCGAGCCCGCTTTGGCTCCGAGATTGGTGAAATCTCTTCCCTTTCCTGCTAAGAAGTCTAAGGACTCAAATGAAGGCAAGTTTAAGCGTTTCGTTAAGATTCTCCAGGGCTTAAATATTTATATACCATTCGTTGAGGCCCTAAGCAAAATGCCGGCTTACACAAAGTTTTTGAAAGATATTCTAAGCAGGAAGCGATCCATAACAGAGCTCACAGATGAGGCCCAATCTATTACTCTTCCAGAAAAGCTAGGTGACCTAGGGAGATTTGCAATTTCAATTGGTATTGGAACTCATCGTTTTAAAGCTCTATGTGATCTAGTTGTCAGTGCTAGTTTATTACCATTATCTATCTGGACCAAGGCTAACATGGGACCACTAGAGCTTGTTGATATGAATCTCTACATGGCGGACGGATCTTCTGTCAAGGCAACTGGAGTTGTGGACGACGTTCCTATCCAAATTGGAAAAATTCTTTGTTCCCAACGACTTCCTTGTTCTAGATATGCCTGAGGACCCTGTGGTACCAATCATTCTTGGAAGACCATTCTTAGCTACCGCAGGAGCACGTGTAGATTTCAAGAAGGGACTTCTCACGTTTGATATTGGAGAAGAGAAGGTCGAATTTCACTTCAATTCGCCTGTAAGCGAAGTGGCTAGTTGTAGTACTGAGGAGCCTACCGACCCACCATGGCTCGGTAACGACCCCTCTGTGAGTATAGAAAGGAGAAAATTCAATGGAGACACGCCTATCAAGGAGCCTACCGATCCCCCATGGGTCGGTAACGACCCTTATCTGAATGAAAACGAGGTGGGAGGTGGATACAGGCACGACATCGAGCCACTTCCAAATCCAGCAGGGTCGTTAACGACCCACACGACCTCTGTAACGAGCTCTTATCTGCTCAATCAAGGTAAGTCATCATTTTTTGAGTTGATTGATTCTATTATCCTTTCTTATATCCTTGTCCTATATTAACTCCTACTTTTAGTATTGTGTAAGAGTCGAAACCTTCTTGGTTTTCGGATTGTACTAACTCTGTTGTAGGATTACCAAGCATACTGATTGATGATCGAAGATCCAATATTTTGGAGAGAAGCTATGACGTTTTTCAAGCTGAGTATGGGGTTTCTCATGATCCCAACATAGCTGGATGGAAGCCGCCTTGATTAAGGTAAGGTAAGTTCGTCGGGCTAAGGACGTTAAAAATAGCGCTTACGGGAGGCAACCCACTTTTAGTTTCCGCTTTTAGTTTTTGCTTTCTTAGATCTTTTTGCTAGCTTTCTTTTGACTTGTTTTTAGGTTAGATTAGTATAGTAGGGATAGAAATTTTTCTCAAGTGACTCAGGTACAAGAAGATGAAGTACTACAACAAAGAAGATAACAATAAAAGGCATTCGGTGGCAATTCAGCAAGCTCGTTACCGATCTTCACGAGGTCGGTACCGACCCCAATAGAACCGAAAGAAAATTCAAACTCCTCAAGTGATTAATGGTTCCAAACAGCTTCAGTTTCATGTTGAAAAATTGTTTTTATGTGGATATTTAGCATGTGAAGTAATTGAGCACATATGATCTTAAGTAGAAATGACTTTAATCCAACAAAAAATGCTACCTTGTGAGTTATTTTTTGCCATAAAGGGAGAACATAAAAAATCCCTCTTCTTTCTTGTGTGATTACTCTCTTTATGTATATTATCTCTTGGAATTGTGATGGTTATCTATTTCTTGAGACCTATATAAGATTTTTAGTTCATTACTTGTGAAAGTCATATGATAGAGAACTTATTTTTATGAGCCCTATTTATCCCTATCCACCCTTTACATGATCCTTCTTTTTGATAACCAATTTGAGCTTTAGCCTTTTATTTTCATCTCCACAAAATTATTTCCCTAGCCGAGATAAGCTTGACCCTATCCGGGGATTAGGACTTAGTTGGAGAAGTATGTTTTGTAGAGTGAAAAATGTTATGCTTTGGTTCAAAATATTGGTTTTGGGAAGGGTAGATTGGAAGTCTCTTGTTTTATTTTATAAAATGATCTCTTGGTAGGAAAGATGCACAAAAAAAATAATAAGAGCAAAAGAGGAGAATGTTTGATCAATACCGACCTATGTGGGTTAGGTATCGATAAAGAAAAAAAGGGAAATCGAGGAGGAAGTGTAGCTCGGTAACGACCCTTTTAGGTCGTTAACGAGGTTGTTCGAGGCTAGTCAAAAGAGAGAGAAAAAAAGGAAAAAAATGAAGAATGAGAAAGAAAGATAAGGAAAATGTGCATTATTTTTAAAGTTAAACCTGAGATTCTTTTATGTTTATATGAGGCTTTCTAGGATAAAAGGTGAGTGAGAAAAAGCATAATGTTTTAGTGAGTTTGGTTTATGTTGTTTATGAGAGTTTTGGTACGTGTGTGAGTTTTTAGGAGTCTTTGATTCCCGGATATTATTAGCACCACATATCCAAAATATTTCCACGCCTTATTGTCTTTACCAAGCCGCATTACAACCCGGCCGAATGGAAGCTTCTATGAAGTTTTTCATTGAGCCTAAGTTCTCTTGATGATTTTTGCTGGATTTGACAAATCTTAGGTGGAGAGTTTGGTGATATAAGTTCCAATTTCTATGAGTTTTTGCATATAAGATTGAGTTGAGAGATTGAATTTATAAGCCTAAACACTTGAGAGTTGAGTGAAACACATATCCTTGGTGAGGTTGGATTGTATTTGCTTATGTCTATTAGTGCTTATATATGTGTGATGACGTTAATGGTCATTTGCTATTTTCTGCTATGTTTTGAAGTTGCTTTTGAGATGATGGCTATTACTTGATGAGCATGATTGTTTGGTTTTGGTTATTGTATAGTGATTGCTTGAGGACAAGCAAGCCTAAGTATGGGGTATTTTTATGTTCGTGTTTTTAGTCTAGTTTTAGGTGTCTTTCTTAGGTTGTTTAGTTTAGTTTTAGTAGGTTTTAGAGTTATTTTTTTGTGTTTTTAGATAATTTTGCATATTTTGTCAAAAGTATGGAAGCTACTCCATTTTGTGTCTTTTTGTAGGTTTTGGAGCGGAGTTGAGCATTTTTAAAACGAAGCTGAAGTGAAGTGCTGGAGAGCGGAATGCATAGAAGAGGAGAAAGAAGATTGCATGGAAAGATCAAGTTAAAGTCCAAGTAAAGACAAGGAAAGAGTTCAAAAGAAGCCAAAATAGAGGCTCGTTAACGACCTGTGAAGGTCGTTAACAAGCTGTAAATCAGAGTTTTTGTTAAGGAGTTCAGCAAGTCTCTACCGACCCTGTGCAGGTCGTTAACGAGGTGACCTGTGTCGGTAGAGCGCAACCGACTTTTGGAATTAATATCTTTTATCTTGTTATCTTTTAAGTTGGGTAAGTTTTTATCTTTTAGATCTATTATTAGATAGCTTTCTTAGTATAAATACCCTTGTTCTAAGCCTAGGCAATGGGGGATTCGATTAGTTTTAGGAGAGAAGTCGAGAGAGAGAGAGAGAGAGAGAGAGAGAGAGAGAGAAATCGGACTATTTTCCGATCGAGAGAGAGGAGAGGTTCGGTGATCAAGCTTCTTGTTCGTTGTTCTTCGGTTATTTCAAATTTCCGTAAGTATTTGTAAGACGATATTTCTTTTAATTCCAAGTAAGTTTTGCTTTTCAATGCTTTCTTTGATTAAAGTTGTTTGCTTTGATTCAATGAAGAGTGAGTAGTTTTTTTTATCTAGGGTCGGGGTTGAAGCCCGACATAGTTGTGCATGGTTGAATGAATGTGTTGATGTATTGATTGCCTTTTATCTTTTGAATTGCTTGTTGTGCTTATGCTTAGACGAGAGTCGAAGTAATTTAAGTTTGTTGCTTGATCGAAGAGAAAGTTGTGAACTTGAATGTTGATATTGTTTGATAACGAAAGTTTCGAGCTTTGGATTCAAAAAAAGTAACAAAGTGAATTGATTTATGAAAGTTGATTGATTTGCTTGTTTAGTCAGCGAAAGTTGATAGATTTATCTTCAAAGGCATGATCTTTATCTTCATATGAGTTTATAAGCATAGCTATGTTGTGGTAAGCCTTGTCCTAGAGCTTTTTATCCTTTGAATTTCTTCAAGTTTAGCATTCGATTTCACTCATTACCGAGGCAATTGGATCGGTACCGAGCCTGCACTTGCATCGTTATTTGTTCTGTTTTAAGTAGAACTTCAGGTTCGTTAACGAAGGTCTGTCGTAGCTTTTTTTGCTTTATTTTTGTTTTATTTTCTTGTTTCTAGTTCGGTAAACGGACAACCTTGCTTCGCGTGGACGATCCTGACTTCGCTATACTCAGCGGGGTCTTGACTTATAAATTTATTTGTTGTCAAGAAACCCTCCTAACACAAGTGTCAAGGAAGAGGCCATTTAGCCAAGGATTGTCCAAACCAAAAGCAAGTACTCCTTACCACTAATGGGGGTTATGTGAGTGATGAAGAAATACCTCCAAATCAAGTGGAGGAGGAGAATATTGGACAAGAAGGGGACGAAGTGGAGGCCATAGAACCTGATTGCACCGAACAACCCTTAACTTTGGTAACTAGGTGTACTCTTACTTTACAAGAAACACCTAGGCTAGATCAAAGGGAAAATATTTTTTCATACTAGGTGTACTGTGAAGAATCAAGTTTTATGCATGATAATTGATAGTGGTAGCTGCTGTAACATTATTAATGCTAAAGTAGTTGATCACTTACAATTGAAAACTCAACCTAGGGCTACTAGTTATGGTCTTAATGGAATTAATGATTCAGATGGTCCTAATCTTGTTACTCATCAGTTCTTAGTACGTGTTTCCATTGGTAATTATGTTGATGATATTATGTGTGATGTGGTAAACATGGAATGCACTCATATTTCTTTAGGTAGACCATGGTTATTCGATAGGAGAGTTATTTATGATGGCACGCTTAATACCTATACGTTTAACTATGACGGGAGGAGAGTTTCTCTTCTACCATTGTTGCCCCAACAAGTTTTACAGGACCAGGTATGAAGAGACCAAGCTAAGGCACTTAAGCGTGCCAAAGAAGAGCAAGAGGCCGACGAAGCCGTGGCCAATGCAGCCAAGCGGCGTCCGGCACCTGACGCTAATTCAAAGACAACCGGCGTTTCCCAGATTCCACCTGAGCATTCTGGCCCAAGTTTTAGGACAACATCAAGCACAAGCGGAGCTACTGATTGGGACAAAAAACGCCCAAAAAATCGTCCTAATTCATCAAAAGTGTCGGCCATTACTTTAGATAGTGCAACTGAGACGAAAACGGGGCTATCTCCCAAACCACTCAGGCGTTCTAGCTCATATTTTGGGAGCAATTCATAAATTCAGAGAGCTACAATTCAGAAAGAAAAACGTCTGCAAAATGAGCCAAAAATCGGTTTAAAAGGCAGTGTAGAGAAGCGCTCTATCATAGCATAATCTAGTACTTCTTTCCCTAATTCTTATTGTTTGATTCTTATGAGGAAAGAAATACTAATTATAAATCAAGATATTTCTCATCTTCCAAAGTGTATTCAGGATCTTTTATAGGAATTTGAGGATGTTATGCCTGAAGAGTTGCCACAAGGCCTTCCACCAACTAGAGGCATTGAGCATCAAATTGATTTGGTGTTTGGTGCTTCTTTACCAAACCAAGCAGCTTATAGAGCAAGTCCAGAGGAGACAAATGAGCTACAAAGACAAGTACAAGACCTCATGGACAAGGGCTATGTTCATGAATCACTTAGCCCCTACGCGGTTATGGTGATTTTGGTGCCAAAGAAGGATGTCACTTGGAGAATGTGTGTTGATTGTAGGGCGATCAACCAAATAACAGTTAAGTATCGCCATCCCATTCCTAGATTAGATGACATGCTTGATGAATTGCATGGTGCTAATTTCTTTTCTAAAATTGATTTAAGAAGTAGGTACCATCAAATCAGAATGAGGGAAGGGGATAAGTGGAAAACTGCTTTTAAAATTAAGTATGGCTTATATGAATGGTTAGTAATGCCTTTTGGACTGACTAATGCACCTAGTACTTTTATGAGGCTTATGAACCATGTTTTAAGAAGATAGGGAAATATGTAGTAGTCTACTTTGATGACATCTTAGTTTATAGCAAAACTTTGCATGAACATGTAGATCATCTTAGGGTTGTTTTGGACACTTTAAGATTGGACAAGCTTTATGTTAATTTAAAGAAGTGTTCTTTTTGCTCGGAATATACTGTTTTTCTTGGTTTTGTTGTGTCTAAAGGTGGATTGAAGGTAGATGAAGAGAAGATCAAGGCTATCAAGGAGTGGTCACAGCCGACCACACCCACCATGGTTCGATCCTTTCTCAGCTTGGCTGGCTTCTATAGATGGTTTGTGCATGATTTTAGCACAGTTGCAGGCCCTCTCCATGAGCTTACAAAGAAAGATAAATCATTCAAATGGAGAGGGCAACAAGAGAACGCCTTCAACACGTTGAAGGACAGGTTGTGCAACGCCCCGGTGCTCCAACTCCCTGATTTCTCCAAGGCATTTGAGATTGAGGTGGATGCATCAGGCCATGGCATAGGAGGATCCCTTTTACAAGACAAGAAACCCATAGCTTATTTCAGTGAAAAGCTTAGTGGGGCTGAGTTGAATTACCCTACATATGATAAGGAACTTTATGCTTTAATTAGGGTTTTGAAAACTTGGTCTCATTATTTGTGGCCTAAAGAGTTTGTAATTCATTCTGATCATGAGGCCTTGAAGTATTTGAAAGGCCAATCCAGACTTAGCAGGCGACATGCAAGATGGGTTGAATTTATGGAGAGCTTTCCTTATGTTATCAAGCATCAGAAAGGCAAAGAGAATGTGGTAGCTGACGCCCTTTCTCGTAGGTATGTTCTCTTGAACCAATGTGATGTGAAAATCCTTGGATATGCTATGATTAGGGAATTGTATGCTAGTGATCCTCACTTTGCTGAAATTTATAAGAATTGCATGTTTAGGGGAGAACAACTCTTACTTTATAGATGATGGTTATTTATTTATACCTGGAAAATTGTGTATACCTTCATCTAGCATTCGTAGGTTGTTAACTAAAGAAATGCATGAGTCAAGAGGACATAGAGGGTTAGAAAAATCGTTAGAATGCTTAAAAAACACTACTATTGGCCGAAAATGAGTAATTATGTGCTTAGATCTGTCAAAAGTTGTGTTGTTTGTGCTAAAGCCAAATCCAGACTTAACCCTCATGGCTTGTACCAGCCCTTGCCTATTCCTAGTTCTCCTTGGGAGGAAATTCCTATAGACTTCATTGTTGGATTGCCTAAAACTAGGAAAGGTAGGGATTCTATTTTTGTGGTTGTAGACCGATTTTCTGAAATGGCTCACTTTATTCCATGTCACACGACTGATGATGTTGTGCATATTGCTGATTTGTTCTTTAGGGAAATTGTTAGATTGCATGACATTCCTTGTTATATTGTTTCAGATCGTGATGCTAAATTTCTGAGTTATTTTTGGAAAAGTCTGTGTTCTAAGTTGGGAACTAAATTGTTATTTTCTACCTCATGTCATCCAGAAACGGATGGGCAAACTGAAGTTACGAATAGAATGTTAGTGGTTTTATTAAGAACTATGCTTAAAGCTAACCTCAAACGTTGGGAAGATGTTTTGCCTTTGGTGGAGTTTGCTTATAACAGGTCAATCCATTCAGCCACTAAAATGACCCCTTTTGATGTTGTTTATGGGCTGAATCCAAGGGCGCCTGTGGACTTGACGCCTCAGCCATACAAGGGAAAGGAGAGCTTTGAAGCTAACAAGAGGGCTGAGTTTGTGAAGAAGCTACATGAGAGAACTATAATGCATTTGGAGAGGAAATCCATGAAGTATAAGGCCCATGCTGACAAGGGGTGAAAACAGGTTATCTTTGAAAAAGGTGATCTTGTTTGGGTGCATCTTAGGAAGGAGAGGTTTCCCAACGAAAGGAAGAATAAGCTAGATCAGTGTGGAGATGGACCGTTCAAAATTCTCAAAAGAATCGGCCCAAATGCTTATCATGTCGATTTGCCTGGTGAGTATAATGTCCATCCAACGTTTAATGTGGCTGGTCTTTCTCTTTATGTGCCAGATTTTGATTTTGACGTCGAAACAGAGACGGTTTGAGGTCAAGTGGAGGAGAATGATGTAGTAAAACCAGCCATGTCTCCTACCGACGTCGACGATATGATTCGAGTTCCATTTGCAACTATAGTTGAAGGCTCCAATAAAACAAGATGGATTACTTGCATTCGACATCAATTGGGCCCCGATTTCATGAATTGATTTGATGGGGCCGAGTTTCACTTTAAATGGGGCATCATTTGCTATTTTGGGCCTTGTTCATTCTTATTTCCTAATTTAGATACATGGAATAGCTTGTCTCACTTTAGGGCTGAATTTAGTAAGTGACCGGGTGAAATGAGTTGTTATATGGGTCAAAGTCAACCCTTTGACATGACCAATCTAAATATGGAAAATATATTTATTGATTTTTATTTATGGAACAATATTATTTCATTTTATATGAAGAGATTTTAGCCACTAGAAGTTGTTAGGGCTTGATAATCTCTGTCATATCTTTTATGCTATCTTTAAGATATTTATAGCTTGTTAGGATAATTTTCTTAACTAAATAAGTCAGATAAATCTTTATTTGATTTATTTAATTTAAGGGGATCTAACTAGTTAGAGACTAGATATTTTATTATTATCTTGGGAAGCAAGCAAAAGCCCAAAAATACCCTCTAGGGCCGGCTGGGATGTCCTGTTTGCTCTCCAAGGAGTTGCTTTGTATTCTCATATAAATACTCTTATATTTCAGTCAATAAAAAATAGCTTGAGATCAGATAAACCCTATAAAAGGTTTATCTAGTCTTTGGGCCACCAAAACTGACGTGTTCTAGCATTCAACGATCGATCCTCATCTACTCATTCTCGAACTCTTTCTCTTTGTGATTTGTTAAAGATTGATTCATTAATTTGGTCAATTAGTTTAGTTCTAGTCGATTTCATATCAACTAGTTCATCAACTAGAATGAGCGATCGAGCCATTCTAGTTGAACTACCTATTTATTCATCTAAGTGATTCAAACTGAGTTGTTTGTTCTTTATTCCATTCGAAATTGATCAATTACTTGTTCTTCAAGTCCTAACATTGAAAGCTTATTCAAGTGTGAATCGTGATTACTAGGCAAGATCAAGACTTGTGTGGGTTCAAAACGAGATCAACAAGAAGTAATCCGAGGCAATCAAGTATCACCTGGATTGTTTGAATTTGAGAGGAATAGAGGGTCGAATTGAATTCCTCTTGAATTCCCCCCAATCTGATCACTCGGAGGCCTCGCTCTGCGATTACGCTCTCCTGTCTTTGAAACCGATATTCAGCCATATTCATCTGATCCATTACCAGCGATCTTCAATCTCACTTCTGAAATCAAGGAAAAACAGCTTATCCAAGCAAATTTACAAATCAAGATCCAATTCCGAAGAAAAAGATTGTCGTCAACCCATGACCTAGCTCTAGAAACCAACATAATCGATAACCTTGTGCTCTGATACCATTTTAACAAACAGAATATGAATCAATTTGATGAAACGAGATCTAAAATCACAAATTACTCATGAATCAAACATGAACAATCGAAATTGATATTCAGCCATGGTCAAGAGAACAGAGAGTTTCTCATTGACCGAATTCTGTTACAGCGGACTTATCTTGGAAGAAAGCTATTACAAGTATATTTAAAGTGAACCGGTTTTACAATTTATTCTAACAAGATATTACACCCGGTTCTTACTAACATCCGAATTTACTCTCCATATCCACATCATCAACATATGCACAACAAATAGTGTAAGTTTCTTGTAACAACGTTGAGTAGACATCCAAATAGATTCAAAAGGCACCTCCCTTGAGGCGTCAAGCAAAGCAACTTCCACTTTCAACTTCTCAAAATTTCTCCCAATATCAGGTAAAGGCTGAACTGAATAAATACTACATTAGCGTTGATAAACAGATAATAAAAATCTTACTATTCTAGAAAAAATCTTCTTACATAGATTCCAAAATGAATAAGGTTTAAAAAAGGAGAAATAAAAGGAATAGAGAGAATCTTCTTATACTTAAACTGGTGAAAAGAGTTCATAATAACATGTTCAGCAATAAACTGTCCTTCAGCTCGACACATTAAACTCAAAATTAAGTACTAGCTTAATCTGAAGCTACTAATGAAATTGAAGGAGCCGATCTATCCAACATCATATTTCTTAGTGTGTTCACTCACACATCTTCTCAATATCTTCATATAACAAGTAAAAGAGGAAAGATGGAAAGACATAACAGTGAAAGTGCATTAGCACATGCAAGCAGACTTAAGGTATGTAGGTACAATCTATGCAAGATTTTAGAGAAAATTATAATTTCAATTAAAGCACTTAAAATGGATGGAAAATAGGGTTGTTTAGACTTTAGGCTATGAGAATAAGTTTGTACAAAGTAGAGGGGTACCAAAAAGAATTAGATTTTTTAGGACACCAAAAAGAAATGTCGAAAACCGGAGGGCACCAAACAAAATTTCAATTTTTTTGTTTTAAGTTGTAAGTGCAAAGAGAAAGTCAAATGATACAATAAAATAAAGATTGGAATCTTGTCTTGTACTCTTTTGTATTTACCATTGTTTTTCTTAATTAAATGTCTTCTGTACTCACTATATGCAGCAGTTAAAAAATGATTTAACTAGAACAACCGACCCGTAACTGAGGCCTTGTCCTCTTTCAATTTTAAGAATATAGTTTATACAAAAACTACTTTTACTACTCTTGAAATTCGTACATCTCTCTCTACTTTTTATGTTTTTCAAGACAAATAAAATAACTTTTCATCCAAAACACATTTCACCCCAAAATGAAAGAGAACAACACCATATACATAACCATAACGTTGACTCAATAAATAAACAAATAGCCATACATGTAAAACTGTAAAATTAGATGCAACTCCATTCTAAGACACTACGTCGAGTTGGCTCACCATCCTTTTAGAGGTGTTTCCTTGAAGCATTGTTTCTACTTGTATTTTGACCTATAACAACGACACTCGAAGGGGTTATTTGATCTTAATACAAACTAAATATATAAACACATGATATAGAAGCAAAGGTAGTTGGTTAAAATTTATATAGTAATAAAATTATACTACCGAATATAATGTATCTCATGTACAACTAAAAATACATACATCAACACTTAAAATGATAAGCAACACATAACAACGTACACAAACATATTCACCACAATATCTGTCAAGGTAATTGTAAAATTGTGGTAAACTCCCCTTGGGGTTCTCCCTTGTCATTAATACAACATTTCTAGAGTTATAAGATTACTTGATTTGAAAGTTAGGTTAATAGTAATAATCAACAACATATTGACCTAACTCAATTCTTATAACCAACTTCAATTCGAATAGCACACATGGACATGGTATCCCCTAGTATAACACTCCTATTTTAAAACGATGGGTATTACCGCTAGTAACCATGAATTTTTCTCATCCAAAGTCACCCAAGGATATAAAGTATATAATTAAACATAACTAAAGGAAAATGAAATAAAATAAGAGGTTTTATTCATTAACACTAGTAGATTAAAGACCAGATGCAGCGGTTCGTTTGCAACAGTTAGGCTTAAATCGGCGGTTCTTTGCAACAGTGTTCCTAATGATGCGGGCTATGTAGCGGTTCTATGCTTTTGCGGTGGATGATGCAGCAGTTTTTATGTACTATAGCTAATTCAGCATTTAAATAACTATAATCTAGCGGTTTAGTAAATTAATTTTATATAAAATGGGAGAAGGCACTATAATGAAGCGGTTTTGATAAAAAAAAATCCGTCGCACGCACATACACCCCGCCTAGTTAACTAAGGCTCGCGCCTATCAAAAACCCTTATACCCTTTACCCTCAAAATCCCCAAATTAATTCCCCATAGCTAAAGAGCACCAATCCTAAACTTCATCTCTCACGCTTGTCTCCATACCCACCGCCGACCTCTTCGCCACTATTTGTGCTGCCATACCCATAGCCAGGCTCCATGCTTGTCTCTGCCGCCCTCGAATGACAATGAATGATCTTCGTTTGTGCTAAAGAGCACCAGATCCTCCATATATGTCTTCTAATTGGGTTGGTTTCTACTTTGAACTTGCTTTTTCCTCTTTTAGACTAATTTTTGTAGTTTTACTCCTCTAATTTCATCGGTTGATGAGTTCTTGTTTGCCCTTTTCTAGTGCTCTCTTTTCGCTGTGCTCACTTTCTCCAATAGGCAAAGACAATCATGTTATAGGTCATTCTCTCTATTTATCCTATGACGAATTGAAACATTTGTGATGCATTTATTCATTAACTTAGTTTTAAAGACAAATCCAAAAAAATGACTTAGGGTTTATATTGATAAGCTTGATTGTATCGTGGCTGTTATTGCTTTTTTTCTCTTGTTATAAATTGACATGTTGGCTAGTAAACCCATACATCTTGGTTGTACATTCATGGTTGTCATTTTCATAAAACAATAAATTTATGCAAAAAAATAGAAAATGACTATGTAAAAAGTGGATAGTTGAGGCAAAGTATGTAGGATAATGGATGAGATGGTTCTTTATGTCTTGCTTAGATTCCATTTGGGTGCTCTTGTTTCTCTTGTAAACTAAGAGGACATATTTCTTATTGGGCTGTTGAAGATGAAGATTAATTAGGAAAGTTAGTAAGGTTTTTGTGTTTGTAAGGCCTTCAAATTGGTAACTATTTATGTACATTGATATGGTTTTTGTTTAGGAAAACTTGAGAGGTTTTTGTTTCTCTAAACTTCATATTAAATAAATGTACATTGATATGGTTTTGGTGCAAGTGCAGAGAATCCAGAATTTGCCTCTTTCTAAAATCACCAATTCTTGTAACTCTTGTAAGCGCACCTTGCTTCGGTTAGTCAACTCCGAGCTCACCTTCTTATCTCGCCTTTCTCCCGATTCTTCACCTCTCAAGTTTTCTTTATTTTGTGCATTCTTGCATTTCCCTTCATTATGTTTGATTCTTCACCTCGCAGGTTTTCACTACTAACAAATCACCAAGTTCAGTAACACGGCCTCAATTAGCAAAACTGAATGCACATCTTTCCTGTTCATTTCCAAATAACATGCAATACAACATCAGAAATCATACATTGAAGCAACATTAACACAAACAAATAAGATATCATAGACATGTAAAAATTTTATGTTTTAACCACTAGACAATGTCAGTAAAAAGACTAGGGAGTTTTTTTAATCTATACCTTAAACCGAAACTAGATGCCTCTTCAGCCCATTAAAAGCCTGACGAAGTTGATGATACTTACTTCTGAAGTACTCTTTCTCAATTCAGTTGCCATCCTTTCTCCTTCTAACTTAGCCATAAGCTTCAATCTTTCTACTTCTAGTTCCATAACAAGCTCATCCATTTGCTGAATTTGGTTGGTTTTACAATTGGCTTGAGCATTAAGTGAGTCTACCTTGGTAGTGAGCTCACCTTTCTCAATGATCAAAATGTCATACTTCAACTGGCTGCAATCAAAACTTTTGTTTAGCACGTCTACCTATTCAGGCCTCTAAGAAAGCTCAGTTTTTCACTGATTTATGTCTGCTTGTAATTGTTTCTCTTTAGCTTCAAGTGAATCTCTTAATTCTATTTTCTCCAATATAGACTCCCCGACTTGATCCGCTAGGAGATTGACCTTTAATTCCACATCTTCCAATTTACTATTCAATGCATTTTGTTGTTTTGATGAGTCTGAAATATCTGACTGAAAGCATGACCTTTCATTGGAGAAGTTTTCATAGGTTGTGCTCAAAGCAAAATTCAGCTCCTGGATTTCTTGATTGTGTTTAGTTGCATCATCTCCACTTGCATCAATTCTTACTTGTATCTCAGACACAATCCTTCTCTCTGAAGCAAGCTCAATTTCTAAAGCCCTGGCTATATTTTTCAACTTATGCTCAAAATCCAACACTTCATTTTCAGAAATTTTGAGCCTTTCTTTAGTTATTCTAAGCTCCTCGATCAGCATTGCATTGCTTTAATCAGAATGTTGAAGAGAAGCTTCCAACCTTTCTATTGCATTTTGCAGCTCCAAGACATTGGTGTCATCATCTTAAAGTTAGTAAAATCATAGCATGACATATCAAACTGATCATGCAAGTTCCTTGAAACTCTAGTTATAGTTGGACTCTCTACAAGCTCCGACCTCAGCCTAGAAATTTCTTCTTGTGAATTATTGATCATTGTGTTAGCGAATTATAGGTGGTGTTGAGTATACTTACCCTTTAAGCTTGAATTCATTGACTTCCCTAAAGTGGGTAATTTTTTTGGTTTGAATACAGGTGGGTTATTCATCCCTTACTAAATCTGCAATCATTGTTGATCTTGATCTTACATGAGCAGAGGTAACTTTGAATAAGTTGTTGCTTTCCAAGTTCAACTAAGGCATTCTTTGGTTTCTTTGCTTATTCTTTCTATGAGAATTCTATGAATCTTCTCAATGAATCAAAAGACTAGTTTAGCATTTCTCTACACCTCTAAGAACAAATAATCATCCATACTGTCAAGATTTTTGAAAAGAATGTTTTATATCTGATATTACAATTTGGAGATTAGGGATGGGAGGGATATTTATGGAATCTGACATAAGGGATAAGATTAGTTCATATATGATTAGGACAGTTTGCTTATGATGTGCATATATGATTAGTTCATTTATTTTATTTTATTTTTACATTAATATCTTTCTTTATTTTACTAAATTCGCACTAATAAAAAATGATACATTATATTGTATGCCAGACTTTTGCAGATTCAAAAGTCCCTAAATCGTGGTTCAAATATAAAAGGAGCAAAACTATAAAGACTGCATGTAGCTAGTTATTGAATGACCTATAATATCTCTATTCTGCCAAAATGTAAATAATCATTCAAACATTGACTACTAGTTGTTGCATAAGATATATATATATATGTAATCTTTGAAAGCACCTTTTGTATACCAATTCTAAAAAGTATAAAGACTGTAACTAGCCAAAAAAGTGACTACTTGCTATTGTTATATGATATGAAAAGTATACACAAAGCTTAACTCTCTTGGTATATAATTTACTTTGAATGTATTTGTAATAACGCTTTCAGTGATAAATCGAATTTAGGCATGGAAAAAAGTTGCTTAAACTGGTGGATGTATCCTCGTTGGAGTATGGAATATAGAAAAGGAGTGGATCTGTATATAGAAAAAGCCTTTCCAAATGAAGCTCAAGGAGAAGAAATCCGATGTCCATGTAGAGTTTGTCATCTTTGGAAATGGTTAAGTGGGAATGTTGTCAAAGATCATATGATTTCAAAAGGTGTTAGTCAACTACTAGAGGACTCAGAGAAAATGCAAGGAATAAATGATGAAAGGATACTAGTCGACGATGATATGGGTCATAACTTTGATGAGAACATTAATGATCTGTTGCATGACACATTTAGAAATGATCCAAATGAAGAGACACAAAAATTTTACAAGTTCGTAGAAGAGGGAAAAGAAGAGTTATATCCTAGCTGCACTTGCTTTTCTAAACTTTCCTTCACTCTTCGGTTATTCGTTTTCAAGCGGGACCATAAATTGAGCAATGAGGCATTTTTCGATTTGCTGAAAATTAAGGCTCTTCAACCTAATGCAAAGTTGCCTAGTTCATTTAATGAAGCAAAAAATGTCCTCAAGGTCTAAGGGCTCGATTACACCAAGATCGATGCATGCCCAAATGATTGCATGTTGTACTGGGAGGATTATGCATAAGCAACAAGCTATCATGTATGTAAGACTTCTAGGTGGAAATCAAATGAAAAAGACGAAGAGTTTGTTAAAGTTGGTCGAGTACCCGCAAAAGTTCTTAGATACTTCCCAATAAAGAAGAGGTTGGAAAGGCTGTTTATGTGCTCAAAAACTGCACATCACACGACATGGCATGTAGATGGGCGTCCAAAGGATGGGCTTTTGAGATACCCAACCGATGGTGATGATTGTAAGAATTTTGATTTGAAATATCCATCATTTTCTTGAGATCCATGCAATGTGAGATTAGGTTTAGCTAGTGACAGATTTAACCCGTTTAACACAATGAGTATTGTGCACAATACATGGCCAGTTACACTAACCAATTATAACTTGCCACCATGGATGTCTATGAAGCCAGAGTTCTTAATCCTAGCATTGCTTATTCTAGGCCCTTCATCCCCAGGAAAGATTTGATGCTTCAAACAATCAAATGTTCAATATGCATGCAACCTTATTGTTCACTATAAGTGGTTTTCCCGGTTATGCAATGTTGTCTGGGTGGAGCACAAAAGGGTAGTTTGCTTGTCCGGTTTGTCATTATGAGACATGTTCATGCCGTTTACGTCATAGTAAAAAAACATGTTACATTGGACATCGTAGATTTACTGACTTAGATCACCCATATCGTGAGGATACTATACATTTTGATGGGAAGATTGAGAGTGAAATAGCACAGGTCCACTTATCAAGAACTGAAGTTTTAGAATTGATGTCTGACTTTAAAAATGACTTTGGGATGAATAGACTAAAACAAAAGAAGAAAAAAAATTAGGATGAAGAAGTTTGCCCATGGAAAAAGAAGTCAATATTTTTTTATTTGCCACATTGGATGAATATAGTTTGTCGTCATTGTCTTGATGTCATGCATATAGAGAAGAATGTTTGTGATAATGTGATCAGGACATTGCTATGTATTCCGGGAAAAACTAAGGATCATATGAATGCAAGTCACGATTTTGGATGAATCCAACTGAGAAGTCCAGATTTTGTGGTGTTGCTAAGAAAGCCAAGTTGCCCCGAGTTTGTGATTCCAACATTACAAGATGTGTACAAGTGAAGGACAGAAAGATTATTGGTTATAAGAGTCATGATGCTCACTTTTTTATGCAATATTTGCTTCCAATTGCTGCGGTAATAAGTTTGCATAAGGATGTTGCTATTCTGTTGATGAGGTTGAGTACTTTTTTCAAAGCCATATGTAGATAAGTTATTGACCCTCAAGAACTTGATCATTTACAATTTGAAATTATCGAGACTCTTTGTCAATTTGAGATGTTCTTTCCTCTGACTTTTTTAGACATTATAGTTCATTTGTCTATTCACTTAGTCGAAGAAATTAAGCTCGGGGGACCATTTTCTTCTAGATGGATGTATCAAATTGAAAGATACCTTCGAAAGTTGAAGTCTTTTTTCAGAATAAGAGTTGTCCAGAAGGGTCTATGGAAGAAGCGTATTTGGTTGATGAATGTGTCAATTTCTGTGCTAGATATATTAATCGTGGATCCAACATAATGAATCAGCATATTGAGACTAATGACTCCTTATGGAATTTTTGGAAGATTGGTCATCCTATTAAGGGACAGGGAAAGAGAAAAAAGAAAGAACATGAACATTATAAGATTGATCCTATCAAGTGGCCTCAGGCTCATCAATATGTGTTATTCAATTGCCATATTGAAGAGGTCGAGAGATATATACGGGAAAATAATAGCTCATTATTTTCTACTTCAATTTTAGTTTTAGGTAAAACCTTTTGTTACCTAATTCAGTTTAATATTTTTTGTTTTCATTTTAATATAGTGATCATGAGACACTTGTGAGTAGAAAAAAGAAACGAAAGTGGGATACTGCCCGGAGGCACAACAAGGATATCATTGATTGGTTTAAGGAGAAAGTTCAGATTGAGATTAGTGAAGGTCTATGTGTGGAAGATTGTATCAAATGGTTATCTAATGGCCCTTCATTTTTTCCCAAACGATTTATTGGATATTTTATCAATGGCTATAAGCTTCACACTATGAAACGTGATAGAAACAATGTGATTGATAACGGTGGAGTGACATTGATGGCATTAACTCCTAGCTTTGCTAGTACTAAAGATCAAAATCCTATTATAGAAGATGTCACAAACTATGGATCAATTTGAGAAATAATTGAGATATTCTTTGAAGACAATTACATCATTGTGTTATTTGGTTGTGTTTGGTATCAATATGAGGAAGACATGTATGGGCTTCCTCGAGTCAATCAAAAGAAGTTCATTTATCAAGATGAACCATTCATTTTGGCATCTCAAGCAACTCAGATTTTTTATGTTGAAGACCCATCATCAAATGATTTGTGTTATGTTGTTGAAGAACTCCTTAAAGATCATTGTGATGCTAAGGATGAAGGAAACAAGAGATTTGTTGACCTGTATTGGAAAGAACCTGATTACCCTCATCAAAAGAGGTTTGGCACTAGTAATGATGATGGTGAAATATGTCGTACAAGAGAAGATATAAATGCAACCATAGTTGACATGGCTGGAAATATTATAGATGACTAGCTACCCAAGGTATATGATTCTTCCATCTCTTTTTTATTAAGGTATGATATTATTGGATACCCATATTTTACTTAAGGTCAATAGAAGTAAGCATTCTGAATCACATTCATCCAATATCTGATTTTTCAAGATTTCCCATTATTGATTTTTCATGCTTTTTTATTTCAGGATTGGCTGAAGCTGAATTTTGGAGATTTGTTGGCTGTTGTGAAATCTGAATTTTGGAGATTTATTGTAGCTGAATTCTGAATTCAGCTGAAAAAAGAAAGAACATGAACATTTGTATTCTGAATTCTGGTCATTTTGTAGCTGAATTCTAGTCATTTTGTAGCTGAAAACTGAATTTTAAATTCTGGTAATTTTGTAGCTGAAATCTTCATCTGAATTCTCCCTCTAGCAACTGAAAACTGAATTCCACAGATTTGCTAGCTTTTTTTATTTGAATTCTGAATTCTCCTTCTAGTAATCTTCTCGTTATACATTCTTTGTGCAACAGATTGATAAATCTTCATATTTTCAACTTTGAATTAAAATCTTCATTGATAAATCTTCCTCTAGAAATCTGAATTCTCCCTCTAGCTATATGATGTGTTTTGACTAGTTTTTTTTTGTCTTAGCATATGGAAAAGAAGACCAAATTAACTTCTCAAGGTGTAACTCTATGTGAATGTGAACAACAACAGATGAAAAGACTAGCAAGAAATCATGCAATTATGTAGGCTAGAGGATTGTCCAACAACCTTATGAATAAGACTACCAGAAAAGTACGAGCGAGTTTCAACATTCGTTGTTGAAGACATGGATTGTCAATTTGAGGTATAATGATATACTAAATATATTTTTTGAATGATTACCATTTAATCTTAAGATTCATGTATTGTTATAATTTCTCTTTAGGATAGTCCAATTCAGCTCGATAAAAATGAAGTTCCAGATGTTGCTTCTAAAATTCAAGTTTTTGCTATATCTTGGTTAACATGGATTTTACTCATTTTTGAAATCCATTTTAAAAACTGGTCTTGCATGTTTTGTAGGGTGGCTCAACAGTTAAAAGTCTCAAGCAACCTCTTACACAAAATTTACCCATGGCTGAATTTTTTGAGCTAAAACATCGAGGCTAGAAACAAAAAAAAAAAAAAAGAGGAAAGGCCAAGAATCAGATCCACATCTGAGCCAACCACATAATGAACAAAATAAAGCTTCCATTTAACCACAAGAGAATTTGGAGAAGGAAAGTTTAGTTCAAGTACCTAGATTTGAGCAAAAGAAAGCTTCCATTCAACCATAAAAGAAAACTCTAGTTCAGCTACAAAATCATCAACAGAAGCACCATTGAAGCAAGCAACCAAACAAAATGCATAAGTTGTTTTATGCTCCAGGTACTTTGTCAAGATATAAAAACTTGAGGAAAAGACAAGAATCAAGAGCATATGAGCACAATGATTCAAATATGAATAATTCAAGTGAGGTCTCACCTAAGGTTGATGGAGATTTCAGTTCACAACAGCCAACAAATGATATGAATCTGAATAATTGTAGAGTGGTTTCACCTTTGGTTGATGAAGATAGAAGTAATTTTGTAGAAGATGCTACAAGTGATCAAAATGAAGTTTCAAATGCCCTTGAGTTACCGTTACAAAATGTAAATCAGAAACCAGGTGACTTTTCTTTCTTTTTGCAAACTTTTTTATAAAGTTTTCCTTATATTCATGATACCCTTTGACTTTGTACTTTGTAGAAAAGAAGAAGCATCGAGGGAAAACCATTTTGTCAAGGGTCCAAGCTCGAACTATGGAAGATCGTGAATTTGTCATCTTAAATAATTTACACCAACCAGTGGGGCTTCCAAAAGTATTTTCTGATTTTACTCATTTGCTTGGAGTTTATGCTAAAGATTCAACCAAAATTCCTCTAAATTTTATAAGCTGGAAGTATGTGCTTGAAGCTATAAAAGATAATATTTGGGAGAATATCAAGGTAACATATTTTAAGGTTGAGTAATTTTTCATAATACTTTCTTAAGCAATATCTTTGCAGAAACTAATAATATTGTTGTGTCTATGGATGGTTTAGAAAAACTTTATTGTTCCCGAGGAGGCAAAAGGATGGGCGCTACATAATGTTAGTACTAAATGGCGAGGGTACAAAGATAAAACAAAGAAAGATTACTACACAAAATTTGAAAATACTGAAGAACGGTTGGCCCATCAACCAAGGGACATACCATTAGATGATTTTAAAGATCTTTCACATATGTGGGACTCCGCCCCTGCTCAGGTACTTTATCTAGTTTTATGGGTAGCATGTATTTCATTTTTTCACTTACTCTTACCTTTCTTCTTTATTACAATGATAAGTTTACTTTTTAATGTATGATATAATTAGGAAATAAGCGATATAAAGAAAGAGAACCGAAAAAAA